>JARFIW010000858.1:15339000-15973000 GCA_036346225.1 Platerodrilus igneus
TGTTTGAATTGCGCTCATTTGCTTATTGCAAAAAAATTAAAAACAAATCGGGGGAGGGGGCAGGTTGACCGTTAGCCCCGCGTTTTTTGAGTTTTCTAATTTTTTAAGCCCATTGAATTGTGCTCGCTTTGCGCTCAATTGTGCCAGTATTTGTTTGAATTGCGCTCATTTGCTTATAGCGAAAAAATTGAAAACAAATCCGGGGTACCAGGTTGACCGTTAGCCCCTTGCGTTTTTTGAGTTTTCTAATTTTTTTAGCCCATTGAATTGTACTCGTTTTGTGCTCAATTGTGCCAGTATTTGTTTAAATTGTGCTCATTTGGTTATAGCGAAAAAATTAAAAACAAATTCGGGGGGCAGGTTAACCGCTAGCCCTGCGTTTTTTGAGTTTTCCCATTTTTCTTAAGCCATTGAATTGTGCTCGTTTTGTGCTCATTTGTGCCAGTGTTTGTTTAAATTATGCTCATTTTCTTATAGCGAAAAAATTGAAAACAAATCCGGGAACCAAGTTGACCGCTAGCCCCCTCGTTTTTTGAGCTTTCCAATTTTTTTAATCCCATTTAATTGTGCTTATTTTGTGCTCAATTGTGCCAGTGTTTGTTTGAATTGTGCTCATTTACTTATAGCGAAAAAATTAAAAACAAATCGGGGGAGGGGGCAGGTTGACCGTTACCCCCGGGTTTTTTGAGTTTTCTAATTTTTTAAGCCCATTGAATTGTGCTCGCTTTGTGCTCAATTGTGCCAGTATTTGTTTGAATTGCGCTCATTTGCTTATAGCGAAAAAATTGAAAACAAATCCGGGGTACCAGGTTGACCGCTAGCTTCTTGCGTTTTCTGAGTTTTTTAATTTTTCTTAAGTCCATTGAATTGTGTTCGTTTTGTGCTCAATTGTGCCAGTGTTTGTTTGAATTGTGCTCATTTACTTATAACGATAACCTTCAAAACAAATCCGCAGGGCTGCGGTGGCCTTACATTTGATCTTTTAATGCTCCTCCCAAAGGCCAGGAAGCCAGTTGTTTTTACACAGGACTTACGTTTTGCTTCCATTCGAAGGAGGGCGTATTTTTGTGAAATATGCTCGTTTAACATTTTTAGCGGTCCGTGTCGGGAATCAAACCCGGCATCTATGGGATTAGTACTAATAAGTGAACCTACCTTATCCACGAAGTCTCCGGCCGGGTTGGCCGCTAAGGTTGCATTTTTGTTTGAGTTTTTTATTTTTTCTTAGTCTATTGAATTGTGCTCGATTGCGCCGATGTTTGCGTTAATTGTGCTCGACTACTTATACCAATAAATATGAAAAAGAATTCAATGCTGACGGGGGTTGGGGCATTCTAAACGTTACCCTCGCAATCTTTGAGTGATTCAATTGATTTTTAGTCCAATAAATTTTTCCTTTCGTTTACGCACACTATAAAATTCCCAAAACCAGTTGAATAATTAATATGCAATGTATGTAATATAAGCAAACTTATAGAATACAAATCCAGAAAGTCAATTTTCAACGATAAAAACACAAATATCATTAGTAACAAAACTTTACAAAAATAATTTAAAAAAAATGCGGTAACTACCCGGGTTCCGTTATATTTGCCGGAATTGCAAGAGCTTTCAACTTTTAAGCGAATAAAGATAGATACATGCGGTTTTCACTGAGATGCTTCGCAATGACACAAAATTTATTTGAACACATTCAGTTAGCCAAAACACAAAATGGCAGTTTATTCGAATTTTCTTTTATTGATTTATAAAATGTGGACTGCCCTGTATATTTTTTGATAAATCAAAAGCGACTTCTATTAGCTATATCAGTATTTATAACGTTTTTTAAAATCGACGCAGAAGTAACTGAGCAATTAATGATTAAGCTGAAGCTTGCAAATTCAGTAATGTATACAAAAATAAAATTTGATCACAATAAACAATATCTTCTATTTGACAATTTCATCTTCTTTTAAGGAAAAATTACCAATAAACAAAAAAAAGGTAACCAGTAAATGTTGCTACATTCCAAATTTGGACATGCTCACTTTTAAATTTGTGAGTGAATTTCCGCCATTATTTTTAAAATAGACTTTTTCATTTCCGTCATTTCGGACAGTTGCGTTTGCGCAATAGGAATGCGCAGGCGCGGAGTAATGGCGCAAGTGCGCGGTGTGTGACATGACAGGATTAGCCACCGAGACGTCAAACGGTGACGTGTGCCTGTGTCGTTCTTTTGTTTTTTATCTTTCAGAATGTAGGTTTCCTCTTTATCTTGCTTTATCGTTCCTTATCTGGTTGTTCCTTCGTCCTGCATACGAACAAACAAGAGGGAAGGCGTTAAATTTGGTTTCAACGATGGCATAACGCAACCCGCAACCCAAACGAGATACTCGTAGATCAGCATTATCCCTGCGCAAGGAAGACCCGCAAAATCGTGAAGAGTTCCACATTTTTAAGTGAGTACATTTTATCTTTTTAAAGTGCAACTTGTATCATTGTAGACGTATTTGGCATGTGATAAAATTTGACACGTAATTATGTCCTAATATCTTTGTTGTGCAATAATGTGAATGTGGATAGTACCAGTGTTGCCAACTGTGGTAGCGGCTCTAAACGCGCGACACGGGATTATAACAATGTAATATGCTCTATATGTTCTATGTGCAATAAAAATTTTAGAAAATAATAAATTAAATATTCCTAATTGTTTTGACAGGGAAAAGGCAACTTTTGCCATGTAGAACACTTTATTAAAATAGTGTACCTAGTAAACAATCAAGGTATTTAATTTGTTATTTCCTTAAATTTTTATTGCAGAACATACTATACCACCGAATTGTTTATTTGTTACTATCTTTGTAATTTTTCTTTAAAAGAAGATAAAATTCTTAAATAGAAGATATTGTTTATTGTGATCAAATTTTATTTTGTAGTCTTTACTAAATTTCCCAGCTTCAGTTTAATCATTAATTGCTCAGTTGTTTCTGCATCGATTTTAAAAAATGTTATAGCTACTGATATAACTGATAGAAGTCGCTTTTGATTTATCAAAAAGTATACAGGACATTGCACATTTAATAAATCAATAAGAAAAAATTGGAATAAACCGTCATTTTGTTTTTTGGCTAACTGAATGTGATCAAATAAATTTTGTGCCATTGTGAAGCATCTATCTTTATTCGCTTAAAAGTTGAAAGCTCTTGCAATTCCCGCAAATATAGCGCGACCCGGGTAGTTACCGTATTGTTATTTTTAAAATTATTTTTATAAAATTTGTTACTAATGATATTTGTGTTTTTCTCGTTGAAAATTGACTTTCTGGGTTTTTATTCTATAAGTGTGCTTATTTTACATACGTTGCATATTAATTAATCAACTGGTTTTGGGAATTCTATAGTATGCGCACAATTCAAATAAACACCGGCACAATTGATCACAAAACGAGCACAATTCAATCGACTGAAAAAAAATTGGAAAACTCAAATAACGAGGGGGGCTAGCGGTCAACCTGGTCCCCCGGATTTGTTTTCAATTTTTTCGCTATAACCAAATGAGCACAATTCAAACAAACAACGGCATAATTGAGCATAAAACAAGCACAATTCAATGAACTAAAGAAGAATTGGATACTCAAAAAACGCGGAGGGCTAGCGGTCAACCTGGTCACTCCGATTTGTTTTCAATTTTCTCGCTATAAGTAAATGAGCACAGTTTAAACAAACACCGGCACAATTGAGCACAAAACCAGCACAATTCAATGGGCTTAAGAAAAATTGGAAAACTCAAAAAACGCGGAGGGCTAGCGGTCAACTTGGCCCCTCAGATTTGTTTTTAATTTTTTCGTTAAAACCAAATAAGCACAATTTAAATAAACACCGGTACAATTGAGCACAAAACCAGCACAATTCAATGGGCTTAAGAAAAATTGGAAAATTCAAAAAACGCGGGGGCTAGCTACCAATCCTCTATAAGCAAATGAGCACAATTCAAACAAACACCGGCACAATTAAACGCAAAACGAGTACAATTAGTGAAAAAGAAGACAAAATTTAAACAAAATGTGGGGGCCAAGTTGACCTGTGTGTCTTTTGCACTAGTTAAATACAGTCCTAGTGCATGCCAGCATTTTTAACGAATTTATTTCGCAAGTTTCTTCCTATAACACCAATCATTAGGACTATCAATTGAGTGCGATACTTTGAATAATACTTTTTTAAGTCAAAGAACCTGTATATTTGTCTTCCTGTTATAGAGACGTTGATTTTAGAATGGCGCAAATACAAATTTGGTTTGATAACTGAAAGCTACAATCAGAGCTGCGTCGGAGCTTTTCGCCATTCGTGTACAAATGACTAACTGCCCCCTGCCGCCACTTAGGTAATGCAAATTGTGCATTTTACAATAGTAAGCATTTTACTAACAATTGTGCAAGCTCGCTATGAAAAGGCTAAAGGTCTGGGCCTATGTCTTAGATGCTTACAAAAAGCAACCATTATTGTAAAAACTGCGATATAAGTGGTTGTAGAAAATGTGGCGCAAAACATCACACACTTCTACATTTTGAACAGGCAACGAGAGAAAGGTCGAAGCCTATTGAAAACGATCAGCATAATAAAGTTGAATCTGGAGACGTGTTGCCGCTTCAGATAACAACAATTTTTTTCAGAAATAATTAGATATCACAACCAGAAGTGTTGCTATCTACTGCACTCGTGCAAATTGTTGATTCGAATGGTGGGTTGAAGACATATCGAGCATTGTTGGATAGTGGGTCTTAATCTAAGCTAATTAGGTTGGATGCTTGTAATCAGTTGGAGTTAACAAAGTAAAATGTTGCAATTTCCATAATTGGAATCAATCAAGTAATGTCCAACATTAAACATAGCTGTTTAGTAAAAATTCAATCGCTTTATAGTGGTTATGAAACCACAATTTTGTGTTTGATGGTGCCAAAAATAAATGGTACAATTTCTAGCAAGGATCTGAATATACCGGTGAACATTCCAAATCATTTAAAACTGGCATATCTTTCCTTTGCATCATCTGGTAAAGTTCGCATTCTTCTCGGAGCTGAAGTATGTTATGAGTGTCTTTGTATTGGACAAATAAGTTTGGAAGAAAATAATCCAGTACTTCAAAAAACTAGATTGGGTTGGGTTGCTAGGGGTTCTATGATACCCTACAATCAAAAAGCATTGGCTAGGTGTAATCTGAATATAAATGTTGGTGTTCAGAAACAATTGTAAAAATTTTGGGCCGTGGAGGAAATTCCTTCTGGAAATAAATTACTTTCACAGGAAGACATCGCATGTGAAAAAATGTTTGTGGAAACTACCAAACGTAATGTTTATGGAAGGTTTCTTGTTAACATTCCATTTCGCGATTGTCCTTCAAAGTTAGGTGATTCTCGGCAATATGCATTGAATAGATTTCTTTCATTGGGAAAAAGGTTAAATAAAAATCCTACTTTGAAACAAAAATATGTCGACTTTATGGTAGAGTATGAAAATTTAGCACACATGTCAAGGTGTCGTTCATATTCTAATGGAATTTCGTATTACTTACTGTACCATGGTGTAATTAATAAAAATAGTATGACTACTAATATAAGGATAGTTTTTAATGGTTCGGCAAAAACAGATACTGGACTTTCAGTAAATGATTTGCAATGCACTGGACCAAATCTTCAGGACGAATTGATTGCTATTCTTCTGAGATTTTGGAAATATAATGTTGTTATCTGTGCAGATATTTCGAAAATGTACAGAATGGTTTCGATAGATGAGAAGCAAAGATCACTACAGAAAATTCTGTGGCGATTGGATCCTATTCAAGAAATTAGTGAGTAAACACTCAATACCGTCACTTATGGGACAAAGTTAGCTCCATATTTGGCAATTCGGTATCTGAAACAACTCGAGTAATATTAAAAGACTTTTACGTTGATGACATGCTAGGGGGCTCTGATAGCATAGAAAATACAATTAAATTGGGTAAGGAGGTTGATTCTATATTAAAAAATGGTTGTATGACACTTAGGAAATGGGTATCAAATGGTCTAATAGTTATTGAAAGTCTTGGAAAAGTAGATGTAACTTTGAATAATATTCACTTTGGTGAAAAGGATTAACACAAAACACTGGGTTTATACTGGTTATTTAAGTTGGACAAACTTATGTTTAGTATTGATTTTTAGTTAGATGTGTCAAAAAATACAAAAAGGTCAATTTTGTCAGATATTTCTAGAATATTTGATCCTCTCGGTTTATTGGGACCTTGTATAATCTTAGCAAAAATATCGTTGCAAAGGTTATGGAGCGAGAATTTGGCGTGGGATGAAACATTGCCCATGCAAATTGATTCGAAGTGAGAATATTAAATAAAAAGTTAGCCAAGAGCGAGTCCAGCTCACACTATTAGGGTTCCGTACCAATACTACAGTGAGCAATCGATAAACCAAATTAAGCTGTTTTTATTCTTTATGTATATTTAAATCTTATCCAAATTTGATTGTGATAACTGAAAAATGAATACATTATCCCACATTGTGCTGGTACATTAGTAAATATGTTGTCTATTACTGCGTTTAAACATTTTTTCCCCAGCTACTATTACACTGTCAAAAAACCTGCAGTTTTCCGATAATATATGACTCAATAGCTACTATCCCTATTAAAATCTAAATATTAGCTTTGGAAATGTAGGAAGACAGGGGGCGGTCATTATTGGTACGTTTTGAGCTATATCATAAATACTACTGGACCGAAAATTATAAAAAAAAACCTTTTTAGAAGCCTTTTTAAAGCCTCTTTGTAAAATACTTCACACGATATATTTATTAAAACTTTTTTTCTTTTGACCGAATTAACTCTTTCCATTTTAATCTAAAAACATTGTTTTTCTATTTTCTGACTATCAATATATGTGCGCGCCATAAAGACCTAGCATTGTGCCAAATTTCAAATTCCTACGTTACATAGTTTTCGAGAAAGACCTCTGTGACAGACGGACGGACACGAGCGTGATTTCATAAAGGTTTCGTTATACCTTATAAGGTACGGACCCCTAAAAATTAATTTTTGAGTTTAAATTAGCTGAAAGTTGATCGCCAAGTAATTTGTACTAATCCTGTGCAAATTGAAATTCATGGGTTTTCGGACGCTTCCGCGGAAACGTATGGAGCATGTGTGTATTTAAAAAGTACTACACCTGACAATGAAGTAACGGCTTCCTTGCTTTGTTCAAAGGTGAGGGTGGCTCCACTTAAACCTTTAATAATTCCTCGTTTAGAATTATGCGGTGCTTTATTGCTTGCTAAATTAGTTAGTATGGTGAAAGATTCTATAGAATTGACATTAAATAGTGTGTCTTTGTGGTGTTACTCTATTGTCGTGTTAAATTGGATTCAAATTTCTCCTCATTTATTACAAACATTTGTTGCTAACAGAGTCACTCAGATTCAAAAACTAACCGAAGTTGGTAGTTGGAACTATGTAAAGTCTGAAGATAATTCTGTTACTAAGGTATGATATTCGCTAGTCCTGGGTACGGTGGAGTACACTGTGCAAGCGCAACAGTCGACTCTTACTTGTGTTCCAATACTACAGTCAATTATTTTACGTTGACGTAAATTCACTAGTAAATTATAGGTGGTGAGAGAACCAGCCCCTAGTATCGGTTGATCTACGTCCGCAATGACGAAAGTCCACGAGAAAGCTCGGCGAAGACCAAAGTCCAATTTCAAATTCTTTGTCACGTATGTTTTGATTGGGGTACCGTTTGCTGCGTATAATCTATACGACTCGTTCAAGCTATCTTTAGCTGTTCGTGATATGATTTATATGATTTATATTACCTACGTCGATCAAAAATCTTTTATTTGTATCTCTATCGTTGATGAACAGTCTGCGTTGGGGTCG
The DNA here is from genome assembly GCA_036346225.1 of Platerodrilus igneus. Classification (NCBI taxonomy): domain Eukaryota; kingdom Metazoa; phylum Arthropoda; class Insecta; order Coleoptera; family Lycidae; genus Platerodrilus; species Platerodrilus igneus. The sequence continues at coordinate 15,346,905 of JARFIW010000858.1, forward strand.
CGTAGTAATAACTTCCGTCGTAGCCTTGCTTATTTTCTATTTCTTTTCATGTGAGTCAACTGCTTTTTTCCTTCTTTCGCACGGTTTTCTGCATCGTTTGCCTTTGATTCGTTTGCAATGTGGCTGTATTTTGTCTTTTATTTCAGCTGCCTCACAAGATGTTGTTTATCCCGTTTCCGCACTCGATCTCGCGTTATCTGTAGAATATTTTCCTGTTGATGATTAGTTGGCGTACGTATGCTGTAGCTTCGATACTTCTTGTTTTTTGGCCTGCAACTCTGTTTCTTTTTTGAACACGGTGACCTACAGCGCGTAGCCTTGTATCCGAAGCAAGAGTGGTAATAGCACGTTGGCGCGAGTGTAATCTTTAGCTCGCTTTCGTGTGCAGAGCAGTTACTTTCCGTTTTCTCGAATTGTCCAATGTACCGCTGCAGTGCGTCTTGCAGATGTGTCATTTGATCCGTCAGAATTTGCAGCTTTCTCCTAACTGGCTCTTCTGATACGGCATGGGTGTATGTTTAGTCGTTGACGTCCATCATTTTATCCGCTAACGATGCTTTTTTTGTCTAGTGTGCGTCCACTACCTTTCGTAGTTTTGTCTCTCTCGTGATACCATATATGCGCAGTAAATCTACTTTTAAATCAGTATATGGCAGATTCGCTGGCTTTTCTGATAGTATTGTAATTTTAGCTGATAATTGCTCTAACAAATTAGCGGGTAAGTTTGCCTACTAACAATTGGTATCGTGTTTGTTCGGATAAAGCTTTTGTTCGTGGAAACCATAGTTCCGGGGTTGCCTTCCAGAACTCCGTTAATCCAATTAATTTCTTGACTGTTTCAACGACGGTTGAAGCATGTGCATGCTGTTTGTTAGTTTCCATGTTCGTCGGTTTATTAATGTAGTGACTGTTATTTTTGTGTCGGGTCTGTAATTACCAATGTATAGGGATTGCGTGTATTTCTTAGTCGGCGTGATCAATATGTTGACCGAGTTTAAATGTTGTTTGCTAACCTTTGTCGGGGTCGTTGAAGTGGTGACCGTGCTGACTTCGGTTATGTGACCTACTTAGTTGTGTTCCTTTCCGTCCGAGTTGGAATTACCCTTGCGTTATGTTCTCTGTTTGGATCATCAATTCGTTGACCGTTGGCTGCGCGATCTTCTTCGTCGGGTTCACCAATTGTAATGACCTTTTGGTCGCGTGCTCTACTTCGTCGGGGTCACCAATTGTAACGACCCTTTGGTTACAAGCTCTACTTCGTCGGAGTCACCAATGTTACGTACCTTGTCCTAAAGCCACCGGCGTAGCAGTGAACAAGGGTCGCTAACTAGTATCAGGTATGATACAACAGTGGTCTAGCTGTTGCGAAACCTACCGGCTCCGTTGCGTGAGTCTAAGTCTACCCACGTGCTCTGTGACAAGAGGAAACTAAGGTAGGTGAAGGAAAGTATAACGGCGCCGTCATGGGGCACGGCGAACCTTATACCGGGGTAATGTTGAAAGGATATATTGGAAAACTATAAATTCGGCAAATGCTCAAGTGTTGGGGATCTTGGTAGTCGCAGGCTGCTTAACCCCCTTCAAATACCCTACATTTATTTTTCCAATGCTCCACCAGAAGGTACTACATTGGCCAGGAAGCGAGTTTCCTTTACCTGAAAATTTTGAATTTTACCGAACCCTTGCCGTTGCAAGCAAAGTACAGATCTTTAACGTGCGTGACAACACTCACAAACGAGACTTCCTTTCTACCTCTTATCCAAACGAGGGTGTATTATTGTGAAAATTGCTCGCCTAACATTTTTCAAGCGGACCGTGTCGTGATTTGAACCCGGGACCTTGGGCATAGTAGTCACATACATACCAACTACGCCACGGAGCCGCCTCTCCTTCACATATCACTGATTATGCGGGGGAACCGAACTGCATCTAACAAGAAAGAGAGCGGTTATGTTCAAAGGTTACAAACATAGAAACAAGGAGAAAATTGTTAAAAGCATATGTGTGGAGCTCAGCACAGTACGTCTATGAAATAGGGGTAGTAGGAGAGGCAGACAGAAAAACGGTAGAAACCTTTTAGGATGTTGTGCTTCAGATAGATGTGTGAGGAAGATAGCATGGACAGACGAAGTTAATAACAAAGAGGTTATAAAAATAGTAGAAGAATAAAAATATTTCTAGAAAACAAAAAAAAGTAGGAGAAATAGAAGGGCAGGATGCGTTCTAAGGCATTTTTGGGGAATAGTGCGGGATATATTACAAGCAGAGATAGGAGAAAAAAAGGTAAAGGTGGTCCTAGATCACACTATTGCACACAGATAGTGAAAGATGCAGACTGTGTATTTTTCAGGGAAACGTTGGGTTAGTTCAGAATAGAACACAATGAGGGTGCGCGTCTAACCAGTTCCAGGACTGAAGACCTAATTTGGATGTTATATATGTTATATATAAATTGATGCTTTCATCACGTTGTAAGGAACAATTACGTAAATGTGTTTTCGACGAATAAAAATATTTTTTTGGGATTGTATGTTTTCCTACTTCATCGTGAAATAGTTTGTTGTTACCGAAGTTTCCATTCTTTTCTTTCCAGCTCACCCACCCCACTTTACGACGTTTTTGAGCTACCCCGAACTCTAATTTTATTGGGGTTCGATTCTTTCTGCCCCCGTGTTTTGTTGCGGTATTTGGTGTAGGCAATTTTCCCTACTTACTGTGCTGCGTTCTTTCTTGTCTGCACAGGATTCCGTAACATATCAATACATTACATTTACAAATTAGCTAAATAAGTTTCGTTGGTAGGGATTTTGGAGGTGTAATAAATAAAGAATATTCTTCAAACTTTCATTTCTCAAATATTTCTGCAAGAAAATGGTAATCAAACAGGAATTAAAGTCCCAAGGATATCAAGGTTTTATTTTAACGTATTTGTGCAGCTGCATATATTCTGTTAATAAAAACTATGAATGGTACAGTGACCGATTTAAAAAAGTTAAAAAGTACGTTTAGTTAACCTGGGCTTTTGACGGCTCCACCTATTAATTAATTAGATCTACTTTGTTGAGGAAACGACACATTTACTAGTTTTTAAGCAGCGATGGACATCTAATACTTGTTCTACAAAAGTAAATTCAGTATCTTTTATCAAAATCTTTAATGTATTTATAGTGATATTAGAATTCCGGAAAATTCCATCTACGTTATGACATATCTGCCTATAAAATTTAAGTTGACTTGATGAGAATGTCTTATATGTCCAGCATGTAAGTTTAACTATTAAAGTAATTAGCTCGTGTCCACAGACCAATGGTAAGTTTCTAGTAGCACCTGTTGCTAGTATTGACCGATTTCTTCTACACCTGCCCAATGTTATGAGCTATAGGAATCATGAATATTGAACGCCAAAATTTAGCAGCATTCAGGAATATAAATATTATGCAGAAATTGGCTGACATCCACGTGAATGACTTGTAAGGTGTTCAATGGTATTTTGTTGCACCTTTGAAATCTTGTTTTGATTGTTGTTTTTATTATATCTACAACTAAAGCTCACTTGTTTACGACTAAGTAGTTGTCATTTATTTTCATTTTATTTTGTTTGAAGTTTCACCTCCAACTAAGAATAACGACATGCTCAATTTTGCATCCGATTTCTAATACTTTTATTTTCTTACCGTATGACGGTAAGGAAGACTAGAAATAAGAAATATTGTTTTAAAATTAAAATCAAAATCCAACAAATTTGTATATCGGTGCGTACTGGTTTGTCCCGCGTTCACTTCTGCTGTTAAATTGTATCTTTCAATTTTCAAATAAAACAAATATAAATTAAAAGAACGACTTTAGAGAACCTTAAAAGCAAGTTAAAAGTGGTAAAATCTTAGGAGGAAGCGGAATACAAATTTTTGCAGTCAAACGAGCGGCCAGAAAGAAAAGGACGAGAGTCGGTCAAGAATCACTCGCCCGAATTACTGCAACAGAAGAGAAAAGGGCATGAAAGAGAAGGCAGCGCTAACACATTGGGGGTCAGTCAAAACAAAACCGATAAATCTACAACCAAGACAGTAAAGTATTGAGGTACAAAATAAATAAACAAACAATAATTAAGATATAAATAATATACTTACAAATAAAAAGAAATATTGTATTTATCCCCACACATACATCTACTGTTGACTATATCAAAATGCAAGAGCTGAACACAGAACAAACCAAAAAATCGCGAGGATTTCCTACTCATTTTTTGTGCTATCCAAAAATCTGTACGCTCATTGGACAAACAAAATTTGGAGATTCTTTTACACTCAAAAATTGATGCACACAATTTCATTAGTTAAAGACATCATTATCATTTTTCAACACAGGCAGCATAGGAAATGGAAGTGTATAAACACGATTACAAATTTTTTGAAAGACATACCTTAGTGCTCCCCATATCCTAAAGAATCAACTGACAGTGCTCACCATAGCCTTCTAACACTTCAGCAAGCAGCGCTCTCCATCGCCTGCTAAAACTTCAGCGGGCAGTGCTTCCATAGCCAGTTTTTTCTCTGACAGTGACGCTGTCCGCCGCCGTATCTAGGGCACGCCGCTGTAATTCATCAATAAATAGTTAATAAACTACGTCCTAGAAGTCGTTTATTGTGATGACACCGATTGCGTCTATCAACTCTACCTCCTAGACAACATCCCCGTAGAGTTCAACGGCGACGCACTCGACGAGGTCTAAGTCACCACTACCACGACGTCTTCCAGAGGGTTCCAAAGATTATCAAAGACTTCCGAACTACAACGACCGCTCAACTCCGAGGCCAAGCAGCTACATGGTAGAAAGTATACGCAATGTTCCAACCCAGTTACAGCGAATTTAAAAGGTTCTTTCAGGACAAGTGCGACAGATAAACCATTAGAGCCAAAATAACCTTCGAGTACTATGGAAAGAAGCAGATGGCGTCTCAACTAGTAGCGGCCTTCCTCGCACTAAGGTGCGGCAAGTTTACCACCTAAAACTAGACACCAACCAGCTTAAAAACCCAATCCAATGTCATATGCCGACAACAGTATGGGAAATGGTCACCCGTCTCACAAAAATCGAAGAAAACGTAAAAGAGGCAGCAGAAGGGGCAGCCCCCCTAACCCCCCGCCAGCAACCAAATTTTAACGAACAACGGGACAGCCACCAAGATACGCATTCTGTCCACAGTGACATTGGCACCGAGACTGCCCAACCAAGGCGTCGGGGAACGACTCACCGGCCGAGACACCAGACCACAGCCCGGTCAGACAAAGCAAACTGGAGCGACTAAACATTACTCACGATGACCTACTGCAAAGGATCCCCGTCACAATACAAAAGATAACCTTCAACACACTACTAGATTTTATTTATTTTTATTTGTTTATTTATTTATTTGTTCCAACGTTTCAGTAGTCTGCTACCTGAAATTTAAGCAGACCTGGCTTCCCCGCAGAAAGTAACCATCATGTGTTATGTGTGTATGTGTGTGTGGGGGGGGATGGTTGTGTGTATGTGTGTTGTGTGTGATGTTGGTCCGTGTTACGTTCCCCTCTAGGACCAGGACCATCGGCAGCCGGATATCCCAGTCGTCAAGGAAGAACGCACAACGGCCATTGCCTTGTCAGTCAGGACCATCGGCAGCCGGGAATCCAAATTTTGAAAAGGCAATGAAAGCGTATGTTTAGGTGTGTGTGTGTGTGTGTGTGTTTGTGCGTGTGTGTGTGTGCGTGTGTGAAAGAGAGAGAGAGTTGTGTGTATGTGTGTTGTGTGAGATGTTGGTATTCGTGTTACGTTCTCCCTTTGAGACCAGAACCATCGGAAGCCGGATAACTCAATCGTCAAAGAGGAACGCTCGACGGATGTTTCCTTATCAGTCTGGAGCATCGGCAGCCGGCAATCCAGATGTTGAAAAGGCAATGTAAGTGTGTGAATGGTGTTTTGTGTTTGCACAGTGCATAAGAGGTGTTTTTTGTGTGTGTGTGTGTGTGTGTGTGAATGTGTGTGTGTGTTTGTGTGTGTGTGAGAAGTGTGTTTGAAATGTTAATTTGTGTTTATGTTTGCCCAGGTTACTAAAAGGTTGGTTTGAATTAGTATAATTTTGTACATGTTTGAACTTATACTATTACATAAATAAAAAATTAGGTTCTTTCAGAGGAAAGGATTTGTTTGCTGTATTGTTTGCCTCAGGTATGTGTAAGTTCTTAAAATTTAGCGTTAGTTAAAAAGAAAAGAAATTCCCTATTCTACTACTTAAAGTTAACTTATACTACTACTGTTGGTTATTATTTGTTAAAGACAGGGTTGCTAATATGTAGAAGCATGCAAATTCTACATATTAGGGGGTTGCATGGTTTCAAAGTCGGGTTGATGGTTTGATCTTGTTGCTTCTGGTCGTCAAGAGCAGAGCTCTTTGAACTCCAGGAGATCGGTCTTCGATCACCGGGGCAGAGCCTCGGTTCGAGGAGAGGTGGTACTTTTATGTCTCTGTCCGCGTAGTTTTTGTTTGTGTCTCTTATCCGTCAAGATAACGTTGGTGGATGAGTGCCGTCGTTTTTAGTGTGAGTGCATTTAAGTGTGGAAAAAGGTTTTCGTTCCAAATCATCTGGTGTAGGGTCTTGTTTAATAATGTTTGTCTATGTGCGTTGAGGTTCGGTTGTAAGTCATTACACTCGAATACTATATGTTCCGGTGTTCCTATTTCTCCGCACTTGCATATGTTGTTGTCAACTAAGTTCATGCGTTCTCTGTATGTTGGGTAGGGTCCGTGGCCAGTTAGGTAATTAATAAATCCCCGACTGGGCACCAGGTATTTGGCTTTTAGGCGGTCTTTAGATACAAGACCATCGACGTGCATGAATAGGGAAGATTGAAAACTTGCAGGTTCACGGGCAGAACCCTATCATGCATCCACCTATCTAGCCGATGCAGGGACAGAAATGGCAAACAAACAAGTTCGGCACGCCATTCACTTTCGGAAAAGTGACGGATCACGAAAGCTTCTTGGTAGTAGCAAACCTCGCTGAGGGTATCATTCTGGGCGAATCTTGGCTTCAACGCCAAAAGTGGTCAGATCACGATTGTATTTATTTATTTATTTTTATTTATTCTAACGTTACAATTAGTCTGCTACCTAAAGATTACAGGAAACCTGTTACTCTTTAGAAATCTAACGGAATTATTTGCTACCTTAAGTTATATTGGTTAGTCTTATATTATTTGCGTTTGGAAATACTCTTGTTTGTGTTTGTGTGTGTGTGTGTGTGTGTGTCTGTGTCTGTGCGCGCGTATGGGTGCGTGAGTGTGTGTGTTTTTGTCTGTGGTAATGTCCTTGGGACTGCTTTCCTTCCCAGCTTTTGACGCCGGCAGCCGAAAATCAGAAACCGAGAGGTTCGCATTCCTGTACGTGTCCTGGCCGTACACGTACAGTTCCTCGTGTGTATGTGAATGTGTATGTGTGTGTGTGTGTGTGTGTGTCTGTGTCTGTGCGCGCGAATATATGCTTGAAAGTGTGTTTCTGTCTGTGGTAGTATCCTTGAGACTGCTTTCCTTCCCAGCTTCCGACCGCGGTAATGGATTACGAACAAGGCTCCATACATTTCGGAGTATATAATCGTAAAACGTTCCACTGGAACGAAACGGTAACGCCCGTTACCGCCAACAGGCCACACACGCTAACTACCACTCACCAGTTTCCAGCTGAATTCTTGCTCAGCAACCTTCGGGAAAAATTTCAACCAGGAGTCAATAGGCTAACACAACATACTACCATAGCCAGCACCAGCCTATTAGCACTGGAAACCAAAACATGCAGACTACGAGCTAAGCACGAGGCCTCATCGATCGGCCCAATAACGTGCAAGACGCACAACCAAAAAAGCCCACCTGTGGACGGATGTCCCAAGAAGAGGTACCCTTTCTATCACAACTATCCCACCCAGCAGCAGACGACCCACGCAAACAGCAACTAACCAGTTTGCAGACGAATTCTTGCTCAGCAGCCTTCGGAAAGAATTCAAACTAGTAATCGATAGGTCAGCACAACCATCTACCACAGCCAGCACCAGCCTATTGTCACTGGTCACTGGACTGCAAACCACGAACTAACCACGCAGCCCGTGTCGTTCTGCCCAATCATGTGCAAGGCACACAACCACAAAGGCATATCTGCGGACGGATGTCCCAAGAACAGGTACCCTAACGACCACAATCATCCCACCCAGCAGCAGGCGATCATGGAGAAGCCCGATGTCGCCGCACAAAACGAAAACAGAAACACCGCCACGGGCTCAGATATTTTTTCAAGGACCCCGCCGCTTCCTCGCAACAATCTAGCTACGTTACATCCTGCTAACACTTTAGCGAGCAGCGCTCTGCATCGCCTGCTAAAACTTCAGCGGGCAGTGCTCTTCATAGCCTGTTTTTTCTCCAACAGTGACGCTGTCCGCCGCCGTACCTGGGGTACGCCACTATAATTCATCTATAAATAGTAAATAAACGACGTCTAAAAAGTCGTTTATTGTGATGATACCGATTGCGTCTGTCAACTCTACCTCCTGGACAACACTCCTGTAGAGTTCAACGGCGATGCACTTGACGAGGTTTAGGGCACCACTACCACGAAGTTTTCCGAAGGGTTCCGAAGATTACCGAAGACTTCCGAACTACTCCAAGCTATACATACGTCCATACCATAATTCTTTACACGCTCACGTTGTTTCACAAGTAAAACACAAAACCTTGCAAAGAGTTCCAAATTCCGCCGAAGTCGTATGGACCTCTTAAAACTGTAAATATTTTCTAACTGTCATTATTCAAGTTCTTACTCGGCCTCACAAGTACATTCCGTAGCCTTCCGAAGAGTTCCGAAGGCTACCAAAGACCTTTACATTTCTTAAACTGTATATATATATATATATATATATATATATATATTCATTCAATAGGTCTTTAAGTTTTACTTGGTTCCACGAGCAACAACGAAGCTTTCCGAAGAGTTCCGAAAATAACCGAAGACTCTCCGAACTGCTTCAAACTGTAGAAGTCCATTTTTAACTATTTAACATACACTTGTATATATTTATGAACTTTATGGTTATTTTGCTTATACATATTGAACAAATAATAGTGCCTAGCCTACGTAATTTCAGACGCCGCCTACTCGAATGATAACACTACGATAGTCTTATATAACCAATTTATTAACACTAAATTACAAATGACAAGTTCGCTTCACAGGAATCTGTTAACATAAGAAAGGAAAAAAGAGAGTATAATAGCACTTACGTTCAGAAGTTGAGATAGCAGAGGCGGGACTAATCGGGATTTGCCTCCGAAGAGATTGGCCCGAGACGGTCACGAACTGGAAGAGTCAATTAAGAATAATGTCTTACATACGATAGGGGTTTTTTGTGGCGGAAAAGCAGATATTTCTAGAGAATAAACGCTTTTTCGAGCTTTGTCGTAAATTGAAATGCGTTTATTTACATCCTGCGTTTCCGAAACGTGTTTGTTTTGAAAGGTGTGTTTATTGCAAGAATACTTTGTTATTTTCTTGCACGATTGCGTGTTTATTTTAACAGAATTCGTATCATGATTTTCTAGCTTTCGATGCTCTTAATGCGTATTTATTTAGAACTTATAAATGCTTCGCTGGTTTAAAATGCATTTGATTGTGTACAGAGTTATTTATCTTACTGCTTGTAGTTGTATTATTGAAGGATGAGCTTCCCTGCATTAATTAAAGTTAACTGTGATCCTTATACAGTGTGTTAGATGTTTGCTTTTTGCATAATTTGCGAATTACGCACTTTTCACGATAAAATTGTTAGTTTTCTAGCTTTTAGTACTATTTACATGTAGTGTTCGACCTTTCTGACCCTATATACCTCTAAATAACCCAATTATCATAGCAATATACACACACACACACACACACACACATATATATATATATATATATATATATATATATAAGAAGAAAATTAGACGTAATATATACAGTAACTCCACCTGCTCTGTGAAATGCAATTCGTAAAAGTAGGAACGTAACAGTAAATTTAAATAACGTAACCCTAATTTATAATTTGGTAAACAAGCTGTTGACATTGACATTATTTTTTTAAGAGAGAAAAAATTGCTCTAATGCGAGCTTCGATTTATATTAATTTTGACTCGCAGAATAATTACATAATCGCTTGTGTTCTGTTAAAGTTAATTTGTAAGAGGCAGTCTGTAATTTATTGTGCAACCACGAGTAAAAAACGATAGCCCTTTAACATCAAGAAAAAAAAGTGGCTCTCCTCCACAGAAAACGGAATAAATCTACTTTAAAACAAACTGTCTACCTCTGGTACCATCATATTAGATCTGGAAGTGTGTGCCTTACCTGTCGACGGACTGGATGCTTAATGAAAGAAATTAACTGTAACACTAAGTACAACAAAGCATCTTAGTACCGCGACTTACGTTTCCTTCGGTAAAAAGACTTTGTAATGAATAAAAATTTTTACAGCTCAGGCTGCATTTATAAGGATTGAGCAATGTGTTTCAAAATAATTCCCAGCGATGGAACGTTAAATATTCTGCGAACGCCACTTGCTAGATATTTTCCAAACCTATCGCTGAAAAATATTTCGAGAGTACGGCTTGCATATCATATCCAATTAACTAAAGCAAAAATAGCTCAATGTATAATGACTTCCGCTGAATTTTATTGTTCACATGAAAAGTCGTTGTTTGTTTAAATGATCAAATAATCTGCAATGAAGCAAAATGTATAACAACTTGTCTAACTGTTATAGAAACGACATCGATTTGTTATATCGAGCTTCAATACGGAGAATGAATTAATGAGGGGACGGTTTTATTATTGCTCGTAAACTTGAGCGAGTTCAACACTTGCATGATAACGAAATTGTATGTCTCAGTATTATTAGAAGCTTTAATTCTACGATACAGGTGTTTCAAAACATGCTTCAAAGAATAAACTATTGAAAATGATAAGCTGCTGTTTGATTATTTCGACGGATTTATAACGCGGTTGCTGAAGCAAAATATTATAAAATAAATAATTAAGAAAATTTTTATATAACGGTTTGAATACGTATTTATGTTGATTGGACTTGTTAAATGACAGTTTGCATTCTTTGAGGTAGCATAAAAAGTGTTAAGTCGTATAGAATAAAATTTCAGGAGTCGCTTTTTAATAGGAAGTAAAACAGAGTAGTTGGGAAATTAAAATTTATATAGCATGTAGAAATCAATCGACTTCGGAAATTTAACGTAACAACATGACTGAGAAAAATCCGTAAAACATTTATTTGTTAATTTTTGTTTTATGTGAATACTAGGATTGAAGATTAAAATTAGTTTGAGGTAATTAAAGAGTGAATTAAATATCTTTGCAAAGTTTTTGTGCGGTGTAAATCCTCCGGGATATATTGGATAAATATTGTTTTGTTTTCGGGTTGGATTTCCTTTTTGTTATATGTTTTTTAAAGGTTTTGTAAATAAGCTTTCTCTCTTGATGATTACCTTTCCTTTTTTATGACTTTCTAGCTAGCACGGTTTTCTTTAGATTCCTTTTTGTTGCGGTACTTGGTGCTAGCTATTGTCGTTGCGTACGTTACTTTTCCTTCTAGTCCACACGGAATACCGTAACACCCTTTAGTATGTATCATTTAATCTTTGAAAATAATTTTAAATTAAAAAATTTTTCTGCCATAAATCATCGTATATCTTTTTTGTCCTATAGGCAACCCCAACTTATTTTCTCGTAACTTTGACATTATTCTCCTATGTCATTCTACTATACTATATCTTATACACTTCTCATTCTTCGTTAGCACGTTTTATTTCTCTCTTATTTCTACTCCTGTTTACAAATCTTTTTTTTACCATGTTCTACTTATGGTTTAAAGTCTTTTTTCTGCCTCTATTTACCGCTGTATACTATATAGTCCATATATTACTATTCACCCAATTATTTTCATTCGAAGCGACTATTGACCCATGGGAGAGTACTTCTCTAGTTGTGAAATTTCTTCACCCTTCAACACTGGTACTAAACTCATAGCCCGTCCCTGTCCTATTGCAATATGTAGAAAAAGATTTAAAGTTTTCCGACGACCACTTGTAAAAGCAACCGATTACACACTACTCAATTATTTACGTATATCATCCTAAAGAGCAAAATATTGTTGTATTAAAATGCTTTTCAACTCTAGAGTGATATGACGGCTGTTAGTATGTTAATTACCTAGACAACCATAGACTCAATATTGCTAATAAAATTATGGGTACCATTAGCAGGACTCCAAAAGCAGTAACTACACTTACAGAAAATTCTAAAAAGATGTCACTATACAATTAACTACAAGACATGCCAATCTGTCCAATACGCCGGTGCAATTTATGGGTTGCAGTAATAACAATTCTACTTTCAAATTTTGCTATAATAATAATTAATATTATTTCATAGTTGTAATTTAGTTACTTATTATTTATATGTTTCTCTCTATTGTTCACTTTATTACTACCATGTATAATTTTGCAAAATTCCATAATTATAGTTTTCAAAAAAGAAGTTTTCGTAATTTCTTTTAGTGCTCGACGGAAAAATAGTGTACAGCACTCGTGTGGAAAGTGCCATTTCATACTTGGGATTGTCGCACTTTCGACACTAGTAATGTAATATCCTATGGTCAAGCTAATACAACTATTCATCATCATTATCAGGTCTTCAGTCTTGGAACTGGTTAGATGCGTACTTCTGTAGTTTCCTATTCTGAAATTCCCATAGTTCACATGTTTTACTATCAGCGTGCAATAGCCTGATGTAGGTCTACCTTTACCTCTTTTTTATTCTAACTTTAGTTGTAGTGTATCCCACAATATTCCCCAATTGCTTTAGAACGTGTCCTGTTCTTCTATTTCTTCAATTTTTTTCCACAGATATCTTCCTTCCCTACTATTTCTAAAACTATTTTGTTATTAACTTTGCCTGCCCATGCAATCATTATCATACATCTGAAGCACCACATTTGAAAAGGCTTTTGTCTGCTTCTTCTACCCTAAGTACCTATTTTATAGCCACACATACGCTTTTAACAATTTCTTCCTTGTTTCTGTTTGTTGTCTTCGAACATAGCCGCTGCTTTATCTTATTATATACAGCTTGGTTCCCATCTATTGCTTTGAAGATATATATCCTATTTCACCGATATTCAATGGTATGTGAGGTGGAGGGACACTGCCGAACTTAACCATTAAAAAATGACATGTTGCATTCTTTTGTGTTAAAACGAAATATAGTCTTAATATTTTTAACAAGTACCTTGGCCTGAAAGTTTGTGTAAATAAATGTCTTAAATAATCAACTTAGTTTGTTAAAAAAGGTTGTGATGCCATAAGCTTTCTGTAAAATGTGAAGTTTTAAAGTTACATGAAGGTTGGATTTTAAGAATAAATAAATACTTCACGTAAGTAAAGTTTATTTTCTTTATCGTTAAGTCTCGTTAAAATGCCGTAATTAAATAATTTTTTATCTTTGCACAAAAAAACTTCAAACAATTCCTGTATAAAACTTTCGTACTTAATTGTGAAAACTTTTTGATTCTCATGACCTATCGATATTGATTTTTGTGTGTTTATTACTTAAGAATGAATTACATATTATATCTACGTATTGAAACACCTAATCCCGCTGATTTCTTGGTTGTAAAATATCAAACTTCCGAGTATGTTTGCTTTACAGTAGAGTAACAATATTTGAACTAACGTATATTTGAAAAATTCATAAATATGAACTACCTCCACTTAAGGTCAAGGGAGCTTAACTGACAACTTGTAGTGCGCAATATAGTTACGCAAGAGCAACAGTATAGTACTGTACTTCACACATACGGCTTCAGCAATTTTTCTTGTTTCTATGTTTGTTGCTTTTGGGCACATTATTTGCTTTTTCTGTTTAGCAGCATGAACTTGTGCTAATCTTTGTTTTATATCTTTTGCACTTCCTTCATTATGTGTTATTTGGCTTTCCGGGTAGCAGAAAGCTTTCTATTTGTATTCTAGTTTTTGATTTATTTTCCCTTCCTGTACATACTAGTACCTTAGTTCTATTTTGGGTAATTTTCACACCGTACCTCTCTGTTAGAACTGTTTCCATTTCATTAAGAGCTACTTCTAACTCTTTCTTACTAGATGCTAATACCGCTATTTCTTCCGCAAATCTATGCATATCAATCCTTTGTCCCTGCATAGTAATTCGAAATGTCTTCCTGGATTTGACAGTATTCATTGCTCGTTCGATGTAAAACTTAAAAATCAACGGGGATAAGACACATCCTTGTCTCACCCCTTTCCTAACAGTTACTTCTCAATGTTTCCGCTCTAATTCTATCACCGCTGTTTGCTCTTAGTATAAGCTATGACCTATCCGTTTATTCCTAAAGCTCATTCCAATTTTTTTTAAACATTCTTTTCCATTTTATATTGTCGAATGTTTTTTCCAGATCTATACAGGATATATACATGCTTTCTCCTTTTTCTATTGTTTTCTATATTATTACCCTCAGAGCTAAAATAGTCTTTCGTGTTTCCCTGTTTCGCCTAAACCCAAATTGATCTTCTTCTTGTATTTCTTCAGTTCGTTTTTCCATTCATCTTTGTACAATCCTAGTTAATATTTTTGACACGGGTGCTGGGAAACTTATAGTTTGGAAATTTTCACATCTATCGGCGCTTCTCTTTTTTGGTATAGTGACTATGATGTTACGTTTGAATCCTTTGGGCATCTCTCCTGCTTCATACATATAGCTTCCAAATTGGAAGAGACGTTATGTTACTGCTTGTTCCCTACAATTGATTTTTTCCAATGCTCCACCCGAAAGTCCTACATTGGCCAGGAAGGGAGTTTTTTTTTTACCTGAAAACTTTGAGTTTTGCCGAACCCATGTTGTAGCAACTTGCGTGACAACACTCACACACGGGACTTCTATTTTAGCTCCTATCCAAATGAGGGCGTTTTTTGTGGAAAATGCGCGCCAATATTTTTCAAGCAGACAGTGTCGCGAATCGAACCTGCGACCTTCGGCAGAGTAGGCACACGCATTCCAACTACACCACGGAGCAGCCCGAGTTACTGCTTGTCCATCTGTGCCTTATCATTTTTCATGCCCTTTAATGCTAATTCAACTACTAAAGGAAACAAATTGGAATTCTGTGTTTGTAAGACAGGGTTACTTCCAAATACGATTGACTAGATGTTAGACGAAGGAGATGAATGCAAGTGATGTGATATCAATAAATCTTAGAGTGGACTCGGTGATTGGCCGACCCGTTGACTCACTAACTCACAGATATATTGACGCACGGGCTCACTTTCTCATTGATTCACAAGGTCACTTACTCACAGAATGACTGGTATCAAAGCAAGGCTCTTCCGAACTGGTTAATAAGTTACCATCGTACAGTCTTTAGATATTTGCAACAAATAAAGTGATTAAAATACAATTTTAATTTGACATTTCTACACTAGAGTGTACATCAAAAACAAACGAACGACTTAAAGCAAACAAGGTTATAGTTCAAAATAAATGAGCAGCTGCAAATGCATTGAACGATACACTGACCGATTCAACAGATGCAAAAACTCAAATCAATTACCTAGATTCTTGACATCAACACCTAACAATTAATTACATTAACTTTGTTGAAGAAACAACAAATTTAATAGTTTCTAAGTAGTAACAAACAGTTGATACCTGTTCACCAACGAATATTCAGTTTTTTTATGAAAATATTTAGAATAATAATGGTGATAATGGAATTCAAGAGAAACGCCCTCTGTTTTTATGTTATATTTGCATATAAAAATTAAGTTGACTTTTAACTGAGAATGTCTTATATGTCCGGTATGCAAACTATTAAAGTAATTAGCTCGTGTCCACAAACCAATAGTAAGAGTGACTGGTAGCACCCGTTGCCAGTACTGACCGATTTCTTCTACACCTGCCTAATAGTATGGGTTTTGGCATTATAAATATTGAACGCGGATTTTAGAAGCATGCAGAAATATAACTAATATGCAAAAATTCGTCAAAATCTACATGATTGACTCATAAAGTATTTAATGGCAATTTTTGCACTTTCAAGATCTGGTTCTAAGTATAGTTTAACAGTTTTTGAAATTTAGATCCTCTTGTTTTTGGGTCGATGATTGGCATAATTTATTGTGTCTAGGAGCCTTATCTTTTGTAGCATTCCTTTAAAATGTGTATTGTATAATCATATTTTATTTTAGCAGTTTCTGTACTGGTACATCCCACCAATAGCCTTAGGGTTATTTTCTTTAAGAATATAAGTTTTAGTTTATATGCATTCTTGATCTAGGCGAAGATTATTTTTGTATCCTACTCAAGTTGTCAAACTCATTGTTGTGATTTTTGAGATAAAGAATTATATCATCATCGTAAGTAGTGCGTATCATAATTCATTTGTTTTGATTAATAGTGCATAGCAATGGCGCCTATGACCTCATCGTATTAGAACGAAAAGTTTTGCACGCAAAATTATGCTGATTCAAAAAAAAAAATTCTCCTTTCTCTGATTGAAGTTGATGTGTCAGTAGATAATATTACATATGCTAGATTGAGAAAAACAAATAAAGCTCATTTGTCGTAGTTCTGCCAATGATTATCCCGTCATCTATGGAGAGAAGATAATTTTTTTGTTGAGCACTTTGTCATTACCACTGAAACCGATAACATGCAACTTGAGTAGGAAAGACAATCGTTGATAATAAGGTATCGAACTGATTTACATAATTATCAATGAAGTTCGGAATAATACTCTACTAAATTGGTTGCTTTTTAATTTTAGCAGAATTGTTTCTTAAATTGACGGCTTCATGTTGGAAGAAAGGCATGCTAATAAAGAACATCAAACGGTTTAACGAACGGTTAGAATGAATGAGTCAAGAATATTATTGCTTTTTGTATTTACAGACAAAAATCACTTATCAGGTATTTATAGTGATCTTTCTGAAACTATCACCTACTATAACCGTAAATAAATCGAAGAAATTTTATTTATTTGCATAAATTTATAAACGTACCCAGAGTACGTTCTTGTTATTAGTTTAAGAACTTAGAAAATAATTTTGTACGCCGAAAATGTTACTTATTATATACTTGGTATTTTTCGTTGTTCTAAAGAATGCTCATATGTACTGGTACTGAAAACAATTGTGTAATAGCCCTATTTTGGCGTTTCTCAAACTAATACAAAGATAATAGTTTTGGCTTTGATGCAATAAAATTGCAATCACCTAGAGGCGTGACCAATATAGAGGTAATTTAACATTTAATTTTGGTAAACTTTTTTTCTGCTTAGCAGTTTTTAAATAGGTATATTAGTGCCCTCATCGTAACGTCTATTTTAGGTTGGTTTTAGGAATAGCGTTTTCGATTGTAACTGTCAAGCGTCAAAGTATGTTAGGGAATGACAAAAACACTAGAGAAAAAAAAATTGTTACGTTAAGTTGGGAATATATTAGAAGCAGAGATAGGAAAAAAGAGAAAAAGGGGTAGACCTAAGTTAGACTACTGCACACAGATAGTGAAAGATGTAGACTGTAGGAGTTTCAGTGAGATGTGCTCAAAATAGAAAAACAATGCAGGTACACATCCAACCAGTCCCAATATGGATAAATTAATGTCGAAGAAAGTAACTGTACTTAAACATGACGATTATTGTAAGCAACTACAAGAATTGGTTGGGCAATATTCTCGAATAATGTTAAGTGTGTGAAAGGATTTACTGGAAAACTATTATTTCGGAAAATGTCTAAGTGTTGGGGGATCATGGCAGCCTCAGGCTGCTTAACGCCCTTCACTGAATTTCGGTGAAATAGGGTATAAAATTATAAAGCAATAGAAGGGGAACCGAGCTGTATACATGCTGTGTGAGAATTTCAGGGAACTGTGTTGGCTAGTTCGGAAAATAAATAAGTGCAGGTACGAATCCAACCAGTTTTGAGACGGAAAACCTAATGACAAAAAAATAAGCGCATATAAATCTGATGATTATTATAAACAACTACAGGTGTTGGTTGTGAAATATCTGGAACTAATGTTGACTGTGCAAAAAGATATACTGAAAAAAATATTAAATCGGTAAATGTATAAGTGCTGGGGGAACTTGGCAGCCACAGGCTGCTTACCCCCTTCACAACCACTGAATGTCGAAGAAATAGGGTATATAATTGTAAAACAATAGAAGGGAACCGAACTGCATATAACAAGAAAGAACAGCGCCTATGATGAAAGACAACAAACATAGAACAAGAAGAAAAGTGTTGAAAGCATATGTGTGGAGCACAGCACAGTCTGAAAAACAGACAGAAAACCGGTAGCAGCCTTTTGAAATGCTGTGCTTCAGATATATGAGAATGTTAGCATGGACAGACAAAGTAAATAACAAATAAGTTATAAAAATAATAGGGGAACAAGGATATTTGGGGAAAAAGTGGAAGAAATAGAGGGGCGGAATACGTTCTAAGGCATTTCTGGGAAATAGTATGGGATATATTACAAGCAGAGATAGGAAAAAAGAGGTAGATGTAGACCTAGATCAGATAGAGATGGATGCAGACATTTCGGGAGATCTGTGGGTTAGTTCGGGGTAGGGAGCAATGATGGTGCGCGTCTAACCAGTTCCAGGACTGAAGACCTAATGATGAATGATGATGACGTTAAGTTGTTGTAACAAAGAATACTATCAAATAAACATTCAAAAAAAGGACTAGCTAAATAGATCGATGTCGTTCTCTTTCTGTAATATGTGCTTTCTAGACAGATAGCATGTGCTTTCTAGACAGAAAGCACATATCACAGAAACAGAATCAAATCTACAACTGATTCAGCATAAAAATTAACAGTAAGCAAATCCAGCAAAAGAAGAAGAAAATGGGCATAAGAATTGAAAGGAAGGGGAAAGCCAACGAAAGCAAAAAATACTAGAAACCAGCACAAAATCCAAAAAGAAAAGTTAGGGAGGTTCATCATATAAATTTGGAACGCGTGGACTAAAAACGGCGTATACTACGTTTGCGTCGTCAGAGAGAAAAAGCTAGATCAAGGATATCAGGATAGATAGGATGGACGAGTATAAAGTCTTTAACCTGCCTCCAGGTAGAAACAACTTCACGTATAGCGAGGGGTCCAGGGAATTTAGAAGCGGGTTTGGCATTAAAGTGACTTAAAGCGCAGGACAGAACGAAATTACGGCGCCAAGCAGAATCGCTTAATAGGTTGAAAACAGGACGACGACGGAGATTATTTTGGAACTATTGGAGGACTACCAGAAAATGCAAAGAAAATAAAATTTTACAATATGAAAAATAAAAAGTGTGTTGCCGGATATTCAGCACGATATCGTCAGAGACTTATGTTCCGATCATCATTACTTGTACGATAAAACATCGACTTTAATTAGCGGACAGTGTCCTCCCGATCTGCCAAACAGAGCTCTAGGCAAAATGCCACATACTCGATGGTTAACGAGAGCCAACAGGATATTAAGGCTATATATTTTCACGAGTATACGTTCTGAAAACCTTAAACATCTTGCCACATTTGTTGTTAGAGTTTACGCACATGTTTGGTTCCAAATTAAAATGCATCCGTCATATAGTGAATGGTCTAGACATTTTTGAGTTTTGATTTCCAATTCTCGATACCTTCCAACTTAATTGGAATCAGTAGTTCGTGCTGTCATTAAACGAAACAGCTATTTTGCGCTTCCGGAGAATGTTCTATTGGAACAGTGTTGGACCGGGTCACCGGGTCACTTCGGATTACTTTTTTTGCCGGGTCACTGGGGTACCGGGTCGGGCATGATCCGGTATTGACCCGGTGATCTGATGACCCGCTATTGACCCGGTGATCCGGTGTTGACTTGAAGCCCCTATGACCTGGTTTCGACCAGGTAATCCGGTGACCCGGTATTGACCCGGTGACCCATGTATTGACCCAGTGACCCGATGACCTGGTTTTAATCAGGTCCTAGCAGTGTGTGCTTTTGACATTGACGTGCATATATGTACCCGGTTGCTGTTATGCTTAAGTACCAGCCAGTAAAATAACAGGACTGCGTAAACAATTAAGTACATAATACATACAACAAGGGGCATAAAAATTATTTTAAAATTATTTATCGTTAACAGTTTAACACACAGGGCGGTAACAATTATTTAATCATTACTTATAACAGGCAATGCTAAATTTTTTCTTTAACTCATTCATATACATAATAATTTTCAGTTGAATTGCAATATTTTATATTTTTGTTAGAGTTGGAATATTAGTACCTAATCAACAAGAACACCTCAAATTTATTCAAACATTAGAAAGCAAAACACATGCACATCCACTTAGAACCAGTAAGAGTTAGAAACAGTTATTTTGCGCTTCTTGAGAATGTACTATTGGCAACAAAGTTGGACCGGGTGACCGGGTCATCGGGTCACCGGTTCACCGGGTCATCGGGTCACCTTTTTTGCCGGATTATTGGGGCACCGGTTCAGGCATGTGACCCGGTATTGACTCGGTGACCCGATGGCCCGGTGATCCGGTATTGAGCTGGTGTTCCGAAAACCCTGTAACCTGGTTTTGACCAGGTGACCCGGTGACTCGGTATTACCCGGTGACCCGATGAACTGGTTTTGACCAGGTGTTAGCAGTATATGCTTCTGACATTGACGTGCACATATGTATGTGGTTGCTGTAATGCTTAAGTACCAGCCAGTAAAATAACAGGGCTGAGTAAACAAATAAGTACATAATACATACAACAAGGGGTATAAAAATTATTTTAAAATTGTTTAACGTTAATAGTTTAACACACAGGGTGGTAGCATTTATTTAATCATCACTTATAACAGGCTATGCTAAATTTTTCCTTTAATTCATTCTTATACGTAATAATTTTCTGTTGAATTCCAATGTTTTTATATTTTTACTAGAGTTAGAATATTAGTACATAGTCAACAAGAACACCTCAAACTTATTCAAACATTATAAAGCAAAACACATTTGCATATCGTTTTTTTTATCACAGGCATCATTGCGATCGCAGAACCCGTAAGAGTTAGAAAACGGTTAAATTAGAAAATGTTTGCGCATTTGGGAAAACAGTTTGGGTCACTTCGGGACACCGGGTCAGTTTGGGTCCCGGGTCATTTCGGGTCGCCGGGTCACCTTAGGTCAGTTTGGGCCAGCTTGGGTCAGTTCGGGTTAGTTCGGGTCAGTTCGGGTTATCGGGTCAGTTCGGGTCCCGGTTACCGCGTCCCGGGCCAGTCTATTTTCGGGTCACCGGGTCGAAAAATCCTGGCCCGTTCCAGCTCTGATTGGCAATGCTTTAAGAACCCAATGAACAAATTCGTGAGCTTGCTGCCAGCAAGATCTTAAAAGCAAGCCAACTGATTTCTCATAGAGAGATACCTCGCGTTTTTGAGGTTCCTTAAATAAAACTTCATACCATAACATCCACGCTTTTTTGGCAACAAAACTATTTTCAACATCCCATTCTCAAAGACGTCAAGAATGAAGATTTGCTCGCGTTGGTGGAAACAAAAGGAATCAAAACACCTACTTTTCTGAGATTTCCATGTTACTCTAAGACCGTAGAACGTTTGGTGAAGACAGTAGCGGAAGTTTCTATGCAGGTATGGAATAAAACGTTCAGAGAAGGCACAATCGAATAAGAAACGAAGTCAAGAACATTGACGCCCAAATTTGACACCAAACGTGATTTTAATGTATCCTTTGATTAGCTGTATATATCTTTTATGTTTGCTGTGCCTCATTTTCTTATTAAATTAGTGTTCGTTTCTTCCCCGTAAGTTGTTTTCTTAAAAAAACTAATAATTAATGAAGAATTTGTAAATAATATCCTCCATGTTTTATCTGTAAGCCAGCGATGGTGAAAATTTTTTAAAGTAAAAGCGTGTAGAAAGAAAGCACCAATAAAAAAATGAAACGTATTTTTGAATTTTCTGAAAATACATCAAACTTTGAAAACCATTACAAATAAAAATTTCTAAATAAAAAATATTCCAAATAAAATCACTCCAGCCAAATATCCAGCTACCCTGTAATGAAGTCGTATTTAGGAGAAGGAATTATAAAAATTTCTTTTATATGACAAAGCCTATTGAGTGTTTTTTAGGTCATCATTTTGTTTACGACCTATTTAAGGTCGGTTTGACGCAGCTCTAACTTCTTTTCTATTCTGTGCCAATCTAAAAAGTTCTACATACCCTTCACATCTTAAATTTCTAATAGTTTGACTAATATAGTTTGGTCTAGGTCTTCCTATATCCTTCTATCTTTTTCCTATCTACCTGGCTCTACACAGATATTAGCAACCTGATGGCTGTTATAGAACTTCAACATGTTTACATTTATAAGGAAATGAAATATTACCTGTTTATCTCCTCCAAAAAAAGAAAAGTGTTAAATTATATGCTATGGTAAGGCTTAAGCAACGAATCCCTGCCAACATGCCAGACCGCTAACTAATTATGAGTTATGTCATGGTGACATTTGGTGAGGTAATTTTTATTTATTTACTTTTGTTTTGTTTTGTTTTCGAACATACTTGAGGTTGGTTTGACGCAGCCCTAAACTCATTTCTATTCTGAGCTAGTCTAAAAAGGTCTACAAACCCTTCACAACCTAATAATTTGACTAATATAGCTTTGTCTAGGTCTTCCTACTCTATTTTTATATTTATATTCTTATCATTCTATCTCTACTGACCTTTAATTGTTTCCACATACAGAGTTCCTCACTTATCCTTCTATATACTTCCTCATTTGTTACTCTATTTGTCCAACTAATCTTTAACATTATAATACCAAGTTATAAAAGCTTCTATTTTTTTCTTATCTACCTTTTTAATTGTCGAAGTCTTACTACCGTATAATAGAACGCTCCATACTTACGACTTTAAGAACCTTTTTCTATTATCTAAACTAATACTATTAGCTATTAGTAAGTCTTTCTTTTTTAAAAACATTTTTCTAGCTTGAGCTATTCTAGTAACGACATCCCTTCTGCTACGTCCGTCTTTTGTAATTATACTTCCTAAATAATCAAAATTCATCTACCTTCTCTAACTCGGTATTACCTACTTTTAATTTTGGTTTAAGACTAGGCTGTAACTCACTTGCCGTTATCTTTGTCTTTCTTGAGTTAATTCTCATACTATAGTTAAGCTGTAGTATCTCATCTAAAATATTTCAAAATATACTGTCTGTTTTCTAGACTCTACTATAATGGCTATATCATCTGCAAAACGTAGCATGTCTATTTTCTGTCCCTGTACACTAACACCTATCTCTTTTCTCTCTCTAGCTAAGTTTATAGCTTCCTCAATATAAACATTAAAAATCAAGAGAAATAGTATACAGCCCTGTCTAACACCATTTCTAATCTTAGCTTTTTTTCTATTTCATCAAATCTAATGACTACGCTTTGGTTTTTATATAGATTGTAAATAATTTTTCTATCCCTATGAGAGATTCCTATTTTTCGCAAAACCCTGAACATAACAATTCAATTAACCCTATCAAATG
Source organism: Platerodrilus igneus (assembly GCA_036346225.1). Lineage (NCBI taxonomy): Eukaryota > Metazoa > Arthropoda > Insecta > Coleoptera > Lycidae > Platerodrilus > Platerodrilus igneus. Next base: position 15,370,565 of record JARFIW010000858.1, read on the forward strand.
CTTTTTCTAAATCTACAAACGCGAAATGATTCTTTTTACATTTTGTACCTTTTTTTGATAATTAAATATAATCATTAGCATAGGTTCTCTAGTCCCTCTGTCTTTACGTAAACCATATTGGTCTTTGCCGAAATAATCCTCAGCCAAAGCTTCTACTCTATTTTTAATTATTATTGTTAGTATATTGGAAGCGTGGGAAGTAAAACTAACCGTTCTAGAATTTTCACACCTATCGACTCCTGGCTTTCTTTTAGATTGGGATAATAATATTTTTTTCGAAATCTATTGGGACCTCACCTGTGTCGTATATTACTTTTACTAATTCATATAATCTGTCTAAAATTTTCTGACTTGCATATTTTATTAATTCTGCGGGTATAGCGTGTATTCCCAGCGCTTTATTTAGTTTAAGATCCCTAATAGCTCTATTAAATTCCTTTTTTAATATTGACAACCCTATTCCTACATCCTCTTCTTGGTCGTTCTCTAACTCATCCATATCGTCTCCCTTATATAAATCTTCTAAATATCTTTTCCATCTATCTGCTACCTCAACTTCATTTATCAGAAGCTCATTATTATCATCTTTAATACCATTAGTTTTTTTCCTATCTTCCCCGAAAAACCTTTTAACGGCCCTGTATGCCCTGTCTGTCTTATCTGCTCTCAAATCATCTTGTATTCCCTTACAATTCTTCCCCATCTATTTATTTCTAGCTTTTTTACACTCATGTACTATCTTATTTCTAGCTCTATTATATTTTTGCTTACTTTCACTATCCAATTTTCTGAAAGACTTAAGCTTTCTTCTATTCTCTATTAAATCTAATATCTCCTTTGTTACCCAGGGTTTTCCCGGTTTTACTTTTTTCTTACCTTTCTACGGCCCCTCTTATAGCGATCTCCTTAACCTTATTATCTAATACTTGTTTATATTCCTCTTTTACTTCACTATCTTTAAGCTTACCTAGATTTCATCCCTCTATTTTAGCCTTTCTCAATTTTTTGAATTTTAGGTTACACTTCATTTTAACTAAGTTATGATCGCTATCTATGTCAGCCCCTGGATAACTACGACAGTTTTTAACTTGGTTTCTAAATCTTTGTTTAACTAAAATATAATCTATTTGGTATCTAGTCCTATTTTCCGGCGCTTTCCAGGTACATATTCTTTTAACATGTTGTTTGAATAGGGTGTTTACAGTTAATAATCTATGTTCCTTGCAAAACTCAACTAATCTTTCTCCTCTATCATTACGCCTACCATACCCATATTTTCCTACCACTTTTCCCTCACTACCTTCTCCCACTGACGCATTAAAATCGCCTGTAACTATTAAATTTTCATCTCCCTTTACTTTTCTCACTATACTATTTATATCTTCGTATACCTTTTCTACTTCCTCATCCTCGTACTGAGTTGTTGGCATGTGAATCTGTACTAAAACAGGCTCTGTGGGTTTCGTACTCAATCTAACTATAACTATTCTATCACTAAATTGTAAGTACTCTTTAACTTTACGTCCTAATCTTTTACCTAACACTACTCCTACCCCTGTCTGTCCATTAGTTGAAGAAGTTGTAATTACTCTATAATTATCTCTCCAAAAGTCATTACTATCTGGCCATCTCACCTCACTAATACCTAAAATGTCCAGCTTTCTTTTTCTCATTTCGACTAATAAATTCGTTAACTTATCTACTTTAAGTAATGACCTTACATTCCAAGTCTCTATCATTAAATCAAACCGTTGGTTTAAATTCTTGCGATGACGAGCTCCAAGTACCCACTCCCGGAGATCCGAATGAAGGGGTATTTTACCTCCGGACAAAAATTTTACTTTTGAGCCCTCCATCACACAGAGTTCGTGTTTTAGGTGACGAATACCTGAGAAATATTGTGGTAGACTCCCATATCTTTCCTCAACGCAGTTTTTAAAGATTTTAGCAAAAAGCCGTATCCGTCACGGCAACCCCCAACAACCTTGTAGATAATTGAAGATCGCCCGAGACCAACCGACTTTCCTCCAATATCTTTTAGCCAACAAGGCTGCTGCCACTTGCTGCGCTTTTTAGTCGCCTTTTACGATAAGCAGGCTTACTAAAGTAGTATTCTTTGTTCTCTACTATAGGGAGAAAGAAGTATTTGGTTTAAATAAATTTTTGACTATACATAACCATTTTAACCAATGATATTTATTAAATAAATTATTTTTATGTATAATTTTATTTGATTTATTATTATTAAAGTTTTTAATAAAGGTTTTGATTGCAGTCTTGGGTTTGTGAGTACTAGGTCGGTCACTTCTCCTATACCCTACTATCCGTTTTTTGAACTTGGGACATGAAGAGATTTTTATATTAGGGAAACCACATTTATAGCAAAAGATTTTTCTCTTTGGTTTACAGAAGGGAGATGTGTGATCTTCTTAATTACAATTCCAACAATATCGTTTTATATGACTAGAGTCGATAGAGGTACTTGAAAAATATCTAGTGTTTTATGTATACCTGAGGTTACATTTTGATTTTTATATTGTAAGGGCTGTGTTTGTACTTGTTTTGTAAATTTGGTGTTTTTATTATATTGCATAGTTTTTATATGCGATAAAGGGAGTAGATAAATTAAAATTGTTATTTTTATTCTGTTCAAAGGTAGAGGTAGTTTGTTTATTAATATCAAGACATAAAATTTGTTTTTTTAAACGGAAAGACTCTTCAAGAATTCTTGTTGTATTAAGTATTTCTGATGTTGTATTAATTTTTGGTAAAGAAAGAGAGAGCGGGGTAATAAAATCTGGTAATAAGTTATTTGCAATTATATTCTTGTAGATTCTAAAGATATTTTCTGAAAACGACGAAACGATTTTGCATTTTCATTATAAAAATTGTAACACTTTCATTTGGATTTTGCCTTCTAGCTTTCATTTCATCTCATAACAAATTTTCAATATTTGGAGGAAGAAAATCTTGCTTTAGACGGATGACAAGAGAAACCCAGTCTTTAACTTCATTTTTTATTTCCCGGAACCAATCAATAGCGTCCCCGTCAAATTCCATTGCCGAGGTGAATAAATCTTCTTGTGAAACTTTACGGGTTTCTGCTAATTCGGATACCCTTTTAGAAATTCATATATTTTATTTGGATTGTCATTAAACTTAATAGACCAAGGAGAAATTGGTATTGGGATAGATATGTATGTTACGGTAGGCGGATATACATTAATAGTGGGAGTGGTACTTATTAGAGGAATTTTACTTATTCCAATGGAAATTTCATATTTTTCAAGTTTTTCATATAAATTAGCTTATAATAGAAGTGCCGTAGTATTGTAGAGAAATGCAAAATATAATTTGAGAGATTCAAGAAACCAAAAGCAAAGTAGATCTAATTGGAATAACCGTCTTTAATGTAGGAAAAATATGGAAAGAGGTTGCTGAGATAAACAATAGTAAAAGCCTTTGAAGGTAAGTGATTATTGTAACGTAGTCTTTGTATTTTAGCTATTTTAAATGGTTTTTTTTATTATTAATATTTTTTCATAGAAACCTACTCCCACACCACTGTAGTCTCTCCAAAGAACCCTTAAAATTGTTACGGAGTTTTCGCCCCTACGAACAAATTTGTATTTGTAACGTAACGTCACTTTTACTCATAACAACGACTAAAGAAATTCTAAGTAATATTTTAAAACGTATGTATAGCTGCAGATGCACTGGATGGTACACTGACCGATTTAAGAGAAGCAAAAAAAAACAAATTAATTGCCCACACCCAACAATTAATTACATCAATTTTGTTGAAAAAACAACAAAATTAATAGTTTCTAAGCAGTATTGGACAGTTGGTACCTAATCTACAAAATAATATTCACTATTTTTTATGGAAATATTTAGAGCAATTATGTTGATAAATGAATTTAAGAGAAACGCCCTTTGTTTTTATGCTATATTTGCATATTAAATTCAAGTTAATTCTAGGAAGAGAATGTCATTTGCATTCGGTGTGCAACTATAAAAGTAATTAGCTCGTGTCCATAGACCAATTGTAAGAGCGATTAGTAGCACCTGTTACTAGTACTGACCGATTTTTGCTACACCTGCCCAATGTTATGGGCTTTCAACGCTATAAATACAGTACGCGGAAATTTAGCAGCATTCTAGAATATAAATAGGATGTAAAAATACGTCGAAATCCAAGTGAATGACTTGGAAGGTATTATTCAATGGTATATTGCAGCACTTTTGCAAGCTTGTTCCAAGTTTTTATTGCATCTACAATAATAATTTGCAGGAATTTTTGACTAAGTGACAGTAGAGTTTATTTGGATTTTATGTTACCCCTATGAAATAACATGGATGAGCCACCTCATTAAGGTAACAGGGGCGACCTGTCATCTCACATATTTTATTAGCAAATTAAATGAAAACTATCTTGTAATATCAAAATCGACTAGTATATTTTATAAAGTACAATTAAAGGAATGTTAATATACTGTCAATTTAAATTAAAAGAAAATTATATACAAATGTCATGTCGATGTTCGGCACACATTGAATTTCTGCACTTTGCACAAATTGTTTTCACTTCTCTGACCTTTTCTCTAGAACATAGAACAGACCTAGCCTGCTGTCCTAGCTTCGTCTGTGGTTTAAGGACTTCTTCTGGCTCTTGAAAGAAGAGGAATTATCGAATATCTTATCTCAGCTGCCGATGTAGGTTTCCTTGCAGTAGTCGTTTGACAAGAGCTTTCACAAGCTGCATCCCAAGATTTTTATGAAATCTTTTCTTTTCACCTGACTTTTTACTACATTGGAATGTAGCACTAAGGCATTGATGCCTGCTTGGCCTAGCATTCCGAAAAAAATCGCAAAGGCCATCGCCAAACCCCCCTTGCTGTCGAAAAGTTATGAACCATTTTATCAACTGCATCTACTCCACCTTTTGTGGAGTTATAGAAATCTATAATATCTGTTGTTTCTAACCTGGTGCAAATGTGATCCTCTATGCATAGTCGACAGAAGAATTTCAGACTTTCCCTTTTTTTGTGAAAATCGCACAATTGTTTTTTATCCAATGCAAATTCGAAGAAAGTACTTTTTTTTCTGTTATGCAAAAATCACGGAGGGATATCTCTCCTATTCGCACCCATAGTACCTACCATCGTGAGCTTGTACTCTTTTAGATATAAATCAGTAAGCAAAACGGACGTGAACCAGTTATCCATCGTTATATTTCTATTAGTGCCTTGAACTGATTCTAGAGACTTCACGTAATATGTGGCAAGCGGCTCTGGGGCACCTCTATTTTCTTTGTCCATATATGGTGTCGCATCACCATGCAGTAAAACCGTGCGTTGCACATCGTAACTATTTTTATGCCGTATTTGTCGGGTTTTGAACCAATGTATACCCTAAAAGGGCATTTTCCCCTAAACTCTAAAGGTTGCTCATCGATCGTAACATATTTGTGTGGACTGTAACTTCTGCGAGAGCTAGAAATTAAAATATCCCATATCTCACGAAAGGCTGCAAATTTGTTACTACGATGACGAAAATTTTTATTATCAAATCTAATGCATATAAGGAGAAATTTAATCTTTTCTCACTCATAAAATATTTATATTTTGACCATTCTGTAAACATTTCCTGAACCGAAAGATGATAGTCTTTTCTTCTTTCTGACAAACATAATAAACCGACTAGTGCGTATATTTCTAAAGCATCAGTATTTTTTGTGTATCTTTCGTCGGTGTAGTTCACTTTTCTGATATCAATTTCTTGGTTTCTATAAATTCGTTAGCGAGGGCTACTTATTCTGTTCGTCCACCTCCGAAATGCCTTCATTACTTTCTTCTACCTATTTTAAACCTTAGGTCTCAATTTTATAAAGAACTGTGCTTTACACAACTGACTTAATTATTGGTTTCTGTAACCTTTATTCGGCGTTCCCGAGAATATCCTTTTTTTTGTTAAATTCTTCTTTGTCATTATCAAACGTATGCATATATTTTGCTACAGTTCGTGTCTTCACTTATTGTTGGTTAAAGATATTACGGCTATTTTTACTGTGGCCTCTCTTGGTCTAGTTTTATCTATAAGTCCCTTTTCATTTTGCAAATAACTTCTGTATTTGTATTTGTAAGAACATAATGTTTATCTTCGTGGCATGTCTCGAGTTATTTCTGCTTTTTATTGGCTTTTAGGAGTTACTGACAGAGTAGGTATTAACTATCATTCGCCAGCATTCCTTTATTTGTTAGCAGGCTACTGTCCAGTTATTATTAGCCGAATTTTGCTTTTGGATTATAACAAACGCTTACTCAATAAAATAAACTCCAGAACTATGAATCCTAGCAAAATCATTGCATGTGCGTAGTCACTGCGCAATACTTGTTTCGATTGTCTTTTCCGCCATCAAAAACACAACAATTAGGAATTTTACGACGTAATTTATCTCCATACTTTCAACATGCTTTATTCTAGGTAGAAATTACTCCTGTCATAATCATTCTCAGGGAAAAGGTTGGAATTCCAACCACTACCTCCTAAGACTACCCCCTGTTTTCTGGCACGTTTGTTAGCGTATGCCCTTCCTAGGAACATTCCGCGTTCTGAAACCATCCCTGCCACTCCTTCAGTTGTTACTGTTACTGCTTCTCAAGTTCCGTTCTCTCAATCTAACTCAACCAAACCTGCCTATACCAACAAGCCACCCTCCAGGTTATACCATTTTACCATACCGAATGAAACTGCTCTGACTGTTATTCAACCCCCACCTACTAGCAGAACTAATTTTCCCTTACCACTTTCTTTCGTATTACATCTACTCCGACTAGACCAGTGTATTCTTTTAATTGTGAACAAGCTGGACATCTCTCTCCTTATTGTTCCAGTTCTTATGTGCTACGTTGTTATGGGTGTAGTTAAAAAGGAGTGACAGGAGCGACTCTCTTAATAACTGTGCGCATATTTTAAACCGACGCTAGAGTTATTAGACAGAGACGAGTACCCCGTCTTTCCGTTAGTCGCGGATTCTTCTTTCCCAAACTTTATTGAACAATTTCGACTTTTATTAAAGTTTATATGCGTTAATATTCGTGACAACGAACGCCTTTTTCTACAAATCTTAATATTTAGCATTTCGTTTACTGGTTTTCTTGATTATGGAATCACCCGCACCAACCTTGACGGTGCTGGTTGGCAACGGCTACGTTCACTAAACTTATCTCTCCACCTGTCTTCATCCTCTTTCTGTAGTGTGGAAGATAATTCTAAAGATACAATCTTAGATTACGTTTCCCTTCGAATAACACTCTGGAATTTGGCCACTACTCTGGGTGTCGTCGTAATTTCTTAAGTTTTCTACCAGCTCACCCTTGGTTTTGATTTTTGGAAGTTTGTACAATGAGTTCCAAATTTCCGCAACGGTTTATGAACTTTTGCTTTGTTCCTTTTTACTTGCCATCACTTCCAACCCTAGTTATGTCATTTCGGAACTTCCGAGCAAAAACTTCGTCTAGACACTCTAATTACAACCGGTTTTTCTACGCAATTCATTGGTACAACATTATATTTATACTTTGGTAGAACCTATCTAACAACGGTACTGCCTACTTTCTCCTATGGTTCTTTATAATTCGACAAAGTCTTTCTCGTGGTCATTAAACCATGTAATGGTCCGTGGTCTAGCTCCGTTGTTCTGGTAAAGAAGAAAAACGAGTCCTTTAGGTTCTGTACCGATTTTCATAGGTCAACCAAGTAACCCAGAAAGACGCATACTCTCCTCCGTATATCTCCAATATCCAGGCCGTTTCTATAATTCTCAACTCTTTTCCTCTCTAAATATCCGCTCAGCGTACCGGAAAAATTCCCTATCTTCCGATTCAAAACCCATTACTGCTTTTACCGTACTCCAAAAAGGCCTATCTCAATTTTGTCGTAAGCTTTTTAATCTTCATAATTCTCCTGCTACTTTCTAGTGACTTATCAATCAGGTCATCGATTCTGATTTGGAACAGTTTCGTTTCGTATATCATAATGATATCATTGGTATTACCTTTTTCTTCGACGAATACCTGTGAAGTCTCGAACTTGTCCTTTCTCATTTTTACTTAGTGGGCCTTAGCCTTCATCAAGACAAGTGTCATTTCTGTCTTATCAAAATGTGTTTCTCGGTTATGTGATTACCTAAGGTGATCTGAAAAGGTTGCTGTTAACCTCAATACCCCTTTGTCCAAGGAGCCCGTCAACTGATTGACATTGCCAGTTAGTATCGGTGCTCTATTCCAAATTTCGCCACTCGTAGTACTTCTTCACTTTCTAATCTTACTCGTAGCAGTGATCCTTTTTCTTAAACTCCTGATTGTTAGTTCGCATTCCTAGCCATTAAAAACCAATTAGTGTCGGTACCTATACCATACTATTGTTAGTTACCTTACAACAGAAGGTGCGAAAGTAGTCAGTTATATTAGTCACCCACTTTTCAAACCCGATCCCAATTATTCTGTCACCGAGAAAAAGTGTGTAGAAGTTGCTTGGACAATTGAAAAGTTCCGTTGGTATATCTAAGGCACCGCTACCACCGACCTCCTCTCGCCCATCTGGTTAAATAAACCCCAAGGTCCATCTGGACAATTATTTCCCTGATCGCTTCGTTCCCAGCGTTTGCAATTTCTCGATTATTTATCGTAAACGCCAAGAACATTTCATCCCTGATACTCTTTTTCGTTGTGTTCCTATTCTTGAACCTATTTTTCTTTTGACCAATGATTCCTGGTACAATAATATGTCCCACAAAGATTCCAAACATCCCAGACGATACCGGTCCTCATCTATAGTATACAATATCCTTTTCTGTTGTAAGAAAACTTCTATCGCTGTCGATTCTCCGGACGATTAAAAGATTATTGTACCTTCGAGTGATAAAGTATCTACTATGCGAAGTTAATTCGATACCACAAATAAACCGTGCGAATACGAATAGTAGTCATTGGGTAATCGAGTTCGTGTAAATCGGATTGTATAAGTCGACCACTTTTCCGGAAACGATATTGAGTTTGTCGTCGGGCGCATGATCAAAAGTAGTAAAGTGGCATACATACTGATGCTCTCGAAAACTGGTTAAGAGTTGTTTCTGCAGGGTCCTTTGAGATGCAATCTAGGTATCTAGGAAAACAATTAATATACTGGCAATTATTTTAAGACCATAACTAATTATTGTACAAACAGGAACAAATACTTTTATATAGAAGTACATTAAGTCGATTAATGAAAAATCAAATTGAGAATCTTTACAAGATTAACGCGAGTGTGTGTTAATAAGCACAACAAGAACAATGTTTATATACCTCTATACACATAAAAGCACAAACACGTATATGTATATCAAATGCTTAAATTAATTAATAATAACTACAGTTGAGTATTTTTAGGATTAACACGAGTGCATGTTAATGAGCACAAATAAGAACAAATCTTCAAATATTCCTTATATCCATAAAGTAAATTAATTCAATCAGTAAAATATGGATATTTACAAGAATAACACAAAGACGTGTTAATTAGCACAAACAAAAACAAACGGTGGTCTATCCTTTTATACATAATAAAAGCACAAACATTGTAACATTTTATTTTTCCAGTCGTAATTTAATTGCATTGAATTACACGCTAAGCACGCTAAGCGTGTATTGTTCCTTAGGGATCTAATTACATTAATATATTTGTGTCGCATAATGCTATTTCCAAGTGAATATCTATTTGATTGTTTCGTGTTCCCCCCTCCGACGGTGCGACTGCTCGGCTCTGGTTTCGATGAACAGTCGGCCACGGGCAACAGCTTTGTTAAGATGTATTTTTGGCTAGAGGCCGGCAACCTCCGCATCAATTATTAATTGTGGAGATATCTTTTAATAACGGTTGGTAAAGTATATATTATACGAACTAATGTAATTTGAGGTAATTTATTTAGCGCAACCTTTAGAACACGACTACGACAAAATATAATGCAACAAAATATAATGCGACAAGATATGATTCGACAATGTGGAATGCAACGAATATAATTCCACAATTAAGAATGGAACGAATATAATTCGTCATCTAGGATCCAAACAATTACCGTTATTTAGGAACAGTCGATTTAAACTTTGCCTAATAAGAAATTTGTCTGATAAGGAATTATAGAATTTAATTTGGATAGAGTCGTTTCAAATTAGAAACGCTGTTAACTTTGCTTGAAGAACGGAAATCCCGTCTCAGTTTGTTGTGAAGCGGCTAATGCAGTTTTTGGTTCGTAATTAGCTATAAGATCTTTTTTTTGGCATGTGTTTCAAAGTTTAGAAGACGTTTACTTGCTTTTATGTTTAGTACACGTAAATTGTGTAAACTTCAATTAATTGTTGAGCTGGTTTTACAAGCTGTAAAGCGAAATTTTGTTGAATTAGCTTTCTAAAATAACATGCTTTGTTCCATATGAACTGTCGATAAGTTCAACATGTGTTTTCGACGTAATATTTTTCTATTTTGTACAGTTGACAGATGTTGTCTTGAAAGCAAATGCTTTGAGCAGCTGTAATGCAATTTAAACAAACATGCCTATTTTTTCGATCAGCTTTATCTATACATAGATTATTAGACGTAAATTTGAAAGTTCAAATTCTCAGTATGTTAGGTTTTAGTAATTTGTTATCTACCTGAAAAGATCTGCCCAGGTTAGAATTTAATTTACTGTGTTATGCTTACCAATCACTATCACTTTAATTTGTATAACAAGTTCATGTTTAAAGTAAAGTCGGTTGATTAATGAAAGAAAAAAAGGAAAGTTAAAACTTTAATTTTGATGTAGTTGATTATGATCATTTTTTGTTACAAGTTCCGATATTTTAAAAGAGTTTTTTTTAGTAAACATTTAGTTCAAAGTCTAATACTTTTATTTTGGTCAAGTGCGATGAAATATTGGAAATACTTTTTTATTATTTCTTTATATATGTTTATAGGACACAAGTGGTGTTTTACTTTTTTATTTATTTAACCATTGCAATTTCTTACAGGAGCTGCGTCTTATTTTGTTAAGACAGGTTTTTGTTAACGAAGGCGATCATTTGTTCTTTGGGTTTCCACGTCCGCCCTTAGAACTGTGCTTTGCAATTATTGTCATTATCTCAGGACATGGTGGCGCCTATTTGATTTAGCTTAACTTTGGTTTGCAAACAGAATTCGACTTCCCCCCCCCCCCCCACTTCTCATTGCTCTACCCAGGAATAGACCCCTAGCTTTGTCGGCAGACGTTGTTCTCTAGCGCCTTAATATAGAAAAAAAAGACATTCCAGTCTTTTGTAAAACAGAAGTCGTTACAGTGGCACCCATCCAACGTAAGGCCTAGCAAAAATAGTTACACTGGCGTCACAACGTGAGGCCAGCCAACTTCAAAATTTGTATCAACATATAGGTAATAGCTGCATTAAATCGGTTAATGGCAAATGCGGTATGCACAGGATTAGCACGAGTGCGCGTTAACAAGTGAATATTGGCAAGTACAATATAAATACAAGATTAACACGAATGCGTATTAACAGGCATAACGAGAACAAACGGGGAATAGACTTGGAGTCTATTTCGCAATAAATATAGAAATGTAACCCAAGAAAATGTTATTATGTCCTAATAAAGGATTATTATTAGCTCAAAAGAGGATATAGATACTTAGGAAATGGCTGTCAGCAACGATACCAAAACTAGTGCTTCCACGGCTCATTGTAGTACGACCTAGCTGACTTTCGGCGTCGTTGGGGTGATGCTCTGGATTTCCACAATGTAATTACTGGCCGTGTAAAAAAATAGAATGATTTTTTCCACCAGGATACAAAATCACTGGCTGTGTAATGATAAGTACAGCGGGATAAAAATCATCAACGGTATAATAAGAAAGTAATGAGTGTTTTGGAATGCACGAAACTGATTAAAATTTGGAGGCGGCAATTTTTGGCTAATTTATTTGAGAATACGAAGAGTAAATTTTGGAAAGTGGATGCGCACGGTTTTATTGTAAATGAAAAGAGTTTGGGGTAGCAGCAGACATAGAAGGATGGTGATTCAAACGGGGAGCTGTTTAATGGACGAATGCCATACTGGACGGCTGGTGGGTGGATAGCGTTTGCAGAATAGTTACCAGGTATGCAATTGTTTAAAAACATTGAGTGGTGAATATTTTCTATGGTTTTTTAATTTTTCTGTGCTTTTGAAAGTTTCGTATTTGATTTATTTAATGAACTGAAAATTTATGGAACTTGAGATACAAGTAAAACTTATTGAGGTAGTCAAGAATCATTAATGTACAGATAACCAACCAGGCTATGTTGTAAAGAAGTATAGGGGGCTTATTTTATTTTTATTGTAGTGCGGTAAATTTGAACGCACATTTAACGAGTTTTACTATGAGCTCATGATAAAACAAATGAGTTAACGTAAGGTATGAGGAACGCCCTCTTCCTTTAATAAAATATTTGTTCAAATAAGGTTATCGAATTAAAATTCTTTTGAAAATAAAATTGTGGACATTACCAATAATACGAATGTACCTAAGGAAAGATGTTTTGAAATTGTAATACGTATTTCATAAAAATAGGGTGTGATGTATTTTGTGAATTGCGTTATTTTGAATGTGTGATTGTAGGGTGTGAATTTCTTTTAGGTTTTAGCATAGAAGCACTGAGCGGGAGTTTTAGATCCAGCGTTAACAGGTAAGCGTCTGTGTTAGTTTTAAAGGGTTTTGGTGGATTTGAGAATTTAGAGAGGAGCAGCCGAGGTAAACCTCATAACATTAATGACACCCAAATTGAGGGGCACGATTTTACGAAGTAAAGTTCATCCAACATTGGGGCACGAAGTAGGGGGCAAGTTCACAACTATATATATATATATATATATATATATATATATATATATTATTATATACACCACCCCTCTACTTTTTGTGTGTTTCACCTATATTATACCCTTTATTTTATACTTTTGTAAAATGTGCACACCTAAGGCACGCCCTTGTACTTGCACCGTTTGGTTGGTTCTTTTATAAACTATTTAATGTAATGCCTCGACTATTTAAAACTCTTAATCTCAGGTTATTCAACTGCTTATAGTGGGTTTCCGTTATAAGTAGTTGTGTTAAGTCCAACCAACGTGCACCCTTTTGTTTTACTACTAAAATTGCTACTCTACTTTAGTATATGCCAAAATTTCTAATTATATCAAAGTTACTATGTGCCAAATTAAATTACAACCAAATTTTATATGACTAAATTTTGACGTATTAAAGAATATGATTTTAAAACTCACCTGGTCTATACTCCGTCGATGCCTTGCTGAATCCTGGCACAAAATCCTAATTACCGTATACGTCTTCACAATGCTGTTCTTGAATTTCCGTGCTGCTTCCAGGTGTCCTCGACTATTTACTGTTCCCCAATATCTGAAATGATTAACCCAAATTTAGAATTTAGAAAAAACTAATGCTATAACTTCCCTCTGTACTAATCTCCACTTCAAATCCTTGTTTCCGCTCAATGCTTCTGCTGCCTTTAACCCGCTCCAATATCCAACTCGTATCTGTGTTTCCGCTCAATACTCCTGCTGCCTTTAACCCGCTCCAATATCCAACTCTAATCTGTATAACCACTCGCTGACCCGCTACCTTTAAGACCACTCTCCAAATCCAATTTCTAATCGTCGCACAATCACTAATATTCCCTTTATACTTCTGCTTGTTTCTTTACCACTTTTCAATTAAACTCATTTTTAAAAATGATTACTTTTATTTTCTTTTTCAAAATATTTGAATACAAATTAGCACCATTCTGAAAACACGTCTATTACAAAATTTGTTCGAAAAATAATCCTCTTGTTTACTCTCTAAGGCGACCATGTTGACTCTCTACTAGCCTACTACATCTTAAAGTTCATAGCAATATATATATATATATATATATATATATATATATATATATATATATATTGCTGTGTTTCCCGGTATATGAATCGAGCCTCACGAATTGGGCGTCAAAGAATGTTGTGAAACCATCAAAATCCGGGTACTCCGCTTTTCGAATCGAGCCCCTACGAACTGGATGTCAAAGAATGCGGTGAAACCTACAAAAAGCTATTCTGTACCTTAACTGTGATGGTCCATTGACTTTCTTCTGTTCATCGCCTCGGCTGCTCCTCTAGTTAAACCTTTATCCTCAATTATAAAAAAAACAAACACATTCCTATCACAAACATCAACGTTACCTCTATTTACATCAATATTCACAATACATTAAAATTTCAAAATTAAAACTCAGCCTAAATTTCAGTTTAAAAAGAATTTCAAGATTAATTTTATTATCATTTTATGTGCATCCAGAATTCACGTCCTTGTAGGATGCCTACTAATTAATATAACAATATATGCAGACCGGAGTCTGAGTACAAAGGGAGCATCTACCACCCCTTTACGTTAATTCACCAGGTTCGTCTAATTGAGCTCAAAGACATACCCAAATTTTCATCATAATTCAGAACATCAATACTAAATACCCCTTTCTACTTAAACAAGCAAATTTCATCTTAAAATTAAAATTTTATGGTTAGTACAATTTCACTAATGTCCATTTTGAGTAAATCTGTTATAAAGTTATTCAACACACACCAAAATGTCAAACAAAATAGTATAATTTACCTGAAGTTCACTGCACTCGTAGCTTCAATGTACATCGTCCCTTTTGTCAATCACACCATTCCAACTGGATTATATTTACAGCTTCTGATTCTCAACGCTTTTAAAATTCTCTCCATCACCATTTATCTAAAGTTGTTTCAGGGCTTTTCCGGAACTCCTCTGTATATCTGACCCCTGTTTCGTGGATCCAGACACGTTTTGAACCATTTAACTATTAACACCCCGAAAATAACAAAGAAATTCATACTTCTTTCACCAATATACGCCAAAACTGCCTACTTCTGTGTATACATTTGTCGTTGTAAATTTTGCTAATTGGTACAGTGATACTAAATTTTATTACATTGTATCTAAGTGCACTAAAGTATATTCATGTTAGCACGTAAAGAATAAACTGTTTTACATCACCAAAATATACGAGCAAACTTTAAATTATTCTATCACACTAAAAAAAAAAACACTGTTTAACGCGTTGAATCAAGTCGCAGATGTAAGAGAGCTTTTAACGCATCGAATAGTCAAAAGTCTAAAAAAGCGAAATTCATATTACCACCGGTATATATAGCGGATAGCCGGCACGTCGCTTTTGTCCTCAAAACAGATAATTCTTAAGAATTTCTCATGCTATGTTCCCATTCCGTAGCCCGCGCATCGGTTTTTACGAATTTAGTACTCACCCCAGTTAAATCTCAGAAATTTCAACACGGCACGCAAAGTCTGGAAATAACTAATTGACTTTTATAACGAAATGTTATTTTTACCTCTCAAATTTTGCATTTTACTTTCAACCAATCGCAACTCCATGACGTTGCTCTACTCACGCCTTTTACTATATATGTCTCGGTCTTGCGCATATTATCTGTCTCTATCTAACCTGTTCTTAGTGGTGCAAATTGATATTCTTTATTATCGATTATTTTAGTCCATGTGGAGTGTGAAATAACCCACCTTTAGCATTTCTAGTAACTATTATGCGACGGTTTCTCCAAGATTCTCTGAAACCATTTGTTATCTACAAAATTTTCGCCGTACGTGATATTTAAACTATGCAGGTGTTCAAACATAATATTAATTCTCAGAGCTTTATTTTCTGGTATTATAATCTTGAATTTTCACAGACTTTTATGCTTATTATTAATAATGGTTTAATTAACTCCAACTAAAATTGACTTCTATCCTTTCATTTTTAGCGAATACAAATTAAATGTTAATTATTATGTGTACACTTTGTTTAATACCGGTTACTTAAAATAGGGTTAATTAATATAAATCTTGCACGTAATTTCCATTTGTTTCTTTCTTAGGAATAATTAAATTACACGCAGAGCTTTTAATACTGTTTCTTTTGATATAAAGCGTCTTGTACATGATTTAAATCTCTGATTTTTACTGAAACGACCGAATTTATTTATGCTTCATGGTTTTAATAAAGCGTACTTTTTCCCAAAGCTTCTACACGGTGATTAAAATTATTTGATGTGCTTATTTAATTTTCTACCCTGGTCTAAATATGAGTAATATATATATATATATATATATATATATATATATATATATTATTACGTGCCGAAAAATCGTCACTAGACGTTCTTATTTAAGTTTTAATATGTGAGAATTTTGCGCCATAAATTTAAAAGGACGTGCGCGTATTTCCGTCACTTCAGATAGTGCGTTGCGCGAGATTTGCGCCGACGCGTGTGGACGAAGGAGGATAGTATGGGATTTCCGAGATACACGTTGGAACTAGCCTCCGAAACGTAAAGAAGAGTAGTTGTGGGGTATCTTACCGTGTCTTTTTTCTGATATGTAGGTTTCCTGTGATCCCAATTATCGTGCCTCTACCTGCCTTCCCTACCTTATTTGTCTACATATAGGAAGAAGACAATCGAATTTGGATTCAACCTGGCTCAAGAATTTCCACACCCGAAAAAGATTAGCTAAAGCAGCCGACGACCATCATGGAGGAATCCTGAAGGAAGCTCTACATGTTCACGTGAGTGCCCCGTTTGGGGTTTTCTTTAAAATTTATTTCCTTTAAAATTTGTGTAATTATGTTGCAATAAATTGCATATTGTGTGACGTCATCTATAATTTGCGCGTCAATTTTTACATTATTTAATATTGTTACCAACTGACATAGTGTCTCGCGTACCTCGTTTACGGGAATGTAATAGTGACGCATTCAACGTGGTTAGATTGATAATCATTTATTTTCTGATTGTTTTATACCTTATAATGTATTAATTAACTATATTTATAGCTTTTTCATTTAAAAAAATATAATTATGAACATTTTTAATATCTATTAACTCATAAAAATTTAGGGTGGTAGCTCTGAAAGTTACTGTAGAATTATCTGAAATAACATGACAGCTGTGTAGTTAATTTAACAGAAGCAGCCATATTGACTATTGATCTTCCAGGTATATTTTTTTATAATGTATTGCTAATCTAATTAATTCTCTTGTAACTATAAAATAGTGTGCTTTCTAACTTGAATTCTTTTAAATAAGTACCTGGTTTGTTTGGAATGGAATTGAAAGTGCTTTTCTTTCAACAGTGTATTATATAATATAACCTCACTTACGTACGTTTGGATTATATAATTTTGAATGTAAGTACTTTTAATTATAAGTTAATAGCTTATTTTCTATCCACTATAAAAAAGAAGAAGAAAAAATCTTTCAAAATTGCTGTAAAATGTAGTAGAATAATCCCTTTTTTTTAGTCTATCTTAACTTGATTCTGAGATCAATTTTTAGAGCTACCGTTTAAATAACATATATAATATATCTTTCTATTATTTTGAGTGTCTTTTTATAACCTAAATAATCAATTGTAAATTACAATTACCTACATAAAGAAAATTCCATCTTAAAATATAGATTTTGTAATTAACTGAGTTTTTACCATATCTTCTAAAACGTAGAGTAATGTAATGTTGTTATATCTGTTTCCTTAAACACTGTTTTATTCGGATATCGTGATAAAAGTGTTTTCTTGCTAATTTAAACAACTGTAACCTACAAATGCCTTTTTAGAGAAAATTTTGTCTCTAAATACAGTTAACGCAATTATTTAACTATACCTTTTACCGTCTAAAATGCTGTAATAAACTGAATCTGCTCTTTTAAACACTGCAATAATGAAGGGTCGATAAGGTTTTATATTTACACTCTTTTACGATAGTTGTTGTTAATTTCCGCGATATTGAAAGAATATTTTAATAATTTGGAATACTGTTTCTTTATACATGTATCCTAGAATATTTCTTTTGTATAGCGAGTATGATTTTGTCTTGATAGCATATTTTTTTTAGATATATTGATATTTTAACGCAACATTTTAAGATCTATTAAGCGAGATTTACTGTCGAATTTAATCGCCCAGCTGTATGTAAGTCTAGACGAGACCCATCGAAAGGCCGGTCGCTCAGCTATACGTAACTCTAGACGAGAATTTGGTGGGTAAGTTTGTCGTTCTAGCAATTTGTGAATCATTTTTTAAGAATGATGTTGGAATTTTTCTTCATTAGGCTGGATGAAACTCAAACGAGAGCTTCTCATCCTAGTAAATATATGTGTTACAAGATATCTTTTTGTTCTTCAACAATTTTATCACTAAATCGAGTTTTGATTACTGTTATCTCTTCACATATCGATTTAAACCACATTAGATGGTATAAAATTATCTTTAAAATCGTTCAACCCTACGTACATCGAAAAGTTTTTTCACGTTTTATTTCCTTAACGATTTATGTAATGTTTTTAGTCCCCACTATTAATTAATTAACTTTAATTACTTATTCCTTCTCTTATACGCCTACCTTTTATACGTTTAACTTATTTACCTTAAACCTTTTGCTTTTGGTTGACTTTTTCCTTGAACTTACCGTTAGTTATATATCGTTTTATTCTCTTGATTCCCCACTATAACTCTCTCGCTTCATTTAATTAATCCTCGAACTTTTCCTACAACATATTATCGGGTTTTTAGTATTTATCTTACATCGTTTAATTGTGTGGTAATTGTCATAACTTTGGTTGTAATAACTCATTGAATTTTTATGATTGGTTTGAGCCGATGTTAGAGTGGATGTTTTCTTCTTTGGGCTCACATAGGAGCCGCGGCCTAGGCCATTGTAAGAAATAGTTCATATTCGCAGTTGCAAAATGCTAGGACTTTCTATTCCGTGTGTTTTCCTCTAAATTATTACAGTCGCCCACATTATACTATAGCATTACTTGTTTCTTTTCCTACTAAATCATCATAACATATAAACATTTTTTTCATTGTTTTTTTATTGAACTTCGTGGTGAGATGCTATCGCTTCTTATTGATATCTTATTAAATTCTCGGTTGTTTTAGCAAATTGGGACAGTGTGTCTGTATTTAATTGCTTATAATTAGGCATCTTTGTGTGTTTAGGGTGTTACCGTTTTAAAAAATTACCTTGAAACACTTTGTTTTTGTGTGAATGTATCTGTAATGATACTTTTAAGTTGTTGTGTCAACTTTTGTCTGATTTTCTTATCGTAGTGGATGCACTCGGAAACAAAATGATTGTACTAGTTCTCGTTAAGAGTCTAGTGAATTTTTTTAACTTATGATATACCTTAACTTGTCGGATTAATATCGCAGGTGGTCCTTCAGACCAATCTGTGTTTTAACAGGGACAATTCTCTACCTTTTCTCGGACGCTTGTCCAAAAACTCTACTTTTTCATATCCTGCCGTCTCCGTTTCTGCCTTATCTTTTTTTCGGTAGACCTGTTCTCGTCCCGGAACACCCGTCTACCACATAAGAGTGATTTTTCCCTCACTCTGGACTACTGACTACATTGGCTGGTTGAGTAGTGCTTTGCTATCCACCTTTTCTGTCTCTTTAGCTCAATGCGAACCCCTTCCTCTAACTTTTTCTACCTGGAAGTGCCTCTTATGCATTCCAAACACTTACCTCCCTCTTTCTACCGTTCCTATTTCTCTGCCTTTTCATTTCCGTTAGTCACCGTGTGGTTGCGCGGTGGGTTTTCACAGACACCTGAACCACGTCTCTGGGAATCTTTCGTGAGGTCATGCGGTGCCGCTGTCAGCGCATTTGGGCGCTAACAGTGAAGGTATGTATGAGTGTGTGAAAGTGTGAGTGCATGAGTATATATATGTTGCTATATATCGTGTGGATGTCGTGATTACCTCGCCGATATCAATTAACGCCGGGTGCAGGGATGCACCCAAATGCCTTTGCCGGTCTCTCGTGCTGTTTAGTGCAAACGGGCCTGCTTCACAGGTCTCTCTTTTTAGGGGGTACGAGAAATTCCCATTTAACGACTCCACGGAGTCGCTCTATCGTAATCATACCTATTATATTTGATAATAACTTAAGTTAATATCTTTATCTCATTTATTATCTTTGATAATAACTTTAGTTTAATATCGTTATCTTACCTATTATATTTAATAATAACTTTAGGTTAATAGCGTTATCTTACCTATTATCTTTAATAACAACTAAAGCTTAATATCGTTACCTTACCTATTTTTTTTGATAATAACTTAAGCTCAATATCGTTATCTTATCTATTATCGTCGATAATAACTTGAGATTTTACTTTATCTTTTTATCTTCCTAACGTTTGGTATTTATGACCAGACGTGGGAATTATTTTTCTTGAATATTAAGGGAAAAAGCAAACCTGATGGTAGAAATGTAATTTGTTAGGTTAGCAATGTAAGGATTTAGTAAGGTGGTACTTTTGGTAAATTTGTTGATTCACAACCATGTCATGGACAAGTTTTGATGTGTATTGTTTATTAAACCAGAGTACCAGTAATTAAAAATTTGCTAGAGTGTAGAGTAACTCACTCTTTTGAACATTTTTAAATTTGGGCACTTTTTTTGCCAACGAAGAAACAGTCTAGATGCAACGCTCATGTGCGTCTGCACTTAGGAAACTGTAATGTTAGCTTTAGGTTAGTATATATGTTAGGCGACTTGTCGCATTTGTTTTAGTTGAAGTAGTGTTTCATGCTCCCCGACAAATTTGTGTTGTCGATTATAACTGCGCCATACCAAAGACTCTTGTGTGCACTTTTCTGTTTCCTAGTAATCCGGAAGACGTGTTCTCGGTCGAAAAAACCAGGTGGCGCCTCAGATAAACATTTTGTAGGATTTAAGTTATGATTTATGTAGGATACTTAGGATCTAGATTTTAAGCTGTTAATGTCCTAACAGTCATTTTCTTTTTTTTAAGTTTTTCTTTTATGGCTTTGTCGCGATTGTTACGTGCTGAAAAATAGCACTAGACATTCTTAATTAAGTTATAATATGTGAGAATTTCGCGCCATAAATTTAAAAGGTCGTGTGCGTATTTCCGTCACTTCAGATAGTGCGTTGCGCGAGATTCGCGCCGACGCGTGTGGACAAACGAGGATAGTAGGGGATTTCCGAGATACGCGTTGGAACTAGCCTCCGAAACGTGAAAAAGAGTAGTTGTGGGGTATCTTACCGTGTCTTTTTTCTGATATGTAGGTTTCCTGTGATCCCAATTATTGTGCCTCTACCTGCCTTCCCTATCTTGCTTGTCTACATATAGGAAGAAGACAATCGAATTTGGATTCAACCTGGCTCAAGAATTCCCACACCCGAGAAATATTAGCCAAAGCAGCCGGCGACCATCATGGAGGAATCCTGAAGGAAGCTCTACATGTTCACGTGAGTGCCCCCTTTGGGGTTTCCTTTAAAATTTATTTCCTTTCAAATTTGTGTAATTATGTTGCAATAAATTGCATATTGTGTGACGTCATCTATAATTTGCGCGTCAATTTTTACATTATCTAATATTGTTACCAACTGACATAGTGGCTCGCGTACTTCGTTTACGGGGATGTAATAATATATATATATACCTATATATGTTAGCAAAACTAATATACATAAGGTATGCCTATATTCGTAACGCATACATATTTTTTGACCCACACAGCAACTTTTTATGATGTAGATATTGAATTATTACTAACAATTGTACTTTTAATAACTATTCTTTACACCAAAATTAATACACGAATAATTTTTTTCAAAGAAAATCTCGCAAAATTTATTTCCTTATATAAATATCATACATATTCATTAAACAATACAAATAATTACTTCCCTCTCTGAAAGATTTCTGATTTTGAATAATATAAAAAAACAAAAGTTAAAAAAAGATCAAAATCGTAGCTGTTTCTGGGGACTTTCGACGAAAAAACTTCCTTGACGCGAATATTAGGAGATCAGATTTAGTATCATCTACTTTTACGAGTAGCAGTATTGAATCCTTCTTGAAGATAGAATTAACAACTTCAGTAACGGGTTCCATATATTCCTGAAGTCTGTTTTCAAGTCTTGACAGCAGAAAATTGACAGCCTGTTCTCTCTAGTCACTAAAGCTACTAGAATAATATAACTATTACAAAGAAAAATCGAATTAAAGAAACGCTAAAGTTAAGATTGGGTAATGTATTTTATTTTATATGTAATCCATATGCATGCATATGACTCCTTGCATGGTTTTGTTCTGGTATTTAACATTTTCATTTTAATTATTCAAAATTAATGTGTGTTATTAAATGCACATTGACTAGTTTCATATGTTATCTTTTAGTACTTTGTGCTACAGGTGTATCAGGGTTAAAAGAACCAACTTGAGGTGAGTCGAGCGAGATAACGTTTAAGTAAATCGTTTATTTTGTTGGGGTGGTTGTCAGCAGTAGGTAAGTGCTTGTTGCGCTATCATGGTAATGCTAGATATCCAGTTTTCCAGGTATCCAGGGAATGATTACCTACGTATCATACTTATTTATTCAACGTAGCATAACTAGTAAGAATATTGCAAACGTTCTTAAAAAAGGTTTGTTAACTAAGTTAAATTATTCCAATATTTTCTCACAGTATCGTTAAGTGTCTACTTAGTGTTAAGGATTATGGAAAAAAGAAAAAAATTAAACATATCTTATGCATAGTAGCTTAGCACAACATTACATATTGCTTGAATTATTAACAATAAACCAATAACTAACTTCTTACAGTGTTTGTACGCCTGAATGCAATACTTTTGTGGTAAAAAGGTTATAACAAATGCATCTTGGTTACAACAAATGCCATTTAACAAAGTTTCAAGTTGCATCATTAGGTCGTTCTCTGGCAAACATCGGTAGCACGGGATAGATAGATATCTTAAATTATTCCAATTCCATAATAATTTATTCGAAAAATTTAACATAAAATTGTATTATAAAATAGAAATTAAAACCTGAAGGAGCAAGCTGCTGCTGAAGGTCGTCTTTTAAGTCATGTATAAAACTGGTGTTTTATTAATTAGGCAAACAGGGAATGGTCCACTGACCGCTTTACTGAAATAAAGAAAAACTATTTTAATTGCATGGTTTTTTGACATCTACAACACCACCAGCAATAAATTATCTAAACTTTGTTGATGGAACAACTTTTTAAATAGTTCTTAAGCAACTACAAACAGCTTCTGCTCGATTTTAATAAAAAATTCCATTTTTCTTCCATTTTTCTTTCATACTCATTAAAAGCAATTGTGTTTATATGATAAAATTTTAGAAAAAGAAGAACTTTGTTATTTTATCTCTATGTATATGAAATTCTAATTGAAAAACAGAATTTTAGTTATTTCCGTTATGCAACTTTAAGTATAAAAATAACTAATTAGCTCGTGTCCACCAGCCAATGGCAGTGGCGGCTACTGGCACCTGTTTCTATTACTGACCGATTTTTAAGACACCTGCCCGGTATTTGGCCTTAACAAGCATAAATAACCAAGGCGGAAATTTAGTAACTTTCAGGATCATAAATAAGATACGAAAATATGTCTAAAAACAAGTGAATAGCTTGTAACGTGTTCAATGGTATTTTGCTGCATTCTTTATCATATTTTTTGATGTATAATTTTATTACGAGTATAAATTATTTGAAATTTTAATTTTTAGTTCTTGACACTACACTATTTGAAATTTATTTCCTAAACAGTCTTCATACGCGGTAAGTAAAACATAAATACTGCTTATAAGTCGTATCACTTACACCAAAAGTATATACAACCAACCATAATTGTTTGATGACTGAAAATTTCAACTAGATGAGTTCCGTATAGGTGATGGCTAACAACATCGGGTAGATGCATTGGTTCTCGACCAGTTAACGAACATATCAACCTTGAAAATGATAAATGTAAATAAAAGCTTATCAAATTTTATTGAACATGGTATGTTCCGATTCCATGTTAAGCGTAAAATAATTTGTGATTTTAAAATGTTAACAGTGGACTCAAGTTTGGACGCCAGTGAAACAACAGTGGATGCTCCACGCGTGCGGCTCCAATGAAACAAAAATTGGGGGCAACATCTATATTACTTGCCCATCTACTATACCAGTGACTAACTTGAGGTTCAATTCACGAGAAAGCAAGCGTTTGTGCATGGGTTGAATATGATAACCCAAAATTTCAGAGGAAAACGAATCGCCAACGCATCTTTAAGCATAAATAAAAGTAAATTGGAAGGCGGAGGGATGCAAAACCCTCTAACAATTAACTAAATATCTATAAATAAATAGTCGACAGTTTACTGCAAATATTTCCTAAATCGGTCTAGGTACCAAGGTACCACAACTTGTCAGCGTTGACTCTGAAAAGAAAATAAAATTAAATAAAAACCCTTAACCACAAAAAATATTTAAATTACTAAATACGTATTTCGACCACTATGTGGCCATCATCAGTAGGAAATATGTAATTTAAAAAAAAAAAAAAAAGCTGTTGTTCTGGAACACTTCAGAGGATATTCTCATCACCACTTAGGCTGAAGTGAACCTTCCCAACCTATAATTTACTATATTGTTGCTTTAAACACTGTCGAGGATATTCTCCTCACCCGCAGGCTGGTGTTCTCAACAACAAACAAGTGAATTGTGACATTATAACTTAAAACTACTTAATTTATACTAATTCTAAACCTACTGAGGCGGAACCAATTTAATCTTGCTTTCTCATTGGTTGTTGACCAATAGGGAAAGCAAAGCAGATGACTCTATTGGCCCTTTATCGGTGTTTAAGAGGGGTCCTTTATGTTTAACAATTTTAATTGATTCATAGGCATTTAAGGAGGAAAACGTTGGTACCGCTTTTAACAATTTAACATTTTCTAGTTTAACGGGGTGGCTGGTTTCAAATATATGTTTGGCGACCTGAGACCTTTCATATTTACCATATTTGAAGTGAGCAATGTGTTCTTTAAATCTTGTTGTTATATTCCTCTTGGTCTGACCAATATATTTTTTGAAAACACCCTGGCCCTGCACAACTAATTTCATAAATCCCCGACTTTTGCAATTTTTCCACCTTGTCTTTTGGATTACCTAGCAAATATTTAATTTTATTAGTATTAGTGAAAGCAATTTTGAAATTACACTGAATATTTTATCAAGACCCTTTGTGGTTTTGTGAAACGGAAGTTTAACATATTTAACATTATCGTTAGAGGTGGTTGATTGCAAAGTCGTTGATTTACGGATGTTGATTCTATTTTTACACTTTCTAAAAATATTATCTATAATATCAGAAGAGAAACCATTGTAATTCGCTATTTGTTTAATAAGAGCAAATTCCTTATTAAATCTGTTTTTATTTAAAGGGAAATTCAATAATCTATTAATTAAAAAGTTAAATGAAGCCAACTTATGTTGTATGCTATGATTAGAGGAAGACAAAATAAAGCGATTTACATTGGTTTCTTTTCTATAAATGTCAAATTCTAATTTATTACCATTTCTAATTACTAATGTATCTAAAAGGGTAATTGTCCATTATTCTCTAGTTCATACGTAAATTTTATGCTTTGAAATTTTGAATTCATTTCTTTAAGAAAATCATCAACATTTGATTTAGAAGTGTCAAAACTGCAAAAATATCATCCACGTACCTTAACCATATTCTTGGGAAGTATTTGGAGTTTTCTTTTAACTCGGTTTCAAAACGAGACATAAATAAATTTGCTATGAAAGGTGATAAGCTATTTCCCATTGCTGTGCCTTCATGTTGTTCGTACAACTTGTTGTTGAATTGAAAACAGTTCTGGGACATGCAATGCGAAACAAGCTTGATATAGTCCTCAACTTTATCATCATCAATATCACTATCTATAAGAACATCCTTTAAATATGTTAAAGTACGTGGTATTGGAACACTAGGGAATAATGAACTGACATCAAATGAAATTAAGATTTTGTTCTCTTCTAATGTGATATTTTAATTTTATTAATGAACTCTAAAGAGTTTTGTACAGACAAACTATTAAACTTTAAATTCTTAAATTCATTTGACAGCCATCGTGATAAATAGTAAGTCGGTGAGTTGATACCTGAAACTATTGGTCTCATCGATTTATTATTTTGTGAATCTTTGGTAAACAGTAAAGTTTTGGCATTTCAGGATTTGAAATTGTTAATTTTAATTTTAGTGTGGGCGAAATTAGGTTTGGACATTCTTTCAAAACAGACTGTGTTGATTTAATCATTTTATTTAAAGGAACTTCATTTTTACGTTTTTTCACTATTGGTCTGTAAGGACCCTCAGACAGCAAAGTCTCTACTCTATCAACATAGTCTTGTTTATCCAGAATAACCAACCTATTCCCCTTATCAGCCTTTAAATAATAACAATTCTTTTGTCGTAAATCTTTAATAATAAGATGATCTTTCCTTGTTTGTTCTGAGACATTCCTTGCGCAACTGCGTAAGTTATTCGAAAGTTGAATTTTGCACGCGTTTCTAATAAAGTTTTTGAATTGTCATCTAATTTTGAAATGGATTTTTCAATGCCAGCAATAATGTCTTCCGAAGGAGTTTTCAAATGATCTACTCCAAATTTTAGGCCTCGATCAAGGAAAGTCAACTCTTCATTATTAAAGATTTTCGACGATTCGTTAACAACTATTGACTCTAATGGAGGTGAAGTAATTTCCAGTTTTTTAGGAGCTACATTGACATTGTGTTTTTTTTAAAAGAAACTTCAACTTAGTGTTTTGACTATTAATTTTGTCTAACAATTTATGATTGTTGACTTCAAAACAAATCTCTGGAAATTATTCCATTCCTGAAAACCGGACTCGGATAAATTGCACGTTAGTGCTAGGTGCGATTTATACGTTTCCAGTTCCAATCTACTAAGCTTACTGTACAGATATTTGATTTCCAAATTAAGCCATTTATCTTTTGCAAAATTGATTATTGCGTTACTACGTTTACAATTACTGCTGATTTTACGTTAATGAAATTTGGAAAAACTTTGTGGGCTTTACAACTTTTAGAAATCGAATATCTGCTTTTACAAAACTAATTTTAAGAGCTAAGCTCCGATACCTATTAAGTTCCGAAGACCGGGAAGTCATAGTTAATAATCTATAGGAACAGTGTGGCACGATTTAAATAAAATTAAATAAAAACCCTTAACCACAAAAAATATTTAAATTACTAAATACGTATTTCGACCACTATGTGGCCATCATCAGTAAGAAATATGTAATTTAAAAAAAAAAAAAAAAGCTGTTGTTCTGGAACACTTCAGAGGATATTCTCATCACCACTTAGGCTGAAGTGAACCTTCCCAACCTATAATTTACTATATTGTTGCTTTAAACACTATCGAGGATATTCTCCTCACCCGCAGGCTGGTGTTCTCAACAACAAACAAGTGTGTGACATTATAACAAAACTACTTAATTTATACTAATTCTAAACCTACTGAGGCGGAACCAATTTAATCTTGCTTTCTCATTGGTTGTTGACCAATAGGAAAGCAAACAATGACTCTATTGAAGCCCTTTATCGGTGTTTAAGAGGGTCCTCTTATGTTTCCAACAATTTTAATTGATTCATTAAGGCATTTAAGGAGAAAACGTTGGTACCGACTTTTAACAATTTAACATGATTCTAGTTTAACAGGGTGGCTGGATTTCAAATACTATGTTTGGCGAACCTGTAGACTCTTTCATATTTACCAATATTTGAAGTGAGCAATGTGTTCCTTTAAATCTTGTTGTTAATGATTCCTCTTGGTCTGACCAATATTACTGTTTAGCAAAACACCTTGGACCCTGACAATAATTTCATAAATCCCCGACTGTTTGCAATATTTTGCCACCTTGTCTTGTTCCGGATTACCTGAGCAATCAAATCTGTTGAATTCTTATGCTAGACAATTATTGAAAGCAATGCTTTGACAATTCAACCACTGTTTGAATCATTTTCACCTTTCAGGAGACCCTTTTGTATCTGTGAATACGTGAAACATTATTCATGTTTAATCATTATCATGCTCTTTATTTATATACATTATATTAGAGTGGTATGAATTAGCAAAGTCGTTGCATTTAGAGAAATGCATTAATCCTTGATTTTCTTTCTAAATATCATAATACAAGCATGTATCGCTATTTTTTAACTAATTCATTAATTATTGATTTTTAAGATAATTATAATCTAGAATTGTAATAAACATTAATTTGTATTTATAGATAAACAAATAGCGAATTACAATGGTTTCTTTTTATAATTCAAATAATATTTCTAATAAGTTTTTCATAATTTTAATAATTTGATCCTAAATCAAACGATCTTTAATGAACTTATGCTTTAGATTAAGTTACAAATAGTAACTTACATGGTTTCTCATAACCATTAAAGGTCATAATATTCTAAAAGTGTAATATTCAAAATTGTATTAATAATACTAATAAACATCTAAATGTTAAGTAACTCGTTTCAAAACAAAAGGGTCTGTAAATCAAGTATTAAATTTAAAAATAAGATTTGCTAGGTAATCCAAAAGACAAGGTGGAAAAATTGCAAAAGTCGGGGATTTATGAAATTAGTTGTGCAGGGCTCAGGTGTTTTCAAAAATATATTGGTCAGACCAAGAGGAATATAACAACAAGATTTAAAGAACACATTGCTCACTTCAAATATGGTAAATATGAAAGGTCTCAGGTCGCCAAACATATATTTGAAACCAGCCACCCCGTTAAACTAGAAAATGTTAAATTGTTAAAAGCGGTACCAACGTTTTCCTCCTTAAATGCCTATGAATCAATTAAAATTGTTAAACATAAAGGACCCTCTAAACACCGATAAAGGGCCAATAGAGTATCTGCTTTTGTTTCCTATTGGTCAACAACCAATGAGAAAGCAAGATTAAATTGGTTCCGCCTCAGTAGGTTTAGAATTAGTATAAATTAAGTTTTTATTATAATGTCACACCAATTGTTTGATTTGAGAACACCAGCTCGGTGTGGAATATCCCGATAGTGTTTATTAGAACTGGTTGGTTCACTTCAAGCTAAGGTATAAACTGATGTAAACACGCTTTTTTATAATAATGTATCAATTTAAACTTACAATGATTTCCTAATAATGATGGAACGACGATTAATTTAATAAGGGTAGTTTTATTCCTAATTCTTATAATAAATGTCCATCCTTTTAAAGATTATTAAATCTAAAAGAAAGGCTAATTTAATTAATTAAGCTGTTTGTCATCTTAGAATAAAGGTCCCTATAAATTGTAATGTTTTTATAACACAAGTGTTCATAAACTATTCTTAATTAATCACGTATGTAATGTTACGGAGTTTTTCAAATTTATAAACCTTCTTAATAAAGGTATCCAGTTACCTATTACAGAAGGATTATCCTAAAATGATGGAACAGATTATTATGCTTCCATTGAAAAGGTCTATTCCTTGAAAGCTTTAAGATTGGTCGTGGTTCCTTTTACAAACATCATCTGGTTCTTACTGGGCTACGATTTTTAACAAAACAGGGTTAATAAGCGCATTAAGTTCTTCTTTTTAAAACAGGTTTCCTTCTAAGGGGATATGGGATGTCCTTAAAAGAGGAATACCGTATTACTGCTATGGCAAGGAGGCTATTTAAAGGAAATATAAATTAAATGTGTTTTTTACAAAAATTTACGCTGATTTTACACAGAAGAGGTATCAGTCTTTTGTTACATCAGTATTCAAAAGACTAGGATAATAGAACAATATTTTGAAATTTAGGACCAATCTAAAAGGCTATTAAAGCTCGTTAAATTGGGGTTACCAATGTACGCTATTGTAACTTATTAGGTACTCATCTGAACGTACTTGTTCAGAATAAAACAATTAATTAAGAAAATTAAATGTTGCTTCTTTAATTAAAATAGTTCCTTCATAAAAATTGTAAATATAAAATTGATATTCAAGAAAAGATAATACAAGTTTCATCTATTCATAAGGTAGGCTTATATATTTAAAGGAAATATTAAAAACTTTAAATGTTGTTTTCGTTACAAAAATTTACCTTGAATTTATACCAGAAATATCAGATCTGTTTTTTTGTTTACATATTTATAAAAATTTAACTACATTGTCTATAAACTCATTATTCAGAAATTGTAAGTGAAATCATGCATATATGAAACATTAATAAGAACTCTTTAGTTTTCATTAATTTTATTAAAATTAGTAACTGTGATTACACTGCACTAGTATTGACAATAAAAATTTACTAAGGTCCTTTTCAGTTTGTTAAACGGGTTAATGATAATAAGTGGTCGCAAAGATATTTTCTGAAACAGCCTCATATCAAATATTACCAAATGTAGACTTGATGTAAGAATAGTACTAATCTCTTACCTTGATTCAGTAGGTGTTGCTTACGTGATGGTGTTACAGCATGCTAGGGCAGGTGTTAATACATACGTTCTTCAGAAAACAAGTGACGTAAAATCCACATGTTCTACAGGACACAAACAGCTGCGTGATCCTTGGACCGGACCATATGAACTTCGTGCGTTTTTCTTATACGCACAAACCGGACCAACCAAAATCCAATATAAAACTTAGATGTTCTACGGTGTGTAGATGTTGACCAAAATAATTATCATCGTATAGCCGTCCTCCTAATTACTTGTAATTTTACACTCGGAACTTCAAAAATACCATTTCAATTCATCATCGGACTTTATTTCCAAACCATAAAAATTTCTACGTACTTTGTAGAACGTTTCCTTAAAATCCAAACTTATTGTTTTCTCGCATAACATTACATAAAATCCAACTATTCATCGTACGGTTGAAGGACGTTCATCTTGGATTGATATTTTATATCGCAAAGTTGACGTGAATGAACTATAACTTGATCATCGCAGGTGCGAAAGTAGAATTAATATCCTCTTGAAATACAGCATACAGACTGCCTCATTTTTATAAAACCAGATAAGGCGAGTTCATTCTCACAAAATGAGCATACGGAGAAGCCTTACAATTGATATACAAAACGGTTTCTTAAAAGGTTCTTTCTCTACATTTGCAGGAGATTTATAAAATAAATATTTAATTGAAGATTTTCTAACGAAGCGTTGAAAAGCATATTTTATTGTAACTTTTACGAAATTATTAGAGGAATATTTTAAGTGCTATTTAAACAGGTGTCCAAAGAATTATTAAATGAATTTATCAAAGGAATTATTCAAACGAAGTTGTTAAAAGAGTTTTTCAAAAGACATTATAAAAAGACGTTATAAAAAGAAACCATCCAAAAACGTTATTAAAAGAGCGCTACAACAAAATTATTTAATTTATCTAATAACTTATTTTCAACTCTTACCATTGTTAAAACCACTACGCCTAGTGTTCAGCGCACTAGGGCTCTACTACAGCACAAGGCTAGACGCAAGTTACATGCTAAAACCCTTTTGGTTTTCATGATGGTTCTCGACGAGAGCTCTAGCTAAAGTGAGTGCTGATGCAATATGCACAAAACTGGAAAGCTGCTTGGCCTTGATAATATTTATACTAACATTCGACGCCTGATGTTAGCAACCAAACTAGCATTTCTGAATGGCGGTTAACACTCATAATACCAATACTGGTATTTATTTATTTAAAAATGGTTTACCTGATATACATGACTGAACAAGAGTTTGTAAAACTAAAAATTCATTGACGTTCTGCAGTGGTCAAAAAAACTGTTACAGTGTTTACTTTCTCTAAAATATGTTGACCAAGAAACAACTCTTGATATTAAGATTTATAATTGCTACGTTTTATTTTA
Organism: Platerodrilus igneus; assembly: GCA_036346225.1. NCBI lineage: Eukaryota > Metazoa > Arthropoda > Insecta > Coleoptera > Lycidae > Platerodrilus > Platerodrilus igneus. Next base: position 15,402,441 of record JARFIW010000858.1, read on the forward strand.
TATTTAAAAAGGTTTACTATCTCCTACTTTGCTGCACTTTTATAACTTCAAGTCGCGTAGAAAGGCAACCATCATTACTAGTCCTTCGTTAACTCAACGAGTTCCTTTGTCTATATTTTTATCATTTATCTCTGCATTTTGTGTGTATATTTTCTGGTTACTTATCTATACCTGTATACCTTTGGGGGAGATATTATTCATGTGTTGTGAGAAGTGTGTTGGGCGATATAGAATATGTGCATTTTAGTTAAAGTTGTCGTTTATTTTGAAAAACAAGAATAGTATTTTTCTATTTGACCATGTAAGGTAGATTAGATCCAAATTTTAAACAAAAGAAATAACTGTTAATCTTTTCGTCTGTTTAAATTAAATTATTAAAGTACAGAAAATTACTACCTAACAACATCAGGACATTAATAATCTATAGGAACACTGTGGCACGATTTAAATAAAATTAAATAAAAACCCTTAACCACAATAAATATTTAAATTACTAAATACGTATTTCGACCACTATGTGGCCATCACCAGTAGAAAACCTGTAATTAAAAAAAAAAAAGGCTGTTGTTCTGGAACACTTCAGAGGATATTCTCCTCACCACTTAGGCTGAAGTGAACTTTACTATATTGTTACTTTAAACACTATCGAGGATATTCTCCTCACCCGCAGGCTGGTGTTCTCAACAACAAACAAGTGAATTGTGACATTATAACTTAAATCTACTTAATTTATACTAATTCTAAACCTACTGAAGCGGAACCAATTTGATCTTGCTTTCACATTGGTTGTTGACCAATAGGGAAAGCAAAGCAGATGACTCTATTGGCCCTTTATCGGTGTTTAAGAGGGGTCCTTTATGTTTAACAATTTTAATTGATTCATAGGCATTTAAGGAGGAAAACGTTGGTACCGCTTTTAACAATTTAACATTTTCTAGTTTAACGGGGTGGCTGGTTTCAAATATATGTTTGGCGACCTGAGACCTTTCATATTTACCATATTTGAAGTGAGCAATGTGTTCTTTAAATCTTGTTGTTATATTCTTCTTGGTCTGACCAATATATTTTTGAAAACACCCTGACCCTGCACAACTAATTTCATAAATCCCCGACTTTTGCAATTTTTCCCCCTTGTCTTTTGGATTACCTAGCAAATCTTTAATTTTATTAGTATTAGTGAAAGCAATTTTGAAATTACACTGTTTGAATATTTTATCAAGACCCTTTGTGGTTTAGTGAAACGGAAGTTTAACATATTTAACATTATCGTTAGAGGTGGTTGATTGCAAAGTCGTTGATTTACGGATGTTGATCCTATTTTACACTTTCTAAAAATATTATCTATAATATCAGAAGAGAAACCATTGTAATTCGCTATTTGTTTAATAAGAGCAAATTCCTTATTAAATCGGTTATTATTTAAAGGGAAATTCAATAATCTATTAATTAAAAAGTTTAATGAAGCTAACTTATGTTGTATGCTATGATTAGAGGAAGACAAAATAAAGCGATTTACATCGGTTTCTTTTCTATAAATGTCAAATTCTAATTTATTACCATTTCTAATTACTAATGTATCTAAAAAGGGTAATTGTCCATTATTCTCTAGTTCATACGTAAATTTTATGCTTTGAAATTTTGAATTCATTTCTTTAAGAAAATCATCAACATTTGATTTAGAAGTGTCAAAAACTGCAAAAATATCATCCACATACCTTAACCATATTCTTGGAAAGTATTTGGAATTTTCTTTTAACTCGGTTTCAAAACGAGACATAAATAAATTTGCTATGAAAGGTGATAAGCTATTTCCCATTGCTGTGCCTTCATGTTGTTCGTACAACTTGTTGTTGAATTGAAAACAGTTCTGGGACATGCAATGCGAAACAAGCTTGATATAGTCCTCAACTTTATCATCATCAATATCACTATCTATAAGAACATCCTTTAAATATGTTAAAGTACGTGGTATTGGAACACTAGGGAATAATGAACTGACATCAAATGAAATTAAGATTTCGTTCTCTTCTAATGTGATATTTTTAATTTTATTAATGAACTCTAAAGAGTTTTGTACAGACAAACTATTAAACTTTAAATTCTTAAATTCATTTGACAGCCATCGTGATAAATAGTAATCGGTGGCTTGATACCTGAAACTATTGGTATGAGACATTATGAGACATTATTCCCTAGTGTTCCAATACCACGTACTTTAACATATTTAAAGGATGTTCTTATAGATAGTGATATTGATGATGATAAAGTTGAGGACTATATCAAGCTTGTTTCGCATTGCATGTCCCAGAACTGTTTTCAATTCAACAACAAGTTGTACGAACAACATGAAGGCACAGCAATGGGAAATAGCTTATCACCTTTCATAGCAAATTTATTTATGTCTCGTTTTGAAACCGAGTTAAAAGAAAACTCCAAATACTTTCCAAGAATATGGTTAAGGTATGTGGATGATATTTTGCAGTTTTGACACTTCTAAATCAAATGTTGATGATTTTCTTAAAGAAATGAATTCAAAATTTCAAAGCATAAAATTTACGTATGAACTAGAGAATAATGGACAATTACCCTTTTAGATACATTAGTAATTAGAAATGGTAATAAATTAGAATTTGACATTTATAGAAAAGAAACCAATGTAAATCGCTTTATTTTGTCTTCCTCTAATCATAGCATACAACATAAGTTGGCTTCATTTAACTTTTAATTAATAGATTATTGAATTTCCTTTAAATAAAAACAGATTTATTAAGGAATTTGCTCTTATTAAACAAATAGCGAATTACAATGGTTTCTCTTCTGATATTATAGATAATATTTTTAGAAAGTGTAAAATAGGATCAACATCCGTAAATCAACGACTTTGCAATCAACCACCTCTAACGATAATGTTAAATATGTTAAACTTCCGTTTCACTAAACCACAAAGGGTCTTGATAAAATATTCAAACAGTGTAATTTCAAAATTGCTTTCACTAATACTAATAAAATTAAAGATTTGCTAGGTAATCCAAAAGACAAGGGGAAAAATTGCAAAAGTCGGGGATTTATGAAATTAGTTGTGCAGGGTCAGGGTGTTTTCAAAAATATATTGGTCAGACCAAGAAGAATATAACAACAAGATTTAAAGAACACATTGCTCACTTCAAATATGGTAAATATGAAAGGTCTCAGGTCGCCAAACATATATTTGAAACCAGCCACCCGTTAAACTAGAAAATGTTAAATTGTTAAAAGCGGTACCAACGTTTTCCTCCTTAAATGCCTATGAATCAATTAAAATTGTTAAACATAAAGGACCCCTCTTAAACACCGATAAAGGGCCAATAGAGTCATCTGCTTTGCTTTCCCTATTGGTCAACAACCAATGTGAAAGCAAGATCAAATTGGTTCCTCTTCAGTAGGTTTAGAATTAGTATAAATTAAGTAGATTTAAGTTATAATGTCACAATTCACTTGTTTGTTGTTGAGAACACCAGCCTGCGGGTGAGGAGAATATCCTCGATAGTGTTTAAAGTAACAATATAGTAAATTATAGGTTGGGAACGTTCACTTCAGCCTAAGTGGTGAGGAGAATATCCTCTGAAGTGTTCCAGAACAACAGCCTTTTTTTTAATTACAGTTTTTCTACTGATGATGGCCACATAGTGGTCGAAATACGTATTTAGTAATTTAAATATTTATTGTGGTTAAGGGTTTTTATTTAATTTTATTTAACATCAGGACAATCTTAATTAATAAAGATTACATGTGTAGATATGGAATAAGAATGCAGACAAACGAACTCATGAATTTAATAAAGGTACATTGCCTATCTCTACATTGCCGCAAATACATACATACACACCAAATACAAACTATCAGCGTTGCAAATCCTGCATCCATCTGTGATTAGCGGCTGCCGACGCTCACGGAAAACGCAAAAACAGGCCAAGTTAACGACGAAGATTGAGATTTTTGGCTACTGAAAGTCTGGATCATGGGCAAAAACTGATATGCCCAAGAGGCCAAAAAACAACGCTAATGGTACGCGCACACAAATACACACACCACAAGCATCACAAACACACACATGCGTGTATCCATGATTTCCGGAGCACGCGCATACAGGCCAAGGCAAAGCCAATGGTCCTGTTCGGTTGCCGATGATCGGGATCTGAGGCGAAGTCGCATATGAATAAATGAGATCAATTGACAACTTCAATTGTACGAACATACACATCAGCCTTCCACACTTCTAACTTCTCGCAAACACGCACACCCGTACGTGCACACCCACGTTCACACACACACACACACACACACACACACACACACACACACACACACACACACAACACACACACACACACACAAACAAAACACTAAACAAGCATACTGCTTCCTCGTAATTAGACACACGAACTAAGTCCGAGTCTGAAGCAGAATGGAAAGAAGGTGAGCCTTGGTTGGGCAGAGAAAAGAGCTACCTTGCGGCTTACATTAACTTCGCACTCGAGCAAGCGAATGGAGTAAGGGTGAACCGCATCCATGGCGACTTTGGAAACTATCAGGTGCACACAAAGTCTTCCGCGCTGCACGACTACAATAAAAATTCTAGACACGGCCAAAGTATACTCAACTACACCAAACGAATAAACGGGTCTATATAAAATTTTAGACAACAGACCGTCACCAAACGTACGGTAAACAAATAAAAAACATTATTACATTGATATCCTAATGTAAAGTGATGAGAGAGTGCTTCCAACGAAATCCATTATTCCTCCTTTGCTTTTAAATTTTCTATACATCTATCTATGATCACTACTGAGCCTGCGTACACCGGTATACACAAAACCTAATATGAATCGTGTGAGAACCGTGTATGTGTTAAGGGGTTTCATTCGCTTTCTGTTGCAATTCAAAACGAACTGAACCGAAAGGAACCGCATACGTGTGAAACAATCTTAACAATCTTAATTATTCTATCAGTACACAGTTAGTGCTATTTCCAATAAACCTGCACCTTGCCGAAGTTCTAGATAACTAGAACAGTTGAAATGGCTTGCGTGTTCTAATGAGCTAAAGAGCCAAACTACAGGTCCAACCAAAGTAGTAGGGCCGTTAGTGAGGAACTAGACTAAGACGTCTCCGACAGAAGGCAGCGGCTCTTTCGGTACTTAGACTGGCAGAGACTGTAGGGGTCGGTATGGCAGTTTAAGACACACTACCGCGATGTGGAAGGCAACGGGAAACCACTCCATTACCTTCCAAGTACACAGCGTACTTAAATTGAAATAAACATGATAGCATTCTCTGGGGTAAAAAATCCCGGGGTTAAAATAGTTCCCCATTCGGACCTCCGGGAGGGGACTACTTCGGAGGGTGCGATCAGACAGTGCAGAATAAGAGTCGGGAACATTTTGCGAGTCGGAGCGGGAATGTTAGAAGTATGAAGCAAGTAGGTAAGTTAGAGAACTTAAAAATGGAAATGAATAGATTAGGCCTAGACAGTAGGGATCACCGAAATTCGGTGGCCAGGGTATTTTTGGAGTGGAGACTTCAGGATAATTAATTCAGGAGCAGAGGAAGGAAATTTGGGAGTGGGGATAGTTATGCGAAAAAAGATTGGATACTGTTTAGAAAATTACTTACAAATGAACTAAAAAGTACTCATAGTTAGATTAGAATCTAAACCGGTAAACACAGTAATAATACAAGTATACATGCCCACCTCTAGCTACAGAGACGAAGAGGTAGAAGCGGTCTAGAAAGATATCGAAGACATATTAAGATACGTAAAAGGACATGAAAATTTAATAACTACGGTGTTTTTAATGCATTAGTAGGTAAAAGTAGGGAAGGAGAGGTAGCAATTTTATTTGGTTTAGGCACGAGAAACGACATGGAAAATAGGCTGGTAGAATTTTGTGACAAGAACAATTTAATCATCACAAACACATTATTTCAACATCATGCTAGAAGACTATATACGTGGAAGATATCAGGCAGGAGATACAGGAAGATAACAAATAGATTACATCCTTTTTACACAACGGTCTAGGAATCAAGTAAAAGACTGTCGAAGCTACCTAGAAGCAGATATAGACACTGACCACAACATCGTAATTATGAAGGCCGCACTTAAATTTAGAAATTTGAAAAAAGGAAACGGAAAAAAGCACTTTGACTTTGAGAAATTAAAAGATAAAGTTATTCAAGAAGGATTCGATAAAAGTCAAATGAATTGCTGAAAGATATCGAGAAAATATCTGATACTAAAGAAGTAGAAACAGAATGGAATAACATTAAATCCAGCCTAGACATGGCAGCCAGAAATATTTTGAGGTATACACAAAAAGAAAATAAGAAACCTTGGATAACAAAGGATATCCTGAATTTAATAGAAGAAAGACGAAAATATAAAAATAAATCAGACGATACAGAAAAACAGAGAGCCCTAAAATGGGAAATTATTCACAAATGTAGGAAAGCTAAAGAACAATGTATTGATGAAAAGTGCAAAGATGTACAAACGAAGATGGCAATAGGAAAGACAGGCGAAGTATAAAAACGTATTAGAATCAATTTTAAAGATACAAAACCGTATAGCAAAAATATAAGGGCCGCGGGAGGAAACATCATTATAGAAAATGTAGATAAAAAGGGTAGCTGGCAAGAATATATAGGAAATTTATATGCAAGAGAGGAACTAACAGCATTAGAACAGGAATCAGACATTGAAAATGATGACTCGGGTTATCCTATACTTAGAGATGAGTTTGAACTAGCATTAAAAGGTCTGGAAAATGGTAAGGCGCCGGGTACAGATAAGGTGCAAGTGGAAACTCTAAAAGCCGCTGGACAAGCAGTAACAGACCGTCTTTTCCAAATTGTAAGTTATATGTACGAGAGAAGCGAGATACCCAAATATTTTAAACGTAACATCATAGTAACTATATCAAAAAAAAAAAAAACGCGGATAAATGTGAAAATTTTCCAACAATAAGTTCGACAGCACACGTATCAAAAATATTAACTAGAATTGTACAAAGACGAATGGAAAAACAAGCTGAAGAAAACTAGGAGAAGACCAATTTGGGTTTATGTGAAACAGGAGGGAGGCTATTTTAGCTCTGAGAGTGATAATGGAGAAAACAATAGAAAAAGGGGAAAGCGTGTATATAGGGTATGTAGGTCTGAAAAAGCATCTGACAATGTAAAATGGAAAAAAATGTTCGAAATACTCAAAAAGTTTGGAATGAGTTATAGGGATAGACGAATAGTACATAGCTTATACAAAGAGCAAAGAGCAGTAATAAAATTAAAGCAGGAGCGTAGTGAAGTATACATTTGGAAAGGGGTGAGATGGGATGTACCCTATCTCTATTAGTTTTTAACTTGTACATTGAAGAGGTAATGAATACTGTCAAATGCAGAAAGACATTTGGAATTACTATGCAGGGACAAAAAATGGATATGGCTAGATGTGCAGATGATATAGCGGTATTAGCGTCTAGCCAGAAAAAGTTAGAGGCTGCTCTTATTAAAATGGAAACGGTTCTAACAGAGAGATACGGTATGAAAATTACCAAAACTAAAACTAAAGTATTAGTATGCAAAGGAGGGGACAATAATTCAAAAACACGACTACAAATAGGTAACAAGAACTTACAAGAGTTTAAGAATTTTTGCTACCTAGGAACCAAATAACGCAAAATGGGAAAAGCGCGAAAGATATAAAACAAAGATTAGCACAAGGTCGTGCTACATTTAACAAGAAAAAGCAACTACTGTGTTCAAAGTCAACAAACATATTAACAAAGAAAAGTTTTCTTAAAACATATGCGTGGACCACAGCTCTGTACGGCTGTGAATCCTTTACAGTAGGAGAAGCGGACAAGAAAAGCGGTAGAAGCTTTTGAAATGTGGTGCTACAGACGTATGATGAAGCTATCATAGACAGACAAAGTTAAGAACGAAGTTGTACTAAAATGGTAGGGGAAGAGAAAAATATATGTAAAACGGTAAAAAAATAGGAGAGATAGGATGATAGGCCACATACCACGACATGAGGGAATAGTGCGGTATATATTAGAAGCAGAGATAGGAAAAGAGAGAAGTAGAGGTAGACCTAGGGTAGACTACTGCACATGAATAGTCAAAGATGTGGGCTGTAGGAATTTCAGGGAAATGTGTAGGCTAGCTCAGAATAGAAATCAATGGAGGTACGCTTCCAACCAGTTCCAAGATGGATAAACTAATGACGAAAAAAGTAACTGTACTAAAACATGATGATTATTATAAGCAACTACAAGTATTGTGTATTGTGGTTGCGCAATATTCTCGAACAATGTTAATTGTGTGTAAGGATTTACTGAAAAGCTATTAATTCGGCCAATGTCTAAGTGTTGGGGGATCTTAGCAGTCGCAGACTGTTTAATCCCTTTCACTGAATCTGTGTGAAAGAGGGCATAAAATTATAAAACATATAAGGGAAACCGAATTCTATATAGGATGTGTGATAATTTCAGGGAATTGTGTAAGCTAGTTCAGGATATAAATAAGTGCAGGTACGTGTCCAACCAGTTTTGTGACAGAAAACCTATTGACGAAAGAATAAGCGCAGATAGATCTGATGATTATTATAAACAACTACAGGTGTTGGTTGTGAAATATCTGCAACTAATGTTGACTGGTCGAATAGACATATTGAAAAAAATATTAAAACGGCAAATGTTTAAGTGCTGGGGGAGCTTGGCAGCCACAGGTTGCTTACACCCCTTCACAACCTTACACGTGATTTTTTAATGCTCCACCCGAAGGTACTTCATTGGCCAAGAAGCGAGTTTTTTGGCCTGAAAAATTTGAATTTTTGCCGAACCCTAGCTGTTCCAAACAAGGTAAGGATCTTTAACGTGCGTGACAACACCCACACACGGGACCTGCATTTTACCTCTCATCCGAACAAGTGTATTTTTGTGAAAAATATTCGCCTAACATTTTTTAAGCGGACCGTGTCGGGATTCGAACCCGGGACCTTGGGCGTAGTAGTCACATATATACCACTACGCCACAGAGCCACCCGCCCCTTCACAACCACTGAATTTCGGAGAAATAGGGTTTACAATTGTAAAACAATAGAAGGGGACCGAACTGCATCTAACAAGAAAGAACAGCGCCTATGATCAAAGACAACAAACAGAAAAAGAAGAAAATTGTTGAAAGTATGTGCGTGGAGCACAGCACAGTATGTCTATGAAATACGGGCAGTAGGAAAAGATGGCAGAAAAACGGTAGCAATCTTTTGGAATGCTGTGCTTCAGATGTACGAGGATGATAGCATGGACAGATAAAGTTAATAACAAATAGGTTATAGAAATAGTAGGAGAACAAGGATATCTGTGGATAAAAACAGGAGAAATAGAAGGGTAGAATACGTTCTAAAGCATTTTTAGAGAATAGTATATTGCAAGCAGAAGTAAGAAAAAGGAGGTAGATGTAGACCTAGATCAGATAGTGATAAATGCAGACTGTGCAAATTGCAGGGAAATGTGTAGGTTAGTTCAGAATAGGAAACAATGAGGGTACGCCTCTAAACAGTTACAGGGTTAAAGACCTAAGGAATGATGACTCAGTTTGTGATTGTTATCCGAACTAACACTTTACTCGATCAGTGCTGTTATCCTGCATAGTACCATTACTCGCATGTATTACTTTACTGGAATCAGCTACTCTGTGAGGCGTTCGTCCACGGCAGTTCAACGTAAGAAAGAGCGGAATACCTTTCCTTTTTTTCTGAAACTGTAAGTCGTTTCACCGCTCATGTTTTCGTTGCCACAGTCCTCAGTGCCAAATTCGAGGCCAATCTTAATCCTGCTTAAATGGGTTTCTGAAAATATTGTTTTCAATTTTGTTATGGGAAATCTTTAAAGTCAAAAACACTCTTTTTTCCTAGGCGCAAACCTCTTAGGTTTCGTAGGTAGCAAGCAGGGGGCAAATCTGAATATGCTGGTTAATTTGAAGGAATAACATTTCCTGAAATTGAACCAACTTTATAACTTTAAATAGGCAAAGTTTTTTTGCATAGTGTAAGTTGCTATTTTATTTTTCAAAACAAAAATTCTGCACCTTCAGCTATAGCCTTCCTAACTAAAAAAAATATCGTTATTATTTCAGTAAAATCAAACAAGTATCGCACATAAAGCAAGTTCAGATTCGCTATTCAATAAAGGAATATAACTCTAGGTACCGAGGCGAGCTTCATTAATTATCTTAAATAGTTGTGACAGATCTTAGTCGAAGTGTAAAAGCTCAGCATGTCGCTGCTATAAATCAGGAGAGGTTGCAGTTTAACGTCAGCTAAGGTAATTATTTTGTTGGTATTATTACTTGTGGTTTTATACAATACCACCTACTATGCTAGTCAAAAGTCAAAAAGTTAACATCTACATTCTGTTTGGAAACTACTCATGCATTGTGGGTGGCAAATGCAACTGTAGTTTGTTAACCATTAAATTCCTTACAAAATTTAATTTACTAGTTATTGCAAAAACTGTTTGTCATACAGGTTGTCTACAAATTAGAAAGATGAGCGACTGACAAAAATCTTTGAATTTCAAATTCCTCTAGGTTTAAAATTAATTGAAGCATAGTTCAGTCTGTCTAAATCAACGAAATTTTGTTGTTGTTGGAAAAGAGGTGTTTTGTTTTTCGTCAAGTATACTGTACTGCACTAATGGAAACACAAACTCACTTCGAACGATTATATAACATTTTATCTACCAGATATTATTAAAAAAAAGCATTTCCTACAATAGCGAATACTTTAATACCAGTAATATGTCACTCATTACGTGCAGTTGGTGTAAAAGACAACTTGTTGCGTTGATTCTCGTCATACATAGAAAATAGATCACAACGAGTTAAATTAATGATTTTCTGTCAAACTTTACGTACATTTCTTCTGGTGCACCACAGGGGTCAATTTTAGGCACTTAACTATTTTTATTATGTATTATTGATATATCAACATGTTTTGGAACTACAAATTTCTGCTTTGTGCTGATGAGTAGATAGTTGGCTTCGTACGAACACAAAGTCGCTCACTTTACATGTATTTTCCCATAAGAAAATCTAAGATATTTTACAAATTGTTGTACTCCTCAACGTCATTCTTTCGAGAATCGTGTGTCATCATCATGGGCACCCTTTTACTTTCACTTTTCAAGTTCAAAGTTCAAACGTACACTATTTCCGCAATATTCCCGTCTTCTCGACCAATGGCAGAGCGTAAAGAGGACAAGCGTTAGTGATAAACCATTATGACAGAAATAAATCAATATAAGCAAGAAATAAACATTTATTATATAATCATTTAAAACTCATGGCAGCGTTTGACCATCAGTAGCCAATCATGATGGTGACCCATCACAAGCTACCATAGTCAACTAATAGTAATCCAAGGAAGCAGTCTGGTGGTACAACACCATTTGGTTTAAAATCATATTACCAATGGGATTGAGTATAGGTATTTGTCGAGTATCCTGTACTACAGTAAGGGAAACACGAGCCCACTTCGCACGTCTTACATAACATTTTAGTCACCATATGTTATTAAAAAAAAGCATCTGATACAATAGCGAATGCTTCAATACGCGTAATATGTCACTCATTATCTGCACTTGGTGTAAATGGCAGCGTGTTGCGTTGATTCTCGTCATACATATAGAATAGATCATAGCGAGTTAAAATTAATGGTTTTCTATCAAACTTTACTTACATTTTTCTTCTGGTGTATCAAAGAGGTCAATTTTGGACCCTCTATTATTTTCATTTGTTTTATAGTAATGATATATCAACTTGTTTCCTAAACTGCAGATTGTTACGTTTATTTTCAGTACAAATTAATTACCCTTTTTCTCCCTTGTAAATTCATTATCTGTTCGAATAAATTCCGTTCCTACTGTTAAATAAAATCGTTAATTCATAATTAATAATAAATACGCTGTGTAATGATTTAATTAACTAAAGAGGCCTCGACGGGCGACTTTCGGATATCACATTCGTCGATACCGAGGTCTCTAATTAAAAGAAAACTGCGCGAAAAGTCAATCAGACAATGGGAAGAGAGGTGGAACAACGCTGCCACGGGCAGGTCGACCCACAAATTCATACCGAGCTTAGAAGCTAGAGGTAATATCGAGGTAGAACTCGATCATAAAATGGTGCAACTGATAACAGGGCACGTCGCCTTAAAAGCATATTTACAAAGATTCGGTTTAACCGACAACGACTGCTGCGAATACGGCGAGGGAGCTGAAAGCGCAGAGCATGTGCTCTTTGACTGCCCGCTTGAGGCGGCAAATCGGGGGTTAGCTGATAGCAAATTAGCTATCCTAGGTCTAGCATGCCAAAGAGCCTAGAGGAAGTTGGGGAAGGCGTTATGGACAGCCTTTGAAGAGTTCGCGGGAAGGGTCGCGAGATTAGACGGCGATAACCGCGCGTAAATCAGAAGAAGGGGGGAGGATTGGAAATTTTTTTTTTAACCTGGCGTTAAATGATATGAGTTTGGTAACCAAAACCTGTATTTAAATAATTAAAAAAACAGGAAAAATAATAATAATAAAAAAATAAAAATAAAAAAAATTAAAACCAAAACTAAAAAAAAACAAAAAAATTATCATAGTATTTATAAAAGTCCATATGCACAACAACCCCCGCACCACTAATACTATCACTATAACCACTACCTAACCTTCTACGCGCGGAAATCGTGAATAAATAAAAAACTTAAAACTTAATCCGGGCAAATAAATAAATAAGAACATATAAATCAAATACCTTCATTAAATTAAAGTGAACCGCGCATCTCTCCAGGACTTAAAAGTGACGTGATAGTGATTGTGACCTCCCAGGACGATTAGTGCATACCTACCGTGCAACACATTATCAGTTCTGTTTTAAATGTAATCTTTGATAGAGTCTTCAAAATGAATTTTACCGTGGAAGAACAAATAGATATGATGTAGGTATTGCCTACTTGCATCAAGAATATACCAAGAGAGATATCCTGTTAAATGACAACACACTACAATTAATAAACCTAAACGACATTTTAATTGTAATTGTTATTTTTTCAAAGCCTGCCTGATTTCCTGCTTGAACATTTTCTATAAAATGCATATTGTTGATCTGGCAGAATTCTGTTGATAGCGTATTATTGTAGGTTGTTATATCTTTAGTGAAAATTGTTATTGGATAAGTGTAGTTAATTGTTAATCAAAATGTATTAATTGTTTTATAATATTTTCCAATAGTAAGTTATTTTTAGTTATGTAAATTAAAAACATTCTTAAAATTTGAAGAAAATCAAAAATATCTCAGAAAGTAATGGATTTAGGTATAGGGAATGCTTCACAAAAATGAAAGAACACTTAATGAGCTATCCATTGTAGCAATAAAATTGGTAGGGTACCATTTAAAAAAAGTTTTAAAAATTGCATTTTGCGAAACCTGATACACCCTGTATACTGTGAAGAAATTTCAAAAGAGTGATATTTACAAATATACTATGGTATATAGTAAAATTTTCTACATCTTGAAAATTAACATAAGTTGTGTATTAGTGCGGTGGTAATGTATCTAATCAGGGTCATTTTTTCTAAAAACAGTTGAATACCTCAAAAACTAAAAGGAATAGACAAATACAATTTGATATCAAATTAAAGCTCTTTTATGGGCTTTCCAAAAATTAATAATATATAGGGTGTTCCATTTAAAAAAATATAAGTTTAATATGCTTTCGAATTATGAAACACCCTGTATGCTTCCAAATAGTTTTAAAATGTGCAACTTAGGCATGCCTAATATGCCTCCAAATTTGGTTTACGTAGCTTTTATAATAACGGAGTTATCGACCGTTGCCACACTAAAAATTCACCCTGTATATATATATATATATATATATATATATATATATATATAATGTTATTTGATATTATAAAATGGTTTAAAAAAAAAGTAGTTGTTAGTACTTAGGGTAAAAACATTAATTTACCACTCCTATCAAGCTATTCTAAATTTAAAACACTACGATAAAACAAAGATTGATAAATAATTACTTGTTAAACGCAGATAAAATGTTACGTACTAGTGATGCAGCGTTTGAGGTTTGAAAAAGCATTTTTTCACTGTTCTTCAATACAAAGTGTATCTAATGTAACTTCAACTAAATGTGTATAGGTTTTGTTGATAAAAAATGTTGTTTGTAATTGTTCAAGGATACTCTATTCCATTAATTAATTTATGTACCTGTAAATGAAAGTAGTTTAGCATTTTTAATTATAAAGTGATGAAAATTTATGGAATGTCAACCAATGACCATTAATGCAAATGATACCAGTATCTGTTCCAAAATAGCAATTAAGTACAGATAATGCTCATGCAATGAATGTACCCCTTAAATTATTATAGATAGTAGGCAAGATGTAAATTTTTTAGAGACGGTTTCCTAGGTGATAAGTGTTTAGAATAAGGGAGTTGATTTAAAATTTGTATACGATATAGATGTTTTTTGGCTTTAAGAGCAAAACGTATTCATTTCATTTGAGTGTGTAACAGAATTGATACTACACAGAGTTTCATGTGTATAATAAAAAAAGTGTATCAGGAAATAAGTGATAAGGTTTATACAACCAAGCCAGTTACAAAGCAGGAATTCCTAGTAAAGCAAACATTGGGTCATCTCTAATGTTAGTGAAGAGTTGCACCAGTGCTATTTAGATATTTTGCAGCGGGTTTCCAGTCATATAGATTACGGTCCATTTTATGTTGGTGAAGTATTAAAAGTGTTCCTATTAATAGAGCCTTATCTAAGTATACAGTTGATGAATTAGTAGTTTATTACTTGTAGAACCTACAAACAAAAATCAATTTCTTTAGAACATAAAACTAAAACGTACTTTTAACAGGTATTAACTGCAAGCATTCGCTAGACAATTTTGTGGTATCCTGTATCAAGGTCCATGTACAACCCAGGCACATTCAGAGGAGTTGCAGGTATTTGAAGTTATCCTTATATATACATCATTTAAAGTGATTTGGTAGTAATTTGAATCTCAAACGCTTACCTAAATTATATATTGTTGAGTTCATTTATCAATCTTTGAATATAACCACGAGATACTAGTACTAAGAGAGGTTAAGTGGTTTTAACTAGACGACGCTTTATGCGCATGTGTTAAATATACCTGTAAGAGGACAAAGAACTCAGGTTTTCTTACAGAGTAAAATTGCTAGATTCAATTATCCCTGAGCGAGTCTTAAAAGCCGTGGCATAAATAAAACAGAAATTCTTTCTTTATTAAATCGTTCAAAATTACAAAAGTTGGTATAGTATTTTTCAGCGTGCGTAAATATATGCAAGCACGTCAGGTTGCGGTACTATAAGGAAAGATTTGCCGCCGTTTATAAACATTTTATATATATATATATATATATATATATATATATATATATATTACTCATATTTAGACCAGGGTAGAAAATTAAATAATCACATCAAATAATTTTAATCACCGTGTAGAAGCTTTGGGAAAAGGTACGCGTTATTAAAAAACCGCGAAGCATAAAAATTCATTCGTTTCATTAAAAATATGGGAGATAATTAGAGATAGGTGTATTTTAGTATAGTTATAGAAAATAAAGCTAGGTATAGGATAAATATGAGAGGATTCACAGCAAACTTTGGCGACCCAAAAGTGAGGCTCGAGTTCCAAATAAAATTTTTGTGATTTTATTCCAGGAAACTGGCGATCTGAGAGAGAGAGTTTCTGTGTGTGTATAAATTTAAGAGTAGTTTAGAGTGTGTGTGAGTGAGTAGAACGTATGCAGAGAAAAGAGTGGTTAAGGAGTCAAGGAGTGGAAATTGGTAGTGACGATAGTGCATTGTGTGGGAAAAATTCGAAAATGGAAGAAGCTGGAGGCAGTAGAGATCAGTCGAGGACGGAATCAGGGGATCAAGGAAACGAGATGATATTGAGAATGTTAGAGAGGATGAGTGAAGAATCGAATAAGAAATTTGACCAATTAAATCAGGAATTAGGGGATAAAATAGAAAAATCGACGAGAGAATTTACAGAGTTTAAAAATAGTCTTACCGTGAAAATGGGGGAAGTTGAAAATAGGGTTGATAAAAATGAGCGTGATATTACAGGTATTCGACAGGAAATGGGACATTTAAGGTCCGAAGTACGCATTTTTTGTGAAGAAGAGATTAATATAAAAATGACTGAAGTGACAGACTCATGTAGGGATCAGTTAGGCAGGGTAGAACGCGAAGTTAGTAGTATTAAATACAACATGTCAAGTTTAACGGGGGATGGTCCCAGATTTTATACAGGTGGAGGATCATTAGACCAACACATGAAGTTTTATGGCGATAACAGGGTAAATCCACAAATTTTTATTAATAGTGTAAGAAATCTAGTGGGAAATTTATTTGACGAACAGACTAAACTGAATACGATAAAGGCTTTATTGAAAGACAACTCGGAAGCATGGTACAATTTAGTAGGACAGGACATAGACACCTACACGGACTTTGAAGACAGATTTTTAAAGCACTACTGGAGTGACCACAGACAAGACCAGGTACGAGACGACTTAATCACAGGGAAATTTAAGGAGAATTTTCAGGAAGTAGGAGCAATATGCTATACGCAAGTATAGCATAGCAAAGCAACTGAACCCACCACTGACGGACCGACAAATTATCAAGTATTTATCACGACACTTCGAGGTAGAAGTAAGACAACACGTAGCACTACAGAACATAGTGGACAGAGAAATATTTTTAGAATACCTGCAGAGGTACGACGACGTAAGTAGTGGACGACCTCGGGATAATAGGGAATGACAGATCAACACAGTTAGGTTTGACAATAGACGGGACAACTATGCTAGAAGGGGGAATAGTTACGGATACCAGCGACAGAATTGGGAACAGAGACGACCATACGTTAGAAGTAATAGTTTAGGAAGGGGACCTGCACCGAGACCGGAACCTACCAGAAGGAATAGTTCACCGGATATGAGGGGGACTGCTAATACAGACACGGAACGAGTGGGAACGCCTAGGACATACGCTGAGGTGACGGCTAGACCAGGACCAAGTAGGGAAAACAGACCTGGACAGGATTTTTAGAACGCGACAGACCACTAGATTTCAGTGTAAATGTATATGAACATCCACCTGAATTTTTCAAAATTGAGGAGGAAGTAGAGCCAGAAACTAAGGAAAAATTGTGTTTGCCAATTATTAATTTACAAATTTTTGAGAATAATGTAGAAGTATTACTTGATACAGGGGCAGAGGCGAGTTTAATATCGGAGGAATTCGTCAGCATAATTAGAAATAGGTTTAGGATGAGAATAAAGAGTAAATGTAGGAAGAAAATAAGATAGGTTAAGTATAGATATTTCATATAAGATTAGTGGAGAGTTAGGAATAGAGTAAGAGTAGGATAGGCATATAGGATTAGGTAGGGGGAAGTGAAGTATAGGGAAGATTAGTTAAAAGTTAGGAATAGGATAGGTATATAGGATGTATATAGGATTAGATGGATAAGTAGGATGAAGTTAGGGATAATTTCAGTTTATAGAATTAGGTGAGAGTTAGGAATAGGATAGGGATATAGGATAGGTGTAAATATTTTTTTTGATTGGATAAGGTAGGTAAGTTAGGTAGATAAGGGTAGAGAGAGATAGGCATTTTTTTTGTAAACTGTTTGCGGTGTAAATATTTTATATTTGAATTCAAATAAGTGGGATTATTTGTATTCAAGTAGGGGGAAAATACTCATATTTAGACCAGGGTAGAAAATTAAATAATCACATCAAATAATTTTAATCACCGTGTAGAAGCTTTGGGAAAAGGTACGCGTTATGAAAAAACCGTGAAGCATAAAAATTCATTCGTTTCATTAAAAATATGGGAGATAATTAGAGATAGGTGAATTTTAGTATAGTTATAGAAAATAAAGCTAGGTATAGGATAAATATGAGAGGATTCACAGCAATATATATATATATATATATATATATATATATATATATATATATATTATTATGTATGGAGATATAAGAAAATATTATACACTTCGAAATATGAGTTAAAGAATTAATATTTGCACACCTAAATGTGGTGTCGGCCTTTTAAAATGTTTATAAACGGCGGCAAATCTTTCCTTATAGTACCGCAATATATATATATATATATATATATATATATATATATACCCAAAATTGGCGGCAAAACGTCTAGCAAATAAAATCAAGCCACAGAACAATAATACAGGTAAAAAATATAAATATAATGTAAGTATATAAATAAACATAAAATAAATATATAAATAAATTAATAAATACCTAAATAAGCAAAAGCATGCAACAGTGCATAAGTTAGCAAAATCATCTCCCAAATTATCAGTTGCACTCGCATAAGCATTATGATGGCTAACGCCATTATGCACAAAACATGCTCGTTAGATTATTTCAAAAACTCCTTATTAATACAAGTCAATTCTAGCTCGTATATAAATTTCTCAAGCATCCGAAGATCTGGTCGTCTTCTTACGTTTATTGGTATCTTACTGCTAAGGGGAGATGATGCACTGTAAAAGTTTTGGTGGGTATGCACTAAACGTTCTAGGGGGGATCACAATCACTATCATTTTTAAGTCCCGGCGGGATGCGCGGTTTCAGTCTAATTTATGTTCTTTATTTATTTGCTAATTTAAGTTAATTAGGGTTTACTGATTTATTTTGTTGTTATCTATTTGTTTTAGTTTTTTCCCGATTCCGATTTTTCCGCGCGTTTAAGGTGGGATAGTGATTGTTTTTGTGGTGTGGGGTTTGTCGTGCATATTAAATTTTGGTTATTGATTTTTGCTTTCATTTTAAATTTTTTTAATTTTTCTTAAATTTTTTTTTTAATTTTATACAGGTTTGGGTTATATCATGCTCATGTCCGTTTCTCACGCCGTCAAAATCAAAAATTTTTAATCCTCCTTTTCCTCCCTCACGACCCTTCCCGAAAATTCTTTTAAGACTTCCAGAACGCCTTCTGGTTTGCCACTGCCCTGACTTCCCATAAGCTCTTTGGCATGCTAGTCCTGCGATAGCTAATTTCATATCAGCTAACCCTCGATTTGCCACTCGAGTGGGCACTCGAAGAGCACATGCTATGCGCTTTCTGCGCCCTCACCGTTTCGCAGCGGTCGTTGTTAATTAAACCGAACCTTTGTAAATACGCTTTCAGGGCGCCGTGCCCTGTTATCAGTTGCACCATTTTATAATCGAGTTTTACTTAGATCTTACCTCTAGCTTCTATGTTTGGTATGAATTTGTTGGTCAACCCGCTCGTGGCAGCGTTGTTCCACCTCTCATCCCATTGTCGGATTGACATTTCGCGCAACTTTCTTTTAATTATAGACCTCGATATCGACGAATATGATATCCGAAAGTCGCCCGTCGCGGCCGCTTTAGCTAATTCATCAGCCCTATCGTTTTCTACGTTACCATCGTGCGACCTAACCCAACAGAACTTTAAATGTCAAAACTCAAGCGCCGTATGCGCTTTCTTCCAGACGTCCGCTTAGATGCCTGTCGAGGTGTTATTATTTGTTAAAGCCGTCAGCACCGATTTACTATCACTGATCATATAATATTCGTCTCTGCCCGTATGGTTTTTTACGTAATCGATAGCCTCTCGTATGGCTACTAATTCGCATTGGAAGATGGTGCTTCAGTTCGCGAGTTTGGTTTGAAATCAAAACACCTACCTTTCCTGCTTAAACACGACAAACGCAGCGCCTGCTTGTTCGTCATTCATACGTGAACCGTCCGTATAAATTCTAATACCCGCCGCGTCCCCATCACCTTCGACTCCTCTAATATCGGTCGGGTGCCCCAACTCTGATACAACGATCTTTCTCTCTGCCTCCCTATTACCAAGATTAATATCTTCGATAATTTCGCGCCCTTTCCCTATATTTCTTGATCTCCTATTTCTAATCTCCCTAACGACATATTCGATAGGGAGAGTCCTACTGATTAAAAGGACCGCCTCCGTGGAGGTGGTCCTGTATGCCCTCGCCGCCTTGAGCACGGTTATGCATTGCACGCTCGTCAATTGACGCATCACCCGGACTTTACAACCTTCCGCCCATACAAAAGCTGCGTACAGCAATGCCGGCTCAATTGCTCTGGCATATCGTCCTCGGCGATTCGCCCCTGTAACCCCAGTTTACTTTCGCCGCCGCCATAATTTTGTTTGATATTTCGCTGCCTTTGCTTTTAACGTACCGCACGTGAGCTTTCCAATTTAACTTATCGTCAATCTTTACCCCGAAGTATGTAATTGTTTCCTTAAACGGTATTTTCTCCCCTCCTTTCTCTAGCCTAAAGAGTCGCTGACCCGGTTTCTTTCCGAAATAGAGCACCTCTGACTTCGCCGTGTTAAATTTTAATTTTACCGCCTGCGACCATTCGCGTAGTTTATTAAGCGCCTCGTTCGGTTTTGTGCGCATATCCATCAACAATCGCGATCTGACAATTAAAAGCGTATCATCTGCAAACCCAACGATTGAGCATCCTGTGGGCAACTTGACCCTAAAGATGCTTTCATACAACAACTTCCAAAATGTGGGACCAGAGCATGAGCCCTGCGGACATCCCATTTCCACGTCGCGCAACAAAACTTCACTCGGAGTTTCAACCTGTGCCAATCGTCCCGAGAAATAACTCTTGACGAAAGACCTCAAGTTTCGCGGACAACCCCTATTTTCCAACTCACAAACAATCAATGGCTACCAGACAGCATCAAATGCTCCTGAAATGTCCAAAGCAACAACAACACAGTATTCTTTAGCATCTCTCGCCTGTTTAATTTTCCCGACAACAAACTCTAATGCGTCGATAGTCGACTTTCCCTCCATTAAACCGAACTGTCGGTTATTAAAATCGCCGCTGTCACGCACTAAGTGCTCAACTCGGGTAGTCATAACGCAATTCAAAAGTTTCCCCAGGACCGGTAGCAAGCTAATTGGACGATAGCTGCCTGGGTCTGGCGCATCCGCCTTTTTAGGTTTAGGTATGAATTTCACGTTTTGGACCTTCCAGCAACGCGGAAAGACGCCCCTTTCTAGACATAGATTAAACAACCCGACAAAGACACACCGGGCCAACAGGCACGCCTTCAGAGCTGCGTTTGAAGTGATTCCATCATGCGCCGGTGCCTTCTTAGGGTTCATCCTCCTAAGAGCCCTGACGACTTCGTAAACTATAATTACCTTCTCGGCAGCTGTTCTTTGCGTCTCTGTAATTTTCCGAGGTACTAAATCGTGCTACCCCTCATCCTACTCGGGATTATCCGAAGGGAAGAATTTCTCTAATAAATATTCCGCCGTGGTTTTAAAACCTTCAGTATATTCGCCATTTATCTTTCTTATGTTACCGAGTGCGATTTTCTGTTGTTTTTCCCGTATTACACGGTATGCGGTTCCCCAAGGTTCTTTCTGTGAGTTTTTATTCTCCGTTGTTCTCTTATATCCCCCGAAACGCGTTGATAGCTGCGCCTTAGGTTACGCGTTTCTCCCCGCTTGGTGGTTAATTCCCGGGTCCAACAGGGTACGCAGTCTTTAAATGTTTATTTTCGAGGCAGGGAGTACGATGACGTGTCCACCACTACGTTGTTTAAATTTTCCGCGAGTGTTTCTATTTCGTCTGCCTTTCGGCAGTTAAATAGCTCGTTTTCGAGCGCAGGGATACTTTCGCCAAATTTTTGTTTACACCGCTCCCAATTTGCTTTTTTATTACAGAACCGCGGAAATATAGTTAGCTGCTTGTTTGCGCTTGTTTTCGTTTCAACGTCCCGTATTATTAATTTATGGTCAAAGAGCGTTTCCTCGTCCGACCTTAATTTCCAATCACAAATGATTTCTAACATCTCGTGCGAAGCTGCGGTAATATCAATAAAACTGCTGCTTCTATGCCCTTCAAACGTAGGTGAATCATTAGTGTTTATCACACTAAGATCCCATTCCGTTAAAAGATCAGCAGCCTGTCAACCCCTATAGCCTTCTATAGGACTACCCTATAACAGTGACTTAGCATTAAAGTCTCCCCTAATTATTAGTTTTTTATTCCTTCCAATTTTGCAAAAAAATGCCTTTGATGTGATTTATTAAGTCCTCGGTTTGAGCATTTTCCCGCCGGGAGTCGACTGGTGGAAGGTACGCGCTTATCACGTAGAACATGTTTGTCCCTGTTTTTATTTCCGCGGTGGTTATAAACTCGTTGGACAACTTGTTTAATATTATCCTGGCGCACTTGCCATTATCTATTATTATACCGCTGAGCGGTCGTTCGCGATTTGCGTTTAAGACAGTAACCCCCCTCCCAAAACCTGTTATTTTGTGGCCATACAGGTTCGGTTCCTGTATAAGCCCGATGTCGATATTTTCCTCGCATAATAACTTTACGAAGTTATTTGTTGCCTCTTTGCCTTTCCCAAGATTTAGTTGCGCGAATTTAATTTTTTTGCTTCTTTTAGATTTTTCTTTTTCTTCACGGTCCATAATCGATGTTTCGTTTGATTGCGTTCTTCAGCCGTAGCATTGTGGGGCATCTACTCGTCGTGGCGCATATCGACCTTCGCGTCACCGTCAATTCTGTCGCTAGCTCTTGCGCAAACCACTCAGCGAGGGAGTGCCTTCCGGCAATTCTTAAATTCGTGCCCGACCTCGGCACAGTTACTGCACCACTGTACCTTCTCCCTGCACTACATCGATCTATGGCCGTACTCGTAGCACAGGTGGAAAAAAATGCAACCGGTTTTCCCATTTGACCTAAAGTAGCCCCGATTGCGAAAGCGGACGCATCTGTTTCTGCAACTCACCATGAAAGTAAAAATTGATTGTTGGTCCCATATACAAACATGAGTTAGAGAAAGACAAAGATACCACAACCTAATTGGTTGCCCAATCTTTTCATTTGCCTAACACGCTAACATTGGTGATTCCATTCCAGTTTGTATATAGTTTATTGTGTGTAGTATTTATACGTTTTGCAGCAGGCTTGAATTATGCCCGAAATGGTCAAAATACAATCTTCAAGACATTCGCTCAAGAAACAATAACTAGTTTCACTATATACAGAGTGCGCAAAATTAACCATAAATTGTTCTATGAAAGTTTATTACTATAACATTATAGCCTGATGTACTAATCCTACAAAAAAGTTCTGAGCTTTTTTTTGCAAAATTCAATATTTATTTAAAAACAAACAAAAAGATAATAATCAACGAAATATTCCCCGTTTTCACCGATGATCTTTTGCTATCTTTCGGGCGGCTGGCCAACTCCCTAATAATAGAAGCTCACTGGCTTCGAGGCGATAAAGTCATCAATGCATTTTCGTACCTCTTCAAGTGTCACAAAGTATGTATCAGTTTTTTATTTATGTAATAGTATAAGTTCAAACATGTACAAAATTATACTAATTCAATCCAACCTTTTAGTAACCTGGGCAAACATAAACACAAATTAACATTTCAAACACACTTCACACACACACACACACACACAAACAAACACACAAAACACCTCTTATGTACTGTGCAAACATAAAACACTTTTCACACACTTACATTGCCTTTTCAACATCAGGATTTCCGGCTGCCGGTGGTCCAGACTGATAAGGCAACATCCGTCGAGCGTTCCTCTTTGAAGATTGGGATATCCGGCTTCCGATGGCCCTGGTCCTAAAGGGGGAACGTAACACGGATACCAACATTACATACAACACACATACACACAATTCTCTCTCTCTCACACACACACGCGCACACACACACACACACACACAAACACACACACACACACCTAAACACACACTTCCATTGCCTTTCAACATCTGGATTTCCGGCTGCCGATGGTCCGGACTGACAAGGCAACGTCCGTCGTGCGTTCTTTCTTGACGACTGGGATATCCGGCTGCCGATGGTCCTGGTCCTAGAGGGGGAACGTAACACGGACCAACATCACACACAACCATCCCTCACACATACACACATAACACATGATGGTTACTTTCTGTGGGAAAGCCAGGTCTGCTTAAATTTCAGGTAGCAGACTACTGAAACGTTGGAACAAATAAATAAATAAATAAATAAATGTATCAGCCAAGTGATGCTGCAGCCACAGGAATAGGTAATAATCGGAAGGCGCCATGTCTGGGCTATACGCTGCATGCGGGAGAAGTTTCCAGCCTAACGCAAAAATATGGTCCTGCGTCACTTTCGCAACATGTGTACTGGCATTGTCATAAAGCAGTATTACTTTACGACGTCCTTTACCAGTAAATGGCTTCTTTTCTTCAAACGCATCGCTCAAATTGGGCAATTGTTGCTGATAGCGCTCTGCCGTAATTGTTTCACTTGGCTGTAACAACTCGTAATACAATACACCTTTCCAATCCCACCATATACAGATCAAAACTTTCTTGTCGTGGATATTGGGCTTTGGAGTCGATGTCGAAGGTTGACCAGGGTCAACCCATGATTTTTTACGCATCGGGTTATTATAGTTATTATAGTGTCCACTTGTAATGATTTGGTGCAGAAAATCCTTTTTCCGGAACCTTGAAAGCAAAGTGAGTGTTGTGTCACACCGTCGTTTTGTGTTGTTTTCGGACAGTGCATGCGGAACCCATCTGCCTTCCTTCTGAACCT
The DNA here is from genome assembly GCA_036346225.1 of Platerodrilus igneus. Classification (NCBI taxonomy): domain Eukaryota; kingdom Metazoa; phylum Arthropoda; class Insecta; order Coleoptera; family Lycidae; genus Platerodrilus; species Platerodrilus igneus. Next base: position 15,427,234 of record JARFIW010000858.1, read on the forward strand.
TTCCCATTGCATGTAAAAGTGCGGAAATGGCTTGCTGCGTAATGCCAAGCTGCTGTGCAAACTCCTTTTTAGTTTGTGCAGAGTTTACGTCCAACAATGCTTGCAGTTTGTCCATTTCAATCTTTTGAGGGTGTCCAGCACGGGGTCCATCTTCAAGACTGAAATCTCCTTGGCGAAGTTTTTGATACCACCTTTTACACGTAGTATGACTTACAGATTCTCTCCATATGCAGCACAAATCATTTTAGTTGCTTGAGCAGCATTTTTTTTTAGATGAAACGCGAAGTGGATGGAAAATCGAATATGCTCTTTTGTTATTGCCATCGTGAACACTACGGATTTTGCAGGTTATGGGCATCAAACGTCAAACCGGATGGTATTTTCAAAGACCAAATATCAACGTTGTAAAACCATAAAAGAGCGGGAAAACTAATGAATTTTAAATTGTGGTTTTGGTTGTATGAAATCAAAAGCTCAGAACTTTTTTGTACACCAAATATTTACAGGGTGGATAACTGAATGTTACTAATAGCATCACATTTATAACATACTATATCATTTATTTGTTACTCAAACACTACTGAAGTATTGTCAGTGTCCAGGCGCAGAACTCTGACTTAGCAAACCTAGGCGATTAATATCTCTATAACAAAACATCTATTCTAAACTGCTCTGTAAGATTATGAGGCAAATTAGTAGATTAAACGAAGTAGTCTTTGTTAAAATAATGGTAGAAGATTTGTTGCTTTAATTCCTTTTTAATCATTTTTTAAAACGAATTAACGTTTAGCTCTTTTTCCAATAACTTTAGCAGTCACGAAAATTAAATTGTATCTATGAATCTATGATTTTTAATGATCTATAATGTTATATAATCTATAAGTTTGGTTCAAAGTTTTATAAAAATTGCCAAACCTCACATTCAACCAGTTTTCAGCTTGAAAATACCAATTTTTCAGGAATATCCCGTTATAATACACAAAACCGTTAAAAACTATTGCATTAATTCCGTCAGGTTATATATTTTTTTTCATTAAAGTATTATACATAATGCACACCTCATTTGCATACAGAAAACCAATATATAAACCTAGAGAGTATCGTTATTTAAAACCCGTGTTCTCAAGCTTGTTTTAGTTCTTGTTAAAAAATTGTATGACAGACTCACAGTAGGTATTGATTTATGTCTAAGTAGTAAATAGGATGGTAGCGACATATCTACTGGATTGCTATTAATTTTAGTAATTGGAAACAGTGTTATGTCGGTAACCTAATAAATATTTTTTGATGTATATTGTACCCTGAAGATCCTGTGTGCTTTCTAAATAAAAGTCTAAACATAATTTAGTGAAGTGTGTTTTCGTCGCTTTTTGAGGCACACTTTTAAAGAACTATCATCGAATAGATGGATTATTAAAAAAGCTATTCAAATTGTTTGAAATAGAAAAAATTACAACTAACCATAAAATTAAAAACAGACAAGTTAGCATTTAAAGAAAATTATTTCAGAAACTGTAATGGCGGATCGTCACGTGCTATTCATTTGTGTTTTGTAAAACAAAATTGTCGATATACTCAACCCGTTATACACAACACATAAGTTATAGATAGGGCAAAGATAAAAGAGGGTGTATTATTTCAGGACGGAAATAACAGTATATGCATAAAGCGGGATTTGGCGCAAATTTTGCATATTGCATTTATAACTAACCTGGGTTTACATGTAACTTCCAATAAGGAAGGATGGAAGAGGGGATTTCCTTCTTACTCCCTCTTTGCTCCTTCCTTGCTCCCTCCTGGCTCGGACGCCTCCAAATCAGCCATTTTGACTACATCACATCCGCCTTCTTTGATTACGTTTCAGCGCCAGTTAGATTTTGGGCCTCTTGGAGCGACTTTTTAAAAAGCTTCTTCCAAAACTCTTCTAACAAATTTATTTAAAACAGAAATTACAAGTGGAAATTAACAAATTGTTGCCTTATATTCATTAACGCTTTTAACAATCAAAAATTACTTTTCAATTACTTTCACTAATTATATTTAATTAAATTAAATTTGAGTAGCGTGAACAACCAACAATGTAAAAGTTGTGAAGCTCAAGACTGACTAGCCTTCCTGACGGTGTTTATGTTGTCCCTGCCCCTCATATTGCTTGTAGGAACTGCAGAGCTCATGTCTGCTATTTTTTTATTCATTTATACAATACAAAGTAACAATCTTAATTCTAACAAAGAGTCCATTGTGACCTGCACCTGCAGTTTCAAGTTACGTCTAGAATACAATGTATTCACATTCGTTATCGTGTCTGGTTTATAAACTTCCATTAACCTTTTGTAAGCTGTTTTTCAATTATACATTGTTACATCTAACTTAAGTTTTAATTATTTCTATTTAATTATATATATATATATATATATATATATATATATTGATTTGGGTGATATGTAACTCCTCCCGACGTAGATAAAAAATTAAGGGTTTTACTTAATTTTTAAAAGTTATTGTTCCTAAGGGATCTTTTGTGATTTCGTTATTTACCTTTGTTTCTTTGTTCTTATGACTAACATTTATTTCTTTGTTTCTATATCTAAGATACTGGTTAGTATTGAATATGTTTAGCTTTCTGTTAGTATTCATTCTATATTTAGACGTATTACACATCGTTCTTAAGAATGCGCAGGGTTTAAGGAACAGCCTTTCAGGGCAGGTAAAGTGGTTGTTGATGGATTATAGGTCAGTCTGAAAGGGTACGTGAAGTAGACTCGTTGGGCCATAAAAATGTAAAAATTAGTTGCCTTAAATAAGCTCTGCTATGTAAATATGTTTTCTTGGTTTAATAAATTAATAATTAATGGAAAGTTTTGGACTTTCATTTAACAAAAATTATGCGAACCAACAAAGCTAAAGTATTGGACTCTACAGATACATTTTGTACAATAAATACATAGTTAATACAATTATTACATTGATCAGTAAAATTGTTCAAACACTGATATTATCGTAGTGTAGTTTTGGCACTTTCGCTTCGTGTAAATGTTTTTTATAACTGTCCATTAACTTTACGGCTTGGTTGACGTCGTCTAAGTCTAGATGTTCTAGTTGCATTGGTTTTGTAATGAATTTGTCTTCTTCAGTTTGTGTAATCCTGAACTGTAGTTCGGGTAGATTTGCGAATTTCTTCGTTACTGTTGGATCTTGGTATACTCTAATAATTTCGCTTTTTAATTTTAAATAGCAATCTTATTTTATTGTGATTACTTTGCTTCCAATTAAAGCTAGGCTGTTTTCGTCATGGTTGCAATGGGTGGTTGCCATTATTTCTTGTGGAAATACAGCAATCGATTTGTTGTCTGTAACTTTTGGAATTTTCATATTGTTAATCTGTACTGGTTTTGACTTACAATTCTCGTAGTGATTAGAGAATCTTAATAGTTGTACTTTACAAGGGCTAACCGTATGAATAGCTGTCATCGTTAATGATTGACATAAGTATTGTCTGGGTGCCGCTCTTTGTATTTTTCATTCGTGAAACCATACCTAAGTTCATTTAGGACAAAGAACTTGATTTTAATAATAATAACTTGATACTGGCTAGCAACTTCATGGGGAAAGCAAATAAATAATAATAATTATAAGGGTTAATTTCTACTATGGGGATTTCTATGAAAAAGGTAATTTCATGATTCTTACATAACCTTTTACTATAGCTATTTTTTCAAATAAAAGTATGTTAGATTCTGTTACTTCAAAGAGTAGTTTACTGTTAGTTATGAGTGATCTAATTCTTAATAATTCATTTAATAAATCAATTGGTTCTATTGTACTACCATGTAATGTGTTTATTTTAGCAAATGTTACAGCGTCACAACGTGGCTAAAATTTGTTCAATTACGGTAATAGTTAATATCATTTGATTGAATATCGTGTCGAATCTTATTAAGTCTCGCATTCCTAGCATTGTGGTTTGCATGCTACTTTTAAGAATTATTACTCTGATGGTTTTACTGTCCTGCTTTTTACTAATTTACTTAATGTCTCATTGAATTTTATTATTGTTGACTGAGTTAAGGATATTTGATTTCTAACAATGGTTTTTATGTCATTCTGGCTTTCAATTAGTTGTTGTATTGCGTTGTCATATCGTTCAGCGTCTTGATTGTCTAAGTTACCTGTGATCGTTTTAATAATATTACCTAGTCCGTTAATAAATCCTCTTTTCTGTCGTGCGATTTGGTCTGTTGGTATTAATCGAATGAATTTGTCGTTTGTGTTCTCTAAGATATTCTCCATTATGTTTTTTAATTAAGCATTTCTATCGCGTATTCTTTTCCACATTTGGCTGTGTTTATTGATTGTTTCAGTCTGTAGTAATTATCTCTAATTATATAAAATTCTTGGTTTAGTTCAGTTAAATCAAATTCCTGTGCGAATGTCCAGTAATCTATTGTATTTTGCATACTTCCCAATTTTACAGGTAGTGTACCGGGGTTGTTTTTAATGTCTTTCACTATTATGTAATTGTCGTCAGTTTTATCTGCGTGAAGGTTGACGGCAAGGGTGATGGCTGTCCATCTGAAGTTACAGGGTGCCTTAGATTCTTTAAGTAAATGTATTTTACAATTTTTCCGTTATCTACTATGCCTACACTCTTCTCTGAGATCTTTTTGATTTTAAACGGGCCTAGATATCTGGGGACCATTCTGTGTCTTTTACCTTTGAAATTTTTCTCATACGTGGTTGGTCCTACTGAAAATTTATTTATATTAGTGTTGTCGTTGCGAGTTTTTGTAATACGTTTTTTATTGCTATCTAACTTATTTTTTTACAGTGTCATAAGTTATTTTTAGTTTCTTTTTGTGATCTTTTGCATACTGTTGGTATACTTCTTTGTTATAGTGTATATCGTTCGAGGGTGTAGCCTTAGTTGATGAGTGGATTTTGTTGTGTAGGTAATTAATGCGTATGGCATTAAATTAGTGGTATGATCTTTCTTATAGGTTAGCCTTAATAGTCTGATTTGTTCTAATAGGGTTAGGTGTAATCTATCAGTTAGTCCATTTGACTCTGGGTGATTTTCGGTTATAAAATAAATTTTTATTTTGTAAAGTTCGAGAGTGTTTTGTATTGTTTTATTTCTGAATTCGCTTCCATTGTTTAAAGTTATTGATTCGGGTGTGCCATAAAATGTAAAGTATTGTAGGAATCCTTGAATTACATCGATACTATTTTTTGAAGTAATGGGTATCGCTTGGCCTACTTGATTTGGTTTTATGTCGATAGCTTCATTTAAAATTTTAATTGCGGTTTTTGGTTCTTGGTTTTGAGTTTGTTCCTTCTGAGTTTTCTCTTATCTCTGTTTCGTCTTCGTTACCCATAATTGATTCCGTTTCTGATTAGTGCGTATGCGTTATTATTATCCCTTTTTGTATATAATTTTGTAGTCATACTCCTCTAGTCTAATCCTCCCTCTTTCTAATTTTAAATTCGGTTCCTTGAGTTTGCACAACCATACTAATAGTCTATAGTCGGTGTATATATATAGAATTTCTTTCCATAAAGATATGGTCTAAAATATTTCGTTGCTCATATTATTGCGGTAATTAACTGTTCATAACTTTTATTTTAATTATACTCTAGACTTCAAGCTCCTTAATTTCTTTCATTTGTTTTAATCGTAATAAATTGTAGTACTCGTACATAAATGCGTAAATATAATTCCTTTGTTAAAATGGTGCTTTCATTAATAGTTGCGATAAAATGTAATAATAAATTGTGCAAAAAATACGTATACAATTCTTTGCTGCCTTCTAGCTAATATCAATAATTGAAAATGAACTTACATAATTTTCATTGCCAGTTCCATCAGTTTTCTTTCCCTGGACATGGTCGATTTTGTACCTTGTCCAATTTTTGTTTGTTCTTCCAGATAAAGAATTAAGATTCACGACCACCAATTTCTCGATTTTGGATTTACTAGTGCTCTTCTGGTATCCGCTCCGTCTGCGCCAGTTAAATTTTGGGCGTGTTGTAGCGACTTTTCAAAAGCTTCTTACAAAAACTCGTCTAACAAATTTATTTAAAACAGAAAGTACAAGTGGAAATCAACAAATGGTTGCGTTATGTTCATTAACGCTTTGAACAATCAAAAATTACTTTTCAATATCTTTCACTAATTAAATTTAATTAAACTAAATTTGAGTAGCTTGAACAACCAACAACGTTAAAGTTGTGCAGACTGACTAGCCATCTTGGGTTCTTGAGGGTGTTTATGTTGTCTCTGTCCCTCACATTGCTTGTGGGAACTGCAGAGCTCATGTCTGCTATTTTCTTTATTCATTTATACAATACAAAGTAACAATTTTAATTCTAACAATAAGTTTCTTACAGTCTATTGTGACCTGCACCTGCAGTGTTACATCTGGAATACAATGTATCCACATTCGTTCTCATGTCTGGTTTATGAATGGTTTATAAATATATATATATATATATATATATATATATATATGTGAGTGAGTGTATAATTAATAATATATATATATTAATTTGGGGGATATGTAAGTCGCCGCCTACTCAAATTACTTCACGTTTGTGGAGAGTCTGGCGCAGATTCACCTTATGGAATCCATCCATAAGATCCACATCACTCCACATCACTAACCTAGGTATGAGTTTTCTTTAAGTAGCCATATTAACCTGATATAAAATCTCCCAAAGAATTTAAATCAGCCGAAATTTTTAAAATTGGATCATCCCTTACAAAGTTACCCCTCTATAAAGCCCGGAACCTTTCACTTTCGTTTATTTATTTTTAAATCCTTGTTGGTTATCCTGAATTTCCCGGATAATTTAAAACCGTCGAAATTGTTTAAATCAAACCATCTACAAAGTTATACTCCTGATTTTAGGAAATTACCTGAAATTGTGGAGTATTTCAATATTCGTGAATATATTTTTCGCGGTAAAACTTATTTCCAATACGTTTAACGGTATATACTAGAATTAAAAATTACCGAAGGTCTTACTGATCGTTTTGAAAAATTACCGTACAACTTTCCATAGATACTATTAACCGCTTAATCGCTCAAGACAGTAATTATCCTTTACGTTTCCAGTATATATTCAAATAAAAAACGCGTTGTATACCTATAGTGTTTCTTTTCGTAGTTGGTCCGTTAAGCGCTTACGTTTGTGACTTGTAATTTCCAGCCATTTTTTTCTAGTTTGAAAGGGTAAGTTTTCAATTACTTCTACATTTTTAGCTGCATTTCACATCCAAAATAGCTACATAACAAACGTCAAAGTGTATTTGAACTCCCAAACGTTTCCTTAAACTCGCATTAGTTCATCCTGGAAATAAACCATCTCGATGTGCTTCTCGTTGTGTTTGTTTACGGCGTCACCTCCAGTAAAAACGCTTTCACACACACTGCATGAGATACTTAAGTTGTTCATTCTAGAAAAAATAATGATTAACAGTTTTTGAATTATACATGTAAATAATAATTTCTTCAACGTTTATAGCCTACAATTCAAACTAAGACTTACTTTTTTTTGTGGATAGTCCTCACACAGTCAATAATTTAAAAAATATATTATTAAAACATAGACTTAATGAAAACGTGAGCAATAATGTTGTAGTGTTAATTGCAAACGGATAATATAAAAGGTGTATTGCAGGTGAAGTTGCTGAATAACAATAGAAAATCGCAGTTTAAACAAGCAAGTTTTGAAAATTTTTGTCTTACCCCGAAATTCTCAAAGGTAAAAAACTCTGCATTATTATGACACTGAACGACTTTACGTTTTTTAAAAATAAATTCAGAATGAACTTTTAGTATCATTTTCTTGTTTTTATGTACATAGAGAAAGTATAAGTAGAATTTTTCTTTACGTTTACCCAATTTATATCAAATTATTAAAATGCGTATTCTCAGAGACTAACTAGAATTGTAGAAAAGTACCTTTCACAATAAATAGTCAGACGACATGAACAAAACAATGCAAGGTTAAGGATTATACATTTCACTAAGTTTATTTAGAAAATAAGTCTTATTTTGAACTACTTTTAACATACGGTAATGTAGGCAATAACTCACGCAGTGAAGTTTGCTGCACGAGCCAAAGGCGATTTGCGTAATTTATCAAGTAAGTTATTGCCATTACCTTATGTTGGATACTATACTTTAACTACGACTATAAGCACAGTAACAAGTTTTAATAAACAGATGTGATCAAAATTATTTTAAAAAAATTTGTTTGACATTAGGTAATTGTCAATGAGCATGGCAACTTTGATACTTTTGGTAGCGATATTTATTACCGGTAATTAAATAGAAATATAAGCTGGAAGCGTGAGTTATCATAACTCACGCTCATAACTCACGGTTTTTAATTATGAACATTATTACTTGTTCAAAAGTATATGAACTACTGTCTAACCAACCGTGCACAATTAATATATATTTAACCTTTTGGTTTAATTATGTGTATGTAGATGCACTAATCGAAAATTTCAACAATCCTGGATATTAATAAAGAATCAACCATAGACAAGAACGCAACACCATGGCTTACATTCTGGATATTCAAGGTTTCCAATTCAAAACTAGTCAGTTCTTTATAAAAGAAGTAGCTATTTTGGATGTGAAAAAAAATAAATTGTGGCACGAAATATTGGCTATGCCTTTAGAGTCCACCCACTTGAACGAAAATTTCAAGAAACATTGCGCATGGCTTTAGAAAAATCTGCATGGACTTAGTTTAAAAAACCAGTCGACCAGTGGGCTGTCGTCATTGCATTTAACTTCATATTTAGAAGAGATAATTCCATCGCATGCCACAGTGTATGTGAAGGGTACACAAAAACGGAATATCGTATCCAGATATTAAAGCACAACCATATTGAAAATACTCAAGAATTTAACGTTCCGAATTTGAAAACGTTAAGGATGGGTCGTGTAGGATATGGTCATTGTCTTACGCATTTGGAGAATTATTTAGCATGCGCCAAACAAAATGTTTTACTTATTCAGAGTATATAGTAATATGTATTCAAGTTTAATAAATTTTTGAATACTTGGTTTTAGTATATAAATTTCTGCAAAAACGTAAATATTGGTAATAAACAACCAGGTAGAAAATGCAGCTAAAAATATAGAAGTAATTGCAAAACTTAGCCTTTCAAATTAGAATAAAAACGGCTAGAAATTACAAGTCACAAACGTAAGCACTTACCGGACCAACTACGAAAAAAAAACACTATAGGTATACAACGCGTTTCTCTTTGAATATATACTGGAAACGTAAACGATAATTGCTGCCTTAAGCGATTACGCGGTTAATAGTATCTATGGAAAATTGTACGGAAATTTTTCAAAATGATCAGTAAGGCCGACGGCAATTTATAATTCTAGTACATACCGTTAACCGTATTAGAAATAAGTTTCACTTCCAAAGAATTTGCAAAACTGACCTTGTATTAGTAATTATAGCGAGGACGGCAGACAACGTTGGTAAGATGTGGGAATTAAGTTTGAGATGAATCACTTGTTCATGAAGTTTTCCTAGGAAGGGTAGGAAGGCAGTCGGTTTGTATGATTTAGGGTCTTCCGGTGGTTTATTGGGTTTTAGGAGTAATGTTAGGCCAACGGATTTATACAAAGTAGGGAAAATTAGAGGCCGGCATTTTTGTAGGATAAGGTAGGTGAAATCGTTGGGGCCAAGAGCGTTTCTGGGGCTGAGGTTTTTGACAAGGGAGTGTAGTAAAATGATTTTGTTTTGTTAAGGACGGTAGATTGAAGGGATTTCAGAGTTGGCAATCAGTGTTGTTGTGCTTCTGTATGTATATCTTGTGTAGCCGGGTCTAGTAGGGATGTCAATAGGCTGTCCAGTGTGGTAAGGTTTGGGTTGTTAGGCGTAGTTAAAATTTGGGGTGTTTCGTATTTGACGAGTTATCGGTATGTTGTCAATGGGTGTGTCTTCTGTTCGTTGTTATAGTATAGTTTCGTGGTGTTGATAATTAGCTGTTTATAATTTTTCTTGTCTGTTGTATAGGTATTGGATAGCAAGTTTATGTATATTTGGTCTCTGTTGTTCAGCCTGGCTCGTTGTAGTCTATGTCAAGTTTTGTTAAATGATGGTCTGGTTTCTATAAGTTCTTGAGTCTACCATGATGGTATTCATGATGTTAGAAATGTTCTGGTTATGCTTTTGGAGGCTGCTGTGTGTATATGTTTGGTTAGCAAGTCGGCTAGTATATCTGGGTTGGTCGTTTTATAGATTTGTAGAGGGAGGGAGTCTGGAATAAGGTTTGCTAGGATCTCTACGAATAGGGTGCGATTGACTTTGCGGCTGTTGTAAGCTGGGGATTTCTGGTGAGATCTGGGTGGGCGGTTACGTGTAATTGCGAAGAAAATTAGGTTGTGATCAGTGGATTGAAGGATACAGGAAGTTTTCCATGAGGTGACCAGGTGTGGATAAAGTGATATCTATGTAGGATTTGTTTGTGCTGGATTTCCATGTGGGAATTAGTGATGGGGCAGTATGGATTATCAAGTGGTATGGATGTATAAAATTTTGTAGTGGTGTGTCGTTATCGTCAGTAGAGTTGTTATACCATAGGGTGGATTTGGCGTTTACGTCTGCTGATATTAAGGTGTGTTTGTCTCCAACTGTCAATATGTGTGTTAGGTGGTGTAAATAAACGTAGATCTCCGTGCTGAACTCAAAATAGGATGAGATTAAGAAAAGTTAAGCCTGTTTCCCAATGGATTTTAATAACTGCGATCTGGGGGGTAGAAAGGGAAGGCAAGGTAAGATGGATCGAGGTGGGGGTCTGTGATTATGGTGCCTGAGGTTAGGTTGGGATTCTGTGGGTTGGGATATATGTATAAGTGGCAGTTGAATAATAAAATTTTAGGTTATGAATATTATTTATAAGTTGACATACGTCTTTAAGTTGCCCTATACCAATTGAGACGAAGCGCCTTTTTCGATTTATCTTGTTTACGCGTGGAGTAGTTGTGTAACATAGACAGAGATAAACAATATTTTGCCGAGATTTTCGTAATACATCGAGGTGAGGTGAGAGCCAGCTTGACTGATCCCGACTATGTAGATCTGTATACAATTAGTAGCATCAAGCACTTCGATATAAGTAAAACAGCAGTCGGTAGTTGCCCTAATGTTACGTGACTTCTGTGCCTAGCAAGTGCAAAAACGCAGTTTATTTTTTCTATTAACCAAGTGCTTTGAAACTTTTAGTGCGTTGTGTGAGTGCTTGTACTGTTAACTCTATCATCACACGCAGAGCACTGAACGAACTGCGAATGTGCATTTGACTATATCAAAGTACACGTGCTGGAAATAGAACAATCCAAAGAATCTCGAGAAATTCCAACTAAGTTTTGTTCTAATAAAATTTGTATAATCTTTGTTCAAAATCAAAAATCGAAAACGCATTTCATTGGTTAAAGACCTGATAAACGTTTTTCAACACAGGAAGGATAGCAACCAGAACTGTATAAATATAATTTCGAATTCTGCAGAAGACATCTTAGTGCTCACCATAGCCTGGAACTCCTCTCCTCTGCAGTGCTCTCTATAGCCTGTAGGACCTTTCCAAGCAGCGCTCGCCATAGCCTGCTAAATCCTAACGCAGTGCTCATCATAGCCTGTGTCCTGTGCGAACGTTTCACTGTCCGCCGCCGTACCTAGAGGTTGTCATACTAATTAAAGTCAACAAAACCTACGTATGGGTAGTAAACCTCGTTCTGTATATCAAGGGGCCCGCAAACAAGAACAGAACGCTCTTCGACGTGCGATCCGTTTTATGTGATCGCATCCGAGGCTTCTGTCTTCGCTACCGCCGTCGCCGAAGGCATCCATTTAATACACTCCAAACATATCCCGAGAGGTAGATTATTGTAATGACAACTACTGCATCTGCCAGGTCTACCTCCGGTACATCACCCCAGTAGAGTTTGACGGAGCCGTGCAATACTAGGCCTAGAGCATCACGTCCACGACGTCTGCCGAAGTATACCGAAGATTACCGAAAGCGTCCGGACCTTCCAAACCTGCAATTAATCGCTATTCACCACCCTTCAAGCTATTTTTGGACTTCATCAGTCCATTCTGAAGGCTTCCGAGGAGTTCCGAAGACAACCGAAGACTTCTGAACCCTCCATACTTGTAAATATTGCACTTTAGTAGTTTTTAATTTCAAATATTTGCTATTCACGTTATTATTGAACTTTACTATTCAATTCTGAAGCCTTCTGAGGGGTTCTGAAGACAACCAAAGACTTCCGAACCCTCCATACTTGTAGATATTGTAAAGTAATAGTTTTTAAATTTCAAAATACAACTCTTTGGGACAACACAAAATATTCCGAAGAGCCCCGAAGACCACCGAAGCCGTTTCCACCGCCTTCGAACCCTATAGACATTTATTATACAAGGATTTGAGTATTTTTTAGTGGTCACCTGCAAGCATCAAGCTCCCGAAGAGTTCTGAAGATAACCGAAGACTTCCAAACTACTCCAAGAATAAAATCAGTCAATTTCACTTTAATTTATGTATTTTTTTTTAAACTTATAATTATTTTGTTTCTGTTATTAAACAATTAACTAAGCCAAGCCTACTTGCTTTAAGACGCCTCCCACTCCAACGATAACAGTACTTAATGAGACCAACACAAAATTCACTCTACCATCCTGATAAGCACTTTTTATTCGTCTTCTACAATTAATTTTCAACTGGTAAAAGCTAAATAAACTAAATTAAAGGGATATTGACAAAATTTACTTGGTAGCCAAAAGTTAGTTGTTTTTACTTTCCAGTTAATAAAATATTCCGAATATTACAGTATATTCCAATTGCGCAAAAACCTTTCAGAAGAAAAAGAATTACTTCAAATACATTTTGCTACGTACAGTTTTGGCGCTCAGAATATCTAGCAGGTATTTCACAGAAAATTTACTGAATTACTCTGTTAAGAATCTCGTGCCGGTAAGGTACCGAAAACATCGACTGTACGAACAAAAATGTTGTTCTCCGGACTAACTCAGTGGGAAGGGCGGTGTAAGAGTTTGACGAGAGTTCCAGAATGCTATCAGGTACGAAATGGGGTCTTGATCGGGAAATACCTTGTACGCCATAAATTCCCAGAGGGATGCTGGAAAAAAAGTCTTAACTAACAAGGGGGTGCCAAAATCTTGACATCAGGAGAGTGACTCTGGCTTAAAATATGCCTAGAAATTAATTAAAACTAAAATTATTTTAAATCTAGAACAAACTTAAACACGTAGACCTATTTATGACTACTAACCGCCAAGAAGATTTCTGAAAGTAAATGTTAAATAATACCTGAAATATTTATTTATTCCTTATTCAATCAAAATTCGCAAGGCAATATATCTCGACCAAACTGTAACTAATATGTTTACAATATTGGAAACAATATTTTTTTATGATTAGATACCAACCTTCGCACCAGCATAGTTTCAGCATTTGTTTATTTACAATTGTCTTGCAATTGGGAGATTATGGCATTAAAGGTTGCCCTCTTCTTCCTCTCGAGTTCCTCTATCTTGTTGACCTCGTCCACTACAACATGAAACCTTCAACATAACTATTTACTCTCTATATTGACCCAGTAGTGTCCCTAAAAAGAAATGGGTCCACTTGGCAGGAATTAACCGAACCTATTTAGGCTACTCTGTCTTTTTTAGTAACCTTTACTTAAGGTAATTAACCTACTAAAGCGAAATATTTAGAGTTTGGATGTTGAAAACGGAGCCTTTTCTTGAAGATTGGAAATGTTCCTTTTAAAACCACACGAGACATTCTTGTCAAACTTCAGACGGATGAATCAAATTGGACCTCTTTTATGTCGCTTTCTTTATCTAACTTTTAATATATTTAAACTTACATATTTCGGGTTTTACATGTATTCTGAGTCAGCACAAAGCTGTGTACGGCATGTCTTTGTACTAACAGGATAAAATCATCGCCGGCATTATATATTTTCTAGACAACAAAATCGGGCTGTTTTAACTTCCAATGGTGACATCACCTCTAACCTTTTTAAAAACTGATGTGAAATTTATAGCCTTTGACTATGGATCAAACGTGATGCAAAATAATTCTCTCTTAAATTAGAATTTATAGAAGCCTGAAACTTATATGTACTAAAGAGAATAACTTAATCCTATTGGTGGACTTTACTTATACAGAAACTATTAAAATGAGGCATGATTATATTGATTTCTAAGGGAATGTCTCAAATTTTTCGCTATTATCTTTGAATTTGATTCAGTCAACCGTAAAATTTGAAACTGTTTTCAATACACAACAAAAAATGTAAATAGAAGATACAAGCTAGTACTAGTTTTAGCACTGAATTATTTACAAAGAAAAATGCAATTAAACCTAAAAAGTTTTATACAGTCTTATGCAGCAATCTGTCTAGTACATGCCGAGACAGGAGTAGCCTTATCTGCAGTCTCAGATCAAAATTTCATTTGTAGGTCAAGGTGCACGATCGACCCAAATTCTTCATGGTTCGCCTGGTCCATACCTACTTTGAATATTAAATAATAAGTTCCTCGGTGAATTTTCTTGTAAACGTCAAAACATGTTTTCAGTATATACTTTTATTACTATGTCAATTTTTTTCCTAATAATTAGTGCTGAAATCGCTTCCGTAAGTAGGGTATAATTATGTGATTCTCAATAATTTATTGTCAAAAAACGTTTGTAATTAATTACAGATACCAAAAGCCTCCTAGCTTTTATGTATTCCACTGCGTATTATAATTAGCTGGTCGGCTTTCAAATAAAGGTGAAGCAGTAATTGAATGAGATGTCTTGTAAAATATCTAGATAAATCTATTGGAAAGTCTCATTAATTTTATTTTCTATAAAAAAATTAATTTTTGGAAATATTTGTAAACTAATGGTTTGTTGAACTTGTCGTTTGGGACCCAACCTAGTTCTATAAGTTACTAGTAGGGTATCACTTTTCTTGTTTAAATTAGTAGCATGTCACTAAAATAGATATATGCTGATTAAAACTGATTTTACAATGCTTGCGGTATCCTCTTCTAGTATGTAATTTTATCCAATGCCTGTTCAACGAATCGTTCCAGTTATTTTAAAGCAACTTTTAAGAAAATTTATGATAATTAGTGATATACTTTTTTACTGGCGTGAGAAGAGAAGACTATTCCAGTATCTGTGCTTTATTTAAATCCACAAGTTCATTGTACAGAGTTACTATTAGTAGCGTTGATACTCGATGAAAAATACAAGACCTTAAAACACAGTAAATTGGAGCCACAATTCAGTTCTAGCTCTGTCAATAGCGACATGGTGTACCTTGCACAAACTACAGCAGTGTTTTTCTTAACGAGTTTTGTATAGTCGAAACAATATAAAAGTTTTTAAGCTTGTAGTTTTGTAAAGTTGCCACTCGCGCCAAAATGTTGAAGAATATGGGTGCAAAAATTACTGTTTGGCAATTATTTCAATATCCGTGTTTGTCTTTTTTACAGCGTGAATTACAGGTAGGGTTTTGCTAAGTGAGTTTTTAAAAAACATTTATCGTTCAATTTCTAGAAGAAATAATCCAATTAACAAACACTATACTATATCTGCAACCAATAAGGACTGTGCAAAAAGATATATTGAAAAATATATTAAATCGGTAAATGGTTAAGTGTTGGGGGAACTTGGTAGCCACAGGCTGCTTACCTCCCTTCACAACATTACATGTGATTTTCCAATGCTCCACCCGAAGGTACTACATTGGCCAGGAGGCGAGTTTTTTGTTGCCTGGAAATTTAGAATTTTGCCGAGCCCTTGCCGTTCCAGGCAAGGTAGGGATCTTTAACGTGCGTGACAACACTCACACACGGGACCTCCATTTAACCTCTCATCCGAACGAGGGCGTAATTTTTGTGAAAAATGCTCACCTGCTATTTTTCAAGCAGTCGACCGTGTCGGGATTTGAACCCGGGACCTTGGAATCCGTAGTCTTACGCTTACTACATTGATCTACGGCGACGTCTTCCCTTCACAACCATTGAAGGTCGGAGAAATAGGGTATATAATTGTAAAACAATAGAAGGTGACCGAACTGCATCTAACAAGAAAGAACAGCGCCTATGAGAAAAGACAACAAACATAGAACAAGAAGAAAATTGTTGAAAGCATATGTGTGGATCACAGCACAGTATGCCTATGAAATACGGGTAGTCTGAAACGCAGACAGAAAAACGGTAGCAACCTTTTGAAATGCTGTGCTTCAGATGTATGAGGACGATAGCATGAACAGACAAAGATAATAACAAATAGGTTATAGAAATAGTAGAGGAATAAGGATATTTGGGAAAAAAAGATAAGAGAAATAGAAGGGCAGAATACGCTCTAAGGCATTTTTGGGGAATAGTATGGGATATATTACAAGCGGAGATAAAAAAAAGAGGTAGATGTAGACCTAGATAAGATAGTTATAGATGTAGACTGTGCAAATTTCAGGGAAATCTGTAGGTTAGTTCAGAATAGGAAACAATGATGGTACGCGTTTAACCAGTTCCAGGACTGAAGACCTTATGATGATGATACCATATTTATTTATTTACTAAATTATAAAAATGAACATTTGTATTCAACAGAGGAAAATATTAAAACTTCAGCCGTTCGTGCATATTTTACACATCTGTTTCATCTCCCGTCCGTTGCTCACGACTCAGTTTATATAGACCAGGACCCTCCTATCTTACTCTTATTAAGTAATTTATCAATTCTCAGCAAACACTTTTATGACTCTCGGATGTCTTCATATATCAGTCAATTCTATTTATTTAGGATACATGCATGAATATTCTTTAATCTATTTTTGCAACTATTAAGTCGTTTAATTAGGTTGATAAGTTACAATTATCACCTGTCTTGTACCATGTCGCCCTGAGGGGGTCAAACATCAATCAGTCAGCTTACTTTTATAGTCTAAGTAGGTATTTTTCATTTTGTTTTCGACCTTACTTAAGGTCGATTTGACGCAGCCCTAACTTTTTTCTATTCTATGCTAATCTAAAAAGTTCTACTAACTTTTCACAACCTAAATTTCTAATAATTTGACTAATATAGCTTGGCCCTTTAGGTATTTAAGTTTAAAATTTATATTTACTTTATCCTTTATCCTTATTTATTACTTACCACTTACTGAGCCGTCGTAAACTAAGGGTTCTAAGTCGACACTATTCCTTTTACATAGACCTTTACATAATATCGTATTACAAGTATCTATGAACTAAGCTTCGAATATCTTATTATTAATGCTACTTATGGAAAGATTGTAACCATTTCCTTCCTATTGAACAATTTCGAATGAAACAAAAATTTTTAATTAAAAATTCTTTGCACACTTCTTATTAAATCTATTCTGTTGAATTTATTTTGTTAGTGTGATGGCTTCTAGTACATTCTTTTGTCTCCTTTTGGCATTCGTTATTGCTACCTGTGTTTCTTGCACCTTATGCTTTTCATACTTTGAGCAATAACAATATCAAAATTATGATTACAAAAATATAACCTATAATAGTCCACACCCTTATTTTATTGTAGTGTATGCACGGCGTTCTTAAACAGTTCATGTTTTGCGGCTTTCCGTCCGTCACTTTTACAACACTGTCTAAGTCATCTTATTATAGTCCCGCCGACGCGGTATGGCTTGGGAGTTAAGGAGATGATATAAATTGATAAAGATAGGGAAGGACCAATTGCTTTTTGTAGCAATAACAATAGCGGTGGAGCGGTTATGTAATAATTAAAAACACCTACACCAAACTACTTAATAAAGGGTATAAATACCTTTTATCCTGTGCCGCTGTGGGCAGTAAAACGTTCACGCACAAAAGCTTTCGGACGGAGAACCAGTAACACGCACGAAATGGTGTCGGTCTCGCTTTCAAAAGCTCTAATACAACCGGCTTCTGCAAGGGTTCGAATGCGACTCACTTTATGCACTGTTACTGTCGGTATATAATGTTTCACTGACAACTGTAGGATGCACGCACTGACGGTATTTATTGTCACAAAATACCGAATTGTTCGATGATGACGTAACATACCACCCACCAAATTCATAGAATTTTGAAAAGGAGGGAAGTAGGTTGGGTGAAGGAAATTACATGGGATTTGACCTTGCTAGGAAAACAGGTAACGAAAGATAGGGTGGTGCACTACAGCGAGCGACATTACCAACTATGCAAAAAATAAAAATATATATGTAAATAAGCAAATATGTAAAAATAATATACTACTATACATGTAAGAAATGTGTATATACATCTAAACATAAAAATAAAATTAAAATACCGGTAGCGGCGCTAGTTTGACCAAAGGTCGTTTTAGTGTGCCATGTGCCGTTTTGATTTCAACGACACGTATAATACCGTCCGCACCGGGAAAGGTATTAATAATACGACCAAACTTCCATCGAAGTGGAGAAAGCTGGTCGTCCTTGATGAGAACAATAGTGTCCTTTTCAACTTGTCGGACACCTACCTTAGAGTGCCATTTAACCTTTTGGTTTAGAGTATGTAAGTACTCATGGCTCCAGCGAGCCCAAAAATCTTGGTGGAATTTTTGCAGGAGTTTCCACCTGCTTTTTAATGGTAAAACGTTGGTTGAATGGTCCTCATCTGGTGGTGCAGAAAGAGGCTCCATAGTTAGGAAATGACCTGGTGTTAGGCAACGCAAGTCATTTGGATCCGAACTCAAAACGCAGAGTGGCCTTGAATTTAGAACAGATTCAATTTGTGTAAGAACTGTGTACAGTTCCTCAAAGGTAAGTTTTTGTTCGCCGATTACGCGAGCTAGGTGTGTCTTTACCGACTTAACACCGCTTTCCCACAAGTCACCGAAGTGAGGGGCGCTAGGTGGATTAAACGACCACTTTATCTTTTCTGAGGTTACTGCACTATGCAGATAACTCATAAGCTGACGATAGGCAACTACAAAATTAGTACCGCAATCGCTAAATATTTGAGAACAGCGTCCTCGACGTGCTATAAATCGTCGCAAAGCGGCAAGAAACGCGTGTGCCGACAAATCCGACACAAGTTCAATATGTGCTGCCTTAGTGGCAAAACAAACAAAAATACAAATATAGGCCTTAAGAGTTTTAGAGCCTTGCAGGCGGTTAGCCTTTATTAAAAGAGGGCCAGCAAAATCAACACAAACAATACTGAACGGTTTGATTTGGGTAATACGTGCTGCCGGTAGGTTTCCCATAGGAGGAGTTACCAGGACCGGTTTGGTACGAAAACATCTATGACATGAGGATAAATAATTTCTGATTGAATTTGTAATAGAAAGGATCCAGAAATTCTGTTGGATAAGATACGCTGTGGTATTAACACCGGGATGGTAATACCTTTCATGAGTTGACCGAATGATAAGTTCGGTTAATCGGTGCCGCTGAGGCAATAACGCAGGAAACTTTTCGAAATAGGAAAGCGAAGAATGTGTCAAGCGCCCACCTACTCTTAAGATGTTTTGTGGATCAACAAATGGAGAGAGTTTTCGCAAGCTTTTAGGTAATTTACGGTTTGCCTTGATCGAAGCTATTTCCTTTGAAATTGTAACATTTTGTACATGCCGAACGATAATCATGAGAGCATTGTGTAATTCAATGTCTGTTAAGGGACCCGCATGACGTTGAGCCATGGGTTTAGAAAATCTATAAATGTAAGCCACGATGCCTTGGATTTTATATAACGATGAAAAGCGATTTAGTAAAATGTCAATGACGTTTGGATCTGTTTGAGCGACAAATGTTAGGATCTTCTTTTCCGTAGTTACCTCAGCAATTGAGGTTGACAATGTTGGTTGAGGCGGCCACGAGTCACTATGGTAGTGAAGCCATTCAGGCCCCGCCCACCATAGCGAACATGAAATAACCGCGCTTGGCATTAATCCCCGAGATGCAGGATCAGCCGGATTATGCGAAGATTTAATATAAAACCATCGGCTAGGTGCAATGATTTCTTGAATGTGGCTAACACGGTTTGCTACAAAGGTTTTCCAACGAAAAGGTGGAGAACGTATCCAAGTGAGAGCGACCGTGGAATCACTCCACGCTGAAACATCGGAGATGTCAATCAAGCCTTGATAAGAACGAATGGTAAAAGAAAGTAAATCGGTTAATAAAACGGCGGCACATAATTCCAAACGTGGAATTGAAATGCGCTTAATTGGAGCTACTTTTGTTTTAGCGGTTACAAATTGTACAGTTATTTCTCCAGTAGTTTGATTTATGAACTGGAAATACACTACCGCTGCATACCCTACCTCGCTAGCATCGCAAAACCTATGCAAATGACAAGTAAAAGGGGGTAAACAACGTGGTAACTTTAATGACGATAATAACGGCAACTCTTCTTGATACTGCTGCCATTGAGACGAAATGTCTGCTGGTGGGATGTCATCCCAATTCAAACCTAACATCCACAGATGCTGGATTAGGCGTTTTGCAAAAAGTGTTAGTGGGGCTAAAAACCCTAATGGATCATATATTCTGGCAACTTGCGAAAGTATGTTGCGCTTTGTACATATTGGGTTTAATGGTTTAAGCCGAAATAAGAAAATATCTTCTGTAGGTGACCATTGAAGACCTAATATTTTTATTGATTCGTCAGAATCGAAATCGAGAGAAGTATATTGGCAAAAATCTGACGGAATGCCTTCCAAAATAGAAACTGAATTGGAACTCCATTTTCGAAGTTCAAAACCAGCCAAATGTAAAAGTCGAATAAGTTGATCTTTAATTTCGCGGGCCGATTGTATAGAATCTCCACCCGCGACGAAATCGTCAATATATAGATTTGACCGTATAGCCTCAGCGGCTAACGGAAACCTTTTGCCTTCGTCAATGGCTAATTGCTGAAGAGTCTTTAATGCTAGATAAGGCGATGACTTAATACCATAGGTCACTGTATTAAGCTGATAAGTCTGAATGGGTTCTTCTGCGGAGAACCGCCAAACAATTAACTGAAACTTTCGATGTTCTTCGGTAACCAAAATTTGTCGATACATTTGGCGAACATCACAAGTAAAAACGAAACGATGAGAGCGAAATTTAAGTAAGATTGACGAAATGTCATTTTGGAGACTAGGTCCAGCCAATTGAGTGTCATTAAGTGACACGTTGTTTTTAGCCTTTGCAGAGGCGTCAAAAACCACACGAATTTTAGAAGTATGACCTTCCTCTTTAAACACAGGGTGATGGGGTAAAAAATAATTATCGTTCCCAACGGGCGGAGAATCGAGTAATGCTATATGACCCGCATCAAGATAGTCCTGCATGAAATTGTTGTATTGGGCGCGTAGCTCCGGTTGAGCATGCAATTTGCGTTCCAACGAAAATAGTCTTTTTTTAGCCATCTCAAAGCAATTATTAAAAACGAGCAAAGTATCGTTGAACGGTAACGCAACAATACAACGACCGCTAGGGTCACGAGAAAACGTGTTTTCAAAAATCAAATCTGCCTTTTCTTCTTCTGGAGAAGTATAAGGCTTGGATGGCAGTTCTTCTATCTCCCAAAACCGCCTTAGGGTCTGGTCGATAGGATCTTCTACAGAAGTAAAAATGCTTGGACAGTATCAGACTGCAAGCTTTTGTGGGACCAATAATAGTCCAACCAAAATTGTATTTATGGCGGCAGGCTGAAGAAATTTGCCATGTATAACACCGCCATTGATGATGAACGGATAAACATCTGCTCCAAGGAGCATGTCAATAGTTCCTGGAGAGTTCCAGGTCGGGTCTGCAAAGTGCAGGCCGCATAAGTGTTCCCAATTATTAGGAACTTCAACGCTAGGTAATTTGCCAGATATTGACGAAAGCACAAAAGTTGTGACTTCTAGAAATTTTTCAGAGTCTAACATAGAGCGAATGGTGCAGCTGACGGCACCCCTATTGACTGCTGAAGTTGTCTGCCCAAGTCCATAAATCGGAACTTGAGAACGTATGCGTGGAAGCCAAAGTTTGCTCACGCAATAGGTCTCGAATAAAGCTAGCTTGGGAGCCAGGATCTAAGAGTACCCTGATCGGTTTGTATCTACCAGACCGGTCTTGAACTTCCACAACAGCAGTGGAGAGTAAGACAGTAACCCCAAGATTCGAATTCGTCTGTGAAGACAAAACATTTGCCGGAATAGGAGAGGCTGACTGCGTCCTATTGGCATTTTTATGCATAGGTGTAGCGGTCGGTTCTGCTGAACGCCTAGAAGCAGGTTGCGGTTCAAAATGTAGCAAGGTATGATGCGGCTTGGCGCAAGTTCGACAGGAATTATAAGATTTGCATTGCATGGACGCATGATCTGTTCGTAAGCATTTTAAACAAAAGCGTAAGCGTTTGACAATGTCGAAACGTTCTGTCGGAGTTTTCTTTAGAAACGATTGTAAATGTAACGAATGTAAATACTTGAACTGATTTACAATATTAGTAGGTATTTCTACCGAGGGCATTTCGGCAGTAATACTTGGCACTAATACGGTTGTTAAATTAAATTGAGGTTGCTCGCTACTGTAAGGTTTAATTAAACAATTAGATGTACCTTTGACATTTAATATGGGTTTTTGACCCAAGCTTGCAACAGTAAATTTGCAATTTTGAATATGTAGACCAAGTTTTTGAGCGCAAGACGCGGTTAAAAATGAAGTTTGAGCACCCGAGTCAATCAATGCTCTGACTGGTTGAAAGACGTTGAATGAATCTTTTATGTGAACAATGGCTGTTCCTAAAAGGACAATTTGATTTTGTAGTGGTACTGAAGCACAAGATGACGCATGGGTCAAAACAGTAGATTCGGAATTAACAATATTTTCACTATCAGAAGCGAATGACGCATGGGTCATAATACTGGGTTCAGAATTGGCATTATTTGCGCTATCCGAATCGAATGTAGGAGGAAGCAATGAATTATGCCTACGACCACAATGAAAACAACTAGTTTTCGATTTGCAATTATAGACACTGTGGTCTTCTTTCAAGCAATTGAAACACAGGTTATGAGCCTGAACTTTGGCCTTTTTGTCGGTAAGAGACAAAGACAAAAACTTCGGGCACCTGTAAATCGTATGCGTATTTTTGCAGCAAGGGCACGGTTTCGAATAAGAAGTAGTAACAAACGACCTCCGTAAATTAGAATTTGGCGTTAAAATTGTGTTACCTTTTATCGTTTGTGAAGGTTTAACATTTTGAGTAGTATTTGGAAATTTTGACAACTCAAAAATCTGAATTTGATTTTGTACAAACTTAACTAATTGGTCAAATGTAGGAATTTCCACGCCTATATTAGACGCTTCAAATTGTTTTCTAGTGTCATTGAGCAGAATTCTGAATGCCAAGTGAAACAGAATAAAATCATCAAGATTGGGTATTTGCAAGGCCCTTAATGACACTGTGGTTCATAAAATGTTTGGATAAACTGCGTAAAATTGTTTAGATTTTCCGTATGAAATTGCTTAGATGCAAGCATACTATCTAGCAAATCGCCAGCTAATATTCTTTTATTTTCATATTTTGCAAACAAGATGTCAAAAACAATATCATAGTTTACTTCTGTCAATGGCAAACTTTTGGCAATACTCAATGCCGGTCCTGAAAGAGCATTAATTAAGTGATGAAACTTTTCTATTTTAGTTAGGCCCTGATTATTATGAATCAAAGATCGATAACTATCATAAAAAACTTTCCAGTTTCGTAACGAACCGTCAAACCGGGGTAGGTTAATTTTTGGTAAACTGCTACTGGATATATGAGACGGTCCCGAAGTTGATATTACAGTAGGAAAAATTCTTTTCGCTACCGCTTTGATTTGAAAATACAGATCTTCAAAAGACAATAGAGGTTTCATATCAACTTCTTGATCAGGTGAAATACGCAAGGTTAAATCCATAATTGCGTTTTGAATTTTTTCTAATTCACGGTAAGTATCGTCTAGTTTGGAATATCTACATTCGAAATTATCAATATTAATTGGATCATTTAAAACGTTTTTTGACAGATCAAAAAGAATTTGTGCACGGACATATAATTTTTCTCTATTAGCTAACAAAACTTTTAATTCTCTTTCTGACATTGTAATCAAAATAAACAAGAATTAGTTACCAAATAGAAATTGGAATACACTGGGTTTATTAAGATAAACTCAGGTTTCTCTAGAAGTGATAAAACAGCTGTGCAGATAAATAGCGTTAATGCCCACACATCTGTTTCTATACTTAAATGTAAGTTTCTAATAATTTGTGTATCACTTGAACACATGCACAGATTATCAATAATTTTTAATTTTAATATTTAATGCAAATATTTTAATACACCCACAATTAAACAAAATGTCTTTTAATAATTCGGCCTCGATTGCGACCAGAACTTTTGTTAGATATTAAGAGCGGACTGTAAGGGTTGGTATACTTGCTAATTGCGGGTAAAATAGGTAAAAGAAATATGAAAGGAACTTATATAATCTGTGGTACTCACCGGCACATTGATGTGGGTAACTATAATGCAGACAGTGAAGATAGTGTAGTTCAGGATCGGCACGGGATCCTGGTCTTCCACACATACACGAACACGTTTCAATAGACAAATGATTGTTATTATACTACACTACACTTGCACACGCGCAAAAGTATTTGAACCACATTTTATAAGGAAGGGAAATGGTTAAACAATAGGAAATTTTCATTCTTATTGCAATCGTAAACAACATCTGTAAATTAAGTGATTGCCCTTGCAAGAAGGACAATGGTGCGAAAATGAATTCTTTGAGTCACTGGAGCTACTTGGTGTGTCCAGTGAGACTACGTTAGAAGAAACTCTTGGTTTAAACTGAAACGCTGAGGATTTCTTAGGCACTGATGTGTGAGATGTATGGACAGTCGTCGAATAAGAAACAGGTGCGGTTGAAGAAAAGGTTTCCAACGCTGCACATTGTTGGGTTAAAAAATATCTCAAATCCTCGAAATTAGGTATTTGCTTCGGATCCGATTGAGTTCGAAGCGTTTTCTAGTGAACGGATCGAGTTTTCTAAAAGGCAATCGACCAGAATAAAGTTCCAATGTTCAGTGGGAAACTTTAAGTTAGTTAGAACAGCAAGGTTCTCCGAAAAACAATCAATAAGTGCCCTAAGTTTCTTAGGGTCTTCTGATTTTAAAGGTGGAAAGTCTTTCATTGCTTTCCAATGCAAAGTTGCCAATAAACGCGGGTTGCTAAATCGCTCACGCAAGGCGTTATAGGAAATAATAAAGTTATCCCCCCGAAATGGGTACAGATTTAACGATTTTTAAAGACTCCCCGGTACAGCAACTGATAAGATAATTTAATTTTTCGATATTGAACAGCGACGCGTTATTATAGACCAGACTGTCAAATAAATCGATGAAAGATGCAAATTCAGTTGCCTCATTATTAAAACTTGGGAGTTTTAACGGTACCAATTTTGATACCGTGCTGCTTGGAGCATTTTCGATGATTTGTGGTGCTTTCATTTCTTGCATCGTTTCGAGATGCAGCAGTATGCAAAAATAAGCGGAATCTACTTCCTTCAGTAAGGCGTTGTAATTTAATGATTCTACATCGTCACATGAAGCTAAGACGTCAACTAAAGTTTTATTGAAATTTGTATAAAGGTCATGTACTCCCCTTGTTTGAATAAGGAACAACGTTTTTAAAGTTGGGTCACTTTGAATAGCGTTGCCAAGTTCCCACATTTCTATAATGCGTATTTTAAGCAATTGGAGCTCTGCTACCTGTATTTTCTTGGGAGCCATTCTGACAGTTATTCTGAACGGCCTACACTATAAAAATGCTGTAAAACCGCAAAGTTCAAATGTGGGCTGAGAAATATTAAAATATTATGATTTGTTTAAAGCACGAAAAAGTAAGACAGCGTATAAACCAATAAATCACGTTTTATGACTAACGGTTCGTCAAACAAAGTGTTTAGATAAAATGTACCGCTTAACAACCCGAGCGGCTTTTACCATCAAAAGATCACAGGAAAGTTTAAAACATGTGGCTTAACATATTGCAAGAAGAATGCAGCTTTTACATTCTATTACTCCTGCAGATGTTCAATATTTACTGCAAACCGACTGAAAGGGTTGTGATACAAAACGTGCAATAGCTTTTAAATACAAAGCAAATCCCTTTCCTTTCTTATTTAAGAAGTATAAAGCGATTTATAGTTTTCAGGTTGCTTTGTGTTTTATGCCGCTAAAATGAATTTAAAACTGAAAACTAACAAATTTGATACTAAAGTATTTGTATTTAACTAAACGGCAAAATCGCTTATTTAATTTAACGAAAGTATGTAGCTAATATTGTACATATTTTACCCGCTAACTATGGAGCTTGAACACAAATTTAAAGCTAAATCATTAATTAATTAAAAAGCTCGCTGGTGTGCAAAGTGATATTTAATTTAGGACATGCGTATACCATAGGACTGATGAATCCGGCTCGAAGGACCAATGGCTTGGGAGTTAAGGAGATGATATAAATTGATAAAGATAGGGAAGGACCAATTGCTTTTTGTAGCAATAACAATAGCGGTGGAGCGGTTATGTAATAATTAAAAACACCTACACCAAACTACTTAATAAAGGGTATAAATACCTTTTATCCTGTGCCGCTGTGGGCAGTAAAACGTTCACGCACAAAAGCTTTCGGACGGAGAACCAGTAACACGCACGAAATGGTGTCGGTCTCGCTTTCAAAAGCTCTAATACAACCGGCTTCTGCAAGGGTTCGAATGCGACTCACTTTATGCACTGTTACTGTCGGTATATAATGTTTCACTGACAACTGTAGGATGCACGCACTGACGGTATTTATTGTCACAAAATACCGAATTGTTCGATGATGACGTAACACGGTATATGCGACACAAAAAACAGTTGGTAACGACACTACATGATGTGGAAATTAGCGCGCCAATTGTCAATGACGTCACACAATATGCAAATTATGGCACGTAATTTAAAAAGTATACCAATTTTACACCGCCCCTAGGGGGTACTTACGTGAATAGGTGAAGCTTCCTTCGGAACTACTTCATGATGGTTCTCGGGTCGTGGGCTGCTGTTAGGCCAGGTTGCGTCCAAATTCGTTGGTCTTATTTTTATATGTAGGGAACGACAGGAACGGGTTTATAGAGAACGATAATCAAAAAAGGCAAAAGGGAATCTACATAATAAAAGATACGATAAGACACAACCATTCTTGTTCGCGTGTCAAAGGCAAGACCCTCCGCGTTTTCCGGAAATTCCCCACCTTCCTCTCCCCCACGCGTCGGCGCGAAATTCGCGCAACGCACGTCTGACGTGACGGAAATACGCGCAACAAATCTTTCAAATTTATGGCGCGAAACTCCCGCATATCAAAACTATATGAATGTCTACGACCGATTTCGGCACGTAACAATCTACTTCCAAATGTTTCACTTTCAAGGGTTCTGACATTGGTGTTCATCAAGCTTGAATTGCAGACCGGGTAAATTCGCTACTTTTTTTGTTAAAACTGGGTTTTGGAAACGCGGTTAACTTCGTTATCAATTCTTATATAGTTCTCTTCTCTTATGGTGATTACATAACTACCTTGAAGTGCTATGTTGTTTTCATCTATGCCGCAAACTGTGGTTGCGATAGTTCCCTGTGAAAAGACAGCGATCCATTTGTTTTTCGTCACCTTCTTCTTTCAATATGACTTCATCACTGGGGTAACTGAATATCCCCAATTTGTTTATATCTAGCTAGTTCATAAACAAATTTAAATAAAATATGACTTAAATTTAGCTTCTATTAAGATTACATATTGTAATATGAATACAAATATACTTTACCTTAATAAGTCTAATTTCAAAATATTAAACTGGCCAGGCATTATGAAAAGAAATTCTTATCACCATCATTACGTCTTCAGTCCTAAAACTGGTTGGACGTGTATCGTTTTCTACTCTGAGTTAATTTACACAATTCCTTGAAATTCGTAAGCCTATATCTTTCACTATCTGAGAGTAATAGTTTAATCTGGGTCAACATCTACTTCTCGTTTCTCCCTTCTCTGCTTATAACAAAAGCCGCGCTGTTCCCGTATGCCTTAGTATGTGTCCTGTAAGCTTATCGCTCCAATTTTTTATTGTTTTCCATATATTTCTATTTCTCCTAAAATTTCTAGCACCTATTTGTTCCTAATTTTGTCTGTTCATGATATCTTTACAATACGTCTATAGCACCACATTTCAAAGGCTTCTATATCTTTTTCCTGTCCACGTTTCACAGCCGTACAGTGCTGTGGTCCACACACATGCTTTCAGTAATTCTTTCATTGGTTCTATGCTTGTTGTATTTGAACATAGCTATTTCTCTTTCTTGTTATATACGCCCGGCTAGTGCAAATCTTTCTTTTTAATTTTATACTTTTTGCACTTTTCTCCTTCTACTGTTTCGAAAAATTTACTTTATTTCACTGATATTCAATGACACGTTAAGGAGCTTAAGCAACCCTATGGCTGTCAAGGTTCCTCACCATATAAGACACTTACCGAGTCAGTAGTTTCCAATTACTCCTTTCGCATAATCAACATCTTTGGGAATATTGCAAAAACAACACATGTAGTTGTTTACAATAATCATCCGATTTAAGCACAATTACTTTTTGATCATTAGATATATGTGCTAGCACTGGCTGGACGCGTACCCCCATTGATTTCTATTCTGAGCTAACCTAAAAATTTTCCTGAAATTCCTACAGCCTACATCTTGTACTATCTATGTGCAATAGTCTTATCTAGGTCTACCCCTACCACTCTCTTTTCCTTTCTCTTCTTCTAATATATTCATCTCTCATGCATCAGTATGTAACCTATCGTCCTATCTCTCTTATCTTTACAGTTTTCCACATCTTTTTTTCTTCGCCAACCATTTCCAGAACCTTTTGGTTTTTAACCTTGTCTGTCGACGCTATCTTTATCATACGTTAGTAGCACCTTATTTCAAAGGCTTCTATCTTTTTCCTGTCCGCATCTCCTACTGTCCAAGTTTTGCAGCCATATAGTGCAGTACGCCATACATATGCTTCCAGCAATCATTTCCTTCTTTCTATGTTTGTTGTCCTTGAACCTAGTAGCTGATTTTTATTGCTAAATGCAGCATGACCCTGTGCTGGTCTTTGTTTTATATCTTTTCCACTTTTCACGTTTTGCGTTATTCGGCTATAGGTAGCAGAAGTCCTTAACGCCTTGTCAGTTCTCGTACCTTATTTGTATTCTGGTTTTTGACTTATTTACCTCTCCTTTACATACTAGTACTTTAGTTTTATTTTTGGTAATTTTCCTACCGTATCTCTATGTTAGTACTGTTTCCATTTTTTTAAGAGCAGCTTCTAATTTTTCCTTGCTATTTGCTAATACCGCTATATGATCTGAAAATCTAAGAATAACAATCTTTTATTCCTGCATAATAATTCCAAATATCTTCCTGCATTTGGCAGTATTAATTGCTTCTTCGATGTACAAGTTAAAAATTAATGGGGATAGAACACATCCCTGTCTCACCACTTTCCTAATATTTACTTCTCTACGATCCTGCTCTAATTCTATTATCGGTTTGTTTGTATAAGTCATGTACTATCCGTCTATCTCTATTCTCTAAAACTCATTTCAATCTTTTTGAGTATTTCGAACATTACTTTCCATTTTATATTGTCGAACGCTTTTTTCAGGTTTACAAACCCTATATACACGCTTTCCCCTTTTTTTTATAGTTTTCTCCATTATCACCCTTAGAACTAATATAGCCTCCCGTATTCCCCTGTTATACCTAAATCCAAATTGATCTTCCCCTAGTATTGGTCCAGTCCGCTTTTCCATTAGTCTTTGTACAATTCTGGTAAATATTTTTGACTCGTGTGCTGTCAAACCTATTTTTCGAAAGCTTTCACATCTATCCGTACATTTTTCTTTGGTTTGGTGACTATGGTGTTACGTTTAAAATCTTTGGCCATTTCGTCTGTGTCATACATACATACATACATACAACTTACAAATTGGAACAGACGTTCTGTTACTGCTTGTCCAGCGGTTTTTACAGTTTCTGCTTGCACTTTATCTGTATCCGGTGCCTTATCATTATTCAGACTCTTTAATGCTAATTCAAACTCATCTCTAAGTATAGGATATCCCAAGTTCTAACGATGAGTTCACTTTCGTTCTTTTGTAGGTAGTTTTCTACGCAGCGTCCTATCCTTTTCTGCATCACTATTCCCTCACCTTCCTCTGAACCTGTATGAATTACCCTAAAGTTTAAGCTCCAAAAATGCTCCGCCTCTGGCCATCTAACTTCGCTATTAATTACTATGTTTAGTGTTAATCTATCCATTTCAATTTTCAGATTCGCTATCCTTGCTACATGTTTCTGACATTCCACGCTTCGACTTCTAGAATGTTCACGGCTCTTCTGGAGATCCTAATCGGGGACTATTTTAACTACGAAGTTTTTTCTGCAGAGGATGCCATCACTAATATTAAAAACATTTTTA
Organism: Platerodrilus igneus; assembly: GCA_036346225.1. Taxonomy (NCBI): domain Eukaryota; kingdom Metazoa; phylum Arthropoda; class Insecta; order Coleoptera; family Lycidae; genus Platerodrilus; species Platerodrilus igneus. Next base: position 15,457,855 of record JARFIW010000858.1, read on the forward strand.
GTACGCTGTGTACGTGGGAGGTAATGTAGTGGTTTTCCATTGCCTGTCACATTGCAGTAGCGCGTCTTACAATGACATACCGAACCCCAAGGTGTCTGCGCCATTCTAAGTGCTGAAAGTGTTGCTGCCCTATTTCGGTGATCTGTCTTAGTCTGGTTCCTCACAAAAGACCCCAGTAGTTTAATTAAACCTGTAGTTCGGCTTTTTAGCTCACTGAAACACACAAGTTATTCTACCCGATCTAGTATTCTAGAACTTCTAGTAGGTGCAGCTTTGTTCAAAATGAAAAAGAAATTTTAAAAAAGAAATATTTAATCAATCAAAATACTAGAACACCATTGTTAGTATTTCCAATACTGATATACATGACAATCTAAATCCTATTGCTAAAAATAATTTTAATTACAATACATAGAAAAGACAGTTAACTACCAACGCTTCCTTTGCATCTTTTCATTGTTCATTCAAAATACTAAATTTCTCTTGAACTAACAAAAAACTCCGTCAATAACTTTATACCTAAAATCAATACCCACGTATCTCGTATTATTCTACAGTGTTTGAAGCTGTCTTTCACGACATCATGCTTTAGTTTAAGCAAAACCAGTTTCGTCACTAATTCATAGTACAACCAAATAACTACTTTTGCGTTCTAATATTCCTACTACATAAATAAAAATTCGTTTCATCATCATTAGGTTTTCAGTCCTGGAATTGGTTAAACGCGTACCGTCTCTGTTTCCTATTCTCAGCTAACCTACACATTTTTCTGAAATCTCCACAGTCTGCATCTTTTAATATCTGCGTTCAACAATCTGATCTAGGTCCACCTCTATATCCTTTTTTTTTAATATCTCTGCTTGTAATATATCTCGCCCTATTTCCCAAAAATGCCTTAGAACGCATCCTGCCCCTCTAGTTCTCCTATTTGTTTTTATTTTCTACAGATACCTTTATTCCCCTACTATTTCTACAACCTCTTTGTTATTAATTTTGTTTGTCAATGCAATAATCCTCATACATCTAAAGCACTGCATTCCAGAAGGCTTCTATATCTTTCTGTTTGTTTTCCCAGCTGCTCCTATTTCACAGACGTACTCTGCGGTGCTTTACATATATGCTTTCAACAATTTTCTTCTTGTTTCAATGTCTGTTGTCCTCGAACATACCCGCACTCTTTCTTGTTAGATGCAGTTTGGTTCCCCTTCCATTGTTTTACAAATATATATTCTACTTCCCCAATATTTAGTGGTATGGGAAAGGGGTTAGGCAGTCTACCGCAACCAAGATCCCGCAACACATGAACATTTTCCGAATTAATAGTTTTCCAATATATCTTTTTGCACAATTAACATTTTCACATTTATCCGAGCCACCACTCTTTTTTGGTATGTTACGTTTGAAATTTTTGGGTGCCTCGGTTGTCTCATACATATAGCTTACAAGTTGAAAGAGAAGTTCTGTTACTGCTTGTCCAGTGGCTTTTTGAGTTTCTACTACACCTTATCTGTACCCGGCGCCTTACCATTTTTCAGACCATTTAATACTGATTCAAACTCATCTCTAAGTATAGGATATCCCAAGTCATTCTTTTCAATGTCTGATTCCTGTTCTAATGATGTTGGTTCCTATCCTGCATATAAATTCCTTATATAATCTTGCCATCTAGCCACTTTCTCTACATTTTCTATAATGACGTTTCCTCCCGCGTCCCTTATATTTTTGCTATGAGGCTTTATATCCCTAAAATTGATTTTAGTTAGTTTGTATGAATCGTCTGTTTTTCCTATTTCCATCTTAGTTTGTACCTCTGCGTTTTTCATCAATCCCTTGTTGTATAGCTTTCCTGCATTTGAGAATAATTTCCCGTTATACGGCTGTGCATCTTTGTTTTCTAGTTTTATCTGATCTGTCTTTGTATTTTCGTCTTTCTTCTATTAAATTCAGGATATCTTTTGTTACCCATGGTTTCTTATTTTCTTTTTGTGTACACCTCAAAATATCTTTGGCAGCCATGTCTAAGCTGGATTTAATGTTATTCCATTTTGTTTCTACTTCCTTAGCATAAGAAATTTTCCCGATATCTTTCAGCAATTCGTTTGACTTTTTTACAAATCTTTCGTGGATATTTTCATCTTTTAATTTCTCAAAGCCAAAGTGCATTCTTCCATTCCTTTTAGTCAAATTTTTAAATTTAAGAGTGTCCATCATAATTAGAATGTTGTGATTAGTGTCTATATCTGTTTCTGGGTAACTTCTATATAATAAGAATGTAATCTATTTGATATCTTCCTATCTCCTCTGGCATCTTCCGTGGGTATCGTCTTTTAGCATGATGTTGAAATAATGTGTTTGTGATGGTTAAATTGTTTTTGTCACAAAATTCTACCAGTCTATTTCCCTTGCCATCTATCGTGACTAAACCAAATAAACCTACTACCGCTGTTTCCCTACCCTCACCTACTACTGCATTAAAATCACCCGTAATTATTAAATTTTCATGTCCTTTTACGTATCCTAGAATGTCTTCGATATCTTTGTAGGTCATTTCCACCTCCTCCTGACTGTAGCTGGAGGTGGACATGTACACCTGTATGATTACTGTATTTTCAGGGTTAAGATTCTAATTTAACCATGAGTACCTTTTCGTTCTTTTGCAAGTAGTTTTCTACAGTGTCCTTTTTTTCGCATAACTATCTCCACATCATAATTTCTTTCCTCGGATCCTGTATGAATTACCCAAAAATCTCCACTTCAAAAAATGTTCTGACTCTGGCCACCGAACTTCGCTGATCCCTACAATGTCTAGTGTTAACTTATTCATCTCAATTTTCAAGTTGTCTAGCTTACCTACTTGCTTCATACTTCTGACATTCCACGCTCCGACTCGCAAAATGTTTCCGATTCTTTTACTACACTATCCGATCACATCCTTCTAAGTAGCCCCACCCGGAGATGCGAATGGGGACTATAATAATATGTTCAGTTTGATAAATGTTGCTAGCTGCACAAATTGCACATTTACGTTCAACATTAAAAAATAAATTAAGTTCATCGTATTGGTTTTTGAAAATATTACGCAATTCTCAGCGTTTGTTTATTTTCTAAGTAAAAACAGTTGTTGGATATTAAATGTTCACGGAGGTGTTCCTATTGTTTTCTTTCCTATTTCTGAGGGCTGTTTCTACTGCTTCGGTTAAAGTGCTTGACTTAGTAAAATGTCACTTAAGTTGCCAAACTTACATTGCCTAAATGGCATCAACGTTTCCAACAATATAATGTAAATTTGACAACTTAAGTTACACTTTACTAAGTCAAGCACTTAGTTGAAGCGGTGCAGCCGGCCCTAAGTCGTTAAACATTGGTTTAAATAAAGTTTAAAGTTCAACTAAGAATAGAGAACTATTTAGTGTAGGCCTACACCCCTAACCATGGATTTGTAATCATGGCTTCTTTCATTTGGATAACGATCACGATCACTTACGTTCCAAGGGAATTAAGTAAAAATTTACGTCCCGCTGCGCAGCCATCCCAGTGAATGCATCTGACGGAAGGTCGTCTCAGCGACGTAAGTGTCTTTTACGGCTAAGGTAAGGAAAAATAATATATACAGTAAGTTTATGCATGTCTTCAACGGTGTAGGATATCAAAGAAACAAAATCGTCTGCAGCATTTGCGACTGAGCGCAACCATTATAAAGAAAGGCGTGAAAGTAACGTATCGTATCTTATCAAATTAAATAGTTCATATAGTATTTTAGACTTATCGCGGTCTCTCCCTTCGATTTTTAATTTAGATTAAGCCAACAAACCTTCGGCAAGAAAATAAATTTATAAGATCCCGAGATATCAATCCCTTAATTACTTTTTACTTTCATTGGCAATTCAGAGCGACCATTACGAGGGTGCAATTAAGTCTTTCGGACGATCCGATCAGGATACATAAATGATTAAATTCAAATTTTCTATGCGCCAGCATAATTAACCTTCTCCTCCTGTAGGTAAAATGATTTAGATCTACTTTTATGAGACCACCTCTGGCTGTGCAAATATTCCTGAACCCATAAGCGCTTAGCTTTGAAAATAAATTTTCAATTTGTAACTTTTATTTAGGACCTGCATTAAATATTTATAGCTCTACATAATATCGCCTGAATAACTGAAAGATGTGGTTTGGGTAACAGTAAAGATGTGTTATGTCTTATTTTTACCTGCCAGAGCCACGGATCGTTGAAATTAGATATACAGGAGGAGGTACTAGAAAAGATATATATTTCTTTTTATTATGAAAAATTTTATACTAATTTGAATGAAAATGAAAGTTAACGAGGTTATAAATTAGGATTTTTGAAATAAAATGATGTTTGTTATACTGCCGAACGCATTATTAGTTTTATGAATCTACAGAACTGAAATGTATAACACGCACATAAACATAAAAGTGACATTGTTAGTCTATACGCTATGAAATACGCACAAGAACTATAAATTATAAAAAAGAATGAGTCCTAATTAGCTTCCGAACCAATAAAAAAATTCAGTTGGTACCTCTAATTTCCAAAGAGCAGCTACTAAGATATGATAATTCCAATCCGACGTTAAATAATGATTTAACCCTCAGCTTTCATGTTCGTTGAAAACTTTTTTCAGCAAAACCAATTTGCCGTAAATCAAACCTGGTTGATACAAATGTTGTAATTTTTCATTGCTTATTGTGCAAATTTTTTGCACTAGACGATTCCAAAATGACACAATTTAGAGCACAAGTAGCATGATAAAAATATACAGAATTTTGTTTTAGAACCTGTAACTTGTGGCTTCAGTATGACTTTTTCGATGCCAAACGTACCCGCAGAGACCTACACGATTGCGCATTTTAATTAGTATTTCCTAAAACATATCTTTAATATTATCGGAGGTTTTTACGGCTGGAGTCCTGTTCTACGTTGTATGAAATACTATGCCTAAGAAAAGTGTAGTCGAGTCGGATACCTGAATTGCTGACTTTTCTAAAACCTGCACTCTCAGGTAGACAAAAATATAAAAAATATGCTGTGAGATGCTATACTTCTAATATTGTGTGTATTTTTAAATAACTATTATGCAATTTCTGACGACCTGAAGAGACCAGTAAAGATGAAACGTGTGTTAACAGGTGTTACGTGCCAAAATTTGGCACTAGACATTTTTTAGTTTAGCTTTGATATGCGGGAGTTTCGCGCCATAAATTTGAAAGACTTGTGGCGCGTGTATTTCCGTCACGTCAGAAGTGCGTTGCGCGGAAATTCGCGTCAACGCGTGTGGGGGGAAAAAGTGGGAAGTTTCCGAAAGACGCTGGGACATGGACTTTGCCTTTGAACGTCAAGAAGAGTGGTTGAGTTTTGGTATCGTATCGCATCTTATCTTTGATTATGTAGATTTCCTTTGCCTTTTTTTGATTATCGTTCCCCAAACCCGTTCCTTATCGTACCTCTACATACAGGAAGAATATAAATCTGGAAGCAACCTGGCCTAACAGCAGTCCACACCCTGAGATCCATCGTTAAATAATCCCGAAGGACGCCCGGAGATCCATCTTTAAATAATCCGAAAGGGAGCCCTGCAGTCGCTAGCCTGGAGCAATCCTGATGGAAACCGCCATTTTTAAATAATCCGGAAGGGAGCCATAAGCAACTCTGAAGGAAGCGATTCTGTAGGAAGATTTACCTATTCATGTGAGTACTCCGTTTTTTTATAATACCTGTTATGAAATTTGCATATTTCGTCATTTACGAGTAATAATTTGCATATTGTGCGACGTCATTGACAGATGGGCGCGCTAATTTCCACATTATAAATTAGCGTTACCAACTGTCTGTTGTGTCGCGTATGCCGCGTTTACGGGTATATAAGAATGGCACCTTCAACGTGTTTTTAAGTTGTATTAATTCTTTTTATGGCTTTATAATGTATTATTTAACGATCTATAGCTTTTTCATTTAAAATAAATATAATTACCTTCATTTTTCAATATCTATTGACCTTAAAATTTATGTTGGTACTTTGGAACTTACTAAATTACCTAAGATGACAAGACAGCTGTTATAGTAACTAAATATAAGCCGCCATTTTGGGCTATTGAAATTCATAGCTTATGCTCTAAAAACGTTTTGTTAGTTCAATTAATTTTCTGGCAACTTTAAATGTAGTGTACCTTTTTTAACTTGAATTATCTTATTTAAGTGCATAGTTGTTTTGAATGGAACTACAAGTGTTTTTTTTTGGAGTGGTTATAATACATTATAACCTTACTTTCCAATTCCACAAGTAAGTACACCTAAATATAAGTAATTAATTAATGTTTGCCTTATTCATTGTTTATTAGAAAAGTTATCTATTTTATATTACATTATACATAACTATTGCTTGTTTTTTGGACTTTAAAAAGTGTTTTTTTAAATTGCGATTAAACACTGTCTTCTTTGGATAACATTTTAAAAGTATTTTTTATATAATTCAGATATTTAATTATGATTTACAAATTACTTTTAAAGGAAACCATGTGTTTAAAAACATTTAACGTAATGAATTGATCTTTTAGAATATCTCTTAAAACGTTAGAGTAACGGAATCCTATTGTATTTGTTAAATAACACATATAATGTATCTTTCTATAATTTTGAGTGTCTATTTATAACCTAAATCATTAAGTACAATTCACAATTACCTACATAAACAAAAATTCCATCTTCAAATATAGATTTTCTAATTAACTGAGTTTTTAGTGTTTTTTAAGGTGTTATATTAACTTAACCGTGATGTATTTCTTTCATTAAAACACTATCTTGCTTTCTTACCATTTTAAAGGTGTTCCCTTAGTAATTTAAATAGCTGTAACCTATAAATGCCTTTTTAAAAAAAAGATTTTGCCTTTAAATAAATTTAACGTAACGAATTGATGTTTAGTATACCGTTTATCATCTTGTGAATTACTATAGTATCGCATATTTTGTATACTTTTGTCTTAAATATTATTTCAAAATAAATATTACACATGTTAAGTCTTTGGGGCTGATATACGAAATTGAATGTAGAAACATTACCCCCGCGTCTAATCAAAATGATAGACGATTGCAACTTAAAGCCATACTAGCCCAAGAAACAAAAGGCCTACCTATTTCTAAAAAAATTGTTTCCGATTTAACGCAAAATGTGTCTGAAATCAAACAATCCCTTGAAGATATAACTAATATAATAAACAAAATTGATCCCGGCCCAAGCGAGATTGAATTAAAACGTCTGGTTTCCCGTATAATTCATCTTAAGCAAGCTAAACAAACTTTCTTATCGGATATCTTGTTACTTGAAGGAATAGTTCTTGATAGACTCATCCAAATGCAGACACGGATATCTCCACCTTTATCAAATCTCGTAATTTCTTCAGTTCCACCATTAGGAAAATCTATACCTGTTTATAAATAGGGTTTAACTTTTCAAGGTTTCGACTCTCAAATTTCTTTAATGTCTTTCCTTGACAGAATTAACGATTTCAGAACTTCTCGGAAATGTACCGACCAGGATTTATTTGTTTCAGCGGGTAACTTTTTCTCCGATTCTGCGTTGATCTGGTACCGTAACGTTATAGATAAAATTTTTACCTGGGAGGAATTAGTTGCGTGTTTAAAACGGGACTTCCTACCCCATGGGTATATTACCGACCTTTGGAATGAGATACGAAATCGAACCCAAGGACCTGACGAAAATGTTATTTCCTTTATTACCTCAATAGAAACCTTATATAGTAGACTTGATAATAAACCTTCAGAATTTCAAATTATCTATCAGTTACGTAGAAATATATATCCTTATTTTTCCGAACGTCTAGCGTTACAACACATTTCTTCCTTAGCTCACTTCAAAGATTTATGTCATTCGCTTCAATAAGTAAAGATGAGGGTGGATAAATACCGTCCCCCTCCAGAAAAACAATCTGGCCTTTTAGAACCTGATTTAGCGTGTCAAGTTCAAACTTCTCATAAAGTATCTACCCTTAATATTCCTTCTACTTCAACAAATAACTCACTTACCTGTTGGAACTGCAAGAAAAGTGGACATAATTACAACGTTTGTACATACCCCAAAAATATTTTTTGTTATGGCTGTGGTCGTGCTAATATCTATAAATCTAACTGTACGAATTGTAATCCTAACGCATCGGGAAACTCTCGTCAAGATATTCCTACCCAGGACGTGAATATCTCAACGAATCAAAATCGTCCTCAACACAAATCATTCAACGGACCCAGACGTCAATAAATCTAAAGCATAAAACTACCTCTAATGCTGAACCGTTATTAAATTTATCTAACAATAATATCGCTACTGTCAATGTACAAAATGATTTGCCTTCATTAAAAGAATTATGTTATACTACTCCATCAAAGTGGTTCTAATTGGCTACAAACCGTTAATTCCTTTTACCATAAAAAGTCTGCTGCTTTACATTTTGTTAAAAAACCCTTTGATAACCGTCCACATTTACCCATCTCGATTGGTTCCTTAAATGTAATAGCTTTACTGGACACAGGTTCTTCATGTTCCCTTATAAACAACGAAGGTCTACAACAATTATCTTAACAAAATATTAAAATTCAAATTGCTCCCGAAAAAACTTTCATAAATTTAGCTGACTATAATCAAATATATGTAACGGGTTCCCTTAAATTAAAAATTCGAGTAGAATCACTTGAACGTGAGGTTCCATTTTTGATTGTACCTACATTAGCTTATTCATTCCTACTAGGTGTAGACTTTTGCAAACTTTTTAATTTGTCGCTTTATTTCCAAGATTTTTCATAGGGAACTTCCCTTAAAACAAATTCCTGTGCATCTGCAGGAATATCTAATAAAATTTCTCTTACCGATTCCCAAAATGTAATTCTTAACTCTACAATTGACAAATTTCGTAAACTTAATACTTCTGAACTTGGTTGCGTCACTACCGCAACATATGTTATCTCTACAGGTGATGCCCTCTCTTTTAAGCAACGTCAATATCCGTTATCGTCTGCATTGTAAAATCATTTGCATTCCGAAATAGATAAAATGTTAGAATTTGGTGTTATCTCTTCCTCAAATTCACCATGGGCGTCTCCCGTATTATTAGTTCGTAAGAAGAATACCGATTGGCGTGTTTGCTTTGATGGCAGAAAGTTGAAATCTGTAACTGTCTCTGATGCTTACCTTCTACCAAAAACTAACTCAATTTTAAGCCGGCTTCGAAACGCAAAATTTATCTCATCTATCGACCTTAGACAAGCTTTTTATCAGATACCCCTCGATTCTCTTCCCGTCCTAAAACTGCTTTTTGTATTCCAGGCCGAGGTCTCTTCGAAAATAATTTTTTGCCGTTTGGACTCTGTAACGCACCACAAACCCTACAACGTACTATGGATCAAACGTTAGGTCCTATCTTACATCAGAAACGTGCCTTTGTATTTCTAGATGATATTTTAGTTATCTCAAGTTCCTTTGATGAACATATTGCCGCATTGAATGAAGTGGCAGAACGCTTAAATGCAGCAGGTTTTAAGATAAATTGGGAGAAATGTCAATTTTCTTGTTCGTCTCTTACATTTCTTGGTTTTATTATCGATGAAACTGGTCTACGAGCAGATCCTGCTAAAGTCGACGTTATTACTATATTCAAAACACCAAAAACTGTTACCTTTGACGCTAGGCATAGACCTGGCAAATTAAATATCGTACCTGATGCCTTGTCCCGTGATGTCGTCTCTTTAAACCTTCCAAATCTAGTTCCTGATACCTGGTATCATAATATCATTAAAAAAGTTTCTGATAATCCCGATAAATTTCCAACCTTTCGTGTAACCAACAATAGATTATATAAATTTGTATCTGCTTCACCTCACAAAATATCTAACATTCCTGAATGGAAACTTGTCGTCCATATTGCTAACCGCAGTGAAGTGCTTAAATTATGTCATGATGATCCCATAGCTGCCCATCTTGGTGTTACAAAAGCTCTCGCTAAAATATCTGAATTATATTATTGGCCCAAACTAAAACAATTTGTTTGTCGTTATATTAGGAACTGTAAAATTTGTGATTTTTATAAGAGCTCACAAGAGGCTCGTTCTGGCTTAATGGGTAACTTTAAACGTGTATCTTATCTCTTTCAATTAATATCGCTCGACTTATTAGGACCTCTCCCCCGATCAAAAAAAGGTAACCAATATCTTTTAGTTGTCACCGATTGGTTTTCTAAATTTGTTATAGTACAACTCTTACGTTTAGCTACATTTGCTGCTATAATTAAATTACTAGAACAAAATGTATTTCTTATCTTTGGTGTTCCTCAGATTATTCTTTGTGACAATAGGGCACAATTTATCACTAAAGATTTTCAAAATTTCGGTAAGAGTTACAAAGTACCAAAAATTTGGTTTAACGCAAAATACCATCCTCAAGTAAACCCCACCGAAAGAGTAAATAGAGTTTTAATTACCGCCATCTCTTACTATATTGATTCAGACCATACAACACGGCATGATAATATTTTTAAAATTGCTCAAGCTTTGCGTACATCTAAACACGAAGCAACCCAATTCACTCCTTCATTTCTTGTTTTTGGAAGATATACTCCAATCGATGGGAGTTATTATGGTTTAGTTCCTGACGATACCAACGGAATTGAATTTGACGATAAAGTACGCTGAGACAAAGACCAACAATCACTACCTTCTATCTTTAACGACGGTACAAAAAATTTGTTAAAAGCTTACGAAAATAGTAAGGACCATTACAACTTACGTAAACAAAATATTTTCAAAATTTTCAAAATAAGCCCCTAAATACATCCTTTGTAAGGTCACCCGTGTCGTTAGTCCTCTTATCTACGAACTTTAAGACGCTGAAGGAAAACACCAAGGCCGATAGCATATTAAAGACCTTAAGCCATTCTCTGCTGACCCAAATTCTAGTTAAATTTTTCACGTTTCATTCCCCTCACAATTTACCTAATATTTTTTTGTTCTCACCATCATTTAGTAACCTTAAATACCTATTCCCTTTCTTGTACAGTATATACCTTTTACACGTTTAACTTACCTTAAATTAGCTACCTTTTTCCTTTGGTTGACTTTTCCTTGACCATACCGTTACATATATATCGCTTTATTTTCTAGACCCCCCAGTATAACTCTGTCGTTTCATTTAATTAATCCTCGAACTTTTCCTACAGCATATTATTTGGTTTTTAGTATTTTTCTTACATCGTTTAATTGTGTGGAAATTGTCGTAACTTTGGTTGTAATAACTCATTGAATTTTTATGATTGCTTTTAGCTGATGTTTAGAGTGGATGCTTTCTTCTTTGGGCTCGCATAGGAGACGCGGCCTATGCCATTGTAAGAAATAGTTCATATTTGCAGTTGCAAAAAACTAGGATTTTCTATTCCATGTGTTTTTCCTCTGAATTATTACATTCGCCCACATTATACTATACCATTATTTGTTTCTTTTCCTACTAAATCCCCATAACTTATAAACATTTTTTTTTCATTGTTTTTTGTTAAACTTTGTGGTGAGGTGCTATCGCTTCTTAGGGATATCTTATTAAATTCTCCGTTGTTTTAGCATATTGGGACAGTGTGTCTGTATTTAATTGCTTATAATTAGGCATCTTTGTGTGTTTAGGGTGTTACCGTTTTAAAGAATTACCTTGAAACACTTTGTTTTTGTGTGAATGTATCTGTAATGATACTTTTAAGTTGTTGTGTCAACTTTTGTCTGATTTTCTTATCGTGGTGGATGCACTCGTTAGGAAAACGATTGTACTAGTTCTCGTTAAGAGTCTAGTGAATTTTTTTAATTTATGATATACCTTAACTTGTCGGATTAATATCGCAGGTGGTCCTTCAGACCGATCTGTGTTTTAACAGGGACAATTCTCTACCTTCTCTTGGACCCTTGTCCAAGAACTCTACTTTTTCATATCCTGGTGTCTCCGTTTCTGCCTTATCTTTCCTTCGGTGGACCTGTTTTCGTCCCGGAACACCCGTCTGCCACATAAGAGTGATGTTCCCTCACCCCGGGCTACTGACTACATTGGCTGGTTGAGTACTGCTTTGCTATCTACTTTTTTCTGTCTCTTTAGCTCAATGCGAGCCCTTCCTATATTTTTTTCTACTTGGAAGTGCCTCTTATGCATTCCAAATACCCATCTCCCTCTTTCTACCGTTGCTATTTCTACTGCCTTTTCATTTCCATTAGTCACCGTGTGGTTGCGCGGAGGGTTTTCACAGACACCCGGACCATGTCTCTGGGAATCTTTCGTGAGGTCATGCGGTGCCGCTGTCAGCGCATATGTGCGCTAACAGTGAAGGTATGTATGAGTGTGTGAATGTGTGAGTGCATTAGTATATATATATATATATATATATATATATATATATATCGTTATATATCGTGTGGGTATCGGGTGATTATATCACCGATATCAATTAACGCCGGGGTGCAGGGATGCACCCAAATGCCTTTACCGGTCCCTCGTGCCGTTTATTGCAAACGGGCCTGCTTCACAGGTTGCTCTTTTTAGGGGGTACGAGAAGTTCCCATTTAACGGCTCCACGGAGTCACTCTATCGTTTTCTTATCTAATATCTTTGATAATAACTTAAGTTCTTTATCTTATTTATTATCTTTGATAATAACCTTAGTTTAATATCGTTATCTTACCGACTACTTTTAGTAATAACTTTAGTTTAATATCGTGTTACCTTACCTACTATCTCTAATAATAACTTTAGCTTAATATTGCGTTATCTTACCTAGTATCTCAAATACTAACTAAAGTTTAATATCGTTATCTTACCTATTACCTTTGATAATAACTTAAGCTCAATACCGTTATCTTATCTATTATCTTCGACAACAATTTGAGATCTTGTTTTATCTTTTATCTTTCTAACGTTTGGTATTTATGACCAGACGTGGGAATTATTTTTCTTAAAATTAAGTAAAAAAGCTAACCTGATGTAGAAATGTAATTTGTTAGGTTAGCAATGTAAGGATTTAGTAAGGTGGTACGTTTGGTAAATTTGTTAATTCACAACCAAGTCATGGACAAATTTTGATGTGTATCGTTATTTAAACCAAAGTACCAGTGACAAAAATTTGCTAGAGTGTAGACTAACTCACTCTCATAAACATTTTTAAATTTTGGCACTTTTTGCCAACAAAGAAACAGTTTGGATGCAACGCTCATGTGCGTCTTCGCGTAAGAAACTGTAATGTTAGTTTTAGTTTAGTATATAGGTTAGGCGACTTGTCGCATTTGTTTTACTTTAAGTAGTTTCATGCTCCCCGACAAATTTGTGCTGTTGATTATTAATGTAGTCAAAGACAATGGGGCTACATATTCCGTTTTCTGGTAATTCGGAAGACGTGTTATCGGTCGAAAAAACCAGGTGGCGCCTCAAATAAACATTTTGTAGGATTTAAGGTAGGATTTTTGTAGGGTAGTTAGGATTTAGATTTTAAGATGTTACTGTGCTAACAGTCTTTTTCTTTTTTAAGATTTTTCTTTTATAGCTTTGTCGCGATTGCTACGTGCCAAAATTTGGCACTAGACATTTTTTAGATTAGTTTTGATATGCGGGAGTTTCGCGCCATAAATTTGAAAGACTTGTAGCGCGTGTATTTCCGTCATGTCAGAAGTGCGTTGCGCGGAGATTCGCGTCAACGCGTGTGGGGGGGAAAAAGTGGGGAGTTTCCGAAAGACGCTGGGACGTGGACTTTGTTTTGAACATCAAGAAGAGTGGTGGGGTTTTGGTATCGTACCGCATCTTATGTTTGATTATGTAGATTTTCTTTACCTTTTTTTGATTATCGTTCCCCAAACCCGTTCCTTATCGTACCTCTACATACAGGAAGAAGATAAATCTGAAACGTTATCAGAGTTGGATGCAACGCTCATGTGCGTCTGCACGTAAGAAACTGTAATGTTAGTTTTAGTTTAGTATATAGGTTAGGCGACTTGTCGCATTTGTTTTACTTTAAGTAGTTTCATGCTCCCCGACAAATTTGTGCTGTTAATGTAGTCAAAGACAATGGGGCTACATATTCCGTTTCCTGGTAATTCGGAAGACGTGTTATCGGTCGAAAGACGCTGGGACGTGGACTTTGTTTTGAACATCAAGAAGAGTGGTGGGGTTTTGGTATCGTACCGCATCTTATCTTTGATTATATAGATTTTCTTTACCTTTTTTTGATTATCGTTCCCCAAACCCGTTCCTTATCGTAGCTCTACATACAGGAAGAAGATAGATCTGGAAGCAACCTGGCCTAACAGCAGTCCATACCCTGAGACCCATCGTTAAATAATCCCGAATGACGCCCGGAGATCCATCTTTAAATAATCCGGAAGGGAGCCCTGCAGTCGCTAGCCTGGAGCAATCCTGATGGAAGCCGCCATCTTTAAATAATCCGGAAGGGAACCATGAGCAACCCTGAAGGAAGTAATTCTGTAGGAAGCTTTACCTATTCATGTGAGTACTCCGTTTTTTTATAATACCTGTTATGAAATTTGCATATTTCGTCATTTACGTGTAATAATTTGCATATTGTGTGACGTCATTGACAGATGGGCGCAATAATTTCCACATTATAGATTAGCGTTACCAACTGTCTTTTGTGTCGAGTATGCCGTTTTACGGGTATATAAGACAGGGTGCGCTTAGGGCTTTTTGAAAGATTTTTTGTTAAATTTATATATATATATATATATATATATATATATATATATATTGCTGCGATATCGCCGCTCGCCTGGTGTATATAACGCTCAGTTGCCTTGCTGACCGCCACCTCTCTGTGCCTCTAAATAATCTAGAATAATTTTAAAATTCACACAACTAAATTTATGCCTCGGCTAGCTCAGTGATACCCTGCACAGAGCGAACGACGATATGATAACAAAGAATGTTTACACCCTTCTCTCTTTGAGTTTCATACTGAATAACATAAACGAAATTCACCAAAATTTGTATAATAAACTAAAAAATATATACAATGTATACCATTACAACCTTTGTAATGTCATTTGCTATTTAAAACTTTTGATCAAAGTAAAAATAAATATTCAAATTGCTTTTTACAAAATTATAACCCTTTTTTAATCAATTAAAGGTAGCAAAAATAATTATGTATTATATCGAATTCTTCATTGAACGATCATGAACCTTTCCCTTTTAACATATTTTCTATGTGTTAAAAAAATCTTTTTGATAACCCTTTACACAAAATATTTAAGTACATGTAAGTTTAAAGTATTCAAAAATAAGATTAATGCTATTAGTTGGAATATATATACTAACTTGGAATTTTCCGATTGATTTCCTGGCTAGATTCGTGAATTCGTAGTTATAACCCAGTAGCTCTGCGTGCACCCCAATACTTCAAACTGCCTCTACACTGCGTGTTGCTACCCAATAACTTCGTGTTGCTTTAAGATTTAGTTGTACTCTTATCGTCTTGATTTAGATTTTCCCCATTTTTTGTATTCAGTACTTAGAGTATTGTAATTTTACGTCCGTAGTACGTTAGATTTCTTGTTGAATTGCTTAGTTAGATTTCTTATTGAATTATTTAGTGCCCTAATTAATAAATTGTAAAGATTTATTTATTACTAAATTGAATTTAGACTGAGGTTTTATGCCAACGGCAGATTTCTTATACACTCGTACCTTTGAACGCGTATTTTTTCACTTGAAATTTTAATTACTGTGACTTTCACTTATAAGTTTTTGTTTAACTTTACAATTGAACTTTGTGCAATATTGTTATTTCGATTAGTAAAGTTCGTGTTTCGGTTAAGATATCAATGAATGTTATCAATTTAGATAAACTATATATAGACTAGCCTTTACACGTGCTGTCTTTGGTTAACCACTTTCTATTTTATACTTCGCCCATGGTTGGGGCGTTGTCCTGCGCTATCATGCAGCCGGTTGGGTTTTACTTGGAGTTACTTACTATATGTGTTCTTCAGACGCTTCAAAAATCACGTAAACAAAAGCTTTATATGATGGATTTCGTTTGCCAATAGTTCTAATGTGGTTAAATTAGTAAAGAATAAGCGTCTTTTTATTGACTGTAGTTAGTTGTTGATTTTATACAGGGTGTCTGGTATTTGTTTTTTGCATAATGAACGAATTGTATACTTTTATGGTTTAAATGCTTAGTTTTCTTGATTTTGTATTGTTTACAAGAAGTGTACCTATCTTGTGACCTAATATGCCCTTAAATAACCCTAATATCATAGCTCTATATATATATACACAGGGTGAGTTTTTTTGCATGTTATGCATTGGGATCTCGGGAACCATTAGAGGTAGGGATCCTGTTAAATGGGGAAAGAATTGCCCATTTCCGAGAGCAATAAGAATCCAAAAAAAAATTGATAATATCTTGCGCGCTTCCCAAACGCGAACGAAAAAACTGAAATTTTCAAATTTTTTTTGCTTCTAGCTTCCACATTTTTAAAATTTTGAAAATATGGTAAAAGAACTTTTTGTTTAAAATTTTGAAAGTTACGAAATGCAACTATTACAATTTTGGTTACATGTTTCGTTTTCTTAATAAATGTAAACTGAAATTCCTTTGCAAAGAGCAGGAAATGGAGGTGGAGCGTGGTAGATGGAGGTGAGAGTGGGGGTAGAGATAGAGGTAGAGGTTGAGAAGGTGTGTGAAGATGGAGGTGGGTGTGTTTAGGTGGAGATTGTGTGTAGAGTTGGAGGTGGTATATGGTGGTGTATACGAGAAGCTCCGCTCGTGCTCCGATGCGTCCTAAACGTGGCCAGACACAACCCAATACGCCCCGGACGTGCCCTGGCACGCGACCAAGTGATGGAGTGAGCGTGGCAATTAGAGATTCAATAAGCAATAGGAACTACTCTCGACTATTAGCAATCAATGTAGAATGATTGGTTTAGACTGAAAATATGACCAAAAAAAATTTTTAAAGATCATGTTTCGTTTACATAGTATTAGTTATTTGGGTGCCAGATAGTATTCTATGTTTACACCTATTGACAAATAGACACTGTTTTCATTATATGCGTAAATAAATTTCCACTCTACAAAGTTTAAACTCTTACCAGTATATATTAATATTAGTGAATGACAAAGGTTTCCTGTCGAGTAATTTTTAGCCATTACAGCCACTTGGAAGTCAAAGGCACAATTCAAATGGCCGAAGGTAGGCGGATTTTACGGCGATCGGTATTAAAGCGTAGCTCCCCAGTGTTGATTGGTTTCCAAGGAAGCATTCAGGCATTGAATGTCGCTATGGACCAAGTACCATAGCCATAAAGACTGCTGAATACACTTGGATGATCATTGTAACAGATCTTCCACCTGGTAGAGTAGAATGGGGATATAAAAATATTGTGTTTATTTATCAATCTCTGTAAGCTTTATAAACAAAAACTATTGTCATTGTATTTAAGTACAAGGTAGTACAGTGCATTAACTTTCACCTCATATCCTACTTCAGGCTAAATTTTATGATAATTGCGCCACTACAGAAATAGTGCAGCAACATAGGGCGACTGCGAGAACAAGGTGAGTTGGCTCTTGGACACACAACAGGTGGGATTGGGTCTGGATAAACAAGTGTCTACGTAGTGAGCAGCTAATTCGTTCCGCCTACGTAGTAAGTAACCCAACTGGCAGTCTGTTCTAAGCTATCATGCTCACGCAATTGTATAAGAAAAAGTCTAATAGACATTTATTTTTTTATATTATATAATAAATTTTTTTTCTTGCCGATGTACAGCTCCATTACTTACCTGACCAGAGGATGATGCTGCACGTTTGATGGGCATCGATATACAAGGGACAGTATCTTTGTGGAGAGCATGCTAATGTCAGGTTAAATTAGCTCGGCTCCTAAACCGTCAGCCACAAATTTTGCACACTGGAAATCCAGTTGGTAGAACTGATACTGCAACCCGACGTGGTACTGAAGATGGTCTATTGATATTATGTACCTCCTTTTTGTGTAACTTTAGATTGAACTAGATCGAGAAGATTTTCTAGCACACATCGCAGACGAATACTTTGATGGATTCCATTGTAATCTGCACAATAAAAAAATGTTATTACTCAGTTTAAAACATGTAGGAAACGATGTTTTTGCAATCGCGGAAGAAACATAACTGAGGAAAATAGGCTGAGACCTCCCTATAAATAGTCAGATGATCAGAAACGGAAACAGGCACACAATAAAGCATTGCCCCAGTGAAAGTGCTCCTAGAGGGATGGGAAGCAGCTATACCAGGGGAACTGGGGATACAACCAAAAATGGAAAAATTTAACAAATAAAGATTCCTATGCTTTAAAGAGCGTTAGAATAGACTTCCTCCATCTAGTATTATCAACGCAGTCTAAAATATATACCTTTCTATGATTATTAGGTTCGTTCGGCGATAGATTAGCTGTTAGCCATGTTAAACAATCGATTTCGCAGTTTCATCGTTGTTAACTAGCATATCGCGGTCCTCTTCGTATTCACCATTATAGCAAAAGTTATGGTTTGTAGTTAAATAATTAAACATCTCCGTCATGTTAAAAATGGCCATAAAATCGTAGGTTATCTCCATGTCAAAGAGATAGAAATCATCTTTTTGACTACAGCTATGTCCGATAGTTCTTTCAATAAAGCTTTCAACTTATCATCTGCTAGTTCTACTTTGTACGGAACACATATCGGATTACTAAATCTTTTATTAATTTTCATGCGATCTTTTTCTCCGATAATTCCTTTTACGACGTGCCCCATTTTGTTAGTACTTTCAAGAGAAAACGAAAGTTTAACGTTAACATCATTTCCAGCGGCACAAATCTGCCGAACTTTTCCCAAAGATAGCGGTTAAATCCGTCACAAATTTCTGTTTATAGGATAAAAATCCTTTTGTTTACAGATGTTTGCTCGGCGTCGGAATGGTTCCAAATTTTACTAGCAGCATATAATCGCAGATTGGTTTTGTAATTGGCGAATGTAATCCACCCGTCAGCATCTACTAGCCTGTGACAAAATGAATATTACCAATATCGGTAACTAAATTATTATTGCACCAATTTTCTGCCAGCAACCACAATTCAAATTGCTTGTTTATTGGTTTTACTTTATTGCCAAGGACTGGAGGAACTAGGAAATAAACTAATGATCTGCTAAATGCTTAATAGTGTCGGACATTGTAAGAAAATACTGCTCTCAGTGCTAAACAAGGAAGCTGGTCGACGGAAACCAATACGTTTCAATTAAATTCTAATACAAACGAGGGCATATTTTTGAGAAAAGTGCTCGCCTAAGAGTTTTCAAGCGGCGTGTGTCGGGAACCAAACCCGGAACTTTGAGATCAGCACTCATCGTACGCAAACCTCGTTGCGCTTTTTTCTAAAGCTTTATATTTTATTGTATTAGTCAAGTTCAGAAGATTTTTATATTCCGCAGGAGGAAATTCTCAGTATTATTATGTTTTAATGTAAGCGTTACGTGAAAACAACACATAGATTTGGTTTTCACGTAAGTCCAGACATTGACTTATAATTTGTGGTCTGGAAAAGTGCTGGGATTGCGGTTTTCATGCTTGACATGCAGCTGTGCCTACCAATGTGCGTCAGAGAACCTTAACCTTTTTTACAGGGGAGAGATGTTTTGTGAGAGCGGATGTGGCGAAACAAAGGGACTTGACTATCGACCTTTCTTAAGTGTAGACGTGTTAGTAATGCCCCGACAGTTCGGCGAAGTGGTCTATTTTCTTTTGTTCCTTTCCTCTATCGTTACACAACATATCGGCGCTTCCTCGAAGAGAGCTAGAGCCAAACAAACATAGGAACATCCAGACTCTTCCCACGCCAATATAAGTGCCGCAGCAGGATCACATGACTACTGGGTAAGTGCTGCTTTTATTATTTGCAGAGCATTCGCTGCCCATGTGAATTAGAACCCATGTAAATTTGTTAATGTTGCATGAAGCAGTAAATGCAGTAAAAATCGTTTCAATACGTTTAAACACTTTACAGTTCGTTTCAGTACCGCCTAACAATATGGAGCTCCCTTTTATGAATTGGAATGGTTGAAAAACAAAGAGTTGCCTTCTTCACGTTTAACTAATTTTATTAGTTCTCTACTTATTAAACTTTCATGTTTGCTTGTTTTTGATTTCAAACTAGCAAACATAAAAGGGTTTTATGTCAAACCTGAAAATATTCAAAAAATTCGATAAATACCTTTAACTATCGATTTTAAAATTTTATTCCTGGTAATATTTTAGGTAACTTACGATTCCATGATTGGCAGCCCTGCCAACATAATATTAAAAATTGCCGGGAACGTCATTTTATGGTCTAAATTAATATAGATTTAGTGTTATAAAAACATGAGATATATTTCAGTTAATATTAAACGGATTTTATTGCATTCTCAGTGACTAGTTTTAAGAAAATATCTGAAAATTTGTATTGTGACGAATCTTTTCCGTTATACGAACAGGTTTAGTTGTAAAATCACCTGAAAATCTTTTATTTTGTAATGAATAAGTTATTTATTTACTTTTATTTCGGATTAATTAATTAATATCTCTGATAAGCGTAATTATTATTTGATTATTATTTATCAGCGTTAGAATGGCGTATGCCTTGAATTTCTATTTATCCCCTTATAAAGAATTTCCAATAAAAACAACACAACCTAAATTTATGGAAACCTGAATGTCTTATAAATAAAAATTTTGTTTTTTAAAAATAATAAATTATCTACCACTTTGTTAAGTAATTTGTTCCACCCTTTGATTTTAAAATCCTGCTCTAATTTTTTATTTTGAAATATCTTTTGCGTTCAGTTACTATAATTAAAAATAACATCTTTTGAAATTAGTGGAACCTCGAATTCTCGTTTCTAAAATGCTTTTGTTAACTACGAACTGTTTTTTAGTTAAATTTCTTGACACATTTACATGAATCTACCTTGTGTGTACCTCAGATGAAAGTTATCTTCCATTTTGACGGATTTATAAAACCTCAATTAACAGTCTAATATCCTGCGTATGCGGGTATGTCTAAATTTTATCGAGTTTTATTTTTAATTTTTATTGACTGACTTGGCAGTCGTTTTTTTAGTAAGTATTTTAGTTTTCTATGTATAATGTCGTTTCGCGCAATTATTCATACTTAGAAAAGTCATTTAAAAGCGGAATTTCGTTCATACTGTCAAATTAACAAAACTTTAAAAATTATGTTACAAACTGAAAATGAAATCAAATTATTTGTTTGACACAATTATCAGTTTTAATGATATCTTATGTAAATTATACTATCCGATACCTTCATTAACTCGGGGATTAAATGCTTTAATTGCAAATTTTATCTTATAGGTTAACGTCAAATTTCTGCTCGTCATCTTGCCTTGAGTTATGTAAATATACCTTGCCTTCTCTAGTATTCATGGAAAAAATTGTCCTGCAATACTCTCTAATTATCGAGCTTTCCTATCGCTTATTTCGACGCAAATTTGTGTTTTAACCTTTTGCGGATCCTATCGTAGGATCTAAATAATTATTAATCTTTTAATCTACAACTGTTCTAAACCTTGTTATGCCGTATAAGTTTTTTAATTTTAAAAGTTATACATCTTATTTCTATTTATAAATTTTTTTAAGTGATCATTACACTCAAATAAATCTAATTACTTTTAAATTTTTACCCTCTATCTTATTATTCCACCGTCTAATATAGTCATTATCGTGGTTGACGTATTTTTCGTCTGAACAACCCAGCGAATCTTTAAGAATTGTACTAGTTGATGTGTTCGGTTGATGTTTTACTCTTTGAAAACCCATAGGATCACAACCCATGCATCTGTAGTAAAAGTCAGTTTCCATTGTAAATGCAAGTAATTTCTATTCCATGAGTTTTCTTACGCATATCTTGAATCATTTTTTATAATTTCCGTAATCAATCATTTTACATTATAGGGTTCCTAACGCAATTTTTTGTTTTTCCTAAACGTGTTGGTGAGGTGCTATCGCCTTGTCATTTCAAATATTATTCCTTGTGTTGTTGCTGAATTGAAATTTCTTATTTTTATTTATTATCCATCGTACACTTACTGCTGTGTCCATGGCAAATATGTCTTTGAAATTGTTGCGTGGGTATATTTAAATTGTTTACGTAACCTTTGTTTGACTTTCATATAGTGATAGATGTGCTTGATTTTAACATATTAAAAATCTTGCGCAAATTTTTATATATAATTACAATATTGCGAAGTAAAAATTATGCAGAATTGGTTGTTTCACATTTTGTATTTTGCTATTGGATATAATTTTTATCTTATCTGAACTGAGGTGGATTTGAAACGGTATATTCAAGTATGTCACTCTCGACTTGTACGTCTGGTAAGATTAACGCCTGCGTAAAGAGTCGGGAGGGTCAATAAAACAAGAGCGCCAATAATAAGCTCTTTCTTTATGGCAATTTTCAGTAAGATATTGGGTTAGTAATGTCGGAAATATTTTGGTTTTCAAAAATAATGTTTGACGAGTTATGTACGAGTTCGTTTGATATTTTAGCAGTAATTTGTTAATAACGTGTAAGGAATTATTCACTAGCCCGTTTTATTTGTTAGCGTTAATTTGTTTACAAGTGTATGAAGTTAACTGCTTTGCATATATAATAAACCAATATGGATGTTTGTATAAAGCATATGGAGATTTCTTTAAGGCTGAATCCTATAAAGATGGCTTGCCAAAGCACGTGCTTTTGTCTTTAAAATTAACAAAGTTTGAAAATATGGTGATGGTTGCGAGATCTGTTATTATGCAGTTTGCATTAAAAAAGCAAATTTATGTTTGTCCTGTAAAACTGTCTGATAAATCTGAAATTCATTTGCATCACTGGGTAAAAGGTATACAAAATAGTTAATTAAACATATACTTAAAATAGCCATATTCATATTTTGCAAAGTTTCTTATTTATTTTTATTAGAAATTTGGTTAGCTACAAAGAGAGGAGGGACACGTGTGTTGAGGTGTTGTGATAATTATTAACAAATCACAATTTGTATTCTTTCGAGTAATATACTAAATGAATACACAGTTATGAATGATCATTATATTATTGTCCATATTTAATTTTGTATAACTAATAGACCAACTTATATTTTGGTAATTATTTTTTTAATTTCAAAGAAAATCGCAAAAAACCTTTCTTATTTAAATGACATTATCATGCTACAATTAAGAAAATTTATATGTATTTCAAATTATTTGTCTTATAATCTTCACACAAACAAACTTATATTGCACACAACCACTTTTCTTTTTCTACGCCAATACATAACAAAATATGTTGAACAGTATTAAATTTTAATGCATATCTAACATATGAAAGCTTTTGTATTATTTCTAACAGTATATGCAAACAACATGTGTTGTTGATTAATAATTTAATTGTGATCCAAACACGCTAGTCCTGTCCAATTGGAGTTCAAAATAATTTTTTGTAAATACCTTAAAGGACTTTTGATCTTTAAACTTGTTTGTACTCTAGTGAATATCTTTGATTTTAAACATCTATTTTTGATATCAATGACCTTGATATATTTTTGAAAGTATAAATACTCATTTATTGTGAGGAGACAAATTGTATTTCTCTCTGTAATAACTTAATTGTCTTGTGTTTTATGTTTAGCATGATATGCCGTTGCATGTACTTAGGTCGTGGGTACCTTGATGAGGTACATTACTAAAGAATATTTTTTTGTTATACCAAAAAGTTTTTGCATTTCCCTTTTGATGAAATTTTCATAAACGCAGTGTCGCTTAAATATTTTTTTTGTCAACAAAATCGCCCACGACCCTAGCGCAAGTTTTTCCGCATAAGATAGTTCTTAAGCTTAGCCTGCAACTAGCAAGTGTTCTTATAGTTTTGCAGTTACCCTTTAACTTTTTGTACTTAGGTTTATCTCTGATTATTAGGAACCCCAAGTGTCTGTATTAGCGTTTGACACCTTGGGACAAAGTTTGTAACATGCTAGGAAGATGATTTGTCTGGGTCTCATTTGGAACCTAGTTGTTTTTAAGTATCTACGTGGTGTTTTAGGTTTTATCTTATCGTTAACATGGCAGGTGGTCCCTAGACCTATCTCAGTTTTAAACCTTATATTTTTTTCTGGTAGACCTGTCTAAGTCCCGAGGCAGCTGTTTATCACATACAAGTGGTGTTCGCCCACTCCAGGCTACTGACTACATTTTGGCTGGTCGAGTAGTGCTTCGCCATTCACCGTTTTTCTTTCGCGTTTGCCAAATGTCACTCCTTGCTCTTCTCTCTTTTGCTTGGGTTGCTATATAACTCCAAACCTCACTTCCCTCCCTTATCTTTTTTTGTTTTTTACTTTTTCATTTATTTTCGAAGTCCCTGCATATTTATAGGTGGTTGTTACTTCACGACATTGGACTGTGGGGAACCTAAGTCTAGCTGTGTAGCGCTACTGTCTTCCGTTGATGTATGTTATAGCCGTCAACAGTAAACGTGTTATTGATTTGAGCTGTGTGCCAATCGATGCCGAGATGAAGGGATTGCATTCCCTTGTCAAGCTGGTTCCTCGTGCCGTTCGTATGAACGAATGCCATTTCACGAACCTTTTCTTTTTTGAAGGGCATTAGTAAAGAACCACATTTTAAGTTCCTACGTGATTATTCTACTCCCTCGGAGTTCCCTTTTTCGTTTTTAAATTTATAAAAAAGGCCACCAAATCAAAATTAGGTTTTAGTTTTCTCTTTTTTGTAGTGCATTATCTCAGCTTAACTTTTACGTTAAATCATAAATTTTTAGTGTTTTTCTTCTTTAAAATTACCTTAAGGATTTTATTTTACCTAACTAATATGTGACCATAATTGGATAAATATCTTTTTCTGAAAATATTTTAGGGATCTTATCTTAATCTTTAGGTTAAATAATTAATATCTAGTGCCTATATCGTTCTTTAAAGTTGTTTTAAAGATTTTATTTTACTTAATTAATTTGTGACCACAACCAAAAATATCTTAGACATCTTATCGTATGTTAAATAATAATTTCCATAGATGGTTAAGTATATAGCTTTTTCTATGTAATTATCTCTGAGGTGTTATGTTTACTTTGCCTTTACCGTCAAGGAAATAAATTACCTATATCTTTCCCGTAATGAAATGCATTAAGAAACTAGTTTATCTAGTTATTGTTTCCAACCCCTGGTATTTCTGACCAAAAGTAAGATCTATTATTGTACCTTAGCGTTGTATTTGGTGGAGTACGGTTAAGAGATTTTGTATTGTAAATGCAGTAGCACTGGCTAATTTGTTAACTTAACGTTTTTGCTGCTACATCATATTTTGTTTTATCCTGTAAAAGACAGAAAACATTTGTTTAACTTTAGAGAATATCGTTAAAGAGAGAAATGTAAATTTATACGCTTCCTTATGTGAATGTGAAAATAACTTTTATATGTAGATTTATAGTGGAGTTAAGTGTTTGTGATAAATATGTGAGAGTCATGCCTTCGACTAAATATGTGCGGTCGGTGCGGTAGCAAGCAAGACCTGTGCGCGATGAGTTGAGTAAGCCTTAAAATCGAGTTACTGCTCATTTCCGTTTTCTGGTATCGCAATTTTTGTTATCGTTTCAAAACTAGGTGGTGCCTGCAAATTTAATTTAAATTTTCTGTGAATGTGTGAGCTTTCGTACAAAAGTACTTTTTCTTTTTGAAGCTTTAAGGCGATTGTAGCGCTTTTTTTAAAAAGCTTTATTTTTTTATTGTATTAGTTGGGTTCGGCAGATTTTAACCCCGACCTAGGAAATTCCCTGTACTATTATGTTTTAATGTAAGCGCTACGTAAAAACCATACAAAGATTTGCTTCACGCGTAAGTCCAGACATTGATTTATTATTTGCTGTTTGGGAAAACGCTGAAATTGCGGTTGTCATGGTTGACACGCAACTGAGCCCACCAATGGGCGACGAAAGACTTAAAGCTCTCTTGGAGTGGAGGGATGTTGCGTGGGAGCGGATATGCCAAAACAGAGGAACTTGACTACCGGCCCTCCTGGAGTGTAGACGTGTTTGTAGTGCGCTGACAGTTCGGCGAAGTGGTCCATTTCCATTCGTTCCTTTCCCATATCGTTAAACAACATTTCAGCGCTTTATCGAAGACCTACCAAACACAGCGACATCCGGACGCTACACATGCTGAGGTAAATGCCGCAGCGGGATCAGAGCACTACGTGGTAAGTGTCGCTTTTATTATTTGCACGGCATTTGCTGCCCCGGGAAATATAACTACGTGTAAATTTGTTAATAATGCATGCAGCAGTATATGTAGTAAAAAATCAACGGTTCAAACGTTGAAATAAGTTACGTTGGCTTCAACCTGTTTGATCTACAGGGCCGCCTTCATCGTTCAACTGCTGAAGTGAAGCTCGGAGCTAGTTCGTAAGGACTTTTTCATCAGCTGTCCACTGGCAACAGTACCTGGAAGTTTTGTTCCACTGACGCCCTTTAGGAGAAATAAGTAAAAGTTAGTTAGCTGCAAGCGTTTGTCAGATTTGAACAATCCAACAAATTAGAATTACTCAAACAGTTGTGGGCCATAGGTATCTAAAAAGTCGCAGATAGTAGAGAAATGTAGATACGAACAGAAATCTTGCTGGTTCGACTCTTACTAGGGTTGTGTCCTGGTTTGTCCTAGATTAAAGTTAATGAGAAGTTAGTATTTTTTGAAAATTTTAGATCGTAGATTTATTACTCACTAGGGAAATTTATACACAATAAATTGGAAAATTGGGGTTTAATGATTGTAGCCTGATAAGGGTAGATTGCGGAATAAAATTAATAAGGAAAATAGAATCTAGGGCTTCAGAGTTTAGAAAATGATATGTCGTAACACCTAAATGTTGGAATGAGGAATGTTGGAATGATATCAAGTGTTGGTCTATTAACAAAGGGCAATTTCAAAATTTTCTTTTTTGGTATTTATAAAATCAAATTTGGATATTTTTTAGCCAGGCCTCTATAGTTTGTTAAGTTTCTACTAATCTCAGATACTCAATTTACCGATTTCAGACCTAAACAAACAAATCAATTATAGTTTAGTACGCTATGTATATTTCTATACGTTTTCGCTACTCTGAACTTGTTATGTTTCACAACCTACGCTTATAAACTATATGATTATCATACCCTAAAGCAATTTAACAACAAAATAAATTTTGCTGTCAAAATATTTGAATAAAAGAATTAAACCAGCTGAACCTAGTTCTTCAAATACGTCATTTGAATTATTGTATTGGCATTGATTGCTAGTGTGATGATTAATAGTGTTACTATTTTGTACTATCTGCTTAGAAAATCAACGCATAAGCTGTTTTTTCTTGGGTGGGACATGTAAACTTTTCACTTTTAGATATTTTATTATCTTATAACAAATACAAATGCAAATTATTTTTAATTTAGCTAAGCTACACCTGAGTCTGTCAAGATTTATAGCAACTTTAACTTAAAACGAGTAGCAACCGTCCTTTGCACTATAAAAAAGAATATCTTGGAGTATGAAAAATGTTAATGGTTAATTACTTACAGCACCTTGTAGCGTAAACAAAACAATAAAATTAACATACAACAGTAGATATGTTTCTATAATTTTTAAGTAGAGAAAAGTAAGTAGGCATTAATTGGAAATGACATATTTGGGTTCCTTTTTTTTTAAGAGTATATAAATATATTTTTATGAAAATTACTAGAAACAGGTGATTGTGTGCATCTACGTTGTTTATGATTTAAGTACACATAACCACGTAAAGCGTAAACTCGTTCCTATGGGCGCACCTGGCTATTGAAAAAGATTTTGTAACAAGCTACTCATTTATAGAGGTGTCAAAAGACATTAATATTGCGATACCAAATTATTTATTTTATATATATATATATATATATATATATATATATATTTATATTGCTATGAATAAACAGAAACTGGAATTATCGAGCCCCGACGTTGGGCCGTCAAATATTTATGCTATGAACTCCCTCCTGGAACTAACAGGATTTTATCTTGAACCGACCTTGGGTCGACCAATAACAAAACTTGATGTGATAACGCCTTCTTTGATATCAATGGCGTATTCTATTTGACTCCTCTCTGATTAAATTATCAAATTACACTCCCATAAATTTTATCTTTTGAGCTCGACTAGCGTTTATTTTGAATTATAAAATGAAGTTAATTCAATTCCAGATAATAAAAATAAATATTATGTACAGGTTTTTGAAAATTATTAAAATACACTATTCAATTAATTAATGTTGTAAATCTCATTTATCTCAAAAAATTATATGCTATTCAATCAATCTAAAGTCACCAAAAAACCTATTGTTTTTATAAAAAGAAGCCTGAAACTTTCAAAACCCCTTTATTATATAACGCACTTTATACGTATGCAAGTTCGTTGTTTTGTTGACTTCGTCACATTAATTTATATTGAGCAAATTCAATATTCAATATTTAAATTCAAAATAGAAAAATTTCTTAAAACTAAAAATCTAACTTGGTCTGTTTTCTTCGTTATTTCCTTCTTGCAACCAAAATTATTGACGCATCGCTTAGTATTTTCCATGCATTATACCATCCATTTGGATCAAAATTATTCTCCCCCAATTCAGAATTATTATATACCCATTCGTAATATTGTCTATCCACACGCTTGAACCATTGCATTTAAATTATTGTCATCACCCTCTGAACTACCATTATTAAACTTAGACTTATGCACCCCAAATTATTGTTGTCTCATTTAGACTTATTATTTCTTCTCACCAGACTCAGAATTTATTCTCATCAATCTCCCAGACTTAGAATTTATTCTCACCAGACTTGCACTTGTAATTTATTCTCACCGGCCTCAGAATATCCTTTATTCTCCCCGGACTCAGACTTTATTTATTCTCCCCGGACTCGGAATTGGATCATCATCCTCCCCAAACTTAGAGTCCTATTATTATTATGTTTTAGTTTAAGTAAATTCCCTAAAATCTACTTACGTTTAATCGGCAATCGTAATTTTCATCTTCGTCGCACTTAAACAATTTTCACTTTTAAATTATTCTTACGTGTTGCACTTATGTTCAAAGTGACGCACCTTGGCCTTTGTTGAGTTGAGAACTGACTTCGTTATCATGGTCGCTGTTAATATATGATTGATCTCCTACTCCGTCTGTGGGCATGGGCTACAAGCCCGTCGCTAATTTTAACCAATCAAGTATTTGCATTTAAAGTAGTTTCTGATGTAACATTCTCGTCCTATCGAATAATTGTTGTTTGCTCGCTGCTGCCTCTTTATCAGACATGCGGTGTTTTGAAGAATATTATCGCTTTTCCATGTTGTACACAAACAACTGATGCAATTCAACTTTCAATTTTCATATCTGCTTGTTTATTTACGCAATTTTTAATTACCTTTACTTATCAAAATGGTTAATTGTCTGTACGCATTTATACTATGCTTCTTGAAGCTTTATTTCTTATCTCCGTATTATCATAACTGACTGGAATTCTTTTGAATGTGTGTTTAGTTACACTTTATTGTACTTACTTATAAATATGCGTGCTTCCACTGAAAAATATCGTTATTTGCATTACCTAAATTAACTAAAACTCTATCTACAGGGTGTTAAATATTCGTTATCTACTTAATGCATGTTGTAACATGTTTAATTTGCTCAGTAATTATTTGCATTGAATTACGAGGATAATGCGCCAAGCGTGCCTTATTCTCTAATAATGTTCCATATAGTACATAATGAACGGCTTCGTTATAATAATCTTCTTATAGTAAAATATCTGTGTGACTTAAAGTTATTTTGTCGAGCATCTCTAGCTGTTGCTTTCGTAATTCCCCACCTTTAACCGCGAGTTTGTGAATCATCGCTATGATTCGGTTCTAGTTTGGTTAGTGAGTCGCACCTTAGCTATCAATCCATCAAGATGTTTTCCGGCTAGAGGCTTGCGACATTCGATTGAATTATTTGTGTGAGCGGTCAAGTCATGGTAGACTTGAATAAATTTCAGTAACTTCAACTAACGGTTTGTAATTTATACATTTTACGAACTCAATTTAATTCTGTTTCATTTATTTAGCGCGTTTACGAAAATCTATAGAAAAGGACAAGTGAAGATTTTATAAGATTTATAAGACAGGTTTTTGTTAACGAAGGCGATCGTTTTATCTTTGGGTTTCCACGTCCGCCCTTAGAACTGTGCTTTGCTCTTATCGTGATTATCTCAGGACTTGGTGGCGCCTATTTAACTTTATTTAGCGTTGGTTTGAAAACAAAGTTCGACTCCCCCCCACTTCTTATTGCTCTACCCAGGAATAAACCCCTAGCTATGTCGGAAGTTTTTTTGTTCACTGGCGCCCATGTAGAAAATTAAGTTTCACTAGCGCCCATCATACTAAAACAAAAAATTAGTTTCAATGTATTGCTTACTTCTATGCTAACTATGCGTCTTCTTATCCTAAGATGTGTCTATTTGCGTCGCTTAAAACTACTTATACTTTATATACAGGGTGTTGACTGCTTACTATGTACAAACTATCCCTATTACTCACTTTTCTCTTAAATAAATGCAGTTTTCTGCTTCCTATTATAATTTCTTATTCCTGCACGACCTTTGCTATAAAATACACCCTTAAACAACCCCTTATCACAGCAATATATATATATATATATATATATATATATATATATATAATTGTTGGTAGGAAAGTCAACGGTAGAAAGGAAAAAGTATTGGCTGTATGAGAATCAACCTTACAAAAAGAAACACAAGCAGAGTACACTACCGTTACGTTAGATAAAGAGACAGAAGCAGATAAAATTTCATCGATGTTAGATGAAGGACTGGAAATATCACAGTTAGTATAGAAAACAGCATTGACTGCAGGAGTATCAACCTTAGGAGAAGGAACAGAATCCGATAACACTTCAGCAACATTACATAAAAGAGCAGAATCAGGTAGAATTTCGTCAACCTTACAAAAACAAACAGCATCAGGAGAACTTCAACCACAGTAGATAAAGGAACATCAGCTAGAAGTTTATTAAGCTTAGCTAAAAGAACCGAAGCAAGTAGAAGTGTGTCAGCATTAGGTAAAGAAACACAATCAGAAAAAATTTTGTCAACATCAGAAAAATGATTAGTGCAGGTAACGCTTCATCAATGTCCGATAAAGGAGTAGAACCAAGTAAGACTTCATCACAGTTAGACAATGGAGTAGGAACAGATAAAACTTAAACCACAACAGAAACTGATTCTTTGACAATAGTAGATGGAGAAACAGGATCAGGTAAAACTTTGACGACAACAGCACCAGGCATTATAGCTACCGGTTCCCTAACTGCAACAGGATCTTCTCTACCTGTATTAAAAGTTATCGTCACTTTAGCTACTGCTGTGATTGCAGACACGACAAAAATTTCTTAAGTATAATCATTTAAGGAAGCAGGAACAAATAAGATTTTGACAAAATCTGACTGAATTAGAGAAATTATTCTCACTTCAACAATATTTGTGCTTGCAGACACGACAGTAATTTCTTGGATAGAATCATTTAAGAAAGCCGGAACAAACTCTTGAAAAGCTAGCTGCAAGTCACTAATTCGAAGTATGGTTGCGATGGTGGTGGAGGCACAGTTTGGGGTGGAAGTGAAAACGTAGGATCCATTTGATCATCTTTTGATTCGCGAAAGACAGAAGAAAATTGGTTCTTGTTAGTAGAGATTTGGTAAGTAGGGGCGTGATAGCTTTAAAATCAATATTATAGTTCAAAGGCTCATATGGCTGAAAAGGGCACGAAGTGATGGTAGTAGGGCGAGCAGAA
The DNA here is from genome assembly GCA_036346225.1 of Platerodrilus igneus. Lineage (NCBI taxonomy): Eukaryota > Metazoa > Arthropoda > Insecta > Coleoptera > Lycidae > Platerodrilus > Platerodrilus igneus. Next base: position 15,489,831 of record JARFIW010000858.1, read on the forward strand.
GGAGGTGTAAAAAAAGATGTAGAACTAGAGACGGAAGAAATTTTGTTCGAAGCTATATTGGCCGAAGAAGGGTATGTTTTGATAGTAGTGGCTGGATGACCTGGATGAAGTACAGAAGAGAACGTACAGTTAGCAGCAGAAGAAATTTGGCTCTTAGAGCTGAGAACAGAAATTGAAGTATGATTTGAAGACTTATTAGTAGTAGGATGACAGTGTGGACAGTTGCGGCTAGAAACTCCCTTATATCCGCAACCATAACAGTAGAGTACTAGAGGACGAGTGCAACATGTCGAAACATGACCAGGTTTGTCGCAATTAAAGCATATGACCTGACGAGTAGAAGCAGAACTAGGAAGAAAAACAGTAGAAAGTACGGAAGGAGTATCTGATCTACCTGTAGGCGTAGGAGAAACCTTAACAACTTGGTCATGTAAAGTAAAAGTATTTTTCTCAACTGTAGCAGACTTATACGCAAGATCCGGTTCGGCAGTAACAGTATGTTGGTCTGGGCTAGGTGATACGACATTATCGGACAGAATCTTTTCGGTTCTAAATTTAGACATTCGTGCTTTAACCCTTGTGAGGAGCGGACGGTAGGCAAATGGGCTCGGTAGAATGGAGCGAGGTTACGAAGCATAATCGACAATTTATCCTCCTCCTTGAAAGATCAATACATACCATTGAAACAAGTCTTCATCCATGTGAAACAATCAGTAATGCTTTCTGATGACTCCTGCGGTCTATTGTAGATACTATAATACAGTCTTATCCCTATATCAGTCACTTTGAATACGAATAAAGGAAAAAAATTGGGAGAAAGTAACTAAATAAAGGGTAACTGTAACTCGATAAAAGCTCAAGAAAGAAATTAGTGTCGATACGCGACAATTTAAACCATATCCGATGGATAAACTCGGGAACACGAATAGGAGCGAAACAACAAAATAAAAAATAGGAATAGTAATAGGGCGTTAGCATTTTCAATGGACTAGAATTATTGGCGAAAACACAATTCCGATAATCTGAAATGAACGAACCAAGGATATTGAGTGATCAAGAAAGAAAACAAAATCAAAATTTAAGAAGATCGAACCCACACAAGAAATAAAGAAAATCGATCCTCATGTGAGGAACAGCAGAAAGCCGAAAGAAAAAAAATTAATAAATAACAGCTCGAGCGCGAAAAGAAAAAAGTAAGCAGTTTCAGTCCGAGAAAAGTGGATAATGTAGGAACTTAGGCCATAACAAAACAAATTGGGCCAGAAATTAAGCGAAATAATATCCAAGCAGACGTTAACCAAAACCAAAATCGAAGCCAAAACTAAACAAAACAGAATCGGAACAAAAGTTACCCACAACAAAATCGGGGCCCCGCACCAGGGCAGCAAAATTTAGTCTATGTACCTCGACGTAGCCTGAAATATAATAACAAGAATGGCCGGGCTCAATCGGCCAGTAGGAGGGGCATTACCAAAATAAAAATAAAGTATGGGCACATAACTACCCCATACGCTGATAAAGGGTAATCTCTTGATGTACATACAAAGAAAACAAGTCAATTACGTGCACGTGGTTGGCTCCTTATCTTACACGCCAGCGGACGTGACTCATCACAAAATCGCCACGGTAGTCGGATCCATTTACCCAATTACCATAACCGCAACAGCGATCTACAAGTAAAAAGCACCAGTTGTCCGGTGGCAACGAACAGTCGGGTCTACATAAAACACAATCTGGCCCACAGTTAAGAGCGATGCACCCAAGAAGAAAAAACGTGCATCGGTCTTGAAGTACCTGAACGAGTAAATCGAAAATACTACCGAGCACGAGCTGCAGCATCAGATTCAATTCGTTTTTGAAAGCAGAATTCAACATTCAAACTTCGCGTTATCACAACATGCCAAGAGGTGATTAAAAACTAGAAACACTTATCAAATAGTACCATATCTTATTTTGACGAGTTTCTAGGTCGTAGCATTTAGGAAGTAATTCTACGTTATCAGAATATGTAGTAAACCAGCGGACATCTAAAACAAGGTACAGACTATTTCATTTAGAACGGAGACTTTCCAAATTCGCAGCAAATGAGTTTTACTAAAAATATAATAAACGGACTTATTGTAAGAAGGTGAAATATACAGAATGGTGTTGGAGTATTGAAAAGTAGAAAAAGAGTCTATGTGAATGGATAATGAATTAAAAGGAAAAAGGTGTATTTTAATTTATGCCAAAAATAAATGTAACAAGGTTTAAGATGGTAGAAGTTTGGCTGCTAATGGTCTGCCTCTGGTCAGAATAATTACATTACAACGTAAACGAAAAGTGTGTGCACAAACGACGATTGATAGGTGGTGCGGCGCAAGATTTCTTGATTGGCAAGTACAATACTTTGCATTTTGAAGATCACAATAGGTACATTGGCGATGATATTTATATAATTTTTGGTACGTTTTAAAATAGTCTAGAGATTTGACTATATATATATATATATATATATATATATATATATATATATATATATTGCTATGAACTGCCGGAATTATCGAACTTTAATTCGTGCTCTTACGTTGGTGCGACATATTAATTTTGCTATGTACTGCCGGAATTATCGAACCCCTTCGTCGGGCTGTTATATTATTTGCTATGTACTCGAAATTATTCGCGCTCCATCATTTGGACGACCATTTTAATATTACTATGTATAAACAAGATTGTAATTATCTCCGACGTTGGGCTGTCTTATTAATATTGCTCTCTATTCCCTCCAGAAACTTAACTGGATTTTATCTTGAACCAACCTTGTCAACCAATAACAAAACTCGGTACGTTAACGCCTTACTTGTTATCAATTTCCTATTCAACTCGTAGCTCCTCCTTGAACTATTTAAATTTTATGACCTCGGCTAGCATTTATTCGGAATTATAAAATTCAGTTAATTTCGATTTTATATAATGAAACCAATATATTATGTACAGCTTTTGTAAATTATTTGAAATACACTTTTCAATTAATTAATGTTGTAAATTTCATTTATTAAACATCATATCCTATTTACTCAAAACCCAAAGTCACCAAAAAAACCTATTATCCTTATCAACGAAGCGTAGAACGTTCTAAACCTGTTATCATATTACTCTCTTTATACTTATGCAACTTCTTTTGTTGACTTTTTCACATTCATATTATATTAAGCAAATTCAATATTCAAAATAAAAAATATATAGAAAAACAAAATGTCTTATAACTAAAAAATCTGACCTGGTCTATTTCTTCACATCGACGCTTCCATTTGAATAAAAATTATCTTCCCCCAATTCAGGATTACATTTAAATTATTGCCATTACCCTATGGACTACCATTATTAATTTATGCACCCCAATTTATTGTCGTTTCATTTCAGACTTATTACTTCTTATCAATCAATTTCTTCAAACTTAGAATAGAATTCTTATTATCATTGTCCTCTGACTTGAAATCGTAGTTTATTTTCCCCATTGACTTAGAAATTGTCGTTTGTTCCTCCCCGTACTTCAAAGTCGTTGTCTATTTACTCCGTACTTCAAAGTTGTAGTTTATTTTCCCCAGACTTCGAAATTGTCGTTTGTTTCCCCGGACATAGAAATCGTAGTCTGTTTCCCTCGGACTTAGGAGTCGTAGTCTATTTTCCCCAGACTTCGAAATTGTATTACTCTTCTTTTTCCCCGTACTTCAAAGCCCTATTATTTTTATGTTTTAGTTTAAAATAAATTCATTAAAATGTGCTTACGTTTAATCGGCAATTATAGTTTTCATCTTGGCACTTATTTTATCTTTCACTTTTAAAATTATTACGTATTACTTTATTTCATAGCGGTACACTTCGGCCTTTGTTGAGTTGCAAAACTGACCTCGTTATCACTGTACCTGCTAATATATTATTGAATTCCCGCTCCGTCAGTGGGTATGGTCTAGAGCTCGTCGCTTATTTGTGACCAATCAAATAATTACATTCAAAGTAGTTTCTGATGTAATTCTCCACGATTCCCAATAATTGTAAGCTGGTCGCAGCTGTCTTCGTTATCAACATGCTGTGTTTTGATAGATCTAATTGCTTTTCCATAAACAACTGATGCAACTCGACTTTTAGTTTTCATATTTACACGTTATTCACGCAATTTTTAATCTGCTTTCTTATCAAAAATGGTTAGCTATTTGCACGCATTTTCCTATGCTACCTGAAGCTCTATCTCTATCTCCGTATTAATCTAATTGTTTGGGAACTCTTTTGAATGCGTGTCTAATTACACTTTATCGTTTACTTATAAATATACGCGTGCTTCCACTAAAAAATATCATTACTTGCTTTACCTAAATTAACTAAAACTTTATCTACAGGGTATTTAAAATTTCTATTTACCTAATGAATGTCTTCCTGGTTTCTACGCTAACTATGCGTCTTTCTATGTTTATCTGCGTCGCTTAAAACTATTTATACTTTATATACAGGGTGTTGACTGCTTACTATTTACAAACTATCTCCATTTCTCAATTCTTCACTAAATAGGTGCAGTTTTCTGCTGCCTATGGTAATTTCTCATTTCTAAATGACCTTTACTATAAAGTACACCCTTAAACAACCCCTTATCACAGCAATATATATATATTTATATATATATATTGCTTTAAACTCCTTCCAGGAACTGGATTTATCGTACCCCGACGTTGTCGACCAATAACAGAACTTGATTTGATAACGCCTTCCTCGATATCAATGGCGTATTCAGCTTATAACACCGCCTCTCTTTTTAAATTATCAAATTACACTCCCATAAATTTTATCATTTGTTTGGCCTCGACTAGCTTGTATTTTGAATTATAAAATGAAGTTAATTCAATTCCATATAATAAAAAGAAATATTATGTACAGGTTTTGTAAATTATTTAAAATACACTTTTCAATCAATTAATGTTGTAAATCTTATTTATCTCAAAATCATATTCTTTTCAATAAATCTAAAGTCACCAAAAAACCTATTGTTTTTATAAAAAGAAGCCTGGAACGTTCAAAACCCCTTTATCATATTTCGTACTTTCTACGTATGCAAGTTCGTTGTTGACTCCGTCACAATAATTTATATTAAATAAGCAAATTCAATATTCAATATTTAAATTCAAATAGAGAAAAAATGTCTTAAAACTAAAAATCTAACCTGGTCTGTTTTCTTCGTTATTTCCTTCTCGCAACCAAAATTATTGACGCATCCATTATCAACTAGAATTTTCCATGCATTATACCATCCATTTGGATCAAAATTATTCTCCATCAATTCAGAATTATTACATACCCATTTAAAATTTTATCTATCCACACGCTTGAATTATTGCATTTAAATTGTTGTCATCACCCTCTGGATTATTATTATTTAACTTAGATTTATGCACCCCAAACGTAGACTTGGATTTTATGCTCACCGGCCTCAGACTATCATTTGCATTATTATATTACTTTTTTTCACCAGTCTCAGAACCTTTTCATCCGCCTCCAACTTAGAGCCCTATTATTATTATATTTGAGTTTAAATAAATTCGGCAATAGTAATTTTCGTCTTCGTCGCACTATCTGTCACTTGAACAATTTTCACTTTTAAATATTATTACGCGTTACTCTCACATTCAGAGTGATGCAACTTGGCCTTTGTTGAGTTGAGAACTGACTTCGTTATCATGTCGCTGTTAATAAATGCTTGATATCCCACTTCGTCTGTGGGCATGACCTACAAGCCTGTCGCTAATTTTAACAAATGAAGTAGTTTCTGATGTAACATTCTCCTCTCAAATAATTGTTATTTACTTGCAGCTGCTTCGTTATCAGACATGCGGTGTTTTGAGAAATATTATCGCTTTTCCATATTATACACAAATAACTGATGCAATTCGACTTTCAATTTTCATATAGCTTGTTTATTTACGCAATTTTTAATCACATTTACTTATCAAAATTGTTAATTGTTTGCACGCACTAACACTACGCTTCTTTAAGCTTTATTTCTTATCTCTGTATTATCATAACTGATTTGAATTCTTTTGAATGCGTATTTAATTACCTCTATTATGCTTACTTATAAATACGCGTGCTTTTACTGAAAAATATCGTTATTTGCATTACTTAAATTAACTAAAACTCTATCTACAGGGTGTTAAATATTCGTTATCTACTTAATGCAAGTATTACTTATTTCTATGCTAACTATGCGTCTTCTTGTCTTAAGATGTGTCTATTTGCGTCATTTAAAACTACTTATACTTTATATACAGGGTGTTGACTGTTTACTATTTACAAACTATCCTAATTACTAATTTTTCTCCTAAATAAATGCAGTTTTCTACTTTCTATTATAATTTCTGATTCCTGCACGACCTTTGCTATTAAATACACCCTTAAACAACCCCTTATCACAGCAATATATATATATTGCTGTGATACCAACAAATTCCATGAACTACGCTTTATAATCGAGCCCCTACAAATTGGATGTCAAGAATGCTGTGAATCCTAAAAAAAAGCTATTCATTACCTTAACTGTGTTGGTCCATTGACTTTCTTCTGTTAATCGCCTCGGCTGCTCCTCTAGATAGCTTTCATCCTCATACATAAAAAAACAAACACATTCCTACCACAAACATCAACGTCAACTCTATTTACATCAATATTCACAATACATTAAAATTTCAAAATTAATATTCAGCATAAATTTTAATATCGGAAAATTTCAAAATTAAATTTATTATCATTTTAATGTACATCCAGAATTAAAGTCCTTGTAGGATGCCTACTAATTACTATAACAATATATGCAGAGTACAAAGGAGCATCTACCACTTTACGTTAATTAACCAGGTTCGTCTAATTGAGCTCAAAGACATACCTAAATTTTCATCATAATCCAGAACATCAATACTAAATACCCTTTCTACTTAAACAAGCAAATTTCACCTTAAAATTAAAATATTATTGTTAGTACCATTTCACTACTGTCCATTTTGAGTAAATCAATTATAAAGTTATTCAACACACAACAATATCAAAGTTCAAACAAAATAGTATAATTTACCTGAAGGTTACTTGCGCTCGTAGCTTCAATGTACATCGTCCCTTTGTTAATCACACCATTCCAACTGGGTTATATTTACGGCTTCTGATTCTCAACGCTTTAAAATTTTCTCCATCACCATTTATTTAAAGTTGTTTCAGGGCTTTTCCGGAACTAATCTGTATATCTGACCCTAGTCTTGTGGATCCAGACACGTTTATGCACCATTTAAGTATTAATACCCCCGAAAAATAACAAAGAACTTCATACTTCTTTCACCAATATACGCCAAAACTGCCTACTTTTGTGTATATTTTTGTCGTTGTAAATTTTTACCAATTGGTACAGTGATACTAAACTTTATTACCTTGTATCTAAGTGCACTAAAGTATATTCATGTTAGCACGTAAAGAACAAACTATTTTGAATCACCAAAATATACGAGCAAACTTTAAATTATTTTATCAAACTAAAATGCACTGTTTAACATCTTGAATCAAGTCGCGGATGTAAGAGAGCTTTTAACGCATCGAATAGTCAAAAGTCTAAGAGAGCGAAATTCATATTACCCCCGGTATATATAGCGGATAGCCGGCACGTCGCTTTTGTCCTCAAAACAGACAATTCTTAAGAATTTCTCATGCTATGTTCCCATTCCGTCGCTCGCGCGTCGGTTTTTACGAATTTTTCACTCGCCCCAGTTAAATCTCCGAAATTTCAACACGGCACGCAAAGTCTGGAAATAACTAATTGACTTTTATACCGAACTGTTATTTTTACCTCTCAAGTTTGCCTTTTACTTTCAACCAATTGCAACCCCATGACGTTGCTCTACTCACGCCTTTTACTATATGTGTCTCGGTCTTGCGCATATTATCTGCCTCTATCTAACCTGTTCTTATTGATGCAAATTGATATTCTTTATTATCGATTATTTTAGTCCATGTGGAGTGTGAAATAACCCACCTTTAGCATTTCTCGTAACTATTATGCGACGGTTTCTACAAGATTCTCTGAACCATTATTTATCTGCAAAATTTTCGCCGAATGAGCTTTTTAAATAAACCCAGGTGTTCAAACATACTATTAATTCTCAGAGCTTTATTTTCTGGTATTATAATCTTGGATTTTCACAGACTTTATTGACTTCATCTTTCTTTTAGCGAATACAAGTTAATTAATTATTATTAACTTTTAATACGGTTACTTAAAATAGGTTAATTAATATAATTTTGACGTAATCTTCCGTTTCCTTATTAGGAATAAGTTAAATATGTATTTTATACGTTTTTTAATACGCGTACTTATAAATAATTTAAATTTCTTAATTTTAATGAAACGAATGAATTTTATGCTTCACGCTTTTATATTAATAACGCGAGTTATGTATCTTTCCTATAAGTTTAGCACCAGTAGATTAAAATTATCATGTGATTATTTAATTTTTACCTGGTCTAAATATGAGTAACTTATATATATATATATATATATATATATTTTACTCATATTTAGACCAGTAGAAGAATTTTAATGCAATTACATAGAATAATATTTAATCAACGCGTATAATGAATATTATTAGATCCAATACGCTTATTAAAACCGTGAAGCATAAAATATTTATTAGTTTCAGTTAAAATAAGAAATTTAAATCATAGTACAAGACGCTTTATATCAAAAGAAACAGTATATAATAAGCTCTGCGATAATTTATTGTATTCCTAATAAAGAAACATAAGGAAATTACGTGAATAATTTTAATACCGTTAATTAACCCTATTATTAAGATAATACCGGTATTAAACAAAGTGTAACATAATAATTAATATTTAAGTTGTATTCGCTAAAATGAAAGGATAGAAATCAATTTAATTGAGTTAATGTAAACCGTTACGTAACATTAATATAAATCCAAGATTAAAATACCACGGTATTAAAAGGCTCTGAGAATTAAATTTATTTGAACACCTGCGTAGTTTAAATGTCACATTCGGCGTAAAGTTACGTAGATAATCAATAGTTTCAAAGAATGTTGGAGAAACCGTCGCTTATATTAACGGGAAGGTTGGATACGGGGTTATTAAACCAAGATAACAGTCCATGTGGACTAAATTAATCGATAATAAAGAATATCAATTTGCACCAATACGAACAGGTTAGAAAAGGAAAGAGAAAATGCGTCAAGCAAAGACACATATAGTAAAAGGCGGGATTTAAGCAACGTCACGAGGGTCACAATTGGTTGAAAATAGGATGCAAATATCAGAGGTAGAAACAACAATTTCTGTACAAAATTAATTAGTTTTTCTCGGACATGCTTGCGTGCCGTGTGTTGAAATTTCTGAGATTTAAATGGGACGAGTGAAAATTGTAAAATCGATGCGCGAGCGACAGACTGGGAACATAGAATGAGGAATTCTTTAGAATTACCTGTTTTGAGGACAAAAGCGACGTGCCGGCTTTTTGCTATATATACCGAGATGAATATAAACAAGCCCTCTTAGACTTTTGACGATTCGATGCGTTAAAAGCTCTTACATCCGCGACTTGATTGAAGATGTTAAACAGTGCATTTTAGTTTGATAAAATAAATTAAAATTTTGCTCGTATATTTTAGTGATTCAAAATAGTTTGTTATTTACGTGCTAACATGAATGTACTTCAGTGCACTTAGATACAAGGTAATAAAATTTAGTTTCACTGTACCAATTAGCAAAATTTACAACGACAAATGTATGCACAAAAGTAGGCAGTTTTGGCGTATATTGGTGAAAGAAGTATGAAGTTATTTGCTATTTTTCGGGGGTGTTAATAATTAAATGGTTCAAATACGTGTCTGGATCCACGAAACAAGGGTCAGATATACTCAGATGAATTCCGGAAAAGCCCAGAAACAACTTTAAATAAATGGGGATGGAGAAAATTTTAAAAGCGTTGAGAATTAGAAGCCGTAAATATAATCCTGTTGGAATGGTGTGATTAACTAAAGGGACGATGTACTTTGAAGCTACGAGGACAGTAACCTTCAGGTAAATTATACTATTTTGTTTGACATTTTGTGTGTGTTGAATAACTTTATAATTGATTTACTTTAAATGGACATTAGTGAAATTGTACTAACCATAAAATTTTAATTTTAAGATGAAATTTGCTTGTTGAAGTAGAAAGAGTATTTAGTTTTGATGTTCGGTAATATGATGAAAATTTGGGTATGTCTTTGAGCTCAATTAGACGAACCTGGTTAATTAACGTAAAGGGTGGTAGATGCTCCTTTATACTCAGACTCCGGTCTGCTTATATTGTTATATTAATTAGTAGGCATCCAACAAGGACTTTAATTTTGGATGCACATTAAAATGATAATAAAATTAATCTTGAAATTCTTTTAAAACTGAAATTTATGCTGAGTTTTAATTTTGAAATTTTAATGTATTCTGAATATTGATGTAAATAGAGTTAACGTTGATGTTTGTGGTAGGAATGTGTTGTTTAATTTTATGAATGAGGAGGTTTATAAAATTAGGTGAGCAGCCGAGGCGAAAACAGGATCACAGCAGTTTATGACGCCCAATCGGTGGGACTAGAATTTTTGTTGAAAGGACCCAGTTCCGCATTCAAAGGAGAATATCACAGCAGTTCATGGCGACCACAACGTGAGGGCTCGAGTTCCAAATAAAATTTTGTGATTTTATTCCAGGAAACTGGCGATCTGAGAGAGAGTTTCTGTGTGTATAAATTTAAGAGTATTTTAGAGTGTGTGAGTGATTAGAACGTATGCAGAGAAAGGAGTGGTTAAGGAGTCAAGGAGTGGAAATTGGAAGTGACGATAGTGCATTGTGTGGGAAAAATTCGAAAATGGAAGAAGCTGGAGGCAGTAGAGATCAGTCGAGGACGGAATCAGGGATCAAGGAAACGAGATGATATTGAGAATGTTAGAGAGGATGAGTGAAGAATCCAATAGAAAATTAGAACAGCTAAGCGATGAATCTAATAGAGCTAGGGAAGAATCGAATAAGAAATTTGACCAATTAAATCAGGAATTAGGAATAAAATAGAAAAATCGACGAGAGAATTTACAGAATTTAAAATAGTCTTACCGTGAAAATGGGGAAGTTGAAAATAAGGTAGATAAAAATGAGCGGATATTACAGGTCTTCGACAGGAAATGGGACATTTAAGGTCCGAAGTACGCATTTTTGTGAAGAAGAGATTAATGTAAAATGACTGAAGTGGCGGACTCATGTAGGGATCAGTTAGGCAGGGTAGAACGCGAAGTTAGTAGTATTAAATACAACATGTCAAATTTAACGGGGATGGTCCCAGATTTTCTACAGGTGGAGTATCATTGGACCAACACATGAAGTTTTATGGCGATAACAGGGTAAATCCACAAATTTTTATTAATAGTGTAAGAAATCTAGTGGGAAATTTATTTGACGAACAGACTAAACTAAATACGATAAAGGCTTTATTAAAGGACAATGCGGAGGCATGGTACAATTTAGTAGGACAGGACATAGACACGTATCAGGACTTTGAAAACAAATTTTACAACATTACTGGAGTGATCACAAACAGGATCAGATTAGGGACGACTTGATTACAGGAAAATTTAAGGAGAGTTTGCAGGTTCTAGGGAGCAATATGCCATCCGCAAATACAGTGTGGCCAAACAACTGAATCCACCATTGACGGACAGACAGATAATCAAGTACCTATCACGACATTTTGAACTGGAAATTAGACAACACGTGGCCTTACAAAACATCACAGAACGGGAGACGTTTTGGAATACTTACAGAGATATGACGATGTATGTGTTGGACGGACAAGAGATACGAGAACGAAACGTTAACACAGTTAGGTTTGACAACAGGACACCGAATTATCCGAGACGGCCTGACTACAACAGAAATTTTCGACCGAATTGGGAACGACGAGGACAGGAATACAGGAGCAATAGTGCGACTAGGGGACCGACGCCAAGACCTAGTTACACGCGACAGAACAGTTTACCGGAGGTAAACAGGACTGTGACCAGCACGCCGAATAGAGACAGGGACACGGATATTAACACGAGGAGGACGTACGCACAGGTTGTAGAAGGACAACCAGGACCAAGCACGGAAAACAGGATGGGACAGGATTTTTAGAACGCGACAGACCACTAGATTTCTGTGTAAATGTATATGAACATCCACGTGAATTTTTCAAAATTGAGGAGGAAGTAGAGCCAGAAACTGAGGAAAAGTATGTTTGCCAATTATTAATTTAGAAATTTTTGAGAATAATGTAGAAGTATTACTTGATACAGGGGCAGAGGCGAGTTTAATATCGGAGGAATTCGTCAGCAAAATTAGGGATAAGGTTTGTGATAGAATTATGCCTATAAAGCGTAGCCATTTAGTAGCTCCAAATAAGAAGAAGTTTGCTGTAGTAAATAGTGTTGTGGTGCTTAGGATAGATATAGGAGGTTTAAGCTGTGAACAGGAGTTTGTAATTGTACCTGGACTGAAGTTTCAGAGCATTTTAGGTGTTGACTGTATGATGCAGTTAGGGGTTTTGATAGATATGGAAAGGAAGGTAGTAAGGATTAAAGATAGGGTAGTGCCATGGAAGGGCAGTTATGAAGTCACAAAGGATGACACTGGGTTTAGTATTAATGTAGTAGAGGTAGAGGATGATGAAGGTAAACAGATCAACACAATAAGATGTCCAGAGGATAGGATAGTAGAGGTTCAAGCTTTAGTACAAAAACATGCAGAATTAGTGGGGATAGAAGCAACAGCAGCATATCGGGAGCATGCGAAGGCCGAATTATTTTTGACGAGGTTAAGTGGCAAGTTTGTTTTTAATAAAGTAGATTTAAGGAATTCATTCTGGCGGATTCCATTACATAAGAATTCTAGAAGGTACATAGGATTTTCCATAGAGGGAAAAATCGATAATTGTAAAGTAGTATCGTTTGGTTTGTCGGCAGAAAGGGAAGTAATAATAAATAAGAAACAGACAAGTGTAGGGACTGAAGAAGAAGTAATATTTAAGAGTCAGGATAATAGGGATGATAAGTTTATTGTATGTGAGATAACAGGGATGTTAAGTATAGATATAGAAGGGGGAGAAATAGGGATGAAGAGTATTAGGATGGTAAGAAGAAAGACTTGGAGGGTCAAGAAGAGAGTTAGATTTAAATAAATTGATGAACAAAGGATAGAAATAGGTGTATAATAGAGTAAAATTTAAATAGGATAGGGATAGAATAGGTGTAGATAGAATAGTAGAAATAAGTGTTTATAGAAAATAAAGCTAGGTATAGGATAAATATGGGAGATAAGTAGAAATAGGTTTAGGATGAGAATAAAGAGAAAATGTAGGAAGAAAATAAGATAGGTTAAGTATAGATATTTCATATAAGATTAGCGGAGAGTTAGGAATAGAACAAGAATAGGATTAGGTAGGATGAAGTAAAGTATAGTGAAGATTAGTTAAAAGTTAGGAATAGGATAGGTATATAGGATGTAGATAGGATTAGATGGATAAGTAGGATGAAGTTAGGGATAATTTCAGTTTATAAAATTAGGTGAGAGTTAGGAATAGGATAGGGATATAGGATAGATGTAAATATTTTTTGGGTTGGATAAGTTAGGTAAGTTAGATAGATAAGGGTAGAGAGAGATAGGCAATTTTTTTTTGTAATTTTTTTTGTCTAAATGCTTTATATTTGCATTCAAATAAGTGGGATTATTTGTATTCAAATAGGGGGAAAATACTCATATTTAGACCAGGGTAGAAAATTAATGAATTACATAAAATAATTTTAATCACCGTGTATAATGAATATTATTAGATAATACGCGTTATTAAAACCGTGAAGCATAAAAATTTATTAGTTTCAGTAAAAATAAGAAATTTAAATCATGTACAAGACGCTTTATATCAAAAGAAACAGTATTAAAAAGCTCTGCGGGTAATTTATTTATTCCTAATAAAGAAACAAAGGAAATTACGTGAAAATTTTATATTAATTAACCCTATTTTAAGTAACCGGTGTTAAACAAAGTGTACACATAATAATTAATATTTAAGTTGTATTCGCTAAAATGAAAGGATAGAAATCAATTTAATTGGAGTTAATTAAACCGTTAGTAACATATAATACCTATAAAACTTGTGAAAATCCAAGATTAAAATACCACGGAATAAGGCTCTGAGAATTAATATTATATTTGAACACCTGCGTAGTTTAAATGTCACATTCGGCGTAAAGTTTGTAGATAATCAATAGTTTCAAAGAATGTTGGAGAAACCGTCGCTTATATTAACGGAAAGGTTGGATACGGGGTTATTAAACCAAGATAACAGTCCATGTGGACTAAAATAATCGATAATAAAGAAAATCAATTTGCACCAATACGAACAGGTTAGAAAAGGAAAAAGAAAATGCGTCAAGCAAAGACACATATAGTAAAAGGCGGGATTTAAGCAACGTCACGAGGGTCACAATTGGTTGAAAATAGGATGCAAATATCAGAGGTAGAAACAACAATTTCTGTACAAAATTAATTAGTTTTTCTCGGACATGCTTGCGTGCCGTGTGTTGAAATTTCTGAGATTTAAATGGGACGAGTGAAAATTCGTAAAAATCGATGCGCGAGCGACAGACTGGGAACATAGAATGAGGAATTCTTTAGAATTACCCGTTTTGAGGACAAAAGCGACGTGCCGGCTTTTTGCAATATATACCGATATGAATATAAACAAGCCCTCTTAGACTTTTGACGATTCGATGCGTTAAAAGCTCTTACATCCGCGACTTGATTGAAGATGTTAAACAGTGCATTTTAGTTTGATAAAATAAATTAAAATTTTGCTCGTATATTTTAGTGATTCAAAATAGTTTGTTATTTACGTGCTAACATGAATGTACTTCAGTGCACTTAGATACAAGGTAATAAAATTTAGTTTCACTGTACCAATTAGCAAAATTTACAACGACAAATGTATGCACAAAAGTAGGCAGTTTTGGCGTATATTGGTGAAAGAAGTATGAAGTTATTTGCTATTTTTCGGGGGTGTTAATAATTAAATGGTTCAAATACGTGTCTGGATCCACGAAACAAGGGTCAGATATACTCAGATGAATTCCGGAAAAGCCCAGAAACAACTTTAAATAAATGGGGATGGAGAAAATTTTAAAAGCGTTGAGAATTAGAAGCCGTAAATATAATCCTGTTGGAATGGTGTGATTAACTAAAGGGACGATGTACTTTGAAGCTACGAGGACAGTAACCTTCAGGTAAATTATACTATTTTGTTTGACATTTTGTGTGTGTTGAATAACTTTATAATTGATTTACTTTAAATGGACATTAGTGAAATTGTACTAACCATAAAATTTTAATTTTAAGATGAAATTTGCTTGTTGAAGTAGAAAGGAGTATTTAGTTTTGATGTTCGGTAATATGATGAAAATTTGGGTATGTCTTTGAGCTCAATTAGACGAACCTGGTTAATTAACGTAAAGGGGTGGTAGATGCTCCCTTTATACTCAGACTCCGGTCTGCTTATATTGTTATATTAATTAGTAGGCATCCAACAAGGACTTTAATTTTGGATGCACATTAAAATGATAATAAAATTAATCTTGAAATTCTTTTTAAAACTGAAATTTATGCTGAGTTTTAATTTTGAAATTTTAATGTATTCTGAATATTGATGTAAATAGAGTTAACGTTGATGTTTGTGGTAGGAATGTGTTGTTTAATTTTATGAATGAGGAGGTTTATAAAATTAGGTGAGCAGCCGAGGCGAAAACAGGATCACAGCAGTTTATGACGCCCAATCGGTGGGACTAGAATTTTTTTGTTGAAAGGACCCAGTTCCCGCATTCAAAGGAGAATATCACAGCAATATATATATATATATATATATATATATATATATATATTACCGTGATGGGCGTTAAGAAGTCAGTTCTGATTGAAGCTTTGATTAAGATATGTTCATGATTAAAACTTGAAAGATGTGATGTACATAACTGTTGGTATAAATTACTCTATGTGATATGGAGTACTGTAATGAATATATAAATTAATAATTAGTGCTTAGATAGTTATTAGTAAGTAATTTAGAAGATAGCATTGTAGTGTTAAGAAGATAATACTTGTACTGTTAGCTATTAGCTGAAAATAAATTATTGGCAGAGCTGTTAGCAAGTTACGTTGTAACTATGAGTTAAAAAGTTTGTATAATCGGTTTAAAAATAAAGAATTGTTGTGCGTGCAAATAGAGTTTTCGTTACAATACTATGGTAACACGTCTTATAGAGTGTGCCATTCAGTCATCAAGTACAAAAAAAGAAACCCAAACTGGAAATTGATTATAGAATTCTTCTAGTTGGCCGCATTTTTAAATGTTAAACATTGAGAGCAACGGCGATGCCCTAATCAATGTTCAAAATAACTTCTCTTAGTTTTTAAGAAAACGTGAAGTAAGTACGCCTTTTTACAAAACATCCTTTTAGAATCTCTTGTATTGGTATACTTTGCAGCAAAATAGTAGGAACGCGGTGCCAGGCTTTCTCTAGTGCTGTTAAAATGAGTGTCAATTTAGCGAAGCGTATTTTCCGAATGAAGAATTCGGATATAAAATAATTGCTTTATAAGTTGAACAATTAGCTAGTTATGCCCAAAAATATTCTCAGAAGATTCTGAAGATATCTTTTATGTTAACAACAGTTGAATTGTGGATCATAAAACTCATTCCATTTAAAAACCCAATTGAAAGCGACAAATGCATAGTTACCAAAGAATGTTTGATCTTAAATCTTTACGCCAGGCATCGACCCTAAGGTAATAACGGTGCATACTAATTTGAACCAAATTAAGTAAAATCCTATTGATATAGAATTCAGATAAAGTTTTTCGGAAGTCTTCTTAAAAGAGTTCAAGATAATTATGGATCTACACAAAAGCATACCTTTTAGTTTGTTTCCTCTTTATTGATATATGTTTCTATATAAATTTGATAGCATCATCTATATCGTTTAATTCATGTCGTCTAGAATAAATAATAGTTTTATATAATCAAAAAAGTACGCGCGTTTTTATGACGCATGATGTGTTTGAGCACATGTTGTTTTTTTGAGCTTTGAGTTTGTTATTAAAGGAAAGTGGCGAAGAAGCAGGAAAAGTTACCCACTTAACTCACGATTCGTCATAAAGGAAAAATAATATCATACCATTATGTATAATAGAATTACTTTAATTTAGATTAATACTATGCCCACACCAAGTACAAAATTAGGGCACTTAAGACCATCAACCGACTATGACGAGGAAGAAGTTAAGCTTGAAGAAATAGAAGAATCTATATTCGAATTTTCCACTGTGTGTAGAAGATTTGCTATTCCTATGACAACGTCACTTTTTCCCTGAAGTCAAATAGGTTTTGGGCCTCTTTGAGCTTCTTTTTAAAAAGAATTTCTTCCAAAAAACACTTCTATTTAATTTATTTAAACAGTAATTACAATGATTTGACAAATTGTACGTTATATTCGTTAACGTCTTAGTTTCAAAATAATCAAAGTTTAATGTTACTAATTAATAATTAAAATTACAGTGAGTAGCTTGAACAAGCAACAATGCTAAAGTTATGAAGTTTTAAGACTGACTGGTCATCATGGACTCCTCAGGGTATTTGTGCGATCCCTGCCCTTACATCACTTGTGGGAAATGCAGATTTCATGTATGCTATTTCTTGATACAACACAAAGCAATACATTTTAATAATCTTAATTCTAACAATTGGTTTCTTATAATCTATTGTGACCTGCACCTGCAGTATCATGTTACGCTGGAATACAAAGTAGTTGCTTCCTTTTTCACGTCTGATTAATCGATTACCTTTTATAATGTGCTCTTCAATTATACAATGTAACAATCTATTTCTAAAGACTTAATAGTTTTATTTAAATATACATACATACATATATATATATATATATATATATATATATATATATATATATTATATATATATATATATATATCAATTTGGGGGATATGTAACTCGCTCTCTATAAACCCCCCCCGACCTTGTTCCTTTTAGTGAAAACTTGACCAGTAGAAACAGAGATCCATTACACATGGTTTGGTGGAGTAAATACTATCAATATGATGTCGTGTTTTGCCAAAAGCATCAGCAAAGGCATTGTGCGACAGTGCGCTGTATTGTTAGCTCCACTTTTGCGGATGCTCTTGGCAGCCCCTTTGTCAATGTAGACCAAATCAACAGCAGTTCAAATACTCAGACAGAAGCCTTTTAATATGATTCTCCCCATGATCTCAGTGTGAGCGTCCAATTTTAAAACCACTAGGGCACCAAGACAATTGCGTCTATTAAACCACTTGAACGCTTGAAAACACGTGCCAGAAAAACCACTATTCACCATAAATTTCCTGTAATGCTCTGTGAGGTTTTTGGCGGTTTTGTTGAACGCAACAAATTGCTCTTTAATTTGCAATATTCTAGGTATAAAATTCTTATAATTGATTATTTTATATCTTCTGAGTCCTATTATTAGAATCGGATAAATTAAAAAGCATTCAAGCAATACTTACACGTATTGTGAGTTGTGTACTATTCAGGCGCTAAAACGCCTTTATTATAAACATTTTAAACATTAGTCGTACCGGTGCGTTTTTTACGTTTGTGCCTGTGACCAACGTTTTTCGGAAACAAATATTAAAGAGAATTATGTGTCCTTCTAAAACCTTGTGAAAATGCTCTCGCATTTACGAAGAGCGTGCAGTCTGAGAATTGTCCGCTAAATTAAGTAACATGAGTCTTGATTAGTTATGTAAGTGATAGGTTTGTTGATGGTTTGTAAGAAGTTTGCTTTTAATTATTAATAATACTTTTTATTTGCACTGCGAATTTAGGAATAAAATTAAATGATTAGTTAATGTTGAAACAGCTGTTAATTATAATGCCCTTTTAAAAAATATGGAACATTTAGTATGCGTCTTACTATTAAATGAATGTCTAAAAATATTGGTTGGGAACATCATCCATCAGACATGATTCGGCTTTGATCTTTTATCATTACGAATGATAAAGTAAGCAACTATTACATTACTTCAATAATTCAGATGATTAGTAAATGTTTTGTTTAAGATCTGAATTATTAAAGTAATGTAATAGTTGATGATTTGAACAAATCTAGGTACAAAGTTAAATTTTCAATGTTTTGGAATTTCGTACAGAGTTGCTTATTAGTTGTTTAATGAATTAGTTTGCTAATCCTTAGAGAATTTTCTTTTGAAGAAAGTATCATGTAATGTAGATCTAGCTATTCTTTTAGAAGCTGTTTCTGGATAATTAAATTGTTTGTTACATTAAATACTACAACAATTGAAAATCATCCTCATTGGCTCTTCAGTCCTGGAGCTGGTTAGACGCGTACCCTCATTGTTTCCTATTCTGAACTGACCTACACATCTCCCTAAAAATGCCACAGTCTGCATCTTTCACTATCTGCGTGCAATTGTCTGATATAAGTCTACCTCTTCTTTTTTTATCCTATCTCTGCTTGTAATATATTCTGCATTATTCCTTAGAACGTATCCTGCCGCTATGTTTCTACTATTTTTTAAATTTTCGACACATATCTTAATTCCCCTACTTTTTCTATAACCTCTTCTACTGTCCCTGTTTCATAGACGTACTGTACTGTACTTCACGCATATGCTTTCTACAATTAACTTTCTGTTTTTATGTTTGTGGTCTTCGAATATAGCCGCTGCTTTTCCTTTTTAGATGCAATTAGGTCCCTCTTCAATTAGTTTACAGCTATATATCCTACTTCCCCGATATTCAGAGGTATATATAGGGGGTTAAGTAATCTGCGGCTACCAAGATCACCCAACACGAACATTTACCGAATTAATAGTTTTATAATATGTCCTTTCGCACAATCAACATTAGTTGGAAATATTTCAAAACCAGTATCAGTAGTTGTTTATAATTATCATCAGATTTGAGTGTAATCATTTTTTCGTCAATAGGTTTTCTGACCAGGAACTGGTTGGATACGTACCCCCATCTATTTCTATTCTGAACTAGCACACACAGTTTCCTGAAATTCCCACAGCCTAGATACAGCTCGGTTTCCCTTTTATTATTTACTAGTTGTATGCCTTATATCACAGAGATTTGGTGATATGTGAAGGGGATTAAGCAACCTGTGGCTACCAAGATCCCCCAACACTTACACGTTTGCCGAATTAATAGTTTTCTAGTTATATCCTTTCGCACAATTAACATTACTTGAGAATATTGCAAAACCAAAATGAGGAGCAGCTGGAAGGTTAAACACAAATTTGATTCCCTCAACGCCTGCCGAATGGTGCATCAATTGAGAGATTTTACGAGAGACCCCGACGTAATTGGGACCATTATCGCAATGGATTTGAATACATTTGCCTCTTCGCGCAATAAATTGACATAAAGCACTCAAGAAAGCGTCTGTTGACAAATTAGACACTAATTCCAAATGGATTGCTTTAGTGTTAAAACAAATCAATAAGCAAATGTAGGCTTTCAATGATTTTGAGTCACGACATCGATTCATCGTGACAGTTCATTTACATTTCCAATGCTCCACCTGTAGGTACTACATTGGCCAGGAGGCGAGTTTTTTGTTGCCTGGAAATTTAGAATTTTGCCGAACCCTTGCCGTTCCAGGCAAGGTAGGGATCTTTAACGTGCGTGACAACACTCACACACGGGACCTCCATTTAACCTCTCATCCGAACGAGGGCGTAATTTTTGTGAAAAATGCTCACCTGTCATTTTTCAAGCAGTCGGCCGTGTCGGGATTTGAACCCGGGACCTTGGGATCCGTAGTCTTACGCTTACTACATTGATCCACGGCGACGCCGATTCATCGTGACAGAGAAAGGTCCATCAAAGTCGACTCCCGTATGTAAAAACGCCTTACCTGGAGTTAACTTAGAAGCTGGTAAATCCCACATAGGGGAGCATAAAGGCACGGGATTTACACGAAAACGGCGAATGCAGGATTTTAAACATTGCCGAATAGTCCTCTTTGCGGACAAAATCTAATAATTTTGAGTTAATAGAAATTGAATTGTTCGATTTCCAGGATGTAAATGTCTTTCATGGCAATCTAATATAATAATTTCAGTCAACCGATGCGACCGAGAAAGCAAAATTGGAAATTTTGCATTATGAGATAACTCTGAATTACGCAGGCGACCGCCCACCATCAACAAATCACGACTATCTAGAAACGGACTAAGGCTACGTAGTTGTTTACTAACAAGTTTTCCAGCTTCAATATTTACAATGTCTTGGGCAAAAACATTTGTTTGAACTCTATTAATCAATAAATGTGTAGTCTCTTGCTGCTGAGCTAGGGACAAACCATCAGAATATTTTGAACGCAAGTCCACCGTACATTGAACATTACGAATGAAATGACGAATACATATAATAGTCCTACAAATTTTCTGCAGATTTGAAAATTTATTTAATAAAGCATCTAAGAAATTCTCAGGCATAGCGACTGTTAACGACAGAGTGCGATATTCGACGTCGATCTGAGATGAGTCGATAAGTTTTAGCAGCGACGTTACTGGCCATTCTTCGCTATGACGCACTAACCAGGAAGGCCTTATCCACCATAATGGATGACGAACCAACTCTAAAGTCAAAAGTCCACGTGAGGCACAATCCGTAGGGGTGTCCCGAGACTTAACATGAAACCATGAAAATGGAGGATTACGTTCTTGAATATGCGAAATGCGATTGCTAACAAATGTGATCCACTTATGCGAGGAAGACCGAATCCAAGACAAAACAACAGTGGAATCTGACCACGCAAAAATACTACTAAATGAGAAAGTATTTGTGACAAAATCTACTAAATCTGCCAAGAGTGCGGCAGCACACAGTTCGAGACGGGGCAATGAAACGCGATTAGTAGGGGCTACCTTCGATTTTGCGCATACTAATGAAATAGCAATATTACCTTCTAAATCGAACCAACGAAAGTAGACGACAGCTACATACTCGGCTTCAGAAGCATCACAGAATCCATGCAACTCCACCTTTTTAAAATTATTACATACGATGCGACGCGAAATCTCAATATTCGAAACCGCTGGCTATTCACCCAAAATATGTTTCCTTTTTTCTACGACTTTCAATGGCAGCTCTTGGTCCCGACCGAGGCCTAAAAATCAAAGATCTTGAACTAAAGGTTTAGCGAAAAGTACTAAAGGCGCTATCAAATCGAGAGGATCAAAAAGTTTTGCGAAAGCATACAAAATATTACGCTTACTGCACGTGCGCTCTTCAGCGTTTAAGTTGTTAAAAAACACATCTGTAAGAAGGCGCCACAAAAGGTCCAAAATGTTATTGAATCACTCGACAGAAAAAAATTCGTAAAAAAATTTAAAAAAAATTCTCACGATGCTTGTACATGCATCTTTATCTTGTAATGTGATTGCCTGCGAATTGGACAGGGACTCCTTCAAGTTGGACATAATTTCCGGGCAATTACTATTCCATTTTCTTAA
Organism: Platerodrilus igneus; assembly: GCA_036346225.1. Lineage (NCBI taxonomy): Eukaryota > Metazoa > Arthropoda > Insecta > Coleoptera > Lycidae > Platerodrilus > Platerodrilus igneus. Next base: position 15,512,508 of record JARFIW010000858.1, read on the forward strand.
TTGAAAACCACCACTAGCTCAAATACTAGTCAACTCACCAATTAATTGATTAGCAGCTTCAATCGAATTGCATCCAGTGACTTAATAATCAACATAGGTATCACTTGCCAATACCGATGACGCGAAAAGAAAATTAATCGATTCTAACTTTAGCAATTCTTGAACAGTACGCAAGGCCAAAAAAGGCGACGACGAAACTCCACAAGTCACAGTATTTAATTTGCAGTGCAGGGCCAATAGCTAAGCTGTCACTTAACGAATTTCCAGATTGATCCTGTCACGAAGCATTGAAAACCACACGCAATTTGGTGGTAGTGCTATGACGCTTATGTACAGCATGATGGCGGATATAATACTTTCTCTCATGAACCACGAGTTTTCAGGCGATTCCACTTGAGCCATGTGACTGCTTTTCAATTAATCCTCCATAAATTTTTATAATCCGAATACAATTCAAGATTTTTTAGCAAACGACGTTCTACGGACAAAAATCTCTTAACAGAAATCGATCTCGTAGCCACGAATGAAGATTCAGAAATTTTAAAGGGCCAGGACATTACAAAACGACCATCCTTGTTACGTCTATAATTTTCTACAAATTCCATCTCAAAATTTTTTTCTTCAGGAGAAACGTCTTTCTTGAAAGGAATATTTTCTAATTCCCAAAATCGACGAATGTCGCTGTGTAAGGGCTCTACGAAAGCACACGACGTAATAAAAGTATTCGGGGAAACGACCTTTCCCGTTAAAACCCAACCAAAGGTTGTTTTAATAGCAACTGGCGCGTTAGCGACACCCCAACAAGATTCGTCCAACAAAACCTGAGCAAAGATTTCAGCTTCGAGTAGCATGTCCATCTTACCAGGAATATTAAAATTAAGACCAGCTAAGGGTAAACCTCGAGTATGTAACCATTCCTTGACCCCTATAGACGACGAAGGTAATTGATTACAAATGTTAGGTAAAATATAACAATCAATTTCATATGCTGGAGACTTTGCTCCCGACGGGCTGACTGCACACAGTAGTGGACCAGACACCAACGACGAATTCAAGCCAAGTCGATGAACAGTGACATTGTTTCTTCGTTTATTTAAATCTAATTTCTGACGTCACTTTTCAGTCATAAAACTTTCCATGGATACGTTATCTAAAATTATACGAACAAGTTGCAATATTCCTGTATAATCGAGTATCGACACCATTGCTGTAGCTAACAGCGTGGTTGTATGTTCTAATGACGTCGAAATTAACGAGCTAGTGGCAGGTGGTTCATGCAAAGCGGCCGACAACAGATTATCTTTACTAGGTCTACTAGTAGAAGTAAGTCTAGGCGCCGCTCTCCGAGGAGACGTTGACCTTTGACAATGAGTTTGTTTGAGCGGAGACACCGATTTTTCTCGTTTATCGAAGTGAAGTAACGAATTGTGTGACTGTTGACATTTTCTAAACGACTAATACAACTTATAATTTTTCATAGAATGTGAAGTATTTAAACATTTAATACAAAAATTTTTAGCCTTTACCACCTCAAATCTTTCTTGAGGGGTTTTATCGAGAAACTGGCTTATATCTTTAAATAGGATGCTCAGCTTGACACAGACTACAATTTTTACCATCATTGGTAGTACTAACTGAAGAAGTTTTAGCCGAAGTGCTAACGAACTTTCCTTTTTTCCTTTGTTTCACGGAATCTCGAGATTTTAAGCATGTTCCTGAAGCAATGCTATTTACTGCCAATACTTTACATTGTTTTTCAATGTACAGCCTTAAATCTTTGAACGAGGTAATTTCGTCATTATTTTCTAATTCAAAAGATTCACCAATTACTCAAAAAGCGGAAACATTAGTAAACATCTGTAAGTTTACATTATCTGAGCATGATGAACACCTAACTCAGTTAGAAGCAAAAATTGCTTTAGCTTCAGATCAAGCCTACCAAGATAATGACCACACGTGGCTTATTGTCGACAAAAAAAAATATACTATAGCTGAACCCGACCAAATGAGTCTTGCTAGTTCGCTAGATAATCCATATTTTAGGGGTCACATGCAAGATTATCATTACATTGATGTTTAGGGATTTAAGCAATTTTCAGATACTGGGTGCACTTCTGTTAAAGCGAAAAGAGGCAGGGGTAGTCCTAGGTCGAAGTCAGCAGCTACTTTAGAGGAAGATCTACAGTTTTCGAGTGAAGAAGATCTAGTTGACGTTCTTTTAAATGAATTTGAAGATAGCAATGCCGGAATTTTTATACCACCAGAAAACTTTTGTAAATAATTCACTTTAAATTGAAAATATAAAAATAAATATTCAAAACACTTTAAAACATTTGTATCTAATTTTTTCGATAATAGATTAAACAACATGAAATATAATAAATCTATTTCCATCTGCTTTAACGCGAATGTATTTTCATCAAAAGTTCCGTGTGAGAGTCTGAGGAACTTAGCTTAGGCCATTCTTCGAGAGCATTAAAATATGTCGTAAGTAATAATCTCTTGAACTGAAAACGATTAGCAATGATTTTATAAGGCTTCATCGTTTAATGGCAAATGTTTTATTAAACCACGCGATGAATCATCTAGTGTATCTACGAGATATCAAAATTTTTCCACAGGGGACAAACTGACATTATCATAAATCAATCGCTTATAAATTGCATATTTTTCGAAGCCAGAAATACGACCTGAGATCAGCGTAATTGATATGTTGTTTTTTAAGCGAATACTCTATTTATCAACAAAGGATTATTCATATTTTCACCTGTGGCTTATTTTCTATGAGATCTAATTCACATTGTTCAGTGATAATATGAATATTTAATACATAATCATCGATTTTCACCCTAAGAGCCGAGAATTTGTCCAATTGTTCACTTACTTCGTCAAAGAAGATATTCTTGCAAAAAACCTTGAAATGAGTTTCAATTTGCTCGACACTTTTCATCAATGCTCTAATTATAACAATCGATACATTTTCCGGTTAATTAATCCTACTGTATATATAATCCTACAGATTTACTACAAACCTAGATCCGAGAATAGGTTTCTCAATTGGTATAACCATATTTGATTAATGAACGACAATAAAAATTGTCGTAAAAACAATGAGTACCTCAATACGCTACAACTAATTAATCTTCAAAATTAAATTATTAATCGACAAATGCAACTAATTAAAGTGCTCGCTCGACAAAACGTTTAATGATTCAAAATAAGTACCAACAAAGCAACCCTTTTGTTATGCTATCCAATAAGTTGGATGACCCGGGTGGTGCATCAAACTTTGGTCGACGAAAAATAAGATAAGTATTTAAAATACAACCCTCATAAATAATATCCGAAATTTCTACAAAGTTTACATAAATTAAACCGACCGACCATTAATCCTTGCGACAAAGAGAAAGAGATATTTTGTTACGATACAAATAGGGCTTAAGCAACCTTTTTTTATAATTCCTTCAATCTTAAGATATCCAACAAAGTTTAATTAGTCATGTAGTAGTTAGATCACTGTAAATTACAGGAATTTACATTATACGAAATTGAATTAGTAAGCTTCCTCTTTGCGTAGATTAATAAAAAGAACCGACCACAAGTATGAGATGTCTAGAAAGGTCGACTGTCATTCTTAAGATGAGTAATAGTAATAAGTAATTCCCAGTTGTGATAAGAAACTGTATATAACCAAGACATTGCTTAGTCAAGAGTTAATCGTATGTCAATATTTAATTGTTAATTGTTAATAGTTAATAATGAATCGTTAGAATAGTTAATATTTAATCGTTAGTCGGGAATTGTTAATAGTTAATTGTAACTAGTGAATAGTTAGTTAACAGTTAATCAGTCAGTCAATCAAACCATGTAAGTTTTATTTTATATTTTCATGTTTAGATGTAAGGCCTTATTGTAAGAAGAACTATATTTTGCTTTGTTAATAGAAATAAGTATTATTGAACGCCGTGTCTAAAACATTGTACCATGTGTGTATTGTAGTAATGAAAACCTCTTACGATCCCCAAAACCCTCTCAAAAGTTAAACCCCCTTTGCAACATTTGGTGGAGGCTAATACAGATGCGTCTCGAGGGCAACCACCCCTCACGCATCAGTATTATAAATCTACCGTTGTACCCAAATGTTTCTACTATTAAATGTGCAAACAAGATGTTAGTGTCTTTGCAAGACGCCCAAACATATCAAAACTACGACAATTATTAAATTAAAAGTATTACTAAGGAACGACAGCAATAAGAACTAATTAATTAATCAAATAATCCGGCTTATGAAGGCCATTTTGTTAACGCGCGAGGGTTCTTATAATTTTATATATCGACTTACCTCTGCCGTATTCTATTATTCTATAAATGCCGTTTCTACTTTTCAACGAAGTGGACTGTATAGCTACTTATTGGCCGTGTTATGTACGCACTATCACTGTGTTTTTTAGGGTTTATCCCGAAAATCACATTCGGAGATACTAATGACTTAACTCACTTGACCGAACCAACAAAGGCTTTTCGTCGATGTCTATGAGCAAGTGTCAATCACTACCCCGTTAGTCCAACTTAATTTCCACAGGCACGAAGGAGGTTTATGACAGGATATAACGGAAGAAGGGATGACAGCTTTGCTATTTTATTTACAACTACGGATTTACAACGAGTTAAAATTAAGCACGAAAACGTGCGACAAAGAGACCAAACAGCTACATTTATTAAGAAACCACCAATCCTACGTATTTGTTTCAATTTCAAATACATACAATTGTAAAACGCTACATTATCGGTGATCTCAACTGCTTTTGAACAACTCGAAGGAAATCAAATTTAACGACTTACATTACTCTCCATTACGTCCGATAACGGTGTAGCATTAACAGTGTTCGTCCTTTCTTTAACTAACAACAGATAACTAATATCTTTGAAAATAGTCTTAGACACCCTCCCAACCTCTACAAATAATTTTGCGGACGGCCTTGCCTAGGGGATTAATTTCTTACTACATTTTCTGTTTGTACAACTACAACATGACATGATGAATCAATCACACGTGATCTGTAACTATTATGTAATATAAATATACATGGCTCGTTTAGATACCTTTGGCATATGATAATCATCCATCTCTACCGGTGCCTGGAACTCAAATCGGCGTGAAGTTAGCAGACACATTTCAGCAGACAAAACAGCGGAAATACCCGAAGGTTCAGTGGCGTAGGTAAAATTAATATAAAGAAACTTACTCATTTGCTTACTATTTTATGCTGAATATCCTTTGGTAAAACAGATTTATACCAGATGATTATTCTTGCACCTATATATAGCATGTAGACAAAATAATTAGCGCATTTTTAAAAATTGTAAAATACCCTAAACGCAAATAACACAAAATTGAAAAAAACTTGTAAATGAAAATATACTGACAAGACCTGAACAACCTAATTACAGCTACATTAACTATATCTATGACCGACAAAAAGAAAAATTACTGACCTGCCGTCTAAGGGTTCAAAATGGCGCCAAATTATAAATACTAGATTACTTAATATTTTACTAAAAAGTCGAAAAACTGGTAGAACGAAAGAGAGTGCCAAAATAAAACCAAGCCGATTACATCTGCATTAACTATATCTACGACCGACAAAAAGGAAAATCACTGACCAGTCGTCTAGAGAATCAAAATGGCGTCAAATTGTAAATACTAGATTACTTAACATTTTATTGAAAAGTTGAAAAACAAGTAGAATGAAATAGAGTGCCAGGATTAAACCACGCTGATTGCATGTGTATTAACTATATCTACGACCGACAAAAAGGAAAATCATTGATCAGTCGTCTAAGAGGTCAAAATGGCACCAAATTATAAATACTAAATTACTAAATATTTTACTGACAAGTTGAAAAACTGATAAAAGAAAATAGAATGCCAGAATAAAACCAAGCTCGTTACATCTGCATTAACTATATCCACGACCGACAAAAGGGAAAATCACTGACCAGCCGTCTAAGGGTTCAAAATGGCGCCAAATTATAAATACTAGATTATTTAATCAGCGTGGTTTTATCCTGGCACTCTATTTCCTTCTATCGGTTTTTTAACTTTTTAGTAAAATATTAACTAATCGTGCATTTAAAATTTGGCGCAATTTTGACCCCTTAGACGGCTGGTCGGTGATTTTCCTTTTTGTCGGTTGTAGTTATAGTTAAAGCACATGCAATCAGCATGGTTTTATCCTGGCACTCTATTTCCTTCTATCGGTTTTTCAACTTTTCAGTAAAATATTAACTAATCGTGCATTTATAATTTGGCGCCTTTTTGACCCCTTTGACGGCTGGTCAGTGATTTTCCTTTTTGTCGGTCGTAGATATAGTTAAAGCACATGCAATCAGCTTGGTTTTATCCTGCACTCTATTTTTTTCTATCGGTTTTTCACCCTTCAGTAAAATATTAACTAATCGTGCATTTATAATTTGGCGTCATTTTGACCCTTTTGACGGCTGGTCAGTGATTTTCCTTTTTGTCGGACGTAGATATAGTTAAAGCACTTGCAATCAGCGTGGTTTTATCCTGCACTCTATTTTTTTCTATCGGTTTTTCACCTTTCAGTAAAATATTAACTAATCGTGCATTTATAATTTGGCGCCATTTTGACCCTTTTGACGGCTGGTCAGTGATTTTCCTTTTTGTCGGACGTAGATATAGTTAAAGCACTTGCAATCAGCGTGGTTTTATCCTGCACTCTATTTTCTTCTATCGGTTTTTCAACTTTTCAGTAAAATATTAACTAATCGTGCATTTATAATTTGGCGCCATTTTGACCCCTTAGACGGCTGGTCAGTGATTTTCCTTTTTGTCGGTTGTAGATATAGTTAAAGCACATGCAATCAGCGTGGTTTTATCCTGGCACTCTATTTCCTTCTATGGGTTTTTCAATTTTTAGTAAAATATTTACTAATCGTGCATTTATAATTTGGCGCCATTTTGAACCCTTACACGGCTGGTCAGTGATTTTCTTTTTTGTTGGTTGTAGTAATAGTTAATGCAGCTGTAATTGGCTTGTTTAGGTTTTGACAGTGTATTTCCTTCTACAAGTTTTTTTCAATTTTGTGTTATTTGCGTTTAGGGTATTTTAAAATTTTTGAAAAATGCGCCAATTATTTTGTCTACATGCTATATATAGGTGCAAGAATAATCAACCGGATAAATCTGTTTTACCAAAGGATATTCAGCATAAAATAGTAAGCAAATGAGTAAGTCTCTTTATATTAATTTTACCTACGCCACTGAACTTTCGGGTATTTCCGCTGATTTGTCTGCTGAAATGTGTCTGCTAACTTCACGCCGATGGAACTCAACATTTAAGTACAGTAGTAAATTTCAAGGCTGATATATAAGGTCCAGAGATGGTCTTAATGGTATACAATACAGGTGATATTTATGTTATCACGAAGTAGGTTTCTCTAAATTTGAGGCGGACAAAGTCGTGTAGATTTTTTTCCAATAAAAATTGTACATTCTTTCTTCAGACAGTAAATAGGGATTAACAACATTTGGTAAAACCTGGCATTATTTTCCACTGCAATTAAAATAGCCGTTATCTCTGTTTACAGGTTAATTATAAGACTGATTACTAGGTACCCAGTAAAAAATAAAGAGGTAATTTGTTTTATGGCACCTATAAAAAATTTCAGTCTGGCTTAAAAACCACAAATAGCATAGTAATTGATACTCCTGCTTGACACTATTTAAGGCGAATGTCTCTATAAGGAAACGTTGAAAGGCGGGAAACGCAGATATAAATTTGCTTGAGGTCATGAGTGTTATGAGTTACGATGCCATAAACGTAAACCATCTTAAAACCAGTGTAATAACGAACATAAAAAGCACAAGTGAAGAGTTTATCTTTCGCTACTGCATTATTTGGTAAACTAATGTTCTTGTTAAATTTAATGCTAAACATCTTAAACCTTTTCTTCGACGTTACTCTTGAAGGTCTCTTGTATTTCAACTATGCATCTTGATCTAAACCAAGGAGTTGCAGCCAGTTGCAAGAATTTCTAATAATATCTATTGTTGAATAAAATACTGAGAAGGTTATTCGTGCTAAGGGAGCTTGGTTGAAGTTCGTCAAATATACGGCTGTCACAGGATTCCCTACAGGAGATCTAGGCGGAGTTTTCCATAGACTCCAGCTTTTGAATTATACAAATAAAGTAAAAAAATTGTCACGTACAGTTTTGACCCCAGAAAATCTAACCGGTACTCGGTGAAGTACTGCCCTAGAAATTCTGTTTCGATAATATACTAAAAACATTGACCGTACTAACAAAAATGGTTGCCGACTAAGTGGGACGAGTTGTGTAAGTGTTTAAAAAGGATCGCCGAAAGCTATCGGTTGAGATATAGGTCTTTATCGGGAAGTATCGGAGAGTTTATAGGGAAAGTCCTAAAAAGAATAACAGGTAGGTGCCAAAGTCTGAGATCAGGAGAATGAGCTGGCTTAAAATTTACCTAAGAAATTGTTAGGCACCCTATTGCTTAAACACTAAATAACCATAAAGACACAAAAACCTATTTAAAACCCTTGTTTCTACCTAAATAACAAACTTTTACAAATACATGGTATTAAGCAAGTACTATAAATTAATTGTATCGGAAATTTACTTAACTAAAATCTTAACCTAGTCACACAGATGTACTTCAGGCACGTTTTATCAGTTCACGCAATGTATTTCAAATGTTGATTTAGCTTCAAACTTTCTCTGGTATAGTTTCAGATGCATTTATAAATACCTCATGAGTGTAGTTAAGGCGGACTCCATTAAAGCGTCCATTTGGATTAACTTCGCAACCCTAAATATGTTCATCTCCAACGTGTAGTTGTCGATCTGGGAACCAATGTGTCCCTAAGATTGAAAAAAACCAAATTATATAAGCTTAACATTTTCAATAAATACGTGTTAAACCGTCCTGTATGATAATCTTTCTCAGTGCGTGGAATATATCCTTCCCCGCTTTTGTAAATTCCTTATCAATTCCCTGTAACACATTCTAACAGCGACTTGTTGTTTCCAATAATTATTCGTTGAAACCAATAAGCGTTTGCTCATCAAACCACTTAATATTTTCTCGTTCCATGAAATACGCTAGTTATTTCCAGTAAGGTATTTTACGAAACATGTTCAAAAACAATTGCTTTGTATAAAAGCTTTTTATATTTGCAGGCGTTCGAGCTCGTTCAAATTTTATGGGTAATAAAATCGTCCCCTTTAATTAAAGTCATTCGTGGTATTTTTGTAGAGTCGATCGATAATAATACAAACCTCTATTCTTTCCTACACGTGATGCATCTGTTGGCTTCGTTATTCTTTTATTGGATTAAAATAGATCTTTGGCGCACAGGTGTAAATCATTTACGCAAAGCTGAGCTTCAGTACATATTATTTTCTCGTGATTTTGATTCTAAGGTGTATGGAGATGAAGCACGCAGATCCGTGAAGGGTGTCTTTTGCATAGAACGCAATAAGACACTCCTACCACCCCCCACTGTATTCGATTACTATGCCGACCTTTCAGCAACCACAACTTCTGTACAAGAGCTTCGACAATCCCTTACTAAGTTTGATGGTAACAAATCTTCTCTTGCGTTCAAACGCATTAGTGTCCTGTGTCTCCACGTAGGAGGTCGCTGTGTTAAGTTTCCTCCGCTAGAAGCGAAGCGCAAATTTCGTTGGAAGTTACTTCATACTTTGGACCATCTCTGTATTTCTTTCGAAACTAAAATAGAAACATTCCGTTCCACTACTACTCCGGCAGCTACTTTTGATACTACTTACACTTTTTCTGTCTAAACGAAGTCCGCTACGATTGATGAAAATACTTGTACTTTACATGGCCAAACTGTAAAGACGCTTCCTACGCTTACGGGTGGATCAAATACTCTTTCTGTAATTTTTGTTGTTCCGATTACTGTTTTTACTTCTACTCGTCAGGTCATATGCCTTAATTGCGATCAACCTGATCATGTGTCAACAAGCTGCGTAATCGTCTTCAAGTACTCCAATGCTATGGTTGCGGGCATAAGGAAATTACTTGCCGCAACTGTCCAAACTGTCATCCTACTACTACAATTACCAAAACATATCCTTCTTCGGCTTCAAACAAAACATCTTCCGTCTCTAGTTGTACGCCCACCTCTGTATCTCCTCCTGCTCTTCGTACTACGATCACATCATATCCATTTCAGCCATACGAGCCTTTGAACTATAATATTGATTTCTACAGGTATCACGCCCCTACCTACCGCAGGTCTACTAATAAATACTAAATTACTTCTGTTCTTTGTGATTCAAACGATGGTCAAAAAGATTCTACGTAATTACTTTCACCTCAGACTGTGCCTTCTCCACAAACAATAATATGTTCCCGATAAGTCAGGTTTCCTTGTGGTCAACCATAGAAGAAGATTTTCTCTTTACCTTTAGACGTAAGTCAGCTTATACGATTTAGTAAGCTCCTAGATCTGACACATAATATTGCGTCGATAGTAAGTAATTAGGAAAACAGTATTGCAGTCTTAAGAAATTAGCGATAAGATTGTTGTGGGTGCTTTAGTAGTTCATTGTAGCTACGAGTAGTTGTTGATAATAAAGGATCTCTCTTGGTGCAAAAGGGATGTTGATACACTGGTGTCAAGTGGTGATATTGTAGTGAAAAAAACATTTAAACGATTTTTATACGCATACCTGTAACTCGTAGTCAACAATAGAAAATTGAAAGTCAAATTCTTTCCTTCTTAAATTAGTTCAAGCCTAACGTTTTGGGAGCGTGACTAGTAACTTTGCAGAATTCATGGAAAAATTAAATAAAAATTTCGCTAACTTCACAGAGAAATTACAGGGAAACGCTGCGAGTCTGGCGGAAAATTAAACCAGACTGCCACCAATTTTCGTTCCGAATGGACTTGCGCCTTGAAGGAGTTCTAGATTACTGGAATGGATAGAGTGACTTCCGCGTTGCAGTGATCTAAAAAGCAAAACTTTAGGTCCAACCAAAGTAATAGGGTCTTTAGTGAGGAACCAGACTAAGACAGTACAAGCTCCGCGGCGCGGCAAACAATTTGTGCAATACAACAGCACGCCACAGAATTTAAGAGAGAATGCGAACCTACATCGAGGTTTAAAGTAAAACCACCCACATTTGATAAAAAATCTCTTTAACAGCATATTTCAAGCAATTTGAGGTTGCCACGAGTGCTATCGACTGAAGCCTCGGTGAAAGGGCAACAGTGTTTAGTGTATGGTTACGAGGTGAAGACCTAAATATTGTGCAAACCATACCAAACCATGACCAAAGAATCTACTGGGCCTTGAAATCAAGACTGGAAATAAGATGCGGCGGTTTTTATGCTGCAAGTGCACCATGCTTAAGTGAAGAACCGTTATCAAATTGCCAATGAAAATTTGCTAGGTTACAAGGTTTGATGCCAAGAGTACTCCAGCACCGGACAGCTTCCTAAAACTCGTCGCAGAATAGACCTTCATGATGAAATATGCGACGACGAAATTGAGCAAGCACTAGGACTGACCCGGTCATAGGCCTCACGTAATGTGTTGGCTTATGTCTTAGAGATCGAGGCGTCAAAGAAAACGACGCATTTTTGCTACGACGGGACAGGATGCTCTAAAGAGGAGGTGAACCAAGGACGAGGTAACGGGTACTTTGTGACAATTAGTCGGTGAAAAAGGACCACGATGCCAGAGACGCGGATTTGGGCACAGACAAAACCGATGTAAACGGTTCAATAACGAAAATAAAGAACCGAAATTAATAGAAAAGGTCGACAGAGCGGAACAAAAGTAGACTTGCACAGAGTCTGTCTCGAAATGGTCGTCCGTGTTGCGCGGTTGAAATATGAGCTCTTAGTCCAACTACAAAGATTAATGACAATTGGAAGCCTCTATAGTTATAAATCAAACAAGGGCATTGCAAAGACCTAGGTGTCATCCTGGGTTCAAAAGTCAGAGGAAAACATCCATCTTGGCAGCTCATTAGTGCGTTGAGTAGCACCCTAGTGCCTTAATTGACATAATGGGATTCCTTGTAGGGGAAGTACACTTCAGGTGGTGGTTCTTGAAAGCCGGGTGTCGGAGGTTTTAAAGAATAGACTCTTGGTGCAATTCTTAGAGATCGGTGATGAATTTGGGAGTACGCTTCAGGTGGTGGTTCTTATAAACCGAGTGTCGGATATTTTAAAGAATGGGCTTTTGGTGCAACTCTTAGAGGACGGTGATGGATTCGGAAGTACGCTTCAGGTGGTGACTTTAAAAGCCGAGTATCGAAGGTTTTATGGTATATACGTAATTGGAATTCGGTACAACATTTTCGCGTTAAGCAGACACCTTGAGCAAGTACCTTTCTAAGGTGGTCTTCCAACATCAAAAACACTGGAACCAATATTTCCTTCTATTTTTATTGGCTTATCGGTTTCCGGTTTATGAAAGCACTGGATAGATACCTGCAAAAGCTATGATGGCACGCGAGATATGTTTACCATGTTAGCTTGAGTTTTGGTGTAAGCCAGAAGAAAACTTTGTGTGTGAGAATTGCGCAAGCGTAAGAGGTATGGCATCCATGATGACGTTAGGAAAAATATCCAGACGGTAAGCGGTCGGGCTAAACGAGATATGATGTTCAGACACAAAATTCTGGTGCTGGATAGAGAGACAGCACAGGACTGTACAGCCCCAATGGCGGCGTGGATTGTCGCTAAAATTACAAAGACATTGGAAGGGTCCATGCAAAGTTATAAATAGAATAAACGGCTGGTGTATCGGATTTGTAAGTTCGTCAAAAGAAAAACAATAGTGGTGCACTTTAACCGATTATCACATTACGATAGTGATGACGCCGGTAATGCTGACGAACGGCAAACAGTGAGACTCACAAACAGTTACGCTCGTAAGTATGAACAGAATTCTGGATCGACCTATGATTGGTACATGTTTCAGCACAGCGGCACAGGCAAAGCTAGATATGGTATCATGGAAAAAATCAAGGTGATCTATTTGATGTGCCATCGAAATACTGTCTAACACATTGTGTAGCCGCGGACATTAATAATTCTTGAGAGCTTATTCGGATGTTATGAAATAAGTTTAGTGGTGTGGCTCAACTTCGTCGGTAACAACCAGAGGTTGGAAGTAGCATACAACTAAAAAACCGGTATCGTGGTATCTACTACGTGGTGACTAAGCAACGGCCTTCTGGTAAATAGAATTACCAGAATCTGTAAAAGACGTTAGTAGATCTCAAGGCCCAGAACATTAAATTTGGAGATCGGTTGTAGGCTCGATTGGTTTGACTGGAGGGTGGTACGCTGATGAATTTGATTGACAGTTTACAAGGGTTTGCATTCAAGAGTTTTATTAAGCTAACAATATATGTTATTTAGTTCTGGAAATAATACAAAACAATTGAATAAAATATAAATTACAGCCATAAGCATTACTTAGTCGAGTTCTAATTTGTACCTTTCATTATAATATTACGTTTTTATTCGAGCTCTAAAATCGTGATATGCAATAAATTAGTAGTACATACTGTTGATATAAATTGGTCTGTGTGATATAATTATGGTGTTGTGGTATAAATTAATTATAGTGCTTCCATAACTAGTAATTAAGAAGATAGCATTAAAGCTTTAAGAAGCTAGTATTTGTATTGTCGGCGGTTAACTGGAAATAAATTGTCGTATGCGTTTTAAAAATTTTTCTATGGCTACGAATTATTGAAGGGTTTATGTAATCAATTGATAAAGAAGAACTGTCATTTGTGCAAAAGAATTTTCGTTACAATATTCTACATAACGAAGTAAACTAAATTGAGTTATGTACTTTAGTCAACCCACATAAAAAAGTATAATTAGAAGATTCATGACATGCGTTCTTTAATCTCCTGATCCTAGAATTAATTTCTTATGTAAAGCAGATGTAATTTTCGATAAGAACTACACATCCTAGATTTTATAAAATATGGCGTTCTTATGAATGCTGTTAACGGTAGGTCACATAGTACAGTAATTATATAACACACTTAATTCAATATTGCCACTACGGTAAAATGTAACCACTTCTGTAGATGTGTAAAAAGATAAATGTATCCAGTTTCGAATAGTTTGTAGCCTAATACCCAACTTTCAGCTGCTTATTTAAGGAGTTATGTAAAATAACAATGTACTCAATTATTTTAATTAATTGCTATCACCTATAGTTATTCCAGTCCTTAAATGCACCCTTCATTATAAAGTTCAAATATCCCTTGCTTCTCATATTTTAGGCAACAAACTTGTAGACACTTTTACGACTTTTCATAACATTTTATAGTTATTTGATTTACTTACAAGATACAGATTACAGATACTCTATCCATAAGACAAGCTAAAATTGTTCTTTTAGGCTAAATTTTCCAATAGCAGTAATAACAGGATCACTAATAAAATTCACTTAATTTAGAACAACTTACGGTGCCAGGGTTCTGCAATTGCCATATTTGTAAAATTTGGCACGTCAAACCCATCTGTTGACAAATCGATTTCAAATTTACCAGTTTCGTTCAAATTAAATTTTGAATCGTGACTTTCCCGTAATGATTTGCGATACCGAGCAACACCACAGCAACATCTGGAAAAACTTGTTCGTTATTTGAAAATGAAGAAGGAACCAAAACTATGGTTGTTACGTGCCGAAATCGGCCGTAAACATTTATAAGTGTTAATATGCGGGAATTTCGCGCCACAAATTTAAAAGACTTGGTGCGCGTATTTCCGTTACTTGAGAAGTGGTTGGACGAACTTCGCGCCGACGCGTGTGGGGAAGAAAGAGTGGGGAAGATTCCGGCAGACGCTAATACGTGGCTTTTTGCCTTTGAACTTCGAGACGAGTGGTCGTGTCTGGTATCGTATCTTTATCTTACTATGTAGATTTCCTTGCCTTTGTTTATTCGTTCCTATAATCCTGATCTTGCCGTTCTCTACATATAGGTAAAAGAAGAAATATGGATATAACTTGGGAGCAGCCCACACCCCGCAATCGCTAGCTGAAGCAATCCTAGAGGTCGCAGCCACCATCTGTAGGAAGCTGTACCTATTCATGTGAGTACTATGTGTTTATACCCTATTTTATGAATTTTGTATATTTCGTCATTATGCGTAATAATTTGCATATTGTGTGACGTGATTGACAGATGGGCGCGCTAATCTCAACTTTATAGATTGGTGTTACCAACTGCCGTTGCGTCGCGTATACCGCGTTTACGGTAAATATAAGAGGGTTTAAATGTAAGAATTTGGCGCCTTCAACGTGCCTTAGGTTGTAAAATTTCTTTTATGATTAGATAATGTAATAATGTATTATTACCGTTATATATATATATATATATATATATATATATAATATTTGTTTAATGTTGCAGGTTATATTCAAATATTGTGAAATAGAAGGTCATTATTATTTATAAAAAAAAGTTATAATATATATATATAGCTTTTTTACTTAAAAAATAAATTATCTAATTTTTTTTAATATATATGGATCCTAAAAATTTATGTTGGTATCTTGGAACTCACTAGATTGCTTAACATGTCAAAACAGTTGTTATAGTAACTAAATGCAAACGGCCATTTTGAGCTATTGAAATGTATAGCTTTTGCCCTTAAAATGTTTTGTTAATTAATTAATTTCCTGGTAACTTTAAATGTAGTTTCTTTCATGACTGAACTTATTTTAAATGTGTGATTAGTGGTTTTGTATAGAACTACAAGTTTTTGGGAGTGGTTAGTAACAAGTTAACCCTACTTTAAACTACACACGTGAGTAAATATAAATAAACATAAGTAATTAATTGATTTATGCCTTATTCATTGTTTATTAAGGAATTTATCTATTTTATATAAGATTAAACATATCTATGACTTCTTTTTGGACTTTAAAAAGTGTTTTTTTGAAATCGTAAATAAACACTGTCTTGTTTGTAACATTTTAAAAGTGTCTTTCAGTAATCTAGCTATTTAATTATGATTTACAAATTACTTGAAAGAAACCTTGTGTTTAAAAACATTTAACGTAATGAATTGAACTTGTAGAATATCTCTTAAAACGTTAGAGTAACGGAATCTTATTGTATTTGTTAAATAACACATATAATGTATCTTTCTATAATTTAACACATATAATGTATCTTTTACAATTTTGAGTGTTTTTTTATAACTGAAATTATTAAGTATAATTCACAATTACCTATATATAACAAAACTCCATCCCCAAATATAGATTTCCTGATTAACTTGAGTTTTTAGAGTGTTTTTTAATGTTATATTAACCTAACCGTAATATATTTCTTTTCTTAAACATTATCTTGCCTTCTTACAGTTTTAAATGGGTTTTCTTGATAATTTGAACAGTGTAACTTACAAATGCCTTTTCTAAAAGAAAGATTTTGCCTTTGAATAAATTTATCGTAACGAATTGAAGTTAAGTAAACCGTTTTTATCTTGTGATTTACTATAGTATCGTATATCTTATATATTTTTGTCTCAAATATTATTTCAAAATGAATATCGCACATCTTAAGTCTTTGGAGCTGATTTACGAAATTGATTGTAGAAACATCACACCGGCCTCTAATGAAAATGATAGACGATTGCAACTTAAAGCCATTTTAGCCCAGGAAATAAAAGGCCTACCTATTTTTAAAATAATTGTTTCCGATTTAACTCAAAATGTATCTGAAATCAAACAATCTCTTGAGGATATAACTAATATAATAAATAAAATTGACCCGGCCCGAGTGATATTGAATTAAAACGTTTGGTTTCTCGTATAATTCACGTTAAGCAGCGTATAGAATTATTGTGCTTATATGACAATGAACAAGCGAACCAAGCTAAACAAACCTTTTTATCGGATATCTTATTACTTGAAGGGATAGTTCTTGAAAGACTCAATCCAACTGTAGACACAGATATATCTCCACCTTTATCAAATCTCGTAATTTCTTCAGTTCCACCATTAGGAAAATCTATACCTGTTTATAAAGGGGGCTTAACTTTTCAAGGGTTTGACCTCAAATTCCCTTAATGTCTTTTCTCGACACGATTAACGATTTCAGAATTTCTTTTAAATGTACCAACCAGGATTTATTTGTTTCAGCAGGTGAATTGTTTTTCGATTCTGCGTTGATCTGGTACCGAAACATTAGGGATCAAATTTCTACTTGGGAGGAATTAGTTGCGTGTTTAAAACGGGACCTCCTACCCCATGGTTATATTACCGACCTTTTGAACGAGATACGAAATCGAACCCAAGGACCTGACGAAAATGTTATTTCCTTTATTACCTCAATAGAAGCTTTATATAGTAGACTTGATAATAAACCTTCAGAAGTTGAAATTATCGATCAGTTACGTAGAAATTTAAATCCTTATTTTTCCAAACGCCTAGTTTTACAGCAAATTTCTTCCTTAGCTCAATTTAAAGATTTATGTCATTTACTTCAAGAAGTGCAGCTGCGAGTTGATAAATACCGCCCCCTCCTGGAAAACAATCTGGACTTTTAGAACCCGATTTAGCGTGTCAAGTTCAAACTTCTCAAAAAGTATCTACCCTTAATGTTCCTTCTACCGCAACAAATAACTCACTTACCTGTTGGAACTGTAAGAGAAGTGGACATAATTACAACGTTTGTACTTACCCCAAAAATATTTTTGTTATGCCTGTGGTCGCGCAAATATCTAAAAATCTAACTGTACGCATTGTAATCCTAAGGTATCGGGAAACTCCCGTCGAGATATTCCTATCCAGGGCGTGAATATCTCAAGGAATCAAAATCGTCCTCAACACCAATCATTCAACGGACCCAGACGTCAATAAATTTAAACCATAAAACTACCTCTAACGCTGTACCGTTATTAAATTTATCTAACAATAATATCGCTACTGTTAATGTACAAAATGCCTTGCCTTCATTAGAAGAATTATGTTATACTACCCCGTCTGAATGGTCTAGCTGGCTACAAACCGTTAATTCCTTTTACCATAAAAAGTCTGCCGCTTTACAACTTGTTAAGAAACTCTTTGATAACCGTCCACACTTACCCATCTCGATTGGTTCCTTTAATGTAATAGCTTTACTGGACACAGGTTTTTCATGCTCCCTTATAAATAACGAAGGTCTACAACAATTATCTAAACAAAATATTAAAATTCAAATTGTCCCCGAAAAAACTTCTATAAATTTAGCTGACGATAATCAAATATATGTAACGGGTTCCCTTAAATTAAAAATTCGAGTAGAATCACTTGAACGTGAGGTTCCATTTTTAATTGCACCTACATTAGCTTATCCTTTCCTACTAGGTGTAGATTTTTTCAAACTTTTTAACTTGTCGCTTTATTTCCAAGATTTTTCATGGCAAACTTCTCTTAAAACAAATTCCTGTGCATCTGCAGGAATATCTAATAAAATTTCTCTTACCGATTCACAAAATGTAATTCTTAACTTTACAATTGACAAATTTCGTAAACTTAATACCTCTGAACTTGGTTGCGTTACTACTGCAACACATATTATCTCTACATGTAATGCCCTCCCTTTTAAGCAACGTCAATTTCCGTTATCGCCTGCATTGCAAAAGCAATTGCATTCCGAAATAGATAAAATGTTAGAATCTGGTGTTATCTCTCCCTCAAATTCACCCTGGATGTCTCCCGTATTATTAGTTCGTAAGAAGAATGACGATTGACGTGTTTGTTTTGATGGCAGAAAGTTGAATTTCGTAACTGTCTCTGATGTTTATCCTCTACCAAAAACTGACTCAATTTTAAACCGGCTTCGAAACGCAAAATTTATCTCATCTATCAACCTTAGACAAGCTTTTTATCAGATAACCCTCGACTTACCTTCCCGCCCTAAAACTGCTTTTTGTGTTCCATGACGAGGTCTTTTGGAATATAATTTTTTGCCATTTGGCCTCTGTAACGCACCACAAACCTTACAACGTACTATGGATCAAACGTTAGGTCCTATCTTACATCAGGAACGTGCCTTTGTATTTTTGAATAATATCTTAGTTATCTCAAGTTCTTTTGATGAGCTCTTCCTCTATTTTTTTCTACCTGGAAGTGCCTTTTATGCATTCCAAATACCCACCTCCCTCTTTCTACCGTTCCTATTTCTCTGCCTTTTCATTTCTGTTAGTCACCGTGTGGTTGCGCGGAGGGTTTTCACAGACACTCGGACCCCGTCTCTGGGAATCTTTCGTGAGGTCATGCGGTGCCGCTGTCAGCGCATATGGTCGCTAACAGTGAAGGTATGTACGAGTGTGTGAATGTGTGAGTGCATGTGTATATATATACCGTTATATACCGTGTGGATGTCGTGTGATTGTATCACCGATATCAATTAACGCCGGGTGCAGGGATGCACCCAAATGCCTTTGCCGGTCTCTCGTACCGTTTATTGTAAACGGGCCTGCTTCACAGGTCGCTCTTTTTAGAGAGTACGAGAAATTCCCATTTAACGGCTCCACGGAGCCACTCTATCGTTATCTTTATCTATTATCTTTGATAATAATTTATGTTAATATCTTTATTTTATTTATTATCTTTGATAATAACCTTAGTTTAATATCGTTATCTTACCGATTACCGTTAGTAATAACTTTAGTTTAATTTCGCGTTACCTTACCTACTATCTCTAATAATAACTTTAGCTTAATATCGCGTTATCTTACCTAGTATCTCAAATAATAACTAAAGCTTAATACCGTTATCTTACCAAATACCTTTGATGATAACTTAAGCTCAATATCGTTATCTTATCTATTATCTTCAACAACAATTTGAGATCTTGTTTTATCTTTTTACCTTCCTAACGTTTGGTATTTATGACCAGACGTGGGATTTATTTTTCTTGAAATTAAGTGAAAAAGCTAACCTGATATAGAAATGTAATTTGTTAGGTTAGCTATGTAAGAATTTAGTAAGGTGGTACGTTGGGTAAATTTGTTGATTCACAACCATGTCATGGACAAGTTTTGATGTGTATCGTTACCAAAGTACCAGTGATAAAAATTTGCTAGAGTGTAGAGTGACGCACTCTTTTGAACATTTTAAAAATTTGGGCACTTTTGCCAACAAAGAACAGTTTTGATGCAACGCTCATGTGCGTCTGCACGCAAGAAACTTTAATGTTAGTTTTAGTTTAGTACATAGGTTAGGCGACTTGTCGCATTGGTTTTACTTTAAGTAGTGTCTCATGCTCTCCGACAAATTTGTGCTGTCAAGTATTAGTGTAGTCAAAAACAATGGGACTACATTTTCCGTTTCCTGGTATTTTGGAAGACGTGTTATCGGTCGGAAAAACCAGGTGGCGCCTTAAATAAACATTTTGTAGGTTTTAAGTTAGGATTTACGTAAGGTAGTTAGGATTTAGATTTTAAGATGTTACTGTGCTAACAGTCTTTTTCTTTTTTTAAGTTTTTTCTTTTATGGCTTTGTCGCGATTGTTACGTGCCGAAATCGGCTGTAAACATTTATAAGTGTTAATATACGGGAATTTATATACGCGAATTTGCGCGTATTTCCGTTACTTGAGAAGTGGTTGGACGAACTTCGCGCCGACGCGTGTGGGGGAAGAAAGAGTGGGGAAGATTCCGGCAGACGCTAATACGTAGCTTTTTGCCTTTGAACTTCAAGACGAGTGGTCGTGTCTGGTATCGTATCTTTATCTTACTATGTAGATTTCCTTGCCTTTGATTATTCGTTCCTATAAACCTGATCCTGCCGTTCTCTACATATAGGTAACAGAAGAAATATGGATACAACCTGGGAGCAGCTCACACCCCGCAATCACTAGCCGCAGCAATTCTGGAGTTCGCAGCCACCATCTGTAGGAAGCTGTACCTATTCATGTGAGTACTATGTGTTTATACCCTATTTTATGAATTTTGTATATTTCGTCATTACGCGTAATAATTTGCATATTGTGTAACGTCATTGACAGATGGGCGCGCTAATCTCAACTTTATAGATTGGTGTTACCAACTGCCGTTGCGTCGCGTATACCGCGTTGACGGTAAATATAAGATGGTTTAAATGTAAGATAGTATACAAATAGTTCACAGGATTTAGGCGTGGAAGGCCTACGTTCTAAAACGATGTTCACAAATCTCGACGATGCACCTCTGTTGTCGAGAATGATATCGATACTGTATATATCATAACTTAAGCAAATTGACAAGTGCCACATACGGAGATAGCGATATTCTTCGGCATTGAGGCAAAAGAGATATGTGCAATTTTGCACGATTAGCTCTATGTCAGAAAACTCTGCTATCGATGGGTTTCTACAATTTGGAAAACGTGTCAGGAATGCACGAAATAAAAAAAATGAATAATAGTTGTTCAAATTCTGTACAGAAGAACATCGTAACACTGGTGCTTTATTTGAGTAAACATTAGTTATTGGAAAAGAATTTCGCTGATTAAATAAGCTTTAACACCGAAATACTCTGAAAGTTTTACAGAAGTTTGGATGGTTTACATATAATAACATGGCTATTTCATTATAATATTAAAATAGGTACCTAGTACATTCTTATACAACCAACAGTAAAAACTGGAGCTTTTCGAAAAATATACACAAATTTCTGGTAAATAAATAGCCTAGGAAAACGTATTTGTAAACATTCACACGAGTTTAAAGAAACCGAAACAATAGTAAATTACCCCAATAGTTTTAAACCCATAAATTTACCGCCATAAAAATGAATTGAGAGCAAAAATAATCACGCTGCATTTAAAAGTGTGAGAACCACATGACCGTGGACATACATGTTAAGAAATCTAATCTAGTATACAGGTATAGGTTAAAAAAGTGATCAGTGGGGGTGAATTTCAAAAATAACTTACTGTCATAATAAAATGCACAATCAATAAAGAAAAGAGTCCAATAAAACTTATTTATTATCAAGTGAATACTGTCTCTGAATGTAATACTGCAGTCACACTATAAAAAGGGCCCAGGCATTGTAAACGTTGCGGCCATAAGTATTTAAGAAAAATAGTTAAAACTCTTTAAAGAATAAGTTTGCCATTCAGTACGACGGAAGTCATGTCAAATGTGTACATAAATGTACCAACATTGACTGTAGGAAATTATAATAGCTGGTGATTTCGAATTACAGCAATTTTGCGTAAAGAACAATCAGAAGTAATCGAAACCGATCCTCCTAAAGAAGACGCAAAGGGGAAGGAGTTCTTAGTTTACGATGCAAAAGCTCAAGCATTTATAATACAAGGTATTTCCGATAAGTACTTGGATATTATTAAGGATTGCGAATCGACTAAACAACAGATGAAAGCTATGAAAAATGTATTTGAGCGAACAAGTTCGTTTACAAAAATTAACATTATGGAAAATACTATTTAATTTAAAGTCTGGTAAGAAAAACAATTTATGGGTCAATTTCACTACACAAAGAGTCTGGAAGACATGAGAGATTTTTCATAGAGGGAAAAGTTAATAATGATAAGGTAGTATGGTTTGATTTGTCCACATCAGGGGTAGTAATAGTGAATGAAAAACAGACAAGTATAGGGACAGAGGAAGAAATATTTAAGAATCAAGACAGTAAGGATAGTTTTATTTTCTGTGAAGCAATAAGGATAATGGGTATAGAAATAGCAGGAGGAAAGACAGGGAGGCAGTCGATTAAAATTGTAAAAAAAAAAGACGTGGAGGATCAAGAAAAGAGTTAGATTTAAATAAAGATACGTGTAGATAGTTGGAGTTATAGATAGCGATAGAAATAGAGTTAGGTGTTAATAGATAAAAATAAATAGTGATAGATGTGAATAGATAGTGTAAGGAAAGATAAGTTAAACAAATAAAAATAGGTGTACATAAGTAGAAAGAACTTAAATAAATAGAAATAAGGAAAGATAGGTATGGATGAATAAAAATAAGTTGAATAAATAGATAGTGATAGACAGAAATAGATGTAGATTAATAGTGATAGATGTGAATAGATAGGTATAGATAGATAGAAATAAGTAGACATAGGTTAAATAAATAGGAATAGGTGAAGAAATAGTGATAGATGTGAATAGATAGGTGTAGATAGATAGAAATAAGTCAAGTAAATAGAGATAAATGAAGATAGATTTAGATAGATAGAAATAGGTAGAAATAGGTTAAATAAATAGTGATAGGTTGAATAGATAGGTATAGGTAGAAATAACTAATTAGATAGAGGGATGTAGATATTATATAGGTACAAAATTTGGTATAGTGCATCGTATTGGACTCCAAAATAAGCCAAATAGTTGTTTAAATTTTTATTCAAATAGGGGGAATATACTGTGTAGGTCAAAGGTCAACATGTGTAAATAGGCCAGAAGGTATTTTTATAACGACCCTGTAGATAGTAAAATAATAAATTATTTAATACGCTTCAAATCCAGAGTTTGCATACTTTGGTATAAGACAAGCTAGACAATTAAATACAGAAATTTTTAGTGCTAAATGACATATTTTTATATAGTTTCAAAGTAAGAAGTTTTATACATTAATTTATTGTAAGACAAGGTTGACTATTGCATACAACCATAAAGAATATTAAAGCGTAGCGGTAGGGAAAAATCAATAATTTGTATACGTTAAGTGCACACAACCATGGAGACTAAAGCTTCGTGGTAGGGAAAAATCAATAATTTATATACGCTAATTTAATACAAGGTTGACTATTGCAAGCAAATATTAAAGCTTCGCGGTAAATAAAAATCAATAATTGATTCAACGGATGATTATTTAGCATCGTAAACGAAAAGGAACCTTAACTTAATTCATAGAAGTCTATAGAATAACTTAAACAAACCGTCGAGGAGTTCATAGAATGAGAGCTTCAAGTAAATAGATATTTCTTTGAAAGCTATAAAACGCAACGATAACAGTTCACGGTATTGTACAGCGGTAAAAGCCAGGTTAACGAACGAGTATGTTAGTTGTGAAGCAAAAATCAATAATTTTAAGGGACGGAGAATCGTTAGCAAGCTATCAAAGAGAGACGGAGAATACATCAGCTGATAAAAGTACAAGCAGTTTTCAAGCGCGTGACAGACGAGTATATTTTAAAAGACAAATGGGTGAAACAAAGATGCAAGATGTTTGTCGACGATATCGATTTTCAAGGCGCACATTTAGCAAGAGTATCGTAACCGTAGACAGCACGGCGATAGTGGGAGCTGAAGGAAATTAGGAAAACACGAGTGAGACATAAAATAATGGTTATGAATGCATGACTGCGAGGAAAATAGAGACGCAGACACTATGGGCGTGTTTTGCAGGTCGATAGAGGTATGGAAAGGAAAGATTTTCTGGGTACGCGTCTACGGTTGCAAGTGATAGCTAGTTTTTTGCGCTAAATCCATGGTGGCAGCAGTGAATTCTGAGTTTTAAAAGTTCGTTGTGTATTTTGAGTGGAGGTATTTGGAGAATTGTTGTAACAAATGTGATAGTTCAGCAAAGGCTGTAGAAATACGTGACAAGAGAAGGGGTTTTAAGATTATAAAAGCTCTTGCCAGGGGTGGTTGGGCTCTCTTAATCTTCTGATTCACTCTCTTAATCTTCTGATTCGCTCTCTTAATCTTCTGATCCGCTTCGAATACATTAGGTAGCATCGAGTAGACATCCGAATTTAAAATTAAAAGCCGCAACAGAATGCAGTCCATTGTACATTGTTACAAGTGTTCTAAAGGCACAAGTTAGTGCTAACAGATTAAACGGGCTAAAAATAAATTAGTATAAATAATTGTACGAGTACAACAGGATGCTATTGAGGTAAACGAACCAAGTATTTCTTGAACGAGAGTGCTAGTGGCACGTTAAATTGAGATAATTTGGATTTGGATGGATGGTGGTATGAAAAGCATCCACTAATAACTGGGGAACTGGATTTTTGAGTGGAGATGGAGTATCTGTCCATGTAGCAGTAAGAACGTGGGGAAAATACAAGGATGTGGTGCGTCCGAAGAACACACCAGGTAACGAATTTTGTTTTATTGTTGAACTGTGGTGCTGGCATTGTGTTATAAAGCTAGGTGTGTTTAGAATTATATGATGAAAATTTTATGAACTGAAAATTAATTTGTTTACCGTATATAAAAGACAATTTTCCATTATTATTTTGAGTAAATAAAAACAGGAGTAATAATTTTTGATGTAAAGAGTAAACGGGTCTTTAGCGTAATTTAACTATAGGATATTTTATGCATATCAAGGAAGAATGTTTATAGTTAGCTCACCATGGACCAAGTAAAGGTAAATTTAGGGTTTCACGATAGGCCTATCTACTTTGAAAAATAAAAAAGTTGAAGTGTAATAACGCACTAACAATTTAAATTGAAAAAAAAGGATGAAATGTTTTATTGTAAATATGACAATGAAAATATTGAAATTGATTCGATAATCATTTATGTCATATGAATAAAAAAGTGTATGTTTGTCCAAGGATTTTATTTTATTTTTGTATTTTGTTGGGTGTAAAGGTGTTGAAAGATTGTGTAGTTGAGGTAAGTATATCTCAGGAGGTAGTGCCCAGAGCTAGCCGTGGTAGATCAACTTGGAGAAGCAATTATTATAAATATCAAACTAGAACATATTATAAGCAAAACGCGAAATTTGTCACGAAGTTTCATTTAGGTGCAAATTGCTGGAGTTATATTTCTATCTAGATGACCACTGCATTTTTATGACAACCAATTCGTAGGGCATGTTTTTCAAATAGAAAGACACTGCATTTTTATGACGCCCAAAGTTAGGGCTCGATTTTAGAACTTCTTTCCAGGTAAGAGCACAGTAAATTATGTCAATCCAACGCTGGGACTCGATTGTTCAGGCTTAACTTCACGGTAATTTTGGCTTCCAACGGTAGGGCGCGAATTTAATCCGGGAGAGGACACTGCAAAATATGATGTCTGTTTGTACATACAATAACTAATTACATAGTAATAGGCATGTTAGCTCGGCAAATGTTTTAATGTTGGAGGATCTTGGTAGTCGCAAAGCTACTTTATCCCCTTCACACACTAAATATCGTTGAAATAGGGTAGTTTTCCTCCTTAAGATTATATATAAAAAACGGCTGCTTAAGCTTTATGGTAACGTAAGCACACACTTCTTTGATAATCATCCTCTCAATCGTATAAATAGGCACATGTTGAAAAATTTCTCCAATCCTCAAGTTATTGAATTTATATGAAATTTAACTAAATAAAAATTAATCAGCTAATTTCGCCTTAAGGGCATTGGCTTCCACAAAGTCGCTACCAGGGCGCAATACAAATTGAAGGCACCCATTCTTCTAAACTATAAAATTTTCACCTAATGTATTCAAATCAAACATAATTAAATCAAAGGCACCTTCAATCTATGTCATATAAGTCAAACTCAAAATTTTTAATATTTTGACAACGATCCTAGGTCATGGATCGAAACGTAAATAAAGACGATTTTAACAACTATGACTAATTTAATTCCCTAAGAAGATTAAGAAAAATACAAAACAAACCACAACAAACATAGGGAGTATTTATTAATAAATAATAAGTTGACTTAAACCAATATCATTACTTTCCGACACCAAAATTTACTGGTGTATGTAAACTTCAACCATTATTCCAGATGAAAATTTTAATTTATATTCTCTTATGACATTTTCACTTCCTGATAGAAATTAGTTATGTACATATAAGACCTTTGTACTAAAGTTTCTTAAAAGAGGTTGCATGCTAAGAAAGATATAAGTGCGAGGTATAATGGTTAAATTAAGAATATTTTGCCAATTTCTTTGTTTCACATTAAGATATTTGCAAATACTTATAAAATCATATTATAAAATATATATGCTACTGCAGTATCTGATCTGCCTATACAATTCAAATGTTTAACATAAATTTTCTAGAAATGTCGAAAATAAACTTACGATTTTTTAGCTATTTGCCACAGAAAAGGTTGCGATTCAGAAGCAGGAACCCTATTTCTATCAAAAATGGACAGTTCCTTATTAGGAGAAGAAAGTAATTCATGATGCTGTAGTTAATTGATCATCAATGAACAAAATAACAATATTTTAGTAAAGACGTAGCTTGTTGAATACATGAATTCTTTTCTTAAAAATTATACATGTCCGGTTATCTCCTTATCCTAAAGACATAAAATAGTCCATGAGGGTCAAATGTCAGCAAGTTTATAATTTACAATAGTGTCAGCTCCTCTCGTAAGCGTAACTTATAAATACTGTTATTAGGTACGCACGAATAAATTCTACTGGTTTTTAATAATTTCTAAATCGGTTAAATGGTCAACGGGTGTTATTTTATTTTCTAATTAGGCACAATGAAGATATTTATGTTGGTAGACCTTTACTGGCAATAAAATACATCTGTGAAACAGTTGGTCTAAACTGTTGTCACTTTAATTTTAAAAGATATATGTGAAACCTTATTATAGAATAAATATTTCTTTCATCCAAGGTATATTCTGTTACAACGCGCGAGGCGTGATCTACTACAACAAGCAATAACCTAAATTTTTCTTAATATGTAACGGTTTTCTTTCTTGCGTTGGGTTCTAGTGTTACGAATTTTTTCGCACTAGCACGTTGGTCACGTGAGATACGATTCTAATAATTGGAACCAGCGTGCTAAAGGCCTTACGCTTCTTTCACAGAAAATCGAAGGAACATCTTTCGGCATAGCTAAGGGGTCTATTCCTGAGTAGGGCAAAGAGAAATGGGAGGTAAGTCGTTTTCTGTTTCTAAACAAAAACTAGACAAATTCTAGTAGGCGCCCTCAAGTCGTAAGATAAACAAGTTAAGGGCTAAGCAATATCTAAGGGCGGACGTGGAAACCCAAAGATAAAAAGATCTCCTTCGTTAACAAGAACCAGTCTTATAAAAATAAGACGCAGCTTCTGAAAGAAATTACACAGGTTAAAGAAAAAAATATAGAACAAAGTGTGTGTGTTTTAAAATAAATGATCATATATAACCATTTAGATATTGCTTTTTGGCACAAAAATTGTTAATTAGAAGTTCTACTTTTATATTATCAGATTTGATCGCATTTGACCAAAATATAACTATAAATGTTTTAACTAATTGTATATGTAATTGTATATGTAAGATTTGAAACAAGGAATGAATTCTGGTTTTGTATTCTGCAAAATTTTTAATAGTTCTAAAATTTGTAGTTACTGTGTGTGGACTACATGAA
Organism: Platerodrilus igneus; assembly: GCA_036346225.1. Classification (NCBI taxonomy): domain Eukaryota; kingdom Metazoa; phylum Arthropoda; class Insecta; order Coleoptera; family Lycidae; genus Platerodrilus; species Platerodrilus igneus. Next base: position 15,540,843 of record JARFIW010000858.1, read on the forward strand.
TAGTAACCAAGTTGTACGGGAATACAAATACACTTGACATAGGAAAAGGAAACTATTTAATTAAAGGCAAGAGTGAATATTTACAATGACATTTTAAACATTTTTTTGGCATTTTTAATAACAACTTCTAATTTCATATATATATATATATATATATATATATATATATTATAGTGGTTTTAAAAGATTAAAAATAAATATAAAAGAAACAATTTCAAAACACCCTGTATAAAGGAACAAACAAAATTTACGAGCGAAATTTATTCCAGTTAATTCATTTTTAAGTAATGGGTATTAATCAAATTGTACAAATAATGATAAATATTTAGTAGGTTTGCAAAGAAATTAAATGGTAGAGGCCAATGCCAGTAATTTATTAATTTAATTGAATTTAATTGAAGGATTATTGATGTATAATATGCATAAAAGCGTGTAAAAATCCAATAATACCAAGGTGAAAAGCGCTGCTAACAAACAAATATATCGGTGGGGTAGAAATACGCCGAACTCCAACTCGAGGAAGTGTTGTGGTAAAACGTCAGTTAATTAAACACCTGCAGAATTTTAAATGTCACGTTCCAATTATTTGTGTAGATAAAGAGGAAGATTCTACGTATATCGAGTAAACCGTCGCCTGGGTTCGTAGTAAATACTAACGAGGGGTTATTTAAATCACGTAGTAAGTCCACGTGGTGTAGATAGCAAATAAACAGAAATATCGATTTTCTACCACTCAAGCAAGGTTAGAAAGAGACGTAGAAAACGCATAAGCATGGGACAACGGTTATATAGGCGGGATTTGTGGTGCGTCAGTAGGTCTACGATTGGTCGATATAGTTAGTTTGACTTGAAGCAGACACGAGGATAGTGTAGCGGAGTTTTCTGAAAATATAATAACGACGTGCTAAAATTCGCGGGATTAAAAATCGGTTGAGTGAAAAATTGTAAGAATGTGTTGCTGTTAACAGGGGATTTCGGATAAATGCGGCCACGAGGTGGCAGCCTAAGTGTATAAATATTATAAAGAGGTAGCACGGCTCTCCTCTCTTCTCTTCTCTTATAACTTCGTGTCCTTAATATTTCGATCGTTCCAAACGACGTATGAAAGTATCACAAGTTGTAAGTATTATAAAATCATTTAAATTATATTGCATGGTGGTAGCCTCTTAATTAGTACGCGGCTAGTGTGCCGAGATTACTTATTTTAATTGAGGTATCACCTATAATTTTTAACTAACTCGTGTCGGGACATTAAGTAACGTGGTTTGAAGCAACTAATTGAGAAAGACGTATGTTTAGATGGAATTTGGAATTTGGTTACACCGTGGAGGCGGCGTTGGCGGATAGGCTTAGATGGAGTTCGTCTAGTAACAGCTGGAAACGGCCTACAGAACAGATAGAAGAAATACATGGCATCGTCCACAGAGCAGAAATCTAGAAATTTCCAGGTAACGATTTGAAATTGTGTTTCTTATAAACTGTGAATATTGGGTGATGTGTGAGAGTGATTTTCAAGGTAGTGTGGATTATTTACGTATTGAACATAATACGTGTAAATAACTTTATTATGGTGTTTAGCTGGAAATTTGAAGGTGTCTATAAAGCTTTTTAACGTTCCATCAAAACGTAAAATTTTTGTGAAGAGTACATGGCTTTGTTTTTTTATTTTTTTGTAAGAGTATTTCAAAGTAGAAGGGCATGCATTATGCATAATTAGCTGGGTTATCATGAGCTCACCCTACACAAGAGTTTACTTAGATTAAAAAAAACAACATAAATTATAAAGAAGGAATTTTAGAGAAGGTATTATTCAAGGCCAATTTACTGCGGGTACATTTTATGTGTTTGATGATTTAAAAATAAAATACAGGACATTACTAAATAAGATTTCCTGAAATGTAACGTGATCAATGAAATATGGACAATATTAAATTTCATTTGTAAATAGTAATAAATAAAAAATTGTATGTTGGTTGTATTTTGTGGTTTTATTGCGAGTGTGTGTGTACGATTGAGAATATGAGAGTGAATCTAGATACCCAAGTGGAGGTCCAAATAAGCTAGCCGGAAGCAGGTGCAGAAAATTGGCAAGTCAACCGAGGAAGAGAGGAAAACGGGCAAGAAAATTTTTTTTTGACTTATTTAAATTTTTGGAAATTTTTCTATTTTCGAATTTAAAAATTTAATAAAATTTTCGAAAATATTTTTGTTGGTGAGAATTTAGACCCGAGTGCCACGGCAAATTTTGGACGGCCCAACGTTAGGGCTCGAATGTTTTTGAGAGAGTACTAAATTAGACCCGAGTCCCACGGCAATATATATATATATATATATATATATATATATATATATATATATTATATAGTGAATAAGATGAAATAATAACTTAGACTTTTATGCAAAGCCCAAATGATCATTTCAAATCGAGCTAGTAATTGAAAGATGGAAAATATAAGGTCTTGGACAGGACTTGAACCTGTATCTTGGTTTTGCCGGAACCATGCGTTTACCAATTACGCCACCGAGACCGATGACACAATTGGGAAATTTTCAAATTTAAATCGTGTACACGACGATACATCAACCTAACTTTCAATTACGTTCGGCATTTTTGTCAATCATATCTGACATTGTCAATTTTTGACTTATGTCAGTTATAGACAGGAAGCTACGCTCAAAATTACGGCTATAAGCCAAGTATTAAATATATAAATATTTTAGGTAGTTAATTACACAAGGTAAGTTGATAAATACTATCGTATTATAGTGAATATGATGTATCGTCGTGTACACGATTTAAATTTGAAAATTTCCCAATTGTGTCATCGGTCTCGGTGGCGTAATTGGTAAACGCATGGTTTCGGCAAAACCAAGATACAGGTTCAAGTCCTGTCCAAGACCTTATATTTTCCATCTTTCAATTACTAGCTCGATTTGAAATGATCATTTGGGCTTTGCATAAAAGTCTAAGTTATTATTTCATCTTATTCACTATAATAGGATAGTATTTATCAACTTACCTTGTGTAATTAACTACCTAAAATATTTATATATTTAATACTTGGCTTATAGCCGTAATTTTGAGCGTAGCTTCCTGTCTATAACTGACATAAGTCAAAAATTGACAATGTCAGATATGATTGACAAAAATGCCGAACGTAATTGAAAGTTAGGTTTGATGTATCGTCGTGTACACGATTTAAATTTGAAAATTTCCCAATTGTGTCATCGGTCTCGGTGGCGTAATTGGTAAACGCATGGTTCCGGCAAAACCAAGATACAGGTTCAAGTCCTGTCCAAGACCTTATATTTTCCATCTTTCAATTACTAGCTCGATTTGAAATGATCATTTGGACTTTGCATAAAAGTCTAAGTTATTATTTCATCTTATTCACTATAATACGATAGTATTTATCAACTTACCTTGTGTAATTAACTACCTAAAATATTTATTTATATATATATATATATATATATATATATATATATATAAAGTAAGATGTATCTGTAAACAAACTCTTATGAAAATAATAAGAGCCATTGACAAATACAAATCGGGCTGGTAGTTATATAGCCATTAACAAAACATTAGCTTTATTAATTCATAGGGGAGGAAACATCCACTGACCAATGGTTTCGGCTTGTTAGCCTCATCAGAGTGGACTGTTCCCAAGAACCCTATGAAGTAATCGAAGCTATTATAATGATATAATTTCGAAACAATCACTGTACTATGGCAAAAGTAAATAAAACCGCCATCAGGTGATAAAACACCAACACTACTAAAGTGTGGAAGTACAGAATTGAACCGAAACTACATAATAAATTTTGAAAATGACTATAAAAGTACGTTGGGCCTTTGAGATTTGCGGAATGTTACAGCAAAATTTATTTGCTAACGTAACAAACAGTGATTGTTTCGAAATTATATCATTATAATAGCTTCGATTACTTCATAGGGTTCTTGGGAACAGTCCACTCTGATGAGGCTAACAAGCCGAAACCATTGGTCAGTGGATGTTTCCTCCCCTATGAATTAATAAAGCTAATGTTTTGTTAATGGCTATATAACTACCAGCCCGATTTGTATTTGTCAATGGCTCTTATTATTTTCATAAGAGTTTGTTTACAGATACATCTTACTTTATATACTATTTTCTTATTGCGGACTGCAAATAACTTGTCTTTTTTTATGTATATATATATATATATATATATATATATATATATATACTGTAAACGTCAAACGACGAACATTAAATTTGTTACAATTTCAATTAATTTTATAATTTAATAATTTAGTAATTTTTAAATTTATTAATACTCTCTTCAGTGTTTTGAATAGTATAGTTTAGTGAAGTGCCTTCATTTGAATGTAATTAGTAACATAAATCTAAATTTTATACATATAAAATAGAAATGATATGTACAGAAAATTTATTGTGACATTACGAAAGCCTAAGCAAACAGTGAACGAAATTTTTGATCTGAAATATCATCAAAAACCAAAATAAAAAATTTACATTTATGTCTACAAAGCAAGAACAATCTAAAGAGATCCACGAAGACAATGGTTTTTTTACGTAAATGTGAAATATGCAACAAAAAATACAAGGAAATAAAGGGCCTCATTCTACACAAAATCAAATCACATAAAAATAATCTAAAAGCACCATCAAATTCAATAACAGACAATACGACAGAAGACAAGAAATCAATCTTCTTCATCTCAAATTAGCCAACCTAAAAAGCAAAACTAGGGATGAACTCGGGCTCGGGCTTTCGGGCCGGCCCGGCCCCGGCCCGGCCCGATTTCGGGCTCAAATCCGGGCCGGGGCGTTGACTACATTATTCGGGCCGGGCCCGGGCCGGACTTATCTTTCTTCGGGCCGGGCCTGACCAAACGACTCGGGCCGAAAAACGCACGAGTAGATACTCCACCGTCCTTTCACTTCTATCTCACATTAAGTAAGTAAACGTTCTTAATTATATTTTCACGTAGTGTCTTCATGAACCCATTAATAATCAGTTTTTCCTCTTGTTTAGTGTAAAGGAGATGTGATATTATAACTCTCTTCTTATCCCGAACATTTTTTTCTAATCCTATTCAATGTTTCTCATGTTGTACTTTAGACAAGTTAAAAATGCTAAGGAACATCAAACTAAGTGATTTATTCATAATTCAAAAGTTGGAACTATTTATATTATGTATATGTATATACTTCAAATTTCAATCATGCGGCGAACGTCGATATTATCAATCGCGTGTATAGTTTGTCTTCTGCCTAAAACACTAGGGAGCTACTGCAACGTTCATTTTATCAATTTTTTTAATAAACTTTTCCTTTATTTGACATTTACACATGCGCAATTACACCTTTAATGTTTATACTTTATTAAAATACAGAAAACCTTTATTTAATTTAAATACAGACAGGGAATGCTTTTATTTAAGGCGTCTTAATTATGACATATACCAAATTCCTAACGTACAACCTTACATTTAATTGCCTGCTTCTGTATAAATATTGTGAAATTAAATGGTTTCTTGTAGGGTTGTTTCCGTAATTAAATTTAGAGATATAATGTCCAAGTTTATAGCACGAAAAAGATATAGAACTTCAACGCTCTAAATACGAGGATGTTGTTTTGTAATGCATTTCCTAGAAGTAAGGTGTAAAAATCGTTTTGAAAACAGATATGCTATGGTTGGGAAAAAGTAAAGAACAGTGGGTTGAAGTAAACTCGAAGAGTATTCCGTAAAAGCACTTTGACAACACATACAAAGGTTATCAAATCAGTGGAAAATAAAAGTTTCAAATAATAAAAAAAGGTTCATCTTTGTGTGAATACAATTTTTTTGATCTTTTCTCATATATAGTTAAACATGTATTATAGGTCACCTAATTCAAAAGAGATTAATTCTTTATTCATTTTTAAAACATAACCTATAGATATAGAATACTAAACATACGAGGGTAAGGTGAAAAGTTCTCGGCCTACAATGAAAGACTGCAATTTTCAGTAAAAAAAATAAATTTATTTTTCGACATAATCCCCCTTAACTTTAATACGCTTGGTCCAACGTTTCTCCAAGATCACTATTCCTTCCCGGAAGTGACAGTCTGGAAGGCTGTAAAAATATTCGTCTACGGCCCTCTCAACTTCTTCATTGGACATAAAACGCTTCCCAGAAACAAATTTCTTCAAGTTTAAGAACAGATAGAAATATGAGGCAGAGATGAAATGGGTCATGGGTACTCTGGGTCACTGGGTCCAAGTGGGTCACTTTTTGTTTGGGTCACTGGGTCAGTGGGTCCCGTGTACTGACTCGGATTGACCGAGTGACCCACATTGACCCAGTGACCCACATTGACCCAGTGACCCACATTGACCTAGTGACCCAAATTGACCCGGTGACCCAAACTGACCCAGTGACCCAAACTGATCCAATTGATTCAGTAACAAATTGAATTATTGAAGTCAAAAAACTTTTTTCCATACTTTCAGCTCAATTTATTAACTATTTTTACAAATGCATAAGCTTATTGGTGCCGTTAGTTGCGAACATTTGTTTCATATTTCAAGCAAACGCTAAAATGTTTTGTAATCAATACATCGCTTTTTATATAATATGAAACGCATTTTTACATATTTTTCAAGAAACGTGCTGTGGCGCTGTGTCGCGAGAATGCAGTGTTATAAACTTTCACATAAGAACTGAAATAATTTGTAGCAAAAATCTTAATATTATATACTCGGTTATTTTCCGTGCCCATTATTTTTGTAATTTGTATATAATTATCATTAAGCATGGATAAACATCACCTTAATTGTAATTTAAACCTTATACATAAGTGCCGACTTTTATAAATCTCTGTGAGACCGAGTTTTCTTGATAAGACTAATTAACTAAAAGAATGATGAAGATCATATAAAACAATGTTCCTGTATCAATCAACTCGATGTCAGAAAACGGGATTATTCAATTTATATTTTATTGCGTCTGTCATTGAAAATATTTTGATCATTTAGTATATTTAATTGTTAAACATTCTCACACTAATTAAAATTGTCTCGGACAGCAGCTACTCCTTCTGCCAGATAGTTCTGAGATTTATTTTGTAACTGTAATTCGTAGAACAGCACATATTTATTAAAAATTAATAATAAAATTTCCAAATTTCATAATCGGTTATTCGATAAAACTCGCCTACTAATTGAAGACATCACAGAAGGCCAATTTGAGACAGTAAGAAAATTTTTGCAACTGCACCAATTTGGGTCAATTTAGGTAGCTGGGTCAATTTGGGTTACTGGGTCAATGTGGGTCAATTTGGGTTACTTGGTCAATGTGGGTCAATTTGGGTCACTTGGTCACTGGGTCAATTTGGGTCCCTGGGTCAATTTGGGTCATGGGTCACTGGGTGGTGGGTCACATCCTCATTTGGGTCACTGGGTCATGGGTCACATTTTAGGTAACCCATTTCATCTATGCTATGGGGATGCCATATCAGGGGAATAGGGAGGGATAGCCGAGCAAGTCGTACCCCAAATCCGTCAATTTCCCCATCGCCAACGCACCCTTGTGTGCAGGTGCGTTGTCTTGGTGAAAGATGATTTTTTTCTTCTTTAAGCCAGGCCTCTTCTGGCGAATTTTGGCATCCAGCTGGTGTAGAAGGGTGGAGTAATATTGGCCTGTAATTGTTCTGTTTTTTTAAGGTAATATATTAACAGGATCCCTTTTGCATCCCAAAACACGCTGGCCATCATCTTTCCGGCAGATGCGATCGACTTCGCTTTTTTTGGCGCTGAACAACCGGCTTCCACCCACTGCTTCGACTGCTGTTTCGTTTCTAGCATGTAATAGTGGACCCATGTCTCATCCATAGTAACAAATCGCCGCACAAAATCGCTTGGATCCTTATTGAACCGGGCCAAACATTGCTGCGAAACTCGTGTTCGCATTTGCTTTTGATCGGCATTCAGCAAATGCGGCACTCATCTTGCGCAGAGTTTTCGCTTCCCTAACTCTTTGTGTAAGATGTTTTGCACCCTTTCGTCTGATATTCCTACATCCTCAGCTATCTTCTTCATTATCACTCGCCTATCGTCCAACACGATATATGCACTTTTTCGATCGTTTCCGGCGTGGTTGCGGTTTTTGGTCGTCCTTCACGTGGGTCAAAATGTGGAAATTAAGTTTTTAGATGGTTCATTAGAAAGCTCGCATGAGTTGTAAGCGAGTTTTTCAGAAAAATTGTTGGAAAACTCGCATAAAGTGAATGAAAAGGTGCTACAGATGGAAAAAGGAATTAATTTCCTAACAGTACAAGCGCCGGAGCACTCAATCCTGTTGATACAACAGCACGCCCCAGATTTTCGGAATGTTGGAGAAAGCAAACCGACATTAAGTTTCAAAGTAGAACCACCCACATTTGATGAGAAATCAGCTTGGTAGTTATATTCAAGCAATTCGAAGACGCTTACGAGAGTAACGGCAAGAACGATGATGAAAAGTCAACCGCGTTCATTGTCGTGTTACGAGGTGAGACTTTTAACGCATTGCAAACCATAGCGGACCAAGACCAAAGAAGCTACGGTTTTAACATCATGGCTGTAAATGAAATACAGCGACACTCGTCCGTAATAAGTGTACCACTCTCAAGCAAGAAACCGTTACCAAAATGCAAACAAAAATTTGCAAAAGTTTGAAGCAGATATTGCTGGCTTGGTGAGAAAAACCTATCCAACAACACCGGATAGCTTTCTAGCTGACTTCGTTGACAGGATACGCGACGATGAAATCCAGCAGGGACTGCGGCTGGCTAGACTAAGAATCCTAAAGAATGCGTTAGCTCATGCTTTGGAATTTAAATTGGCGACGTAAGCTTAGCATCTTGGTAGTGACAAAGTAAAATGCTCTGTAAAGGAGCAGGATCAGGACAGCATAAAGCAGGTAGTTCGGAGGGTATGTCATAAACACCAACCAAAAGGAAAAGTATCCAGATGCTAAAATTGTAACGGATTTGGGCATATACGTCTAAATGGAAACAGCCCAAGAAGGAAGCAGGGAAACTGGAAAACTGAATGAGGTCAACAGAAGGGGGCAAAAGTCTACCATTATGGATTCTGCCCCTCAGACTACTATCCGCAACGCACGATCTAAACATGCAGACGGCCTTTACATATATGAGCAGTTTAAAGGCAAAGCTGTGAAGTTCTTGGTTGATACCGAAGCCACTAAAACGATTGCTCATCCGGTTGTAGTGTGAAACTGTGGTAGAGAGTCACCGCAACGATGGGCTTTGAAACTATAATTGGTGAGGAATTACAAACGCACAGAATGTTCAATGTAGAAACCGGAGTTGATAGCAAAATATTTAACAATCTGATAGTAATAACGCATGCCATCGAAGAAGTTATCTTGGGAATAAATATTTTGAAAAAATATTGATTTCATGTAGAGAGGAAAGAGTATATTGCAAAAGTGGGAATAACCAAACTCGGTTTTTCAAAACAGAAGAAGCGCCTGTGCGAGTTTGTTTGACGGACAATATTAACCTACATGTAAGAACGGAAAGTGTGGTGGTGGGACACTTGAATAATGCTCTCCGGAAGAGCTTTGTGCGCGCCATTGAACCGATTACTGAGGAATCTCTCGGAAAAGTCGTACTTGTAGGGAAGGCATTCGCCAAAATAATGGGTGGTGTATCTAATACGATCTTAAACGCCAATAGTTACGAGATCGCGTTGAAAAAGGATGCTACGGTTGGTTGGTGTTCTTCGGTCGTTCACTTGGCAGGGTGTGTCGCTGTTGAGAAAGAACTCACTAAAGAATACTCCGCAAAGTTATTGAACAAGCTGACGAAACCTTGCCAGCATCTTGAACATCAACAACTGGCAAAACGGTACTCGGATATGGGGGCGGTTCCGTGGCGTAGTTTGTATGCGTGTAACTACTATGTCTAATGTTCCGAGTTCAAATCCCGACACGGTCCGCTTGAAAAATGTTAGGCAAGCATTTTTCACAAAAATACGCCCCGTTCGGTTGAGAAATAAAATAGAGGTCCCGTGTGCGAGTATTCTCGCGCACGTTAAAGATCCCTTCTTTGGTTGTAACAGCAAGAATTAGTCAACATTCAAAGTTTTTCCAGTATAAAACTTGCTTCCCGGCCAATGTACCTTCGGGTGGAGTCTTGGAAAATCAAATGCAGGGTACACGGACTTACTCGCGGTCGATAGCGGTTGATTAGGGAAAAGCGCAGTAGTCAAAAATAGAATTGATAGAGTTGATGCTTATCCAAGAAAACTCACCTTGACCAAACGCAAGAAGGCCGAGAAAATGATTGTGGAGTTGTAGGGGCAAGGAGTGATTGAGCACTCTAATAGCCCTATGGATCTCCTTTTGTGCTTATTAAGAAGAAAGGCCGGTCAACAAGATTTCTTTTGGACTACAGACGATTGAGTGACGTCTAAAAAGGATAGCTACCCAGAATCCAGGGTCTCGATGGTTTTCAACCTGGGTTTAAAAGGCGGGAAAAGATCGCTTTCATTATTGGTACTGACTGTTTGGGCTCTGAAGCGCTCTTGCCACCTTGACACGTTTAATGGATAACATTTTGCGTGGAATATCATGGAATACGTGTCTTGTATATTTAAATGACTAAGACGCAAATGTTTAAGAGAATTGGTTTCCAATACCTGTATACGTTATCAAAATCACGTATGCTTTGAGCAGCACACCTCAAATACAGAGAACATTTTGGTAGAAATTTGCTACGTTTCGTCGGTTAGACCAATTTTTCGGGTTATATGTTAATGTGGGTTTTTACAACAAAATAAAGTTTAAATTATTCCTAATACTAAATTATATATTTTTCCGTACTAGATTTAGAACTTGGATGACTCTTAAGTATAATCAGACGGAAGTCTTTTGAACTAAAAAATTTATCACTGGGTTAATGTTGGTACAGTATAATTTCGAGCTAATGAGTTAGTTGAGTAGTTAAATCCTTGTTAGTAAGTGCTAGCTTAATATACTGTAAGAGTGATGCCAAAGATCTAAAATTAAAAAAAGGTAAAGCTATTAGACGAGCAATGTATTGGTAGGGAGCTGCACAGGTGTAGTTCAAAAACAAACAACTGTGTAATAGGATTATTACCGTATAGTATCTAGAAAGTTCTGGAATTGTATATAATTATTACAGCTCGATATATAAAGCGTTCGATCTGGCAGGATTCGGTACAAGTATTAATCCGCAAGCGATATGAAATAAATTCTTATTCGATTGGTCAAAATAGAAAGGCTCAATGTCTATATGAATTAAGATAAAGCAGTGCGTTTTTCTATAGTTAAATTAGTAATTAATATCGTCATGTTAAGAATGCAATTCGTGCACCAATATTGTAGTAATTACAATGTGTGACCTCTGTGGCGGTATTTGAGTACGTTAATTAAGGATTTTGTGTAAATGTTTGTAAATAATCAGTCATATTAGACGGAGTGTACAGCTGTAAAAAGAAGTTTGTTACAGTATATATATATATATATATATATATATATATATATATATATATATATTGCTGTAATAAGGGATTGTTTAAGGGTTTACTTTATAGTAAAGGTCGTTTAGAAATGCTTAATTACCTTAGGCAGCAGAAAACTGCACTTATTTAGTGAAGAATTGAGAAATGGAGATAGTTTGTAAATAGTAAGCAGTCAACACCCTGTATATAAAGTATAAATAGTTTTAGGCGACGCAAATAAACATAGGAAGACGCATAGTTAGCGTAGAAACCAGGAACACATGCATTAGGTAAATAGAAAATATTTAATACCCTGTAGATAAAGTTTTAGTTAATTTGGGTAAAGCAAATAATGATATTTTTCAGTGGAAGCACGCGTATATTTATAAATAAACGATAAAGTGTAATTAGACACGCATTCAAAAAAGTTCCAAACAATTAGATTAATACGGAGATACAAATAGAGCTTCAGGTAGCATAAATAAATGCGTACAAATTGTCAACCATTTTTGATAAGAAAGAAGATTAAAAATTGCGTGAATAACATGCAGATATTAAAATTAATAGTCGAATTGCATCAGTTGTTTATGGAAAAGCAATTAGATCTATCAAAACACCGCATGTTGATAACGAAGACAGCTGCAAGCAGGTTACAATTATTGGGAATCGTGGAAAATTACATCAGAAACTGCTTTAAATGTAATTATTTGATTGGTTATAAATGGGCAACGAGTTCTAGACCATACCCACTGACGGAGTGGAAACTGAATAATATATTAGCAGGTACAGTGATAACGAAGTCAGTTTGCAACTCAACAAAGGCAGAAGTGCGCCACTATGAAATAAAGTGATACGTAATAATTTTAAAAGTGAAAGATAAAATAAGTGCCAAGATGAAAACTATAATTGCCGATTAAACGGCTTCGAAGTCTGGGGGAAATAGACTACGACTTCTAAGTCAAGGGACAAAATAAACTACGATTTTAAGTCAGAGGACAATGATAATAAGAATTCTATTCTAAGTTTGAGGAAATTGATTGATAAGAAGTAATAAGTCTGATATGAAACGACAATAAATTGGGGTGTATAAGTTAATGGTAGTCCATAGGGTCATGGCAATAATTTAAATGCAATGGTTCAAGCGTGTGGATAGACAATATAATCCTGAATTGGGGGAAGATAATTTTTATTCAAATGGATGCGTCGATGTGGAGAAAATAGACCAGGTCAGATTTTTAGTTATAAGACATTTTATTTTTCTAGATATTTTTTATTTTAAATATTGAATTTGCTTAATATAATATGAATGTGAAAAAGTCAACAAAAGAAGTTGCATATGTATAAAGTGAGTAATATGATAACAGGTTTAGAACGTTCTACACTTCGTTGATAAAGATAATAGGTTTTTTTTGGTGACTTTGGGTTTTGAGTAAAAAGGATATGATGTTTAATAAATGAAATTTACAACATTAACTAATTGAAAAGTGTATTTCAAATAATTTACAAAAACTGTACATAATATATTGGTTTCATTATATAAAATCGAATTACCTGAATTTTATAATTCCAAATAAATGCTAGTCGAGGTCATAAGATAAAGTCAATGGGAGTAATTTGTTAATTTAAATAGTTCAAGGAGCAGCTACGAGTTGAATAGGAAATTGATAACAAGTAAGGCGGTAACATATCGAATTTTGTTATTGGTTGACAAGGTTGGTTCAAGATAAAATCCAGTTAAGTTTCTGGAGGGAATTTATAGCAACATTAATAAGACGGCCCAACGTCGGAGGAGATAATTACAATCTTGTTTATTCATAGAAATATTAATATGGTCGCGTAAATGATGGAGCGCGTATAATTTAGAGTACATAGCATAATTAATATAACAGCCCAAAGTAGGGGCTCGATAATTCCAGTAGTAGCATAGCAATATATATATATATATATATATATATAAAATACTCATATTTAGACCAGGGTAGAAAATTAAATAATCACATCAAATAATTTTAATCACCGTGTAGAAGCTTTGGGAAAAGGTACGCGTTATTAAAAAAACCGTGGAGCATAAAATTTCATTCGTTTCATTAAAAATAAGAGATTTAAATCATGTACAAGACGCTTTATATCAAAAGGAAGCAGTATTAAAAAGCTCCACGTGTAATTTAATTATTCTTAGTAAAGAAACAAAGAGAAATTACGTGCAAAATTTATATTAATTAACTCAATTTTAAGTAACCGGTATTAAACAAAGTGTACACATAATAATTAATATTTAATTTGTATTCGCTAAAAATGAAAGGGTAGAAGTCAATTTTAGTTGGAGTTAATTAAACCATTATTAATAATAAGCATAAAAGCCTGTGAAAATCCAAAATTAAAATACCATGAAATAAAGCTCTGAGAATTAATAGTACGATTGAACACCTGCGTAGTTTAAAAGTCACGTACGGCGAAAATTTGCAGATAACAAATGGTTTCAGAGAATGTTGGAGAAACTGTCGCTTATATTAACGGGAAGACTAGATACGGGGTTATTTAACCCAGATAACAGCCCATGTGGACTGAAATAATCGATAGCAAGGAATATCAATTTGCACCAATAAGAACAGGTTAGATAGAGACAGATAATATGCGCAAGACCGAGACACATATAGTAAAAGGCGTGAGTGGAGCAACGTCATTGGGTGCGATTGGTTGAAGGCAAACTTGAGAGGTAAAAATAACATTTCTGTATAAAATTTAATGAGTTATTTCCAGACATTGCGAGCCGTGTCGAAATTTCTGAGATTTAACTGGTGCGAGTGCAAATTTCGCATGCCGGGCTGCGGAATGGGAACATAGCAGGAGAAATTCTTTAGAATTGTTCGTTTTGGGGACTAGACCGACAGACAGGCTAAACTCTATATATACCCAGGTGAATATGAACAAGCTCTCTTAGATCTGCGACTTGATTCAATGCGTTAAACAGTGCTTTTTAGTTTTCCGAGTTTGATAGAATAAATTAAAGTTTGCTCGTATATTTTGGTGATTTAAAACAGTTTGTTCTTTACGTGCTACAACGAATGTACGTTAGTGCACTTAGAAAAGAAGATACAAGGTAATAAAGTTTAGTATCACTGTACCAATTAGTAAAATTTACAACGACAAATGAATACACAAAAGTAGGCAGTTTTGGCGTATATTGGTGAAAGAAGTATGAATTTCTTTGTTATTTTTCGGGGGTGTTAATAATTAAATGGTTCGTAAACGTGTCTGGATACACAAAACAAGCTTCAGATATACACAAATGAGTTCCGGAAAAGCACTGAAACTACTTTAGATGAATGGTGGTGGAGAAAAGTTTAAAAGCGTTGAGAATCAGAAGCCGTAAATATAACCCAGTTGGAATGGTGTGATTAACAAAAGGGACGATGTACATTGAAGCTACGAGTGCAGTAACCTTCAGGTAAATTATACTATTTTGTTTGAACTTTGATATTTTGGTGTGTGTTGAATAACTTTATAATTGATTTACTCAAAATGGACAGGAGTGAAATTGTACTAACAATAAAATTTTAATTTTAAGGTGAAATTTGCTTGTTTAAGTAGAAAGGGGTATTTAGTATTGATGTTCTGGATTATGATGAAAATTTGGGTATGTCTTTGAGCTCAATTAGACGAACCTGGTTAATTAACGTAAAGGGGTGGTAGATGCTCCCTTTGTACTCAGACTCAGGTCTGCATATATTGTTATAGTAATTAGTAGGCATCCTACAAGGACTTTAATTCTGGATGCACATTAAAATGATAACAGATTTAATCTTGAAATTTTCTGATACTGAAATTTATGCTAAATTTAATTTTTAAAATTTTAATGTATTGTGAATATTGATGTAAATAGAGTTAACGTTGATGTTTGTGGTAGGAATGTGTTTGTTTTTTTTTATGAATGAGGATGAAGGTTTAACTAGAGGAGCAGCCAAGGCGATTAACAGAAGAAAGTCAATGGACCAACACAGTTAAGGTAATGAATAGCTTTTTGTAGGATTCACAGCATTCTTGACGCCCAATTCGTGAGGCTCGAATCTAAAACACGGAAACACAGCAATCAATATATATATATATATATATATATATATATATTATTATATCCTTTTTTACTCTCCCTTCCTTACTGTCTGTGACTCACTGTCAGCCACTCTTTCTTTATTCTATAAAATTTTATTTTTTTATTTTACCCCTTTTTGTAGCGCCTTTTATGAAATGTGCACACCTAATGCACGCCCCGTACTTGTAACGTTTGGTTGGTTCTTTAATTAACTATTTATTTCAATGCCTCGACTATTTAAGCTCTTATATCTCAGGGTGTTCAACTACTTATAGTGAGTTCTGTTATAAGTAGATGAGCAAAGTCCAACCAACGTGCACACTCTTTTGTTTTAGTACTAAATTTTTACTTTACTTTTGAATATGCCAAAATTTTATTAAGATCAACGTTGCTTTGTGCCAAATTGAATTACTACCAAAATTATATGACTGTTTTTTGACGTTTTAAGATATATCAGCACTCACCTGGTCTATACTCCGTTCTTGGCCGCTCTAACTGTTGGCTCAAAATCCTTGTCACCGTATGCGTCTTTACACTGATGTCCTAACTGCCTGAATTTTAGTACCGCTTCCAGGTGTCGTCCTTCAATTTTGTCTGCTCCCCAATACCTGAATTTATTAACCCTAATTTAGAATTTTGAATACCCTGTGCTGTAACTTCCCCTGTGCTAATTCCTGCCTTTAATCCTCCACTACCAATTGTCTCTCTTCTAAATTCCGCTCTTCGTGTTCTCAATCAATCCGTCCGCTACTTCGTATCTTATCCAAATCTACTCGTCGTCCTAATTCAAAATGCTCGATGCCTCCGCTACAAATCTATAAATCGCTATTCAAGTCCAACTTCTTTCCCTTATATATTTCCTCTCGATGTCCTGCTACAAATCTATTAATCGCTATCCAAATCCAGCTACGTTCCTTATATTTTTCCTCTCGATGTCCTGCTACCTAATATCGCTATAACTCGCTATCCAAATCTAAATTCGTTCCTTATATATTTCCTCTCGATGTCCTGCTGCCTAATATCGCTATCCAAATCCAGCTCCGTTCCTATGTATAACCACTCTCAATGTCCTGCTACCCTTTAATCACTATCCAATATCGTTCCAAATCTATATAATTTTTCGTCGTTTCGCCGTCGCACAATCACTACTCTTTATACTAATTACTATCGTGGCTGTTACTTCTTTACACTTCTTTACTCAATCAAACTCTTTAAAAACAAATACTTTTATTAACTTCTTTTGAAAATTGTAATACAAATTAGCACAGTTAGAAAAACACGTCTTTTTACAAATAAATTTTGAAAATAATCTCCGTTGTGTGCTTTCCAAGGCGACCATTTTAACTTCCCTGCCTACTACACTTTTAAAGTACATACTCAATCGTCCAATAACATCCTAACATTTCGTTTGTGTCGCACATACCATAGTTCATGTCCTTTTACACTTTCCTGATTCACATACAATTCTATTATTTGTCCTAAATATTTACAGTTCACCAATCACATTTGAAGTTGTTATAACTAATAATTTTGAGCTTACAAATATTGTCCAAAAGTTGATTCTATTTAAAATGAAACCAAAATAAATCACACTTGAACCTGGATGCGTGGTTGATAGTAAACATCCATAGACGCATCCGGTTTTTGGACGGCAAATGTACTTTCAATGGCCTTTAAAATTCAAACTCGGCATAAACCCTTGAGCACTGTACATCTTACTACGTCATTTAGTCATTTTAATATTACCTTTTGGCACTTAATTTCAACTACCATTTTGAATGGTATTTTAGTATATGTGAAATACGGCAAACCTACATTTTTAAGTTTATGTGATCAAATCTGTGGATTATTTTGCTTGGCATATACTACCTTGTACTAAACAACCCTTAGAACTCTTGGTATCTCCCTTATACATTTCATTGGCCCCACTGATTTTGAATGAAATTGGAAATTTCGTCGGTTTTACTCTTTCCTGGTGTGCATAATTTCTAATTTTATTTAAAATCAAACCCCCTTTCGTATTCCTACACAAAACCCCTTTCGTATTTCTACATATTGTAATTATTCAACCCCTATTTTCTTTCTCAACATGCCTGTCTAACTACGCTATATACTAACCTACACTATAAACTAAAACAAAACTAAACTTTCCGTCGCATGAATTATATAACAACTATTCTACTAAACCCTCTTCCTGTACAACCTTATATGGGTATAGATTTTCCAAATGAAAACGCCCACGATATTCCCCTGTCATAGTAGCTAATTCAAATGTATTTCCTTCCGCAAAAATACGCGTGATCTTGTACGGCCCTTCATAAGGGAATAACAACTTCGCGCAAATGTTCCTGTCGCGGTTCGAAACTCTTAACCTTTTTACAACCACCAAATCTCCTATTTCAAAGGTCGTCCTTTTTTTGATCCTGCTACACCTCGCTCGATATCCCTACGCTGCATCCTTTCGATCCTACGTCTAACACTACCCAACAACTCTGTGATGTCTTGTACCTTGACTTCTTCCCTCCATGGCCTAGCTGGTATAATCCTTCGAATCAATGTTACCGGACACGTTTTCGTAACTGAACTCGGTACACAATTCATGAAATTTTCAATCTGCGGCAGATATCTAATCCATCTATTATGGTGCTCTTGCGTCGCTAACCGTAGATATTTTATTACCTCCCGTATATATCGTTCGCATGGATTTGCTTTCGGATGCCTTATACTGCTAAATGACACCTTAATGTGCGCTCGATTTAACCCGTTCCTAAATCTTTGGTTGTTAAAATAAGTCGCGTTGTCTACCAAAATCCTTTCCATTCTCCCGACCTGGCTTCCAAATTCTTTAATCGACTGTAACGCATGCACCGTGTTACTTCGCCTTGCCGGAAATAATTTAACAAATTTTGAAAAAACGTCCACCATTACTAATATGTGCCGATACCCCTGTTCACTCGTAATCAGGTTGCTTAAGTAATCAATAGCTACCAACTCTAATGGTCCGCTCACGTTCACACTCATCGGTACGTTCTGCAACACCACGTTCTTGTCTTTCCCTAAGATACAAATTTTACACCGATTAATCCTTTCTTTAACCACCGTGATGTCGTTCCGTGCATAAAACGCCTCCCTGAATACCAAAAATGTTTTTCTTATGCCTATATGTCCAAAATTTAAATGAATTTCATCTATAATTTCCACAGCCGCGTCTCTGGATACCACTACCAGCTCTGCATCACCTATCCTTTTTACCACAAACTGCCCTACGATGGTAAATCCACGGTACTCCTCCACATTTTCGCTTGTTAATCTCTCGCGGATCGAACTCACCTCACTGTGCCTCTGCATTTCCATAAGCTTGGCGTTTGTCCACCGACCAACATCCCTGAACTCCTGCAAAGCAACTAAACAATCTTTCACGTCTTTATTCGCTTCCACCTGCGGTCTGCTTAGAAAATCCGCCATCACATTCTCCTTTCCTGGTTTGTGCTTGATTTCAAAATCGTATTCCTGTAATACTAACGCCCATCTGTACAACCTGCTGTTTAGAAACTCCTTTTTCTTCATAAATGTCACCACCGTGTTGTCGGATTCTATTAAAAATTTGTTACCTAGCAGATAAAAACGCAACTTTTTCACTGCATATACAATCGCCAACATTTCCTTCTCTGCCGTCGCATATCTGGTTTCGCAGTCTTTTAATACCCTCGAAATGAATACAATTGGTACCTCAGCTCCGTCCTGGATCTGCACCAACTCAGCCCCTATCGCATATTTCGACGCATCCGTTCTTAAAATAAATTCGTCTTTGAAATTGGGATATTTTAATGACAACTCTTTATAAAACGCACTTTTTAAATCCTGGAACGCCTTCTCTCGATCAGCAGTCCATTTCCATCTTTCATTTTTCTTCAATAAACTCACCAACGGCACACACAACTCGGAATATCGCGGTATAAACCGTTTATAATAATTTAGAACCCCTAAAAATCCTCGCAATCCTCTCACGTTCTTTGGTTGAGCAATTTTTTTCAACTCGTCTAACCTTTTATTACAAATTTTCATCCCATGTTCACTGATTTCAAATCCTAAATACGTAACTTTGTTCTTAAACAACTCGCATTTCTCCACGTTCAACTTCAAACCCCCTTCGTCCAGCCTCTGGATCACCTTTTCTAAATGCTCCAGGTGTTCTTGCTCATTCCTTGAAAAAATCAACAAATCATCCACGTAGTGCGAACAGAAACATTCATACTCATTAAACAACTTCTGCATGGCCCTTACAAGTGCTGCTGAAGAACTACTTAACCCAAACGGAACTACAGAAAACATGTAAATCTCCCCTTCAATACTAAACCCTGTAAACTTCTTACTGTCTTCATGCAACGGAATTAACCAAAATGAATTTTTTTAAATCTAATTTACTGAAAACCTTCATCTCATACACTTTATACAACAAATTATCCAACCCTTGTGGTTGTTCATACTGCGGTTTCGTAATCGAATTCAACTTTCTCGCATCCAAACAAATCCTAATATCCCTTTTGTTGGGTTTAGGTACAATAACTACCGGGTTCACGTATGGAGTTTTCGCTGGTTCTATGATTCCTTCTCGTAACATCTTGTTAATCTCGGCTTTAACCCTATTTCTAATAGCAAACGGAATTGGATACACCTTTGTATTAAACCCGTTGTCTTCCGTGACTTCTAACTTATGCATATATCGCCTCGCAAATCTTGGCTCTTCATTAAATAACCCTATATATTTATTAAATAATTCTTCTAGCTTCGCCTTTATCTCAATACTCACTTTTCCAATCTGTTCATCCTTAATTAATCTCACAAACATATTACATAATCGTACTTTAACCTGTCTATAATCACTTGTCCTATCCATTCCTAATCCCGACTTATCTATATTATTTCCATTCCTATATTCCTCACTAACCGTAGACACCATCCATAACTTATCTTTATCAAATATTCGAATCGACCTATCCTTACCATCTATATTCAATCTAAAATCCTCTATAAAATCCATTCCTAATATGAAATCTAACTGCAACCCCTTTGTAATTAAAAACTCTGCCTCTCCTGCATTTTTATCCCCTACAAATATCGGTACACGGATGACCCTATAAATCGTAGTTAACTTTTTATTCATTGCCGACCATAAATTAACCCCATCAATCGCTTCTATTCTACCTTTTAAGAAATCAGCATGTTTTACCACCACCTCCTCATCAACCAGCGACAACTGTGAACCACTATCAACTAAAGCAACATATAAACAATCCCTTAAACTAATATTAATAAACAAAAGGTTCTTTTTATTCAAAGTATAATTATTTAACAATAAGTCTTTTAAACTATAACCTACGTCGAGCTTTAATCCTAGACATTCGTTCTTCCAAAAATTGGCGTTTTTTTTTCTCCTGCTGGTGCCTCGTGTATCTGCACCACTTCAATTTTATCCGTGTCCTGAGTCCTTGCGCTGGTCGTTACGTGGTGGACGTTGGCGTCCCTATCCGTCCGGCTATATCCGTTTTGTTTTCCGCCTCCCGTAGTCCGGCCGTCATCCGCGTTGTCGTCGTGCTGGTACCTGTTTTGTCCTTGTACGTCGTTCCCCCGGTGTTCCCTATTGTAGTATGGTCTTCTGTTTCCGTCGTGTCCCCAGTGATTTCGGTGTCCGTGGTTAAAATAGTCCTGTCGGTAGTTGGGTCGATGTTCGTGATTGAAATTGTCCTGTCTGTGGTTGGGTCGCTGTTCGTGGTACGCATGTCGTCGATTGTCTTCCCTATAACCCCGGTTTTGATCCCAATAACTTGTCCGCGTTTTTGCCTCCAGTGCCGTTGCTAAATCGAAGTTTGTCATGACGCCTAAAAATTCCCGCGGTGTTTTTACATTTTGTACCACTTGTCCTGTGAGTAGTAATACCATGTCGTCCGCGCCCAATTTCGGTGTCAAGTGCTGTGTCTGTCCCTGCAATTGTACCCGTGTATTTTCAGTCTCGTCGTTTACGCGGTCTTCGTTGTCTTGTATCTCAGTCCTGCGTTCGTCCTTTGTCCGCGACTCTTCGATTTTGTCTGTTAGGTCCGTTTGTAGTTCCGTGTGTGTTTCTGCAATCTGGTCTGTTAACTCCGTTTGTTTTTCCGTGTGTGATGTCTTTACATCTGTCCGCGACTGTTCGGTTTCGTCTGTTAGGTCCGTTTGTAGTTCCGTGTGTGTTTCTGCAATCTGGTCTGTTAACTCCGTTTGTTTTTCCGTGTGTGATGTCTTTACCTCTGTCCGCGACTGTTCGGTTTTGTCTGTTAGGTCCTGACATGTTTCTGCAATTGTGTTAATTAAGTCCGTCCGCCACCTTTTTTGTTCCTTACGTGATTCTTTAATTTCTGTTTTTAACTCTGCCAGTGTCTTCAAATCGTCTTTTATACTCATCAGGAGTCGTATTATGTCCTTGGTTCCGGCGGTTTCTGCTACCCTCACCTCCGGTGCCGTCGCCTGGTCCGTGTCCATGTCTAACACCTCCGGTACCGTCTGCCTCACCTCCATCTCCTGGATGTCTCCGCCTGCGCCTAGCTCTATGTCTTGCGTTCTAATTTCATCGTTTTGTGTCGTGATTTCTGCTTCAATTCCGTATATCCGTCCCGATCTCGTAATCCGTTTCATTTCTGGGTCCGTCATCTCTGCAGCCTATTATTGAACTCCTTTGCCTGAAAATATGTAAACCACGGGCCCCACCTAATCTCAGGATTCCGTATTCTAGTACTATTTCTGTCTAATTTCTCTCGATCTAGCCTTTTTTTCAGCCCCACGTTGGGCGCCACCTTTATTATATCCTTTTTTACTCTCCCTTCCTTACTGTCTGTGACTCACTGTCAGCCACTCTTTCTTTATTCTATAAAATTTTATTTTTTTATTTTACCCCTTTTTGTAGCGCCTTTTATGAAATGTGCACACCTAATGCACGCCCCGTACTTGCAACGTTTGGTTGGTTCTTTAATTAACTATTTATTTCAATGCCTCGACTATTTAAGCTCTTATATCTCAGGGTGTTCAACTACTTATAGTGAGTTCTGTTATAAGTAGATGAGCAAAGTCCAACCAACGTGCACACTCTTTTGTTTTAGTACTAAATTTTTACTTTACTTTTGAATATGCCAAAATTTTATTAAGATCAACGTTGCTTTGTGCCAAATTGAATTACTACCAAAATTATATGACTGTTTTTTGACGTTTTAAGATATATCAGCACTCACCTGGTCTATACTCCGTTCTTGGCCGCTCTAACTGCTGGCTCAAAATCCTTGTCACCGTATGCGTCTTTACACTGATGTCCTAACTGCCTGAATTTTAGTACCGCTTCCAGGTGTCGTCCTTCAATTTTGTCTGCTCCCCAATACCTGAAATTATTAACCCTAATTTAGAATTTTGAATACCCTGTGCTGTAACTTCCCCTGTGCTAATTCCTGCTTTTAATCCTCCACTACCAATTGTCTCTCTTCTAAATTCCGCTCTTCGTGTTCTCAATCAATCCGTCCGCTACTTCGTATCTTATCCAAATCTACTCGTCGTCCTAATTCAAAATGCTCGATGCCTCCGCTACAAATCTATAAATCGCTATCCAAGTCCAACTTCTTTCCCTTATATATTTCCTCTCGATGTCCTGCTACAAATCTATTAATCGCTATCCAAATCCAGCTCCGTTCCTTATATTTTTCCTCTCGTTGTCCTGCTACCTAATATCGCTATAACTCGCTATCCAAATCTAAATTCGTTCCTTATATATTTCCTCTCGATGTCCTGCTGCCTAATATCGCTATCCAAATCCAGCTCCGTTCCTATGTATAACCACTCTCAATGTTCTGCTACCCTTTAATCACTACCCAATATCGTTCCAAATCTATATAATTTTTCGTCGTTTCGCCGTCGCACAATCACTACTCTTTATACTAATTACTATCGTTGCTGTTACTTCTTTACACTTCTTTACTCAATCAAACTCTTTAAAAACAAATACTTTTATTAACTTCTTTTGAAAATTGTAATACAAATTAGCACAGTTAGAAAAACACGTCTTTTTACAAATAAATTTTGAAAATAATCTCCGTTGTGTGCTTTCCAAGGCGACCATTTTAACTTTCCTGCCTACTACACTTTTAAAGTACATACTAAATCGTCCAATAACATCCTAACATTTCGTTTGTGTCGCACATACCATAGTTCATGTCCTTTTACACTTTCCTGATTCACATACAATTCTATTATTTGTCCTAAATATTTACAGTTCACCAATCACATTTGAAGTTGTTATAACTAATAATTTTGAGTTTACAAATATTGTCCAAAAGTTGATTCTATTTAAAATGAAACCAAAATAAATCACACTTGAACCTGGATGCGTGGTTGATAGTAAACATCCATAGACGCATCCGGTTTTTGGACGGCAAATGTACTTTCAATGGCCTTTAAAATTCAAACTCGGCATAAACCCTTGAGCACTGTACATCTTACTACGTCATTTAGTCATTTTAATATTACCTTTTGGCACTTAATTTCAACTACCATTTTGAATGGTATTTTAGTATATGTAAAATACGGCAAACCTACATTTTTAAGTTTATGTGATCAAATCTGTGGATTATTTTGCTTGGCATATACTACCTTGTACTAAACAACCCTTAGAACTCTTGGTATCTCCCTTATACATTTCATATATATATATATATATATATATATATATATATAATAGAGAAGAATAATCCACATTTGGAATGCAAATGAATGCTTAATATGAATTAATAGTTATTAAGATGAAATGAAAACCCAACTTTGTATTTAAAGTTGAATTACCATTTCAAATCGAACTAGTAATTGAAAACCACTAAAAGGGCCAAGCTTCAGTAGTATTAAGTATAACATCATCTAAACAATTAGGCTAGATAGCTCAATTGGTTAGAGCACTGATCCGGAGAATCAGAGGTTGCAGGTTCAAATCCTGCTGTAGCCGTTCTTTTAGTGGTTTTCAATTACTAGTTCGATTTGAAATGGTAATTCAACTTTAAATACAAAGTTGGGTTTTCATTTCATCTTAATAACTATTAATATATATTAAGTATTCATTTGCATTCCAAATGTGGATTATTCTTCTCTATTAATAATAATATAATTACATGTTTGTATTATTCCGAACGTTGCAAAAATGGGATGATCAAGTTATTAGTACATGAATTATGTATATAACTAGATTCAATTTCCTTAAATGCAAGACGTAATTGAAAATCATTAACAAGGGCCAAGCTTCAGTAGTATTAAGTATAACATCATCTAAACAATTAGGCTAGATAGCTCAATTGGTTAGAGCACTGATCCGGAGAATCAGAGGTTGCAGGTTCAAATCCTGCTGTAGCCGTTCTTTTAGTGGTTTTCAATTACTAGTTCGATTTGAAATGGTAATTCAACTTTAAATACAAAGTTGGGTTTTCATTTCATCTTAATAACTATTTATATATATATATATATATATATATATATATATATATATATATAATGCCTGTGTGTGAGTATTTTGCAAACCTTGTATACATTAAAAGTGTTCTTTGGAAGGTAACTTAAAAATTAGGGACTATTTTGATAGTACTAGCTTGTAAAGTTCAACATCTAATTGAAAAATAAATCAACATACTGGAAAAGTAAAGACGAGCCTGTTAAAATCTGAATTAAATTTTAATCGATTTGCTTAGTAATAGCTTCGTTGAACGCGCCTAGAATTAAAAAATATTTAGATATTAAAACTTGACAGAATAAATATCACTAAATGTTTATTGATTAACAAATTTAGGCAGTTGATTTGCCGCGTGCTAACAGCAGCTGTAATATATTTAGGTAATTTAATCTAAACTGAGTAAAGGTCAACCTGATACTGATTAAAATATATCTTGGATTTATTTAATTCAAATTAAATCAGTTCTTTGGCCAATTACAAGATATTTATTCTTACAATAACCAGTAGATAAGATTTATGATCCCATTATGGTTTCTTTGCCTTTGAATTACTTAATTTGTATAGTGTAGATGACAGTTTATGTATTGTCAAATGTTCTTGTGAAATATTATGCTCTACAGAGTGCTAAGTGTTTAGCATACCTTTACATACGTGTTGGAATATTAAATAACTACCTTTAGCAATCATTCTACTCGCATAATAGTTCTCTGTTGGTAGATAGAATCAGTTTAAACAATGTGCTGTGTTCTGGTTTGTCTGGGGTAACTATATTAATTCTTCGTAGCAACAGAGATAACATTTATTTACAAGTTCAAAATACGAACTAACTATACATTAAAAATATGACGCACAAAGAAAATATTTACAAAATTTTTTGTGTGCGTAATTATTGCAAATGTTTTTAATCACTGAAAGCACATTAGTTTGTAAAGCGGCAGAATGAGTTTCCATGTTGAATAACCAAACATTGGAGCTTCAAGACAATAATCTAGTATTGCGTAAAAGATTATGTCAATCGTTACACTGCGTGACCATGATGGCTTCAGAGATGGAGCGGATACAAGTTGTGTCATGGCGGGCTCCTGCCTCCTTAGTGAGGTTATAAGAATTTACTTTATTTGATCCCGTTATGAATGTACAGGAGGTAGGTTTATAAGTCTATACGGTTAAAAATGTTCAGTAATTATAGGTAACTGTTTGTGAAAGATTTAAAAATTTTATTAATAAATACCTGATGGCTAACGTAACTGTAGATACCTTGGAAACACCTAAAACCGGTCGTTTCGAACAAATCCTAGTAGAAATTTTGGGACTTTGTTAAAAAGTTGCATATTTCTCGCTTAACATGTCTTTCCAACATGAAGTTGTTACATAAAGAACCAATTCTTTCTAAAAGTAAATTACCAACCTGATATTATATAACTTAACACTCAATTGATTAATCGCATTAATCAAGTTCGATACCTAATTATTCATAGGTTAACTGTACCTACTCAAGCTTGGATGTTATCACTTTCAATACTCATGACGAAGTAACCAGCAAATGTATCTGAAAACAGCTCAAAATCATTTTCGAAAAATTAGGAAAATTAATTAAGCATGCAAATTCAAAATACTTTTGAAGTTTTCCCTTTCTGATAGATGTAAATTGATTTCGATAAAAAACACTAACTTAAATCAAGGAAGGAGCTTTATCATTTTTTAAATAGACATGACTTGGCGGGTGATTAAACTTTGTTCCATAAAGAATTTATTGGCGCTACTTTATGCACTTTAATGTAGACAAACGAATTATAAAACAGCAATAATTTAGAATATAAGGTAATAATGATATCATTCTAAACCTTGAAATACCACATAATGAATTTGACAAGCTTGGAATAATATAGATTACAATGGTAAACCTTAGGTAAACCTTAGATCAAGAATGCCTGTAAACTAAATATTGTATTTATTAAAAAAGCAACCCTAACCTTATTGGCGGAATTAACCGACACAGAAACTATTAAAATAAAATATGATTATAAACATTTCAAAAAAATATTCCAAGTGAAAAAATGTGGAAATCTTTCAATAGTCTAGGATAGTTCAAACACATTAGATGAACTTCTAGAAGTTCAATTTAAACTTTTTTCACAACACCATGTCCCGAAGCGCTACTTTATACCGCATCGCATCGCTTAATGCAAGCTGTAATTTTTTTATAGTATAACATCGAATCATTTCGAATTAATTTCAATAAACGCTGAAAGCCATCTCTTACTTGATCTTCTGACAACCAAACGTCGTAGTTGATGAAGTCAGAAATAGTTTTGAAGTTGCATTCCGACTATCTAAGACGGAATATTGGAGTTATCGTTTGTTAATTCAAAAGTTTAGTGTATGTGGTTGGGAGGCTCCTGATATCGTTCAAGCAAGTGGGAAAGTTGGTGCATGTCGTTTGAATTATGTTCAATGCAGGAAGGCATTAGGTTTTTAATTTTTATTTATTTTATTTTCATTTTCAAAATTAAGAGCTGCCAATATACTTTATATGGATTGATTGTTGTCATCAAGTACTTAATAAGAGTGGTCAAGTTTTCTTCTTGGAGGAATTTGTTAAACGGAAACCTAGAAACAGTCGAAAACTAATTCGCTTTATTTCTAGATGAACTACACCATTGCTTCCTTGATCTACCGACAGAAATAAGTCTCTAGACTTTGTCAAATGTTTTCCGCTCCACACAAAATTAATAAATATATTTTGTAGTGATTCTATAAATGTTGATCGCTAAACGGCAGTATTTGCAAAAAATGCCAAAGTTTTGGCGCTACGTACTGATTGACCGCTATTTTTCAGGCGATAAGCGACAGGTTTGGAAATCGTTTCCTCTATGTTTCAATTTTTGATCGAGTTTGCGAAGAAAATCTTGAAATGTGATGTTAACATCTTGCTCAATATTGTCCGATAAAAGTATTCCTAAAATGTGTATACTTCTTGTGGACCATACAAAATTTATGAATCTATACGTGATTTCCAAGACCCGATTGAAGACCCTTTTATTTTCTGAACATTGATCCCCCCATCAGAGTTTACTTATTATGTTTGTGCATCTACTCGAACCGGGTAAAATCACTGTCTTTCGATAAAAAACACTGGAACGTAGTCAGCGTACGCGGCAGTGACTATTTTTACAGGATGTGATGGTATAGGTAGTAAAGTGTCTTGGAAAGAATATCGGTACGGTGAAAGAAACGGCTTTTCTAGGTATATTATATATAGAAAACCTGAAAGAGGACACTCCTGACGCACTCTCCTATTGTGGTGTATTGCACTAATTAAAAATTAGTCGATCTTTATGTGAGAAACGGCGTTTCTATATAAATTTTTACGTAGCTGGGTCCAAAGTCCAAGATCTTAAGAACAGCGAACAGATATTGGTGGCTGATACAATCATAAGCATTTTTTTGGTCTAACTTCAGCTTCGCTAGGAAAATATTATTTTCATTTGCGTAGACGATTAAGTCTGGATGCAGGTGGAGAGCGTCAAATATTGTTCTTCCTGGAGAAATCTTGATCAAGATGAACGAGTGAACCAGCAACATTCATTAACTTCTTTGATAAAGGCTTAGCAAAAATCTTTTAATCTACGTTAAGAAGCAATATTGGTCTCCAGTTTTCAACATACGATATTTGTTCTTTACTGTTTGGTAGTGCTCCGATTAAAGTAGTTGTCGTAGATTTGGGTAGCATGTAACGCTTCAGTGCTTCACTAAATACTGTGTAATATAAATGTTGGAGTTGGTTCCAGATTTTTGATAAAATTCGGTGGTTAGTCTATCCATATCTGGTGTCTTGTCTTTGTTTAAGGATTTTAATGCGGCTGTAAAATCAATCAGTACACATTTCCGCTCTAGGTTGATTTTATCGACGATATTAATTTTTGGCAGGTTTGAATACAAATCGAAGTGTGTGGTATCTACAATACAGTGTTTTGCAGAATATGTTTCCCGAAAATGATTTCTGTTGTGCTTGTAGATATCTAACGGATTCTTAACCATACTGCCATCAATTACTAGTTTTGTTAGTAAAATAAAAGGATTAAAGGTATGTCGTTCGAGCTCGGGTTTGTCTGATATGTGTAGATCCTTAAATTTTTCGATAAGAATATTGTGCAGGACGTTCCTGTGGTGGAGTGTTGTGTTTCCTTAACTATTTCAGAAACATCGTTTGCTTCTACATCTGAAGAACATCGAAGCGACTTTTGGAGTTGTTTGTTTCAATTGAAAAGTTCAGCTTTCAAACTTTACTGTTTCTGTCTCGTATATTGTATCGTTACATGTCTAATATCGAGTTTGATACTGTCCCATCTATAGAGAGGATCCACATCGTGCAAATCAGTTACATCGATTTGCTGCAAGAACGCATACATACATTTGACAAAATTGTTACCTAATAATAGACAGATAGAGTAAGTTGGACAGATAAAATAACTAATGATAAAGTTTATAGAAGGATAGGTGAGGAAACCTGTCTGTGGAAACAATTAAAGGTCAAAAGAGATATAATGATAGGGCACCAGTTAAGACATGAGGGATTATTTAGTAAGATCTTAGATTATAGACTACCAAATAAAAATAGAATAGGAAACCTAGACAAAGCTATATTAGTCAAATTATTAGAGACTTAGGTTGTGAAGGTTATGTAGACCTTCTTAGACTAGCTCAGAATAGAAAAGAATTTAGAGCTGCGCCAAACCGGCCTGAACTAAGTTCGAAAACAAAATAAAAGAAATAAATAAATAACAAGTTGAAAATGCAAGGCATTGTCGCAACGAACTTCCAAATGTAGACTTACTTTAAAACAATTTAAAGAAATTAAAATTATTATGTCGTAATAATTATAAGTATTCAGATAAAATACAAAAATTTATAAACAACAAAAGAGACATTTTAATATATTTTATTTTATTGAATAAATATTTTAAAAGCTATATATTAGTTCTCATCAATAAGATAAGATTTTTTTTTTTTTCATCATCATCATTTTGTTTTCGACCTTACTTAAGGTCGGTTTGACGCAGCTCTAACTTCTTTTCTAATATGTGCTAATCTAAAAAGCTCTACATATCCTTCACAACCTAAATTTCTAATAATTTGACTAATATAGTTTGGTCTAGGTCTTCCTATATCCTTCTATCTTTTTTTTTTATATGAATCTAATTATTTTCGGCAATCAAAATTTAAGTTTAAACAATGTCTACAATATTGGGATAATTGGCATGAAATGCCATAAATTGTTCAAATATGTGTCGCATATTGATTTTAAACTTATTTAAAATTTTAATTATCCCTGTGGATTTTCCCGGTGGCTCGGCGTCCCCGTGGCCCGATTTTAACTGACATCAAAACTTAAGCTCTGGACACCGAGCTGAATCGATTGATGTATCACACATTGATGTCCGACCATTAAAAAGGCCTCGGACACACAGACAGACAGACACACAGACAAATAGATTTCATAAACAAACGAAGTTCGTTGAAAATCAGTGAACTAAATATCACCATGACATAACTCACAATTAGTTAGCGGTCTGGCATGTTGGCCGCGATTCGTTGCTTAAGCCTTACCATAGCATATAATTTAACACTTTTTCTTTTTTGGAAGGGATAACCAGGTAATATTTCATGTCCTTATAAATGGGAATCGTGTAAACATGGAGTTCTTTAGCAACCATCGGATAACTAATATCTACCAGGTAATTAGGAAAAAGATAGAAGAGTATAGGAAGACCTAGACCAAGCTGTATTAGTCAAATTATTTGAAAGTTAGGATGTAAAGGGTATGTAGAACTTTTTAGATTAGCACAGAATAGATAAGAAGTTAGAGTTGCGTTAAACCGACCTTAAGTAAGGTCGAAAACAAAATGATGATGAATAATAGACTATTATCGTACTTCCAATACGGTGAACGACAGCTCACAGTTTCGGCTCTAAGCTTCAGTACTATTGTTATATAATCAGAGAAGGTACTTTGGATATATATGTGTGTTGAAGGAAGTAACTAAATTATGTGAACAGTGTATACGGTTCAGCATTGATGCTGAGTTGGGAGTGACATATGTATAGCCACCCTTCACTTTATTAAAAAAACCTACAACAGCTTTTTAAATTGAAATTCACTACTATTTCCCGTAGTATATTTGCGACAGTTATTTGGCTTTCAAAAGAGTGCAATCGATCGCTAGATGGTTGCAGCATACAGTTATAGTCCCCGGCTAAAACTATTTTAGTTTGGTTTAAGGGGCATAGTAAGTTCTAAGGCTGATTAAAAAATTTTCAAGGGTTATTAGTATGTCTAAGCCCTTAATGAATCAGGAGGTAGGTATATAACAATGATATGCTAACTGTACCTGCCGAGAGTGATCGAAAGGTGCTGCAAGTAGAACGGATACAGTAGTTCGTTCTTAATTACCTTCACCATCATCATTAGGTCTTCAGTCCTGGAACTGGTTAGACGCGTACCATCATTGTTTCCTATTTTGAATTAACCTACAGATTTCCCTGAAATTTGCACAGTCTGCATCTATCACTATCTGATCTAGGTCTACATCTACCTCTTTTTCTTATCTTTGCTTGTAATATATCCCATACTATTCCCCAAAAATGCTTTAGAATGTATTACGACCTTCTATTTCTCTTTTTCCCCAGATATCCTTGTCCCCCTACTATTTCTATAACCTATTTGTTATTATCTTTGTCTGTCCATGCTATCGTCCTCATACATCTAAAGCACGGCATTTCAAAAGGCTGCTACCGTTTTTTGTCTGCGTTTCAGACTGGCCGTATTTCATATGCATACTGTGCTGTGCTCCACACATATGCTTTCAACAATTTTCTTCTTGTTCTATGTTTGTTGTCTTTCCTCATAGGTGCTGTGCTTTCTTGTAAGATGCAGTTCGGTCCCCTTCTATTATTATACAGTTATATACCCTATTTCTCCGACTTTCAGTGGTTGTGCAAGGAAGCCGTCGCCGTGGATCAATGTATTAAGCGTAAGACTACGGATCCCAAGGTCCCGGGTTCAAATCCCGACAAGACCGACTGCTTGAAAAATGGCAGGTGAGCTTTTTTCACAAAAATTACGCCCTCGTTCGAATGAGAGGTTAAATGGAGGTCCCGTGTGTGAGTGTTGTCACGCACGTTAAAGATCCCTACCTTGCCTGGAACGGCAAGGGTTCGACAAAATTCTAAATTTCCAGGCAACAAAAAACTCGCCTCCTGGCCAATGTAGTACCTACGGGTGGAGCATTGGAAATGTAAATGAACGGTTGTGCAGGGAGGTAAGCAGCCTGTGGCTGCCAAGTTCTCCCAACACTTAACCCTTTACCGATTTAATATATTTTCCAATATATCTTTTCGCACAGTCAACATTAGTTGCAGATATTTCGCAACCAACAACTAGTTGTTTATACTAATCATCAGATTTATCTGCGCTTATTTTTTCGTCATTAGGTTTTCCGTCTCAAAACTGGTTGGACACATACCTGCACTTATTTATATTCTGAGCTAGCCTACATAGTTCCCTGAAATTCTCACACAGCATGTGTATACAGCTCGATCCCCTTCTTTTGTTTTCTAATTTTATGCCCTATTTCACCGAGATTCAGTGAAGGGGGTTAAGCAACCTGTGGCTAACAAGATCTCCCAACACTTAGACATTTGCCGAAATAATGGTTTTCCAGTAAATCCTTTCACACAGTTAACATTATTCGAGAATATTGACCAACCAATTCTTGTAGTTACTTATAATAATCATTATGTTTAAGCACAGTTATTTTTTCGTCATAAGTTTATCCATCTTGGGATTGATTGGATGCGTACCTCCATTGATTTCTATTCTAGGCTAGCCTACACATCTCCCTGAAAACCCTACAGCCTACATCTTTTACTATCTGTGTGCAGTAGTCTAACCTTGGTCTGCCTCTTCTTCTCTTTTTTCCTATCTCTGCTTCTAATATATTCCGCACTATTCCCTCATGCCGTAGTATGTGGTCAATCATCCTATCTCTCCTATTTTTTACCGTTTTCCACATATTTCTTTTTTCCCCTACCATTTTTAATACCTCTTCATTCATAACTTTGTCTGTCCATGATATCTTCATCATACGTCTGTAGCACCACATTTTAAAGGCTTTTACCTTTTTCTTGTCCGCTTCTCCTACTGTCCAGACTTCACAGTCGTACAGTGCTGTGCTCCACACATATGTTTTAAGCAATCTTTTCCTTGTTTCTATGTTTGTGATCTTTGAGCACAGTAGTTGCTTTTTCTTGTTAAATGTAGCACGACCTTGTGCTAATCTTCGTTTTATATCTTTTGTGCTTTCCACATCTTGCGTTATTTGGCTTCCTAGGTAACAGAAATCCTTAACTTTTTGTAAGTTCGTGTTACATACTTATATTCTTGTTTTTGATTTATTTTTCCCACCTTTGCATACTAGAACTTTAGTTTTAGTTTTGTTAATTTTCATAACGTATCTCTCTGTTATTACCGTTTCCATTTCATTAAGAGCAGCTTCTAACTCTTCCTTGCTAGACGCTAATACCGCTATATCATCTGCAAATCTAAGCATATCAATTTTTGTCCCTGCATATTAATTCCAAATGTCTTCTTGCATTTGACAGTATTCATTGCCTCTTCTATGTACAAGTTAAAAATCAATGGGAATAAGGCACATCCCTGTCTCATCCCTTTCCTAATGTTTACTTCTCTACGTTCCTACTCTAATTCTATTACTGTTGTTTGCTCTTTGTATAAGCTATGTACTATTCGTTTATCCCTATAACTCATTCCAATCTTTTTGAGTAATTTAAACATTTTTTTCCAATTTACATTGTCGAATGCTTTTTCCAGATGTACAAACCCATATACACACTTTCTCCTTTTTCTATTGTTTTCTCCATTATCACTCTCAGAGCTAAAATAGCCTCCCGTGTTCCCCTGTTTCGCCTAAACCCAAATTGGTCTTCTCCTAGTATTTCTTCCGCCCGTTTTTCCATTCGTCTTTGCACAATTCTAGCTAATATTTTTGACACGTGTGCTGTCAAGCTTATTGTTCGAAATTTTCACATCTATCCGCGCCTTTCTTTTTTCGTATAGTTACTATGATGCTACGTTTGAAATCTTTGGGTATCTCGCCTGTCTCACATATAGCTTACAAGTTGGAAGAGACGTTCTGTTACTGCTTGTCCAGCGGCTTTTAGAGTTTCTGCTTGCACCTTATCTGTACCCAGCGCCTTACCATTTTTCAGACTCTTTAATGCTAATTCAAACTCGTCTCGAAGTATAGGATATCCCAAGTCATCATTTTCAATGTCTGATTCCTGTTCTAATGCAGTTAGTTCCTCTCCTGCATATAAATTCCCTATATATTCTTGCCATCTACCCACTTTCTCTACGTTTTCTATAATGACGTTTCCTTGTGCGTCCCTTATATTTTTGTTATACGGTTTTATATCCCTAAAATTCATTCTAATTAATTTGTATGCTTCGTCTGTTTTTCCTATTTCCATCTTCGGTTGTACCTCCTTGCACTTTTCATCAATCTATTGTTCTTTAGCTTTCTAGCATTTTCGAATAATTTCCCATTTTATGGCTTTGTATCTCTGTTTTCCTGTTTCGTCTGATTTATTTTTGTATTTTCGTCTTTCTTCTATTAAATTCAGAATATCCTTTGTTATCCATGGTTTCTTATTTTCTTTTTGTGTATATCCCAGAATATCTCTGGCCGCCATGTCTAGGCTGGATTTAATGTTATTCCATTCTGTTTCTACTTCCTTAGTATCAGATATTTTCCCGATATCTTTGAGCAATTCATTTGACTTTTTTTTTAATCTTTCTTGAATATCTTTATCTTTTAGTTTCTCTAAGTCCAAGTGCCTTTTTTCGTTTCTTTTTTCACATTCTTAAATTTAAGTGCGGTGTTCATAATTACGATGTTGTGGTCAGCATCTATATCTGCTTCTGGGTAGCTTTTACAGTCTTTTACTTGATTCCTAAACCGTTGTGTAACAAGGATGTAATCTATTTGATATCTTCCCATATCTCCTGGCATCTTCCACGTATATCGTCCTTTAGCATGATGTTGAAATAATGTGTTTGTGATGATTAAATTGTTTTTGTCACAAAATTCTACCAGCCTATTTCCCCTGTCGTTTCTCGTGCCTAAACCAAATAAACCTACTACCGTTCCTTCCTTACCTTCACCTACCACGGCATTAAAATTTCCCGTAATTATTAAATTTTCATGTCCTTTTACGTATCTTAATATGTCTTCGATATCTTTGTAGATGGCTTCTACCTTTTCGTCACTGTAGCTAGAGGTGGGCATGTATACCTGTATTATTACTGTGTTTACCGGTTTAGATTCTAATCTAACCATGAGTACTCTTTCGTTCTTTTGTAAGTAATTTTCTACACAGCATCCTATCTTTTTCCGCATAACTATCCCCACACCCAAATTTCTTTCCTCTGCTCCTGTATGAATTACCCTGAAATCTCCACTCCAAAAATCCCCCGCCTCTGGCCACCGAACTTCGCTGATCTCTACTATGTCTAGTGATAACCTACTCATTTCGATTTTTAGGTTCTCTAGCTTACCTACTTGCTTCATACTTGTAAAATTCCACGCTCCGACTCGCAGAATGTTCCCGACTCTTATTTTTAACTTTCTAATCGCATCCTCCAAAGTAGTCCCCTCCCGGAGATCCGAATGGGGGACTATTTTAACTCCGGAATCTTTTACCCCAGAGAATGCCATTATGTTTGTTACAATTTAAGTACGCTGTGTACTTGGGAGATAATGTGGTGGTTTCCCGTTGCCTTCCACATCGCGGTAGTGTGTCTTAGACTGCCATACCGACCCCTATGGTCTCTGCCAATCTAAGTACCGAAAGAGCCGCTGCCCTATTTTGGGGACCTGTCTTAGTCTGGTTCCTCACTAACGACTCTACTACTTTGGTTGGACCTGTAGTTTGGCTCTATAGCTCATTAGAACACGCAAGCGATTTCACCTGTTGTAGTAATTTAGAACTTTGACAAGGTGCAGGTCCATTCGAAATGGAATTTTAATGAAATTGAATATATTCTATTTTACGTTTGCTTACTATAAACTAAGTTATATGGTGCATTAAACCATGATTTGATAGTAATTTTAGGGCCTCGGGGAAACGGATAGTTCTTTCTAGCCGTCTTAAATGATCACTTTATACTGTATATACCAGACATCAGCGGATAACAATCTGGCTTGTAAGCAAGACTAAAAATTATTTAGTGTCGATACAGTCTAACATTATGGTACCTGTTGTATAAAGGAAGCCGACCACTAGCTTAAAAATTCCCAACTTATTTTCCAATCATGGTACTATTTTTAAAAACTATAAGTTGCTTACTTTTGCCATGGCATTTGGATGCAGGGTAACACAGTTAATTAACGTTTACCTCTGATCCAACTCACTGGGCTTTAGATCTTGAATTGGTACTATGCCGCAAGCAGCACAAGAGCCCTCAGCTTTATTTATTTATTTATTTATTTATTTATTTATAATAAAACATGTGTGAATCACTGATGTGAATAACAATTCGTTAAATACAATAAAAGCATGTTTAGAATATACAATTTAAAAAAAGAATCACAAAAAAGATGGAAATTGTGTTATAAATCTTCAGAGGACAACCTTAAAGAACCAACTGAAGCTAAAAACTCAGGTACTGTGTAGAAAGCATTTTCTAATAAGAATCTTTTTTATTCAATTTAAATTGATGAAGAGGCAAATCTTTTATGCTAGAATGAAGTGCATTATAAAAAATACAGCCAAAGTAGTTAGAACCATTTCTGCTCCTACTTAGCCTGTGGTAAGGTACAATCAATTTTCCCTTGTTAGTAGTGATGAATATCGGTGTTGTGTTAATATTGTAAGATTTGTTTTTTGTCGTAAAGCAGATATTGTAAAATAAACAGACAAGGCAAAGTTAAAATTTTAAATTTAATAAAAGATGCACGGCAGTCATCACGGAACCCAAGGTTAGATATAATGCGAACAACTCTACGTTGAAGCTTGAAAACCCGAAGGGAGCCGCTACAATGACCCCACACAATTATAGCATACGAAATATGACAATGGAACATGCCATAATAACATGACAGTAGCACATTAGGTGAAACTGATCTTACCAAAGAGTTTATGAAATAAATAGTTCGGCAAAGTTTTTTGCATAGCAGATCACAGTGGGTGTCCCAACTTAATTTGCTATCCAGGGTGATACCGAGAAAACTAGCTGATTGCTCCCTTGAAAAAGAATCCCTTTTTAATGAAAAAATTATTTGTTTGGTTTTATCCCTATTTAGGGCAAGCTTGTTATCATTAAACCATGATTCAGTCAGGCATACAGATGTCATACTGTCAGCTACCAGTTGAGCCATATTATTACTTTTATTATATAAAGTGGTATTATCTGCATAAAGGACAACATCACACTTGTCTTTTAGAAAAAAAGGTAAGTCGTTAATGAAACATAAGAAAAGGAGTGGACCGAGGATGAAACCTTGAGGAACTCCAGAAAAAACTTCACACATGCTGGACAATTTGCCTTTGTAAAAAACACATTGAGACCTAGCAGTCAGATATGATGCAATTAGCTTAATACTATCATCATCAAAATTTAAACCTTTTAATTTGTTAACTAAGAGGGCATGATCAACACGATCGAAAGCCGTAGTCAAATCACAGAATTTAACGGCAAGATAACTACCCTCATCAAAAACATCTGAAATTTTATTTACTAATTTGACTAATGCATCACTAGTAGATAATTGTTTTTGGAAGCCGAATTACTCAGTACAAAACAAACTATTATTTTCAAGATAAGAAGTAATTTGAGTATTTAATATACATTCAAAAACTTTCGAAAAAGTGGGTAAAAGAGAAATAGGACAATAGTTCTTAATATCATCAAACATACCCTTTTTATGAACAGAGATCACTTTTGCTTGTTTCAGAATATCAGGGAAAACTGCTTTCTTTATGCAAATATTAAATAATTTGGTTAGCGGAATAAGAATACTGTTGATAACTGATTTAAGTAAAGAGATGTTAATATTAAACAAATCCTTCGATCGGGAATTCCTCATCGCTAAGATAACATCTCGTACGTAGTTGAAAAAAACTTCTTCAAAAGAAAGAGGGTACCAAACCAGAGAAACAATGTGTTTAAGTAGTTGTGGTGCTGGTAAATTGGAAAAGATTTCTGCAACAAAATCAATAAAAGAATAGTTGAAGTCATCGGCTGAGAAATGAGTGTTCATATCATTGACTCTGTTTTTAGAACCTTTGAAATTATTAATTAAATCCCATTTTCTTTTATTATTATTAGCTCTAAGAATGTAGTTGTCATAGGCATTAATTTTAGCATTTTTGAGTGCATGACGACAAGCATATTTTAATTTACTAACATGCAGTTTGAGTTCTGCACTAGGAAAAGCAGCATAGAATTCAACCTGAAGTAAGTAATTATCACGCATCTTTCGTAGGTCATCCGTAAACCAATTGACAACTTTTTTGGAACAGTTATTCAATATCCTTAAGTGTTTGATAGGAAAACATAGATCAGCTGCAGAAGCAACTATAGACATAAAGTTAGTAAATTTGTCATTAATGGATAGACTATTATCATCAATAAAGTTCCAGTTAACTAGTTGGAGATGATTAAAAAATTTATATTTTCCATATATTGTATAAGGTCGATAAAATTTATGATGATTAACAACTTTAACATTATCGTTAAGATTTAATTGATTGGCAACGCCAAAATGATCAGACAAGCCAGTCTTAACCACTCTACAAGAGAGAGATGTAATATTGGTAAAGATTGTATCAAGACATTGAGAAAGATGAGTAGCTGTTTTATTAACAATGTACAAGCCAAAGGAAACAAAAAAATCAATCAGCGTTATAGCTGCTTTCTTAGTAAATTCAAAATGAACATTAAAATCACCACAGACCAAGAGGTGAGACCTAAAAGGCAAACCAAGGCAATTAAATACTCTGTGAAGCGTTTCACAAAATATGTCAATTGATCCCTTATTAGGGAATTTATAAATAGCAATAATAGTAAGATCGATACGATTAAAATGTATTGCACATAATTCAACATGTAACTTAATTGAGTATTTATTGATTGACTCCA
The DNA here is from genome assembly GCA_036346225.1 of Platerodrilus igneus. Lineage (NCBI taxonomy): Eukaryota > Metazoa > Arthropoda > Insecta > Coleoptera > Lycidae > Platerodrilus > Platerodrilus igneus. Next base: position 15,580,191 of record JARFIW010000858.1, read on the forward strand.
ACACATTAGGAGTGGCGTAAAATTTCTCATCTACAAAAATAGTCACTCCTCCCCAAGAAAATTTAAATCTGACAAAGCTAGAGATAGGTACCAAATTATTAATTTTAATAAATTGTAGAGGCACTTGTGAAGGCACTTACAAAAAGCTACCACATACACAAACATCAAACAGCATATTAGCAATTATAAAAACGTAGTTAACCGTAGCGGAAGGTATTTTCTTTACTTAATAAAATATTGACATAAATTTCAGAATTTAGGGTACTATATCGAATAAAGTTCTGGTGTGAAAGTAAGAGTAATTGAAAGAACCTTTTATTAGGCTTTAAACTACATAATTCGACAAAATGACAGTGACAATAAAAATACTATAGAGATCAGTTTTCTGAATCTCTAACTGTGATGTAGCATTCTAGATTGGGGTATTCGGTGCGGTCGATTTTCTTTGCTTACTTTACATTTCCTTTTTGTCCGCACGGACTACCGTAATAGTGTATTTGATTTTGGAATTATGTTGAGGCATATGAGTAGGGTAAAATCAAGGATCCTGTGACCACATTTCCACCAGCATCCACATTTCCACACACATCTGGACCAAATTTACATGTAAAAACCCACTATAAAGTCTTATTTTAGATGAATCTCCTCCTGACTCCTCCTTGCTCTCCTCCTTGCTCGGACACCCCCACAACCATTTTGATTACATCACACCCGCATTCTTTCCACCCGCGAGATAAATCTTTCTCCACATTTCCACCCACGAGATAAACCTATCTTGTTTGGTATCAATTAATATTAGAATTTTCTTAGCTACCCGAATCTCTAAGAATTTTTTAGATTGCATCATCCCCCAAGGAGCTACCCTCATTTTAAGATTTCTTACCTGTAGCGACTTTTGAGCGTTCTTATAAATTTTTTTATACATGCGATACATTAAATTAGCTTAGAATTTTATGCACATCCCGAATCTGTAAACAGATTTGAAATCGGACCACGCCCTGCAAAGTTATACCCTTTAAAGTCCTGATCTTCTAATTTTGCTATTTGCTCTATAAGCAAACCTAACAAATAGTTTTCTTCGTCTAGCCATTGCATCTTTCGAGATAAACCTATCTTGTTTGGTATTAATCAATATTAGAATTTTCTCAGCTACCCAAATCTCTAGGAATTGCAGATTGCACCATCCCCAAGGGAGCTACCCTAATTTTAAGATTTCTTACCTGTAGCGACTTTTGAGCGTTCTTATAAATTTTTTTATACATGCAATACATTAAATTAGTCTACAATTTTACGCACAACCCGAATCTGCAAACAGATTTGAAATCGGACCACGCCCTGCAAAGTTACACATATACCCTCTGCGAGATAAATCTTTCTCCACATTTCCACCCACGAGATAAACCTACCTTGTTTGGTATCAATCAATATTAGAATTTTCTAAGCTATCCAAATCTCTTTAAATTTTTCACATAGCACCATCCCCAGAGAGCTACCCCATTTTAAGATTTCTTACCTGTAGCGACTTTTGAGCGTTCTTATAAATTTTTATACATGTAGCACATCTTGTTAGTCTAGAATTTTATGCACAATCCGAATCTCTAAATAGATTTAAAATCGAACGACCCTCACCATTTTACACACACCTTTAAATTATAAATTTCCTGCGGCTTATACATAAAAGAAAATCTAAAACCATTCTTAAAACTTTTTATTACAAACAATTTTTACTAATACAGTTTAAATTTTGTAAAACCACATTTCTAAATACATATTCACAATTTTTATTTTCAACCTAGAACTTGTCATATCGGGTCATACTTATTAATATTTATTTCTAAATAGAGCACCTTTTCCAAAGACCAACCGGACTCGCATGTTTCAAATTCCTCTGATTTTGTTCGCATGGTTTCGCTTAAGACCTCGTACGTATTTTCCAGATTACTAGAAGACGTTATAACCACATTTTTGTGTTAAAGGATTTCACATCGGTAGCCTCTTCCCCCATTTTGATGTAAACGCCGTAGAGTTCGCAATAGACTTTTACTGCTGTATGTTGTATTCTTTTTTCATTTATTAATCGAATAAATCGCTCTTTCTGCTTCCAAAGAAACTCGGGCACTCCATCGTCGACACTGGCGTTCTTTATGCGATAGCTAGCCATACGGTTGTTAAACGCAGTGCTAACCATTTCTACACCATCGTCGCTAGTAGCGGTAACTGATGCATTTTATGTCTGTTGCTCCTTAAATGTGCGGCATACGTAGTTTTCCATTTCGAAATCGCATACTTTACACATAATTCGTGGTTGTTTCGTACAAGACCCTTTAACAGCTGGCGGAGCTGAACGTTTACGGCTTAATGACATGCCGTGCTGTTTTTCCTTGTGTCGCAGTAAGTTATCCATTCTCGTAAAAGCGAAACCGCAAGTCCCACAGTTTAAGTACTTTGCTGCGGGCGGTTGTATAAGCAACCGTGGACGATGTTGCACCACGACATTTGTTCTGGTGCCGTTTGAGAGCATTTTTCCAGGTATAGGAAGCACCGCAAGAGTTGCACTTAAAACGTTTGCAGATACCATTTTAGTACAAAACAAAATCCACACTATAAGACTTGACTTGTAAGCGAACTAACTTATAACTAAAGAGTTTATTCTTGCGCACCTGCTTTATGTACCCTATAGAATGCAAACCGAAGGTTTCGAAGACACCGAACGAAGTCTCGGATTCAGCGAGGAACTAAATGTCGTCATCTTGAGCCAATCCTCGCAGCTCGTCCAATACATTTAGCACCAATGTATGCGCTCGGTTCGCTTTGTCCATGCTGCGAATGCCGTTAGTAAAAACACCGGAAAACGTCTTCCATGTTATACGGATCGCGTGCATATTAAAAATCCAAAAGGGTGGTAGCACACGCACACTACTTGTGTGCAAGTCGTAGAAGATGCAGTGCTACTATAACCAAAAACACTTTAAACCATTACTAAGGAAATACCAACTTGTTGTCTACAGGATACTTACTAATAAAGCAATTTAATTTTAAATAATTTCTACGTCATATTTTAGGTAGGCTTGAATATTTTCCAAATGAATCACCGAGCGAAAGTATATGCTTAGCAGTATTAAATTAACCATTAATTTCCCATTTTTACGACCATGGTTAATTATAGATTAAAATTTAATTTGTGCACGTTCGACCTTCTCGTAAACTAACATATTTTATAGCAACAATGCGCTGTATAATACATGCATACCCCTTCTCTGCGCTACTGCTATTCTTGTAGTTGCTTGAAAAGTCACTCTCCTTTTACTGTTAAGACTGGGCAAAGCACCATTTTTGTATACTTTCTATAGCACATCGCGCACTTTTTCGTCTGATAATTATGCTTCTGTATGCTTTTACACTTTCGCATAGCGGTCGGCCGCATGTAATGATTTCTAGAACCGGTAAGTACTCGATATCGTCCAAATAGAGAATTAGATGCTCGATGTCTGTCAACTTCCAATTCCCTCGTAAAAGGTAGCAAATACTCAGTCAATAATCCATTATACTTCGACCCGCTCCTGTTCTGATAATTTACAAACATTTTTCAAACGACAATAGGCCGAGAATTTTTAAACCTCCGAGGGATCTTTAAGTCGTGATCAATTACACATCCGAGCTACGCGTAAACTAACATATTTTGTAGCAACTGTATAATACATGCATACCCCTTCTCTGCGCTACTGCTATTCTTGTAGTTGCTTGGAAAAGTCAGTCACCCTTTTTACTGCTAGGGCCGCTAAAAAGCACCATTCCATACTTTCTTTATAAGTGTAGCACATCGCGTACTTTTTGTCGGATAATTAAATCTTTGTTTATGTAGGCATTTACACTTTCGCTTATTTAAACATCTAATACGATTGATTAACCACTTTCGATTATTCTAACGGAGACCACCATACGCACCGTTCTTTTGAATCCAACGATCCTATGGGCTTCCACGCACTAACACCTGACGTATTTTTCTTACTATTTGTTAAACAAAAACTACCGGTATCGCCATTGTGGACGTAAACAGATGTTTGTGGATGTGTACGAGAATATGTAACCATATACATTAACCAGTCTAAGCTATTTTATTTAGTCCACGAAAACTACTATTTTTCTAAACCACAATTAATAATCGTCTTTATAGGCTCCACATTTCGACCATTACCCAATGGCTGGTGCTACGTACATGGAAACTTTAATTTCTTATTGGAGAGAATTCTTATTCTCCCGCGCACTGCTGCGTAGTTGCATGTTCATTCCTTTTGGAGGTATATGCTCGTTATAGGTTGTAAGACCCTCGGTTTTACTTAACTACAATTCGTGAGACCCCTTTAATCTTTTTAATCGTATCTTTCTCGCCTACAATACAGTAGGACTTAACATTACTACCAACAAATTCTAATACTGGACCCCCATTAAATACGTCTTTAATTTTCCCTACAAGTTTTTATCGACAAGTGTTATATTGTATTTATTATACGCGGGGTAGTCACTCTTTTAAGATAAATATATTTTGCTAGGTATCAACTAATATTAAATTTTTCTAGGGACCCCAAATATGTAAACAGATTTTAAATAGGACCACCCCATACAAAGTTATGCGTTTTAAAGACTAATTTTTACCCATCTTTATTTAACACCATTTTTAAAACCTTTTTCGCTACCCAAGACATATGCCTTAGCCAACCATCTTCCGAGAAATCTAAAACCGCAGTGTTCCGCTAACACAACGTGGAGATAACACGTATACTCTGTCAACCAGGATAGAAGCAGAGGAAGGATTTGGAAGGTGGGCGAGGAACTTAAAAATTATAGAATCTTAAAACTAATATATACAAATATAAACAACTATCTTATATCTTTACGCCCCCCCATGCGTAGATTGTTGTACTATTAGGAATGATGTACCTTTTGTCATCTTCCCTCGATAAACTAATTTTATTAATAAGCTGCGTATGCAAATCGTATTTTTTACTCCGGATACATACGCAGACAAGTACTCGATACCATCCAAATAAAGAATTGGATGCTTGGTGACTGTTAACATCCGCTTCCCTCGTGTACGCCCAGACACATCCCAGCCCATGAGCACCCCTGCGCATGCACACCCCCGCCCATGCGCACCCCTGCGCGTGCACACCCCTGCCCATGCGCGCTGCCCATGCGCACCCCTCACTGTGCGACTGCTATTTCGGGGTAACGTCACAGCCTTTTATAAATAAAGAACAATGTTATATACTATTATAAAATGTTTATTCTGACATTATACATAACAAATTTAAAAATATTTAATGACAAGCATGGGAGTCATTTAAACTTAATTTTAATACAAAGTTATACACAGAAAACAGTCCTTTCTTTATGTTTGTTTGGAGTGGCTTTAATTTTATCTAATTTTATTCGCAGCTTAAAATTTAAATCGATACCCAAGTCCTCTATCTCCTTTTCTAACCAATAGTTTGATACATAGAGACCGTCTAGGTTTTCGAATTGTAAAATGTACCGAAGTTTGCCTCTATATTTAAAGTCTTTGATTCCGCCGACAACCAGATCCATTCCTTCGTGTAATTCTTGCAGCTTGTGACAATCTTTTAATCGCAGCTTTCCCACTATATCCTGCATACGTATCTTGTTAGCTTGATCGACTTCTTCTTGTCGGTATTGGAGGAAATCCTTATTCTCCCACAGACTGTTGCGTAGTTGCATGTCCACCACTTTTGGGAATATATGGTTGTAAGACCCTCGGTTTTAAATGATCCAAAAGGTTCTTTACTAGGCAAATATACAATGTTTAACGGACCCCCTTTGCGTGTGGTGTACGCAAAGATTACGAAACCCGCATTCCTTAGTTCGTCTTTGTTATCTGCCATTTTGATAAATACGTTTTAGAATAACCTTTTAAAAATATACGGATTTAGTACCATCCTTTTCCGCAAGGACGCCTACATAACTAAAAGAGTTTTTTTTACTAACCACAAATGCATACAACTTGTAGAAACCAGATGTATCTAAGTCAATCCATCGGCACATAAAATAATCTTTTAATTCTTCCTCATTTTCTCTAATAAGATGTTCTTTGTCTAACACATCTTTGTATTGATCGCGTATTGTCGCAGTGTTTTCCATGTAGTCCAATTTTCGCCTTTTGCATCCATTTCCTCTAATTCCAGCTGTCTTTTCCTTCCACTTACAGCGTATGGTATACATAATGGGGCAATTTCCTTTAGCGTAAACGGATAGAGTTTACTACCAATATTTACGCGTTGTCGTACAACCTCTGGACGAATGTTAGGCGTATCTATCAATCCCAAGTCCGAAATTACTATTTCTTTTGGAATTGTAGAATATGGTGTTGCAGATTGTGTAAAATATGTACTACCTGCTTTAATGTAGCACTTGTGTAAGATTTTTATTTTATCTTGGTTGTCTTCCTCCTCTACTATCTCCAAATAATTTACAGGTAAATAGTTAAAACATAATAACCGAAAGCACATACTTTATCAATTTTTCCCTTTCCTCTGGTTTTTTGGACAACTTAATTTGCAAGCCTGTCAATTTCTTTGTATTGCCATTCCCCCAATACACGTACTGTAGCAGGTTATTATACACTAAACAGCAGCTATTTTGTAGCTTGTCCGATAGCTTACTCCACATTTTGGTAAGTGGTACCGAGTACATTGGCGCCTTTAGGAAGTATAACTTACCATCTTCCAATAAGGTTAAACAGTCTTTTAAGGGTTTATACACCCGTTCCGCACTGATATAGCTTCCAATTGCACAGTTGTATATTGTCGCTTCCAACCGTGTAATACCATGTTCTTTGGCCAAAGTAGACGCAAATGTTTCCCTTAAACGTACATCTGGACAACGTAAAAAATCTAGTATATGATTGCCAAGTTGTTTATTAACACCAGGACTTGTTATCTGGCACACAAATTTGTTGTAAATCTTAATTCTTGCATTGGTTGTTAGCCATGTTAAACAATCAATCCCCGCAGTTTTATCGTTGTCAACTATAATATTACACTTTTCTTCGTATTCTCCCTTATAGCAAAAGTTATGCTTTGTAGTTAAATAATTACACATCTCCATCTTGCTAAATATGCCTGCAAAATCTTGGGTTACATCCATGTCAAAAGATAGAAATAATCTTTTCGACTTCGTCTAATATATCTGGTAGTTCCTCCAATAAAGTTTCCAACTTAACATCTGCTAGTTCCACTTTGTATGGAACACATATAGGATTTTGGAATTTTTTATTAATGCATTCGAGGTCTTCTTTTCCGATAATTTCTTTTACTCTCTGGCCTATCTTGTTACTGCTTTCCAGAGAAAACGGAAGCTTAGCTTTAACACCATGCCTAGCGGAAACAAATCGGTCGAACTTTCTTCGTAGATAGCTGTTAAATGCACCACAAATTTCTTTTTTTAGGATAAACATTTTTTTGTTTGAAGATGCTTGTTCGGTGTCAGAAAGGTCGCAAATTTTAACCAACATTATATTGTCACAAAATGGTTCTGTAATTGGTGTGTGTAGTCCGCCAGTCAGCATCTTTTCGCCTTCGACATAACAAATATTACCAATATCTGTCACCAGATTATTGTTGCACATATTTTCTGCCAACAGCCATAATCCAAATCGCTCATTTGTCGGTTTCACTTTATTCCCAAGAAGTTGAGAAACGTTAATCACCTTGGAGACGCTCATGTTTACCGTTCTAGCTACCGTCAAATACTAAATTGAATACGAAAATTTGTTCCCTTATGTATCCTACAGAGTGGGGCGTATATTACCGAAAATAGTCGAATATGTTGTTAAAAATGTCTTACTATAACTAAGCTCAACCCAAAACTACTTCCTTATATACCAAATTTAATCTCCCTGCTCACATAACCACATGACCATATGACCATATGACCACATGACCACATGACCATATGACCACATGACCACATGACCATATGACCATATGACCACATGACCACATGACCATATGACCATATGACCACATGACCATATGACCATATGACCACATGACCACATGACCATATGACCACATGACCACATGACCATATGACCATATGACCACATGACCACATGACCATATGACCATATGACCACATGACCATATGACCACATGACCACATGACCATATGACCGCATGACCATATGACCTAATTGCTTTTTAATGAGTTTTCTTATTAAAATCCATTAGCACTAATTGCTTTTAATGAGTTTTTTCCATTAAAAATCAAGTGTGGACCTAGGTTAGATAAAAGGAAAAATTAATAGGTTAGGCCAGCGCCGCGGCGCTGGCCTAACCTATTAATTTTTCCTATCGCATAAAGAACGCCAGTGTCGACGATGGAGTGCCCGAGTTTCTTTGGAAGCAGAAAGAGCGATTTATTCGATTAATAAATGAAAAAAGAATACAACATACAGCAGTAAAAGTCTATTGCGAACTCTACGGCGTTTACATCAAAATGGGGGAAGAGGCTACCGATGTGAAATCCTTTAACACAAAAAATGTGGTTATAACGTCTTCTAGTAATCTGGAAAATACGTACGAGGTCTTAAGCGAAACCATGCGAACAAAATCAGAGGAATTTGAAACATGCGAGTCCGGTTGGTCTTTGGAAAAGGTGCTCTATTTAGAAATAAATATTAATAAGTATGACCCGATATGACAAGTTCTAGGTTGAAAATAAAAATTGTGAATATGTATTTAGAAATGTGGTTTTACAAAATTTAAACTGTATTAGTAAAAATTGTTTGTAATAAAAAGTTTTAAGAATGGTTTTAGATTTTCTTTTATGTATAAGCCGCAGGAAATTTATAATTTAAAGGGTGTGTGTAAAATGGTGAGGGTCGTTCGATTTTAAATCTATTTAGAGATTCGGATTGTGCATAAAATTCTAGACTAACAAGATGTGCTACATGTATAAAAATTTATAAGAACGCTCAAAAGTCGCTACAGGTAAGAAATCTTAAAATGGGGTAGCTCTCTGGGGATGGTGCTATGTGAAAAATTTAAAGAGATTTGGATAGCTTAGAAAATTCTAATATTGATTGATACCAAACAAGGTAGGTTTATCTCGTGGGTGGAAATGTGGAGAAAGATTTATCTCGCAGAGGGTATATGTGTAACTTTGCAGAGCGTGGTCCGATTTCAAATCTGTTTGCAGATTCGGGTTGTGCGTAAAATTGTAGACTAATTTAATGTATTGCATGTATAAAAAATTTATAAGAACGCTCAAAAGTCGCTACAGGTAAGAAATCTTAAAATTAGGGTAGCTCCTTGGGGATGGTGCAATCTGAAAAATTCCTAGAGATTTGGGTAGCTGAGAAAATTCTAATATTGATTAATACCAAACAAGATAGGTTTATCTCGAAAGATGCAATGGCTAGACGAAGAAAACTATTTGTTAGGTTTGCTTATAGAGCAAATAGCAAAATTAGAAGATCAGGACTTTAAAGGGTATAACTTTGCAGGGCGTGGTCCGATTTCAAATCTGTTTACAGATTCGGGATGTGCATAAAATTCTAAGCTAATTTAATGTATCGCATGTATAAAAATTTATAAGAACGCTCAAAAGTCGCTACAGGTAAGAAATCTTAAAATGAGGGTAGCTCCTGGGGATGATGCAATCTAAAAATTCTTAGAGATTCGGGTAGCTAAGAAAATTCTAATATTAATTGATACCAAACAAGATAGGTTTATCTCGTGGGTGGAAATGTGGAGAAAGATTTATCTCGCGGGTGGAAAGAATGCGGGTGTGATGTAATCAAAATGGTTGTGGGGGTGTCCGAGCAAGGAGGAGAGCAAGGAGGAGTCAGGAGGAGATTCATCTAAAATAAGACTTTATAGTGGGTTTTTACATGTAAATTTGGTCCAGATGTGTGTGGAAATGTGGATGCTGGTGGAAATGTGGTCACAGGATCCTTGATTTTACCCTACTCATATGAGGTCAAAATATAGTTTAAAGAAATCAAACTCGTGTATCTCAAATACTTAAGGTGTATTTTTTAAGTTTTCCAGTCGTGTAGAACCCAAGTAGGTTCGCTCATGTTGGTTGAACTATTAAACTCATTATTACAGAAGCAGTTTCTGTTTAACTGCGGTTAAAGTATTACATAATTAGAATATAAAAAATACGGGTACACGGAAATTCCTCATGGCTGAGTAGGCTTTTGTACATTTCTATTTTTCTACTTTATATTATTGTGCAGTAAATATGAAAGTACAGCAACCAAAACGGTAAAAATATATTATTTAAATTTATGTTGTGCCTGGCACCCATATTGCCACGAGCTTAAACCTGCTATAATGTTTATGTATTTTATGATAAACTAAGTAAAGGTCAACATAATATAAATTATACTTAACGAAGAATTAAAAAGCCATTCTTGGACTTTTTAACAGATATTAATTAATATTCAATAACCGGTAAAATTTATGACAATGTTTTTTCTCTTCTTATAAAATTATCCAATTTGCACATATTTGATGAGAAGATAACAAATTGTTTCATGCAAATACGAAAAAGCTACAAACCTGTTAGTAATTAACCCCCGAAGATTCATAACACTACTTGTTCGGATGATAATCGGTCGTCTAAAAATTATATTATAGTTTATGAACTTCAGCGATTTTTATAAAGCGATTTAGTTTGCGTACTCGGATAACATGAACCTATCGTATTAAAAAGCGAAATATTTTTGAAAAAAAAATTAACAAATCCATCATATTCCTTCAAGTAACCAACCTGGGAATATAAATGATTTGATGGTTAATGCTTGACAGGTAGTTCAACTAAGTTGCTACTTAACTGCTTGTTTTATGAGTGATTTATGCAAAAAGTTAATAGATTTTATACATTAGTTTTTCATGTTACATTTTTCATCGTCCCAGGAAATGATCTATCTTTCCTTGTCTTTCGAAAGTAAAATACTATAGATTTATTACTTAATAAAGCATACTATAATTAAAAAATTAATTGCAATTGCTGCCAGTTAATTACCTGATCGTTAGTGGACATCTATATGAAATAATACAAGTATTTGACTTTTTTTAAATCTTGCATTGAGGAATGGAAGTTTTACGAAGGTGTGCTTTCTTAATTATTATAGATTTCTAGCCACCAAGTTCGGTGAAAAATGATCACATTTTTCTGCTCCAACATCAATATAAAATTTGATAGTTTGAATTTAAACATGCTAGGTTTAGTAATTTTGAGTAAAGTTAGAATTAAAATTTATAATTCATTCTACAGTTACCCAGAACCTTAATAATTGTTGAACATTCGTTATAAAGTGTAACAAAACAAAACACCAGAGACGGTCAATTCAGAGCTATAAAATTCTACACAAGATGTGTGTGATTTTGCCGTAGATTTTATTTTATGTGGCATATTTTATTCTAAATGATGTGTTTTTGTGATATAATATCACATAATAGCAAAGGTTTTTAACCATAACTACGTCAAAAAAGGGGCAGATGGAATGATACATGCATAAGACAAAGACAGAGGCAGATGAAGTTTCCAATGTATTCTCGCTATGTACACTATATACATGAGTGTAAAAGGGATAGACATATCAATCGAATCACCTTGTTTCTTCATCTCTGCTCCTTACACCTCATATCCCACCATCCACCTCCCACCTTCTACTCACACCTCCTACTTCACACCCCTAATCCTCACGACTCCTGCCTCCTTCCCTCCACCTCCCACCTTTCACCACCCATCTCTCACATTGCACTCCCATCTCCCAACTTTCACCTCCAACATCCCATCTCCCACCACCCACTCTCTACCACCCATTTCCCACCTCCCATCTCCCACCTCCCACCTCCTACTTTTTACCTCCCACCCCTATCCTCCACCTCCCACCCCGCCGCTCACCTCCAAAATCACGCCACCGCCCTCCATCTTCCATCTCCCATCTCCCACCATCCACCACACACCTCACGCTACACACCTATCACCTCTCACTTCCCGCCACTTCAACCTCCATCTTCAAATTTTCATCTCCCACTTCATCACATCTCGTTTATTACCCTCATCCCCGCTCACCTTCCACCTTCCACCTTCCACCTTCCACCTTCCAGCTTCCAGCTTCCAGCTTCCAGCTTCCAGCTTCCACCTTCCACCTTCCACCTTCCACCTTCCACCTTCCACCTTCCACCTTCCACCTTCCACCTTCCACCTTTCACCTTCCACCTTCCACCTTCCACCTTCCACCGTCTACCTTCCACCTTCCACCTTCCACTTTCCACATTCAACATTCCACCTTCCACCTTCCACCTTCCACCTTCCACCTTCCACCTTCCACCTTCCACCTTCCACCTTCCACCTTCCACCTTTCACCTTCCACCTTCCACCTTCCACCTTCCATTTCCGTCTTCCACCTTCCACGTTCCACCTTCCACCTTCCATTTCCAACTTTCACCTTCCACCTTTTAGCTTCCACCTTCTACTTTCCACCTTCCACCTTCCACCTTCCACCTTCCACCTTCCACCTTCCACCTTCCACCTTTTACCTTTCACCTTTCACTTTCCACTTTCCACCTTTTAGCTTCCACCTTCTACTTTCTACCTTCCACCTTCCACCTTCCACCTTCCACCTTCCACCTTCCACCTTCCACCTTCCACCGTCCACTTTCCACCTTCCACCTTCCACCGTCCACCTTCCACCTTCCACCTTCCACCTTCCACCTTCCACCTTCCACCTTCCACCTTCCACCTTCTACCTTCCAGTTTCCACTTTCCATTTTCCGCATTCCACTTTCCATCTCCCAAGTTCTATCTTTCACTTTCTACTTTACATCTTTCAATTTCCTCCTTCCATCTTCCACTTTCCACATTCCACATTCCACCGTCCACCGTCCACCGTCCACCTTCCATCTTTCACCTTCTGCCTTCTACCTTCCACTTTCCACTTTCCACCTTCCACACCTACAACCTTCAACCTCCCACCTTCCACCTTCTACCTTCCACCTTCTACCTTCCACCTTCCACCTTCTACCTTCTACTTTCCATTTTCCGTCTTCCACCTTCCACCTTCCACCTTCCACCTTCCACCTTCCACCTTCCACCTTCCACCTTCCACCTTCCACCTTCCACCTTCCACCTACCACCTTCTACCTTACCCCTCCATCTTCCGTCTTCCACATTCCACCTTTCACCTTCCACCTTCCACCTACCACCTTCCACCTTACCCCTCCATTTTCCATCTTTCACGTTTCACCTTCCACCTTCCACCTTCCACCTTCCACCTTCCACCTTCCACCTTCCACCTTCCACCTTCCACCTTCCACCTTCCACCTTCCACCTTCCACCTTCCACCTTCCACCTTCCACCTTCCACCTTTCAACTTCCACCTTTCATTTTCTTCCTTCCACCTTTCTCCTCCTACTTTCCACTTTTCATCAACCACCTACCACATTCCACCTTCTCCCTTCCACATTCTACTTTCCACCTTATACCTCCCACCTTCCACTCTGGCCTCCCACCTCCCATCCCACCTTTTAGATTCCACTTTCAACTTTCCACCTCCGACATTCACCTTAGATTTTAGAAAGAAAAATGGTCGTATTACTTCTTACGTATTAAAATAACTTTCACATAATCCTTGTTAATTTTTAGAGTACCCGAAAATATTTTATGTGTAAGTCACAAAATTCTCTTTAAAATTCACTAGATAATTTACATATCCTTTTATTACCTTGACTCTCAGTGTAGTTGATCAACGATCAAAAGGGTTTTGAGCTCTGACCTCATAATTGCTGAAATAAATTATTCGTCGACAAATAATTTATATATGCTAAATAAAACTTATTCTAACTTAATAGTGCTTAAATAACCTTCTAGGTTACAAGACAAAATCATACATGCAGTTTCAATGGCTAAAATCCTCTTTATGATTACCTGTCTTCGATTATAAAAACATGGTTTTTATTGGAATTAGCTGTATTGAAAAATTCTTGGTTCCAAATTTTTTGAGCGCCTTTGATTAATTCTCGATCCATCGAAATATAAGATTTCGAAAATACTATTATTTTTTTATATTATTTATATTGAAGGGAGAAATTGCCGTTATATTCTTTAAAATAATTATGCTTCGTAACTTAAGTTTAAATTTCTATTTTACAAATTGCTACGTACCTACCCGTAGCCGGAAGAAACGCAAATACCAAGCTAACTAACAAACGCGAAGAGTGGGGAATTTACCTACATACCAAAAAAACAACAGAAAAAAGCACGTCGCCAACGATTATTTATTAACAATAAAAATTAATTAAAATTTCTTGATTCACATGGACAAAGAAAAGTATTAAATTTAACTTATATTGTAAAGGAAAAATTTTATAATAGATTAACGAAGTCCGCATTTCGTAGCTAACATGTAATAAAACTTATTGAAAGAAAAGTAATGCTTAGATTGTCTCAATAGCAAATGTGTTAAATTAGAGTATTAAATGTAGAACAAGTTGTAGTAAGAATTAAAGAAATATCACCAGAAGCACTAGCAAAGCTAGCTTTTCAACATGTATGGTGAACTGGTTTCACAGCATCAATCGCTGATAAATAATAATTCTTGATGTGCACTAAAGAAAACGAGTCACATACTTCTATGCGTGGGATGCTTATCTTGCAAGCCGTCGGGGTAAGTCAGCCACGGTAGTCAGGATCCATTCATCCTGCCACTGTAACTGCAGCAGCGGTCTACAGACAATAGCAGTTGGTCTACGTCAAAGTTGGGCCTACATAAAGAAAAAAACCAATCTGGCCTTCGGCTAAGAGCTAAAAAGAGAATCTGATTAGGATGGGTAAGCGCGGAAAAACCTCCTACTTGTTAAACAAAATAACGTGCATCGCTATTATAGTACTGGGACGAGTAATGTAGAAAATATGTCAACGTACAAGCTGCAGTATAAAATTAAAAATTGGGTTCGAATAACACGAGTTTGAACTGCAGTCCTCGCCTTAGCAAAGCGCGATTAGCAAACTGGAAAACACGCTATCAAATAATAGCAGGATCCATTATTTTGGCAAGTCTTTAGATGGGAAACACAAGAGAAAAAAATTATACGTTGTCGGAATGTTTAACAAATTAACGGATACCTAAAACAAGGTATTGACTATTTAAATTATCGAATAAATTTTCGTTTTAAAAGCAAAATGAAATTGAGATAAAATTATGTTAAAGCGGGCTTATTCTGAACAGGTACACTATATAGGATATTGTTGGAGAATTTAAGAATAGAAATGGAATTTATTCGAACGGGTAATGACTTAACCAGGAGAAAAAGGGTATTTAATTTATGTTCAAAAATAAACGTAACAAAATCTTGAAATGAAGTTAGATGTTAGATGCCGAAAAAATGAATGACCTCTCCTTGTTAAATTCCGTTCTTTTATAATAAAATTCTAAATACGTAATTTTTTCCATTAGTTCTCGTAGTATTAGTCACGCATAATGTAAAAATCCACCGCGATTTTGTGCTTTGTTATCTCTAATGAGCTGATCGTAAAAATCTACCATTCTTTACTAGCAAATTAAACCAACCTCTGAAATTTCTTTACCACGACTTCTGTAATAGAATTATAGCTATTAAACTGGTTATCTTATCAGTTTTATAGCCTTTGCAGTAGTAGCTTGTTTTCTGAAGCAATGTATATTCATCGCTAAAAAATAATTAGCTTTTTGACGGAGATAATTTATGGTTTTTTGTAGACTCTAGAAATCGTAGTTTGTTTGAGCAAAAAAAACGTGTTATTTTTGTTTTGGATTAAATGACATTTATTGTGGTATTTCCGCACGGAATGGACCTAAAACTTGAAGAAGTTCTAGATTGCAGGAACGCGTGGAACGGCTTGAGAGCTATAGTAATCTAAGGAGCTAACTACAGGTTCAACCAAATTAGTAGGGTCTTTAGTGAGGACCCAGACTAAGACAGGTCCCCGAAATAGAGTGGCAGAGAACATAGGGTTGTATGTTATTGTAGGACACTTTACTGCGATGTGGAAGACAACGGTAAACCACCCCATTACCTTCCAAGTAGACAGCGTACTTAAATTGTTACTTAAGACGATGGTATCCTCTGGGGTTAAAAATTCCGAAATTAAAATAGTTCCCCCATTCGGATCAACGGAAGGAGACTCCTTTGGAGGATGTGATTGGAAAGTTTAGAAAAAGAATCGGGACCATTCTGCGAGTCGGAGCGTAAGATGTCAGAATCATGAAGTAGATAAGCTAGAGAACTTGAAAATTGAAATAGATAGGTTAGTATTAGACATAGTAGGAACCAGCAAAGTTCGGTAGCCAGATGCGGAGGATTTTAGGAGAGTACCCTTTAGAGTAATTCACGCAGGAAATTTGGATGATGGGATAGTTATGAGAAAAAAGATAAGGCACTGTGTAGGAAACAACCTACAAAAGAACAAAAGAGTACTTATGATTAGATTAGAATCTAAACCGGTAAGTACAGTAATACTACAGGTATACATGCCAACCTCTTGCTACAGCGAGGAAGAGGTAGAAACGAATACAAAGATATTGAAGACATAGTATGATACGTAAAAGGACACGAAAATTTAATGATTACGGGAGATTTTAATTCAGTGGTAGGTGAGTGTAGGAAAGGAACGGTATTAGGTCTATTTGCTTTAGGCACGAAGAGCGGTTAGGAAATAGGTTGATAGAAATTTGCGACGAAAACAATATAATCTTCACAAACACACTATTTCAACATCACGCTTGAAAACGATACAAGTGGAGGATACCTGGAGCTAGAGGAAGATATCAAGCAGATTGGATTTTTATTAGACAACGGTTTAGGAATCAAGCAAAAGATTGTATAAGCTACCTAGAAGCAGATACAGAAACTGACCTCAATATTGTAATTATGCAGGTCGTTTTTAAATTTGAAAATTTGGGAAAGTAGAACGAAAAAACACTTTGACTTTGAGAAAATAAAAGATAGAGATATCCACGAAATGTTTGAAAAAAGTCAAATGAATTGAGGAAACCTACCATGAAAATTTTTGACACTATTGAAGTAAAAACAGAATGAAATAATCCAGCTAGATATGGCCGTCAGAGATATTCTGTGGTATACACAAAAATAAAATAAAAAACCATGGATAACAGAAGATATCCAGAACTTAATAGAAGAAGACAAATATACAAAAACATACCGGACGAAGCTAGAAAACAGAGATACAAAGCCATAAAATGGGTAATTATTCGCTAATGCAGGAAAGATAAAGAGCAATGAATCGATAAAAAGTTCAAAGAGGTACAAACTAAGATGCAAATAAAAATAAGAAAGACAGGCGAAGCATACGAACTAATTAGAATGAATTTTAGGGATATAAAACCGTATAGCAAAAATATAAGGGGCGCGAAAGGAGACATCATTATAGAAAATGTATAGAGAGTGGCTAGTTGGCAAGACTATATAGAAAATTTATATGCAGAACAAGAACTATCAGCACTAGAACAGGAATCAGACATTGCAAGCGATGACTTGGGATATCCTACACTTAGATATGAGTTTGGATTAGCATTAAAAGGCCTAGCAAATGGTAAGGAACCGGGTATAGATAAAGTGCAAGCAGAAACTGTAAAAACAATTGGACAAGCAGTAATAGAACGTCTCTACCAACTTGCAAGCTACATGTATGTGACAAGCGAGATGCCCAAAGATTTCAAACGTAACATTATAGTCACTATACCAAAAAAGAGAGGCGCGGATAGATGTGAAAATTTTCGAACAATAAGTTTGATAGCTTACGTGTCAATATTTTCAACTAATCCAGATTGTGCGAAAGGATATATAGGAAAACTATTAATTCGGCAAACGTTCAAGCGTTAGGGGACCTTGGTAGCCACAGGCTGTTTAACACCCTTCACATACCCCACATTTGATTTTCTAATGCTCCACCCGAAAGTACTACATTGGCTAGAAAGCGATTTTTTTTTACCTGGAAATTTTGAATTATGCCGAACCCTTGCTGTTGCAAGCAAGGTAGGAATCTTTAACGTGCGTAACAACATTCACACACGGGACCTACATTTTACTTCTCATGCGTACGAGGGCGTATTTTTGTGCAAAATGCTCGCCTAACATTTTTCAAGCCGTCCGTGTCGGAATTTGAACCCGAGACCTTGGGCATAGTAGTCACACTCATACCAACCAACCTCTTCACGTACCACTGAGTTTCGGTGAAATAGGGTATATATTTACAAAACAATAGAAGGGGAACCTAGTTGTATCCCGGCAGTGGGAATCTCTGGGAACTGTGTAGGCTAACTAAGAATGGAAATCAGTGGAGGTACGCGTCCAACCAGTTGTAAGGTGGAAAACCTAATGACGAAAAAATAATTGCACTTGAACCTGATGATTATTGTAAACAACTACAAGTGTTTTCAATATTTTCAATTAATCTGGATCGTGCGAAATGATTTATTAGAAAACTATTAATTTGGCAAATGTTCAAGTGTTGGAGGATCTTGGTAGCTACAGGCTGCTTGAACGCTTTCAATGCCATTGAATATCGGTGAAATAGCGTATATTTACAAAACCATAGAAAGGGAACCGAACTATATCTAACAAAAATGTTCGAAGACAACAAAGCTAGAGAGAAGTACAAAAGTGTTGGAAACATATGCGTGGAGCATAGCAATGTAAGTCTATGAAATAAGAATAGTAGGAGAAGTAGAAAGAAAAAGGAAGAAGCCTTTTGGAATATTATGCTTCAGATGTATGATGATGATAGTATGGATAGATAATGTTAATGACAAAAAGGTTATAGAAATAGTAGCAGAATAAAGATTATGTAGAAAACAAAAAATGGGAGAAATAGAAGAGCAGGATTCGTCCTAATGCATTTTTGAGGAATAGTGCGAGAGTAGACCATTACTAAAAATCCCACTGCCCCATTTCCACCAGAATCCCTCATTTCCACACTCATCTGGACCAAATACTTTTCTTCGACTAGCCATTTTTTATCTTTCAAGATAAATATATCTTACATTTTCATCTTAGCATCCTCATTTCCACCCACATCTGGACCAAATAGTTTTCTTCGAATAGCCATTTTTTATCTTTCGAGATAAATATATCTTACATTTTCATCTTAGCATCCTCATTTCCACCCGCATCTGAACCAAATAGTTTTCTTCGTCTAACCAATGCATCTTTCGAGATAAACCTATCTTGTTTGGTATCAATTAATATTAGATTTTTCTCAGCTACCCGAATCTCTAGGAATTTCTTAGATTGCATCACGCCCCTACGATCTAGGTTGGATGTGGACTTGTCAGGAGTTAGGTTAGCTAGTGTTGTCCGGAGTTAGGTTAGGTTAGTTGGACTTGTGTGGACTTAGGTTAGATAAAAAGAAAAATTGATAGGTTAGGTCAGCGCAGCGGTGCTGACCTAACCTATCAATTTTTCCTTTTATCTAACCTACGATAACATTCTCATACTTCGATTGGAAGAAATTGTGTACTTTTCAAGTGGAATTTCAAATTCGCCAATTTGCTCAAGACTCAAAACAAGTCAGATTAAATGGTTTGACTACTGGAAACGACGTTGTTGACATACAATTGGATCAAGATTTTAAATTTTAGCTGAGCACAGCCTTTAATAGAAGTATATGGCTGTTGAACAATTTTGAAAAAGAGAATTTATATAATATGGAGATTACGAAAGATCGGAATGTTATTGTGCTACCTGCGTACGAGTGCATCAAGCTGTTAAATTTGCGGGAATTAATCTGTTTTGAAATGGCTGAGTTAAGGTGTAGAAACTTTCCAGAATTTTACGAAAATTTTGTTGGTGATATAAAAAATGTGTGTGGAAATACGACGGAGGAAGAAAGGGTTCAAACGTTATTAGAGGAAGAGAGCCGTGTCAGTATTTCTCTGTCTAATGATTGCAGCAATTTAAATTACTTGACAGTGTTGGAAATTATTAAATGTTACCCCATCCAATACTTAAAAGAAGCGACTGCAAGGTAATCGCTTGCGCAAATGTTTAGAGATTTGGCTCTCCGATTCGCCAGACTCTGGTAATCACAGCGGTTTATAGATGTTATCAATACATGTATGTATTTTATTAAAAACATTATATTTCTTGATAAAGTTTGCTTTTACATATTTGTATCGCCAACATTAGCAAAAATTATTAATAGACGTATTAAACTATCTTGTTTTTATTTTTAGGTTTAAGTGGTGTACCCCGCAGATAATAAACACAATATACCGCATGTCACCAAAAAAAAAAATTGTAGGGGAATTCAAAGACAACTTTAATGTGGGTTTAGTATTAAAATTTGTTGGTAGTAAGGCTAAGTCCTACTGTATTGTAAGCGAGAAAGACACGATTAAAAAAGATTAAGGTGGTCTCACGAAGTGTAGTTAAGAATATTAATGTAGATAGTTTTAAGGACATTGTACATTGCGGGAGATTTGGTTCTAGGAAATGAGCAACCTACAAAAGTACGGAATATTTGGTATTAATGCTAATTGGTTTAGTGACCGCGTTTGTGCACTCTTCGAGTGTTTTCGGCAATCTTTAATTATTTCCAAAGAAAATATTCAAGCCTACCTTTTGCAAAAATATGACATAGAAGTTATTTAAAATTAAATTACTTTATTAGTAAGTATCCTGTAGACAACAAGTTGGTATTCCCTTAGTAAAGGTTTAAAGTGTTTATTTAAAATTTGTATTTCCCTAAATACGTAGTCGTTGCTGGTTACTAGAAAGTACCTTGTGTAAATCCCTGGCAATTATACGTCAATTTCTGATGCACTGTATTTAAACATAATTAATAGAAAGTAGATTGAAAAGAAATTATATACAGCTTTCACATGTAATTCGGGGCGATGATGACGTTAAAGTCGACCTTCCCATTTACATATTAAAAACACATTACATTGGAATGTTTTTACATTATTCTCATATTGTTAGATTAACGACAATATGCCTTATTGACCTAAAACACTTTTCCGCTCTTATTAAACAGTACATTAATCTCTTTTTGTTATAGGTCTTTTTTAAACAACACATTAATTTCTATTTTTTGTTACAGGTTACTTTAACCTGCTTGGATTTGGTTAAACAAAGAAAATAATGTTATACTTTGTAAAAATTGTAATTAGTTTATTAAATTGTAAATCGGATAAAATAAATTATTAAATTTTTGCGTGCTTAACTTATTTGTGGTAATACTGCTACATGTTTGGTTAAAAGGTTTTTGTTGTTCGTGTTTTAAATAATTAACTTAAAACGATAAGAAACATTTATCTTAAAGGAGACAAAAATAATCTTATGCATGTTCGCTAGAGGGTGTGTGTGTGTGTGTGTGTAAATTCAAATTCTGCGTAAAATGCTAGGCTAATTTGATGTATTGCATGACTAAAAAAAATGTTTAAGGACGGTCAGAAATCGCTGCCGGTAAAAAATCTTAAAATGAGGGTAGCTCCCTGGGGTTGATGCAATCTAAAAAATTCCTAGAGATTCGGGTAGCTGAGAAAAATCTAATATTAATTGATACCAAACAAGATAGGTTTATCTCGAAAGATGCATTGGTTAGACGAAGGAAACTATTTGGTTCAGATGCGGGTGGAAATGAGGATGCTAAGATGAAAATGTAAGATATATTTATCTCGAAAGATGAAAAATGGCTAGTCGAAGAAAACTATTTGGTCCAGATGAGTGTGGAAATGAGGGATTTTGGTGGAAATGAGGCAGTGGGATTCTGAGTAATGGTCTACTTGTGAGATAAATTACAAGCAGAAATAGGAAAGATAGAGGTAGAGGTAGACCTAGATCAGACTATTGTATACAGATAGTGAAATATGCAGACTATGGGAATTTGAGGGATATGTGTAGGTCAGCTCAGAATAGGAAACAATGGGAGTACGTGTTTAACCAGTGCCAGAACTGAAGACTTAATGATGAAGATTGTGATATTTCTAAGATGATTGAACTTACATTTTATACTAGTTATACAATTTTTCGGTCTGTTTTTATGAAAAATAAAACTTTTATTATTCATGAGAATAAATGTTTATGCACGGATGTTTATATTAACACAATGAATAAAAACAATATGGAACCTCGTTTTTAAGATAATTAGTATTTTAAAACGCGCAATGAAAACCTGTTTTAACATATTTTTCTAGAAAACATCTAAACACGGATTTTGAAGTTGGGCGTCTTCTTAAATGGTATGTGTCCCTAAAGCATTTTAGTTTACATGTAAATACATTTATCCTGCTGAAAAATATTATACAGAATAAAAATTAAATATTGGAAAACTTTAGGTTTCTTCTCCGTTTTGAGGTAGGTTTTCTCACAGAATTTGGTGCTCAATGACTTATTGTTACCTCATTATACAAATCTGTTTTTGTATTCTAAACAATTTCTGCTCATTTAGTTGTAGATACTTGTAAAACGTTAGAAAATTGGTAAATTACCAATTGGAACCACGCAATTTTAGTGTGTTTACTGCAAGTTAGTTGTGGAGTATCGACAATCTTCCAGTGTTTTTGATCAGATAATTATCACATATTTTTCTAGTCGGATATTGGCTATTTATAATGTAACCGATAACTATCAGGTAACGGATTTTTTTCGGGTAACAGATAATTATCAGGTATTGTCTTCCTAGTACTAATTAGGATTGTTTAGAATTTTAATGCATGCATTGTTGTATGCTACTATTTTCGCAATAAATGTTAAACTTATGAATTTTATAAGGTATTTTTAATTTTCTCTAATATGTCCTTTATTTACTCAAAAAATATATGGCACTTTACCTATAACGGGTTAAAAGAGTACAAATCTCAATCTAAACAAGCTCGAAGTCCATAATTTTAATAGTTTGCAGAAATGGTTTATCATCTTGTGTCATTTGCCTCTTCAATTTATGTAAGGACGGTAACCTAAAAAGAAGAAATTTATTATTTACTACAATGTCGTTAATGGACACTCGAATTGACATGTGCTAACACAAGCTGCAACTTCTTTACATATTTAATGATAAACTAACTAAAGGTCAACCTGATATAAATTACTTATTTATACGTAACGAAGAATTAAAAACCATTCTTACAGTTTTAGCAGATAGTACTTAATATACAATAACCGGTAAAATATATTGCTAGATATATCTTTTCTTATAAAACTGACCAATTTGCACATATCTGATGAGAAGTTAACATATTGTTTAATGCAAATATGAAAAATTATAATCTTGTTTGTATGAGACCCCCGTAGATTCTTACACCGCATTCAGATGATAACCGGACACCAGAAAATTCCAAGCGAAGAAATTCAAAGTATGACATAAGCTTCTGCTTCCTTATATTGCAATTTTTCTTCAACCTTGTTTGGGTATTTGGATTTTATGGGCCTAATACAAACAAAAAATGATGCTTGTTAAGATAATTAACAAACATATCGCGTTTCTTCAATTAACAAAACAAGCCCGAGAATATAAATGATTTGATGTTAGTAGTTGACAGGTTGTTTAACTACGCTGCTACTTTTACTGCATGCTTTATAGATGATTTATGCATGAAGTTAATAGATTTGATACGGTAGTTCTTCATATTATAAATTTTCATCTTCTAAACAAATGTTTTTCTCTTCCTTCCCTGTGGAAAACGAGATAACGTATAATTATTACTTAATACGAACGCAATGTAAGTAATTAAAAAATAAATTGCAATTGCATTCGGTTTATTACTTGATCGTTTATCGACCTTTATATCAAATAATTAGCACTATTATTCAGCTGACTTTAATTATCTGCCTTCAAACAGAGCTGGAAGTTTTTATGGAGAAGGTGTGCTTTAGTAATTATTATTGATTTACAGCCGGCACAGCCGGTGAAAAAACTACTGAAGTACATTTATGCTGCCTAACTTCGAAATAAAGTTGCTTGAGGTTTTAATTTGCTCGATAGCTAAATCGTTTAAAATGTACTAAAGACTTATATAAAACCCGTTTTAATAGTAAGCTTAGTACGTCTTAAATTGCACGCTTATATTTATTACATCAATTTTCTGACGTATGAATGTATATTGCGATTACACTTCAATGGGATGTTTATTTACTTGTTGAAAGTCGCAACTATAAAGCTGTAGAGAACGCTCAAAATTATCTATTCTTATAGTAAAGTTACCATTGATCTCAAAATTACAATATTATTTGAAGAAAATGTTCATTTGGTTTAAGAAGCTCTTCTCGCAACAAATTCATTCAAATGCTCTATTAAACACTACAATCAGTTAAAATTTTATACTTGAAGTATAGTCTGGCGGCAAGTGTTAGAAAATCAAGACCCGTGGGCTTCTTGATGATAGAAGTTTGGGTGTCAAACATTTTGCTTTACATGTAGAACAAAAATATCAATGGTGGTAAGGTGTAATATTGCTCAAGATGGTAATCAATATGACTGCCAAATTATACAAATTATTTGAGTTCATAAAATGAAAGTAAAATATTGGGAACCTACTTATGCACACACGTGGAGAAATTCAATACCGCGTTCTAAATAGCCGCTCGTATAGGACATTATAAGTTCTTTATATTTAGGTCTTATGATATATCAAAATATACATTTATTGGAAAGGACAATTCAATAAGGTGAACTAAATGATAAGATTGTTACGTTAGCTTTTCGAAATGGAGTGATTCTGCATTGGTTTTCACCTACCGCAATTAAGCGCCTCCTATTCTCAAATTATTCAACCCTAACAAGTTCAATAAAAACGTGTTAAACCGTCCCGTATAGAAATTTCCCTCAGTACGTGGAATACATCCTTCACTGCGTTTATAAATTCTCTGAAAGGCTACCATCAAATGTATTATAAAAGGCTAGCAGCTTCGCTAAATTCGTCAAAACAAGCAAGCGTTTGCTTCTGCTAGCCATTATAATACTTTCTTCTTCCTTGAAATACGCTACTTATTTTCAATAGGATATTACGA
The DNA here is from genome assembly GCA_036346225.1 of Platerodrilus igneus. Taxonomy (NCBI): domain Eukaryota; kingdom Metazoa; phylum Arthropoda; class Insecta; order Coleoptera; family Lycidae; genus Platerodrilus; species Platerodrilus igneus. The sequence goes on from JARFIW010000858.1 coordinate 15,605,234, forward strand.
AACATGTTTGAAAACAACTGCTTTATATAAAAGCTTAGGTATATGTGCATACGTTCGAGTTTGCTCAAATGTTATGGGTAATGAAATCCTTTTAATAAAGTCATTCGTGGTATCGCAGTAGCGTGGATCGATAACAATACAAATCTCTATTCATTCATAGAAGTCAGGCAATTGATTTTCTTGGCCGTATGCTTGGTTGCCTATTTGCTGATATGTTTTAAAATATACTTTGCTTTGCCAATCAAACAATGAATTTTCATGGAATTAATTATCATATTGTGCTTGCATTCTACAAATGTTTTGCCGTTGGTGTCTGGAATATATATTTTTGCTTGCTTTCGTAGAATATTTAACATTCTATTGCTGGGAATGGTTTTATGTTGTTTACTCCTGTCATTTTAAAGATGTATAAAAAAAACTCCAGCTTTGAAAGGCTCTTATTTATTCGTTGTCTTACTATCCGACTCTTCTATATACGATTCTAATGCTACAAAACATCCTTTGAGCGTTGTAAAATCGCGATTTTAAAATGTGTTTTGTGCTAGTATACTTAAGTTGTTGGTTCCAGCTCCCAGTGTAGACAAATGCAACCTGCATTTCCTCATCCTAAGATGGTACTAGAGAGAAGATAGCTAAAGATACAGTGTATTGTTCTGTTTGCTTTACTGGTGTTGCTGTTTTGGAAGATACATACTGTTTTCTGGTGAATTTCGCAATAAATTGCAGACTATACGTTACCAATGACACGTTCACAAAACGAACGATTATATACATTATTCTTAAAGCTTGCGTTAGAGCACTTTCTACTGTTCATTTTTCTGTGTAAATTAATGTTAACGTCAACAACTTTCTTTTCCGAATTTAATGTTACGTTCTTAAATTTTAAGAGGTGCAAGTATTCTTGCATGTTTATACGTACCTATTATTTAGATAATAGGATTATATTCTCAATATTTAAAATGTTTAGGTTTATAGACTATTATAGGAACATCACGTAATACTGAACGCTTACGTCAATTTGTTTTTGACGTCTGTATATATTCTTTTGGAACTGTAAGTTTTACTTACACGTTGTAATATAGCTTTTTACTGAGGTTTCGAATTTTTTTTCAATATCACCCACCTCACTCTACGACGTTTTTGAGCTATCCGGAACTCTAATTCTTTTGGCGTTCGAATTCATCGTTCCCCTCTTGCGATTTTCGGTGTAGACGATTTTCTCCACTTACTTTACTGCTTTTTTCATTTCTGCACAGAATACCGTAACAAGATGACTTTATAAAATATCGAAAGAAATCGTCAACTAAATTTCATATTTCAATACTTGCACTCTGTAAAAATGTTAAATCTTGTAAGAACAATCATATATAGTTGTATCTTTCCTTCTAGATTTGATTAAAGAGAGTGTCTAGAAGATGGATCATCATAATACCGAGTATTCAGTAGAAGTGAAGTAAAGAAAACCGTTAGTTAAGGTTGTGTGTTTTGTTTGTGGAACTAAGTCTATAGAAGCACTTTTATAATATTCAGTTGATAGTAATTATGATAAAATTATGACGTGCACCTTAAATCGGTTTGTTTTTGGTGACAACAAATGTAAGCCGTTTAATTGTTTTTTTGGCGATTACAATTTCTCTATTAATAATCTGAAAATTCTAAGAATATAAAATGCACAGACGTTGTTACCAGTTACGTACCTATGAACAAGTTTGTGATAAGCTACACACAATCATTCAATCACCACAGAAGCCAACACCTTTTGAATAACAAGCTGTCATATACCTACACGTGGCAAAGCACCAATGTGTGATAAATCCAAAAGCTTTTTCTGCCATAAAAGGAACTTGTATTAATAAAATGCAGGAAGCAGTACCTGTCGCCACTACCATCACTGCTCAGCACTCTCGACTTTCTTCTCCAACACCACATCTGCCTCCGTCCCCACCTCTACCATCACTTTCATGCACTTTCCTATGCACTTTCACTTACACCTGTACATCAACCTCCGCCTCCACCTTCACCTCCACCCCCACCTCTACCTCCACCCCCACCTCCACCTCCTCCTCCACCTCCACTTCCACCACCATGTCAACCTCCACCTTCACCCCCACCTCCACCTCCACCTCTACCTCTACCTCTACCTCCACCTCCACCTCCACCTCCATCTCGGCCACCACCTCCACCTTCACCACCACCTCCACCTTCACCTCCACCTCCACCTCCACCTCCACCTCCACCTCCACCTCCACCTCCACCACCACCACCACCTCCACCTCCACCTCCACCTCCACCTCCACCTCCACCTCCACCTCCACCTCCACCTCCACCTCCACCTCCACCTCCACCTCCACCTCCACCTCCACCTCCACCTCCACCTCCTCCTCCGCCTCCGCCTCCACCTCCACCTCCACCTCCACCTCCACCTCCACCTCCACCTCCACCTCCACCTCCACCTCCACCTCCACCTCCACCTCCACCTCCACCTCCACCTCCACCTCCACCCCACCTCCATCTTCACTTTCACCTCCACCTCCACCCCACCTCAACGTCCACATTTGCCTTCACCTCCATCTCTACCTCCACCTCCACCACACCTCTCTCTCTACCACCACCTCCATTTCCACCTCCACGCCAACCTCCACCACCACTTACACCTACACCTCCACCACCACCTCCACCTCCACCTCCACCTCCACCTCCACCTCCACTTCCACCTCCACCTCCACCTCCACCTCCACCTCCACCTCCACCTCCATCTCCACCTCCACCTCCACCTACACCTCTACCTCCACCTCCACCTCCACCTGTAACCTCCACCTCCACCTCCACCTCCACCTCCACCTCCACCTCCACCTCCACCTCCACCTCCACCTCCACCTCCACCTCCACCTCCACCTCCACTTCCACCTCCACCTCCACCTCCACCTCCACCTCCATCTCCACCTCCGCCTCCGCCTCCACTTCCACCTCCACCTCCACTTCCACCTCCACCTCCACCTCCACCTCCACCTCCACGTCTACCTCCACCACCACTTACACCTCCACCTCCACCTCCACCTCCACCTCCACCTCCACAAACACCTCCACAAACACCTCAGTCTTCGCCATCGTTTCCGCCCTCACCTCCGCCTCCATCTTTTCCCCCACCCCCACCTCCACCTCCATTTCTACCTCCACCCCACCTCCACCACCACTTCCACCTTTACTTTCACTTCCACCTCTTAAACTTTGGACTACCTTGAGGCATTAAGGTCACGTCAGATTTAAGAAGCGGTTTGTCACAGTTAAGTTCTTTTCAACATAGAACTTTTTAGAACGTATACTTGTGCTCCACTATCAAGCTTAAACTCTATAACTTGTTCCTCAATGTTTACTTTTTTGTATACACCACCTCATTCTTCTTATTTACTATACCACTAGATTGTTGAACAGCATTTATTTAAAATTCATACTCGTTTTCTTCAGATCCTTTATTGCTTTCGCTGCAAGTTCATTAATGTTCTTCTTTCTTGCCTCTACATTTCTCCTATGCACTGCCGCAAAATAATTTTTCTCTCACACCTGTCACAGGTTTTTCCATATGCTGGACGTTTTTCAAATATATGTGTGTATCCACAATATACACATGGTTTGCTATCGTGTGCGTGTGAAACCTTTCTACAATGTATATCAGCATATTTGTTAAAAAAAATTTTTTTTACTGCTTTACTTTACAATATTTTTGATTGTTTTTTACTAGCTTCCACAGTTCTACAAAAGCTTATTGCTTTATCGAGACTTATGTCAGACTCTCACAACAATCGTTTTTGGGTTTCTTTATCCTGTCTCTGAGAATTTTCTCAGGTTGTGGGTACTTTGTTGATTTTATATCCTTCCTTAACTCTGTTAAAAGTTACTAAACAAGTGACCTTTTTTTGCACTGCGCTGCTAAAATTAAACCGCTCAAATATTATATTTTTCCTAGGCGAACAATAATCATTAAACCTTTCACGGATGCTGTTTAACGATTTTGATTCCACTTCTGTTAGCGTAAGTGAATTGTATAGCTCGAGATGTTCTTCACCAAGTAGACTTAAAAAGAGAGCAACTTTTTTTGTCTCATCCTTGCTAACCAAATCCGTTACAGTCATAAATAAATCAAATCTTTGCGCAAACTTTTTTCATTGCTCAGACACATAACCTTCCAAAATCAATGACTCAGGTGGTTTAAATAGTGACTCCTTAATTACTTTTTCTTTTTTGTTAATATCTGTGTTCAATCTAGTCAGTTAACCTGACACCATGTATAATTTAAGCCAACAGTGTTAAATTAGATATTCAACATTTATTAAATACTATACAAAGATATTGGTGATTGGCACAGTTCTGTCGATCTGGTAGCGGCTCTTCATAGCACTTATATTATTAAATAATGAATTGGTATTAGTTAAGAAACGTAACTTAATAGCACCAAGCAACAGAAAGATCACAAGTATAAATAGTAGTGATCTAGAAATGTGAGTTGGAGAATATGAAGTTTGAGCATGAATTTATGGTTGTATCTGGATTAGGAATTGATGCTATTTTTGGCATGGATTTAAAAGATAACTAGAAGTTGCAAATAAGCGTAGAGCTTGGTTGACCTTGGCCTTCAGGGCGTGTCTAGTAGTCAGCGTTAACCTTGTGGTTTTGCTGTCTTGTCTGTATCGTTATTTATCGTGCGTGTGTTCTAGGTGTTTGTTTTCCCACCTAGTGGTCTGCGTCTTGTGTTGTGTTCTAGTTGTTTTTTATTTAGCCAACTAGTCACGGTCTGTTGTGCTTTTGTCTGATGTTATGTTACACATCTAGTAGACGGCGTGAGCGTTTTTGTATGTTTGATGCGTTCCTTGAAGCGGTGCGACGTCTGGTATGGATGCGTGTGGTGAGATGTCTATTGTTTAGAACGTTTTTATGGCGTTTGTTCTACAGTATTCGTGTAATGTGGAAATGTTTAAGTCGTTTTGTATTGTGTCGGGTAGGGTGTCCAGTTGGCGTTGTAGTCTTTGTGTGGCTAGTCTGGGGTGACGTGCATTGGTCGTCGGCGTATAGTCTGCATTTAACGTTGTCGTTACAGGGTATGTTTTGTATGTGTGCGTTGAATAGTGCCGCTGAGAAGCATCCGCCTTACAGAACTCCAGCCGTGATAGGTGGTACGTGTGATAGTTGTCCGTCTACTCGTACTTGTAGTTTTCGGTCCGTGAGGTAGCTGTTAAGTCGCTGTATGTATTGTAGTGGTACTTGATGTATGGTTGCTAGTTTGCACATGAGTCCTCTGTGCCAAACCTTGTCGAATGCGTTTTGTATGTCCAGAGATACTGCTGTCGCGGCGTATGCTTTGTTGTAGTTCTCTGCGATGTGGCCTATGACGTGTATAACTTGTAGTGTGTTCAAATGACCTTCTCTGAAGCCAAATTGTTCTTGTCGGTCTCTTAGGTGATGCTTCAGTTTTTGTAGGTAGTCGTTCAAATATTTTTGATATCGCACTGAGGAGCGATATCGGTAGGTAGTGTGACGGGTTTCTCCTTGTTTTCCTGTTTTGTGTATCATAACTGTAAATGCAGTCTTCCATGCTGTGGGATAATGTCGTGATGTATACTAGTGTGCATTTCGTAATATTTCTGAGTGCTTGGTTTGTGATGTTGTCTTTTTCGGATGCTTTTCTGTTTCTGTTGTTGAGGATTGTATGTTATGTGTCTTTTGGTGTTATAATTGGTATGTGGTCGTCTGAATGCATTTGTAGTAGTTCCTCCATAGTTTCGTTTACTTGTGTTTCATGTTGCTGGTGTGTTGTTGGGTTCGGTGAGTATGTTTCTTGTAGTGTGGTGGCGAATACGCTTGCCTCTTCTCGGGCGTTGTAGATTTTTCCGTCTGGTCTGTCAAGTGGTGTGTTAAATAGTTGATGTCTCCTTATGATGTTGAGTCGGTGTAAGTTCCCCTCAGTCTAGAAAACATTGTTAATATGTTCGGTTCACTCTTGCGTATTGTGTTCATCTAGTAGAGTTGTGAGTGGGGCTTGTGTTGCGTTTAGTTGGGTTTTGATGGCTGCCTCCCTCGTTATCCGCCATCTCCGGACTAACTTACTTTTCTGTTTAATGATGTCGCGAAGCTAGTCAGAAACTCGTGGTCTGTTAGTGTTATGGATTCTTGTCGTATTGCTGTGATTTAGTGCTTCTTGTAGTGTATTTGTGATAAACTCTGTGGCTGCGTCAATTTGTTCGTGTGTATCGACGGTCGGGGTTCCAGATGTTATTTTGTGTTGTAAATACTCGTTGAACTTCCTCTAGTTTATTGATGTCGCACTATTAGTCGTCTCTTGTGTATGTGGCGTTGTGTGAATAGTATTTATTATCGGAATATGGTCGTAGCTTAAGTCTTCTATTACTTCTGCCGTGAAGTTGTACGGCATATTTTTCACTAGCGTTATGTCTAGTACGTCAGGCTGATGATCTGGATTTGGAGGTATTCTTGTTGGTGTGTCTGGTTCGGTGATGTCGAAATCCTTACCCAGTGAGTGAGTGAATAACGTCAGTCCGTCGCGATTGTTTGTTCTGGAATCCCATGTAGTATGTTTGGCGTTTATGTCGCACGTGATTATTGTAGCGGTGTCTTCTCGTGTTAGGTTGTTAATGTGTTGCGTAAGTAGTGCTCTGCTTGGACTACGGTATACTGAGATGAGTCTCAGTAGTCCTCCGTCTGCGTTGATTTCCACGCCTGCAGTATCTAGCTGCGTTTTCGGAAGGTCTAGTGCGTGATGTGCCATTCGTCTGTGAACAAGTACGGCTACTCCTCCGCTTGATACGTGTCCTGGTTCGATAGTCTTGTCTTTTCTGTGAGTTGTGTAGTTGGCGATTTTAAGTGCGTAGTTGTGGTTTGCTTTTGTTTTACAGAGTAGTGCAATGTCGATGTCAAATTCGGCAAGGAAGTGTCGTAGTTCATAAAGTTTGTTTTTGATTCCGTTGGGTTCGAAGAGAGTAGTTGCAGTTGTCGTGTTTGTTGATTATTCATTAAGCATCGTGAATATGTCGCTCGGTGTCTTCAGGAGATGCGGTATAACAAGTTCCCCAGCCGTGTAGGTCGCTTTGAGTCTGTGTCCACTGTAGTGCTTTGTTTAGTAGTCTGTTGATGCTGCTTTCGTGGTCGGTGTTTATAGGGGGCGTGACTACTTCAGGTGCTGAAGCTGCTGGAGTACTCCTTTCGGTGGTGTGTGATTTTGTTGTAGGGGTTGTGGTGATAGTCGGTGTCGTCTTTTTTGTCGACTTGTTTTTAGTGGATTGTCTGCTCCTTCTTTTTCTCTTGTTTTTCGGGAGCGGAGTCCATGCTTACGTCGGTGGAGCTGTCGGTTTCTGGTGGACAGTGCGTGCTGGAAGTGGTTGCAGTAACCGCTTCTGTCCGTTTTGTCTGCGCTTCCTGTGAGGTCTTGCGTAAACGTATTTTCTTGTTGCGGTTGACTCTAGTCCAGCCTTCCTCTTTGTCTGTGTAGGAGCTGTCTGATGTGTTTTGTGCCAGTATAGGTGGTGGTGGTTGGCGTGTCTTCTTTTTCTGTTCTTGTAGTTTTTGGTAAGCTGGACAGTTTTTATAATTTGCGGGGTGCGGTCTTCTACAGTTTACACATGTCTGTGTCGTTTCGCGTTTCTTGATGCATTCCGATGCGTAATGTTCTTTACTGCAATTAATGCATCGCGGTCTGTATCCACAGTTTAAGCTTGAATGTCTGTATCGTTGGCATGCGAAGCATTGAGGTATCTCCATCTTCGATTGAAAGGCAGCAAGCCTAACGCCGTAACGCCGTGACAGTATAAGAATTCACATATGTCGTAGATAGTCTGTGATGTCGGTTCGTTTTTCAGTATTACTAGGAATGAGTTATTGTATTTCTTGTTCTTGGAGTGTAATTTAGTTATGTGTTCGATCTTGAAGTTCCTGTCCAGTAGTTTGTTGGTGACGTCCTCCGGTGTGATGTTGCGGACAGTCCTTTTATTACAACCTTAAGTTGTCGTTCAACTTTAAGTCCGTAGGTGTGGAAGTCTATTGCATGTCTTCTCAGGCAGTCCTGTGCAAATCTGAACTCGTCTGAGTCGGTTGCATGTATTCGTGCACTTAGTCCTGTTGCTCGAATGTTGATGTCTCGTTTTATTATGCGTTTCATCTCTTTGGCGGTGTCTAATAAAGTCCGAAAATGTTGCTATGAAGATGGGCGGGATTTTGTTGCTCGTCATGTCAGTTTTGTCCGTGTTTGTAGGATTTCTAGTTGTAGGTCTTGTGGTGCTTGTGGATGGTGAAGTGGGAGTCGCTGTGGCGTAGGATAATGGCATCTTCGTCGGTTCAGCGGATGGTACTTCAGGCACGATCGTGATTTGTTTTTCGGTGGTGTGGTGTGTTGTCTTGCGTGTCCGTTTTGTTTCTGCCTCTGTGTCGGAGTGCTGTTCTTCTTGTAGTCTACGTGTTTTGATTGATTCGGCGTCTATGTCTGTGCCTATAAACGTCACCGAAGCACGCCTCGGGTTTGCTGTGTCCATCACCCTGGGAAGAGCAATGTTTTAATTCTTATAAATTTTGTACTAAAAAGTACAATAATAATTCGCCTTAGCCTAAGCAAAGTTGTAATTTGAGGAGAGCTCGACATCGATGCGTTCTGTTCAAATTACAGCAGACAAATACCATAAGCGTAGAGAATAAGATGATTATATATAGTGAAAAGTTTATGAAGTGGGATGATGAAATAAATATTGAAGTCGAGAAAGACTGTCAATTTGAACCAGTTTGAGTTAGAGATAGTAAAGAAAAACGTAGATGAGGTAGAAGTAAAAATTATTGAGGATCCAGGTGAAGTAAAGTCATCGCTGAATAAATTCTGAGTTAGTAGAAAGAGAGTTTAGCATTCCTACAAGTTACGAAGATAAGACAGAGACTTTTAAAGCAAAAGTTTGTACGATTTCAGAATCAGATTAGATTGAGGAATAGTTGAATAAAAATGAGGGAAACTTGATGAAGGTATTGGTAAAAGGACAAGTACGTATTTTATGAATCACTTAATTGTAATAAGGAGTAACGATGATGATATCACATTGTGTGTGTGTGTGCGTGTGCGTGTGTGTGCGCTAGAAGTATAGATCAGCGTAATATTACACAATATAATTGTTTAACGTCTTTAGATAGTATTCTGGAGAGGCTAGATAATAGGAAAGTTTTTCAAAAATTGATTTGAAGAATTATTTTTAACGAGGAGATATGCAAGATTTTCGGTAGATAGGTGTATTAATTTGCCAGTTTAAATATGTCCCTTTTGGTTTGTCTATAGATACGGTAGTAATAAACAGTTAAAGAAGTTAAAATACAATATGTGATACAGATTTTAGTGATGATACTCAGCAGTATTTTACGAATTTTATGTAGAAAGAATTTTATTAAGATGGAGCCTGATGTATAAAGAGACCTTGTATTAAAATGGGGGTTAAGAAGTTGATGGAGAAAGATAAGGAAAGTATTCCAGTGATAAAGGATGTGATTGGGGAAGAATGATTTTAATTTCTAAGACCTTAAGTACGTAGATGAAATAAAATTTGAATTATTTGGGAATGTTATAAGTAGAAAAGAGGGTGCACTATTGAGACACTTTTTAAAAAATTGTGCATAAAACGGTCTATTTTAGAAGTATTAACCTTCAATTCGGGCAAATGATAAAATAACATTTTATTAATGATGCAAAATGATTATTTAAACAAAATGTCATCTATAAATATAAACAAAATAAAAGCACCTGAATGTTAAATGTCCAATTTCTCTTACCAGGGGAGATGAATGAGACAGCATGTTGGGAGAAATGAGTTAATATAATAAACAATAATATTTTCAGCAACTTATCGTATAGTTAAACTATAACTATCAAATTTTAACTGGAAATGAAAAGATCTCGCGGTACCTGCGGTGCCAGTATTAAGTTTTGGGGTAGGTGAAGTCAATTCAAAGTTCCGGTCTTTAACTTGTCTTCAACGTTGGGATAATAAAATGTAAAAGAAGATTGTTGTCTTCGCATTAAATTAACAAAAAATGATGTACACTCTTGGTTTTAAATTTTACTCACAAAATGAACAGATGTCTTTCGGTTATGAATTTACACAAAACGTAACAGCCAATTGATGCTGCTGAGGGAGAACTGTCAAATATTTCAATTTATTCTTTCAGTTCCTCCTCTGACCAATCCGATGAGCTGTTTCTAACAATGCTAGACAAGCTACTATCTGTATCCGAATCAGAATTAGCAACATATTCCTACGTAACCAGTACTACTCCAGCATCTTCTTTAACTTATTTCCTATGCTGCTTCATGTTAATCAAAGCTTCATTTTCTGGAGTGTCTGTAATAACTCAAGACTTCATTTAATACTACGTGGTCAAGCAGTTAACCTGGGCGGTGCTTTTGAATATGGAATTACATGTTGGAAACAAGTAAACAATTGTCTTATTTTTTTTCAATTCGTTTATCTATTGATGGAGACATTTCATTAATAAGGGAAGCACCGAAATTGAAGATTGCACATGGCTGTTTTCGGGAATGTTAGAAATTAATACAGTGGTTTCACTTAAGGCCACTATTTCATCTGTTGGTGGTTACGGTTGTACATGATCATTAACAGCACTCAACAAGAAATCATCTTTTGTGAAAATATTTTGATTGTATAGGTAAACTCCAGACTTACGGAATCCTCATAAAATATTTTCTTTTGTTATTGCACTATTAAATGCTTCAGTAGACAATTTTGCAACAATATAAATTAATACCGTTTTTTCTGCGTTATTAATCATCCAATTATTTGCAGCAACATTGTAGTGCAATTTAAAGGGTCCATATACCCCCACTTCCAAAGGGTGAAGCCTGTGACTGCAATGGGATGGGAATGTTAAAATAAGAACACCATGTAAAGTGCTTCTTCAATAGTATCCATCGTCAAATGACTTTCGTGGTTATCAAACAGAAATATTACAAAATTATCTACAGAAGTTGTTGAGTGCTTAATAAAATGTTTAAACACTAAAAGAAAATTTCCTCCTGCCATCCAACCAGTTTTATGAGACCAGCCTAAGCTTTCCGGAGGAACTCCATTCAGCATGTGATCGGCAAATTTACCTCTAGGAAATACATATGCTGGTGCAATTGCATTGCCAGCCGTATTAACAATATTGCACATTGAAACAAATTGTCTGCGTTTAGCAGAAGTTGCTTGTCTAATTTACTTTTGACCTTTTGTTGAAACTACTCTGGTAGGTTTTTCTATTGTTGTAATCCCAGTTTCATCTAAATTGTAAAAGTTTTGAGGTAAAACTTGTTTCATTGCAAAACATTCAAAAGTTTGTTAAATAGTTCATCAATATTGTGTTTGTTGAAGCTTGTTGCTCTGCTAAGACTGGTACGTTCAGGCGTACCCAATGATAGGTTTTGAGCTCTTAACATAAAACCAATTAACCATTCACGACCAGCCATCTCACGTTCATTCCACGTAGGTTGATGTTTAAGACCCAATTTTGGGCATACTGATATGCTAGTTTCCTAGCACCCATAGTTGTTACACCATACTGCATTTTTGAATACATCTGTAATAATTCTTCAACATTTTTTTCTGTTCCTCAGAAAACACCTGTTAAAAATACTCGTTTAAAATATGAATGCTTAAATGAAAATATAATGGCACTTTATCGTTCATTGAATATGGAGTGTAATCGGGGTTTTTTTCTTTGCTGAATGTGTCTGTGTAATGCAGATCGAGAAATTTTCAGATCTTCAACAACAGAACGTTTTGACCTACCACTTCTTACAAGATCAAAAACTCTTTGCATTTGTTCAGGGGTTTTCCTAACTCTAGTTGTATTTCTCTTATAAAAACACTTTTTTTTAATCTGTAATGCAAAAAATCAATTACCTATCACAAATTGGTAAGGAACAACGAACAGTGTCTCCTTCCTCCTTCATTGCAATATGCAGTATGCAGTAAATTTCAAAATATAAAATATATGGACATTATTTAGGATTATGTAATATTCAAAAGCAATGCCCAAAAGATATCCTCAAACTGTGATGATAACTAAAATATTAAAAAATAAAATCTACTTACCAATAATTTTACACAATTAAATCATTAAAAATCTGTTTCTCTAGCTAAATTTGTTATTTTATTTCGTAATACACACAACTTGGCATATTGAATTGTCAACTCCCATGTAAAGTTAGCAATGAACTAAAATGACATTCTTATGTTACTAACTTGCATCTAAATTTATAAGAGCCAAATTTAAATGAACTGTCCCATTACTCCTGCGTCCCAAAACACGACATTTTCCCTACATAATGATGCGTGTGTATTATAAATCTAGTATACATAGTTGTACACCGCAAGTAATTAACAATAAAATAGTAAATCGTTCATCTTTCTAAAAACTATGGCACTTAACGTAAACTTACTGAGATGATTTCAAAATTTATATTTTAATTTGAGGGAATGATGCGATTAGAGGTCATGGAGAAGTCGAATTGTATCACCTCATACACATAGGAGTCGCAAACTTGTGAAAATTCTAGAAAATTCAAGAAATAGCCGAAATATGTAGATTTTTTTGTACAGAAGACATATTTGTGAAACAGCCAGAATAAAAGTGCAAATAGTTGAATTCTTAAAAAACCATAATTATCAGATAATTTAATAATGAAAGGATCGTGTTTTAGGTAGTTTGACGCACAAAACGAGCGTATTAAAAGAAATTTCGGTTTTAATTGCACAATCAAAAGAGTTTCATCCGCATTTTTCAAATAAAAGCCGTGTGTATAAAATACGCGTAAATGCATGCACATATTCTTAGTGATTTTCCTTTTGCAATTAATGAAAGAGATTGTGTTCATATGTATAAAACACTCTGAGAAATTGACATTTTCTAAATTTCATAACACAAGTACGTTAGTATAAAGAATTATAAAGGGTGTTAAATGACCCATGTTCTACAAAATAATAAATTTCGAATATTAATAAGATAGATAAACGACGTGGATGACCAGGAGCGATTATAAAAGCTAAAAATTCAATGAACTTAAAGATATCGAACGTCATGAACATATACGTAAAGATGATGAGCTTACTTCTAGAACCATGTAAACAGTAACTAGACTTAGCGAGAATAATCTAGATGCTCAGGGAGGTTCACCGTTATAAAAACTAGTCGAATATTGAGAGCAAGTCAGTCTTGATTGAAGCTTCGGGAATTGCATACGATTAATAACATTAGATAGTTCGTCAAGTATTCTAAAGTGTTACTTAACTTGTACTGTATTTAGAAGTGAAACTTGTTTAAACATATTAGACACGGTAGACAATTTTAAAAACGGTTTAAGGGGAGTATTACTTGACCTCTGACGTTAAAGTTTATTAATACTCAGACGTGAATAGATCTGAAGTATTCATAATGGGTTCCAAATGGAAAATAGATAATTAAAGTAATTATACTACTTCATAATAAAACCTTGTTTAATTGAAATAAGGCTAATAATAAATTAGTACACTGTTGCACCATACAAATTGAAACAATTAATACCTCTTTACCACAACGAACATTTTTTAAAAACTAAATGCGCATTTCGGCCACTATGTAGTCATCATCAGTAGTAAACTATAAAATAATAAGCATTTAAAATTGTTGACGAAGCGCTTCTGAGCATATTCTTCTCACCATATGGGCTGAAGTGATACTTCGCAACAAAAAATTTACTAAAATTTGTTTTGTACACCATTGTTCAAGAAACGTAGGCTAAAGTGATCCTTCCAACAAACAATTTATCTTTGTTTTGAACACCTGAGGATATTCTCCTCACCAAGTAGGTTAGTGATCTGTACAAAACAAAGTGAATTGTTACCTTAATAAACAAAACCATTTAATTTATACTAAAATTGAGCGAAACCAAAGTTAATTATGCGTTCCAATTGGTTGTTAAGACAGTAGAGAAAGCAATCCAGATAACGTTATTGGACCCTTGTCAGTATTTACGAGGGGTCTTTTTTGTTTAACTATTTTGATTGATGCACGTGCATTTAAAGAGGGATACGTTCGCACCGCCTTCGACAGTCTGACATTCTCTAGTTTAACCGGGGGGCTAGTTCTAAAAATAGGTTTGGCGACTTTGGATCTTTCATATTTACCATATTTAAAATAAGCAATGTGCTCTTTAAATCTAGTTGTAACATTTATTTTAGTCTGACCATAATATTTTTGAGGACATTCTGGTCCCGAACAGCTAATCTCATAGATCCCTGACTTTTGCAACTTGTCCACTTTGTTTTTTGAGTTACCTAACAGATCTCTAATTTAATTAGTATTATTATAAGTAATTGTGAAATTGATTTGTCTAAATAGTTTATTAAGATTCTTAGTGGTATTGTGAAAAAGAAGTTTGACAGATTTGACTAATTCATTAGTGGCATTACATTGCAAAGTCGTTGATTTACGGATGTTATTTCAGTTTTTACATTTTCTTAAAATATTATCTACAATAACCGCATAAAAACCATTGCGAATCGCTATTTGTTTAATAAGTGTAAGTTCCTTATGAAATATGTCGCTATTTAAATGAAAATTAATTAATCTGTTTAGTAAAAGATTGAAAGCCGCTAGTTTATATGGTAAACTGTGGTTGGAGGAAGATAAAATAAAGCGATTCACATTTAATAAAGAGTATTAAACAAATAGCGATTCACAATGGTTTCTTTGCGGTTATTGTAAATTAAATTCTCAGAAAATGTAAGAATAGAAATAACATCCGTAAATCAACGACTTTGCAACCTAACACCACTAATGAATTAGTCAGATTTGTGAAACTTCTTTTTCACTACATCACTAAGGATCTTAATAAAATATTTAAACAATTCAATTTTAAAATTGCTTATAATAATTCTAATAAAATTAGAGATCTGTTAAGACAAAGTGGACAAGTTGCAAAAGTCAGGAATTTATGAGAATAGCTGTTTGGGACCAAGGTGTTCTCAAAAATATATCGGTCAAACTAAGAAAAATGTTACAACTAGATTTAAAGAGCACATTGCTTATTTTAAATATGGTAAATATGAAAGATCTTATGTCGCCTAACATATTTTTAAACCAGCCACACGGTTAAATTAGAGAATGTCAGACTGTTGAAGGCGGTGCCAACATATTCCTGCTTAAATGCTTATGAATCAATCAAAATAGTTAGACACAAAGGAACCCTCTTAAATACTGACAAGAGTCCAATAGCGTCATCTGAATTGCTTTCTTTATTGGCTTAACAACCAGTTGGGACGCATGATTAACTTTGGTTTTGCTCAAGCAGTTATAATTTTAGTATAAATTATGTTTTTTTGTTTACTATGCAACAATTTATTTTGTTCTGTAGACATCACTAGCTTATTTGGTGAGGAGAATATGCTCAAGTGTTCAATACAAATTCTGGTAAATTGTTTGTTGGGAAGGATTACTTCAGTCTACATGGGGTGGAGAATACCTTCAGAAGCGTTTCTTGAACAATTTTTAATGCTTTTTATTTTTTAGTTTACTACTGATGATGACCACATAGTGGTCGAAATACCTATTTAGTCTATAAATAATATTCTTTGTGGTAAAGCGGTATTAATTATTTTAATTTGAAATAAGGTCTGTTAGATTGGAATGGTTTATTATATGGGACAATTGGTATAAAAATGTTTACACTCTACAACGATTTGAACTATTTTTGAAGCATGGATTGATCATTACGTCCTGGAAAAAGCCAACAACGAGCAGAGCTGTAACAGTAAAATAAATATATATTGTTTAAAATTTTAAAAGGACATATCTATTGATTAATTAAGTTGTAGCATGGGAGCTTCTTTTTGTGTCCAGTATTCGGAATTTAGAAGAGTGTATGTAAAAGCCAATGTAATTTAATTTTAAGAAGAGTTGGCATATCCACGAAAAAGTATGCAAGGTAATAATAGTACCCAAGTCTTATCAGACGGTTTAATAGATAGAATATTCAATTATATGACTTATTTTGGGTAAATTTTGTACATAGTAAGAAGATTTAGTTATGAAGTTTTTTATGAATTATAATTACGGATTAAGATGTGTGGGTAATCATCCTAGCTCTAAAGAGCGATTTTCGACTCTATTTTTGGTATAAAAGGTGTTTGTCAATAAAATGCTAATATTTAAGGAGGTTATTTTTGGGTTCATTTTGAAAAAATACCTCATATGAACGTATGTCCTAAACGTCTTAAATATTGAGATACAAGACGGTAAAGTTTCAAGAAAAAAAATTTTTTACGATAACTTTGGTACGACTCTAGATATTTTTGTGAAATGTAGTTCGCATCTTTATGCATCAAAAAATATTTTTGCTGTACAATATAATTTTTTATTCTTCCTAGTGGCGTTCGTGCAGGGTTTTGCACTGAATCATTTTAAAGAGATAAGTGATACGCTAATGCTTTTTCTTAAAGTAAAAACTGTTTTTGAAATCCTCATGCCTTTCTGAGGGAGCAAATATTTAAATCAAAATGACAATAATCGCTCAATAGATCGCATAGGAGTACATGCATGACCACGTAGATCCTCTGACTTCAATAGTTGAGATTATTTCCTGTGGGGTCATCTCAAAACATTGGTTTACAGCACACCAATTCATACCGAAGAGCAGTTGAGAAATCGGCATAGTTTCTTACGATACTATTAGAAACAGCCCCAGCTTTTTCAAAGAGTACGTGAGTTTATGAGAAAAAGGGCTGAGGCACGCATATTCGCCAGTAGGTGAACGTTTTCAACATCTGATTTAAGTTATTCTTTGTGCGTTCAGAGTAATTTTCTGTTAGCATTTTTTTACATTATCTTAATTTCATAATTTTGCCGTTTAAAACTGTTTTCTTAAATAAATTGAATTAACTGTTTAGGTGTACGAAACAAAATCTGTTTGTTACCTACTAGATATGTTTCTAAACCTTTTTAATACATAATTTCATAACAACGTGCAAATGAATAAATTTCACTTTTTTTTGCGAAAACCGTACGTCAAACGAAAAAAAAATCAAGAGCCCATATTGGCTCAGAAAGGAATGAAAATTTAAAAAATTATTTTTGCTTTAAGAAA
Source organism: Platerodrilus igneus (assembly GCA_036346225.1). Lineage (NCBI taxonomy): Eukaryota > Metazoa > Arthropoda > Insecta > Coleoptera > Lycidae > Platerodrilus > Platerodrilus igneus. Next base: position 15,622,386 of record JARFIW010000858.1, read on the forward strand.
AAGCAAATCCTGCAAGAACGCCAATAGCTAGAATAAAAATTTGTGTTGTACAGTAGAAAATGCCTTTCAATGCATAGAAGATGCATACCACGTTGTATAAAAATATCTAGGGCCATACCAAAGTTATCATAAAATAAAATTGTTTCTTAAAATTTTACCGCCCTGTATCACAATATTTAAGTCATATGAAGTTTTTTTCTCAGAATGCATCCACGAATAACCTCCTTAAATATTTACATGTTATTAACAAACTCCCTGTATAATATTTGTGTAGAATAAGTGAGTGATTATTCTGAAGTTGTATTCGTTTCATCGAGGTCGTATTTAAGATACTGTGCGTAAGACAAAACTGTTGTGGATGTATTAATTGTTTCATCATCATTAATAGGTCTTCGGTCCTGGAATTGGTTAGACGCGTACCCTCATTGTTTCCTATTCTGAACTAACCTACACATTTCCCTGAAATTTGCACAGTCTGCATCTATCACTATCTGATCTAGGTCTACATCTACCTCCTATTTCCTATCTCTGCTTGTAATATATCCCATACTATTTTCCAAAAATGCCTTAGAACGTATTCTGCCTTTCTATTTCTCCTATTTTTTTCCACAAATATCTTTATTTCCCTACTATTTCTATAATCTATTTGTTAATAACTTTGCCTGTCCATGCTATCATCCTCATATATCTGAAGCACAACATTCCAAAAGGCTGCTACCGTTTTTCTGTCTGCTTTTCTTACTACCCGTATTTCATTCGCATATTGTGCTATGCTCCACACATAAGCTTTCAACAATTTTCTTCTTGTTTCTATGTTTGTTGTCTTTAATTACAGACACTGCTCTCTCTTGTTAGATGAAGTTCGGTCACCTTCTATTGTTTTACAATTACTTACACTATTTCTCCGACATTTAGTGGTCGTGAAAGGGGTAAGCAGCCTGTGGCTGCCAAGTTCCCCCAGCACTTGAACATTTGTTGATTTAAAATTTTTTTTAATATCCTTTCTCGCACGGTCAACATTTGCAGATATTTCACAACCAACCCTTGTAGTTGTTTATAAAAATCATCAGATTTATCTGAGCTTATTTTTTCGTCATTAGGTTTTTCGCCTCAAAACTGGTTGGACATGTACTTCCACTTATTTATATTCTGAGGTAGCCTACAGAGTTCCTTGAAATTCCCACACAACCTATATACAACTTTTATTGCCTTCTAATTATATGTCCTATTTCACCGAGATTAAATGGTATAAGAAGGCGACTCCGTGGTGTAGTTGGTATGCATGTGACTACTATACCCAAGGTCCCGGGTTCAAATCTTGACACGGTCCGCTTGAAAAATGTTAGACTAGCATTTTTCACAAAAAAACGCCCTCGTTCGGATGAGAGGTAAAATGGAGGTCCCGTGTATGAGTGTTGTCACACACGTTAAAGCTCCCTACCTTGCTTGGAGCAGCAACGGTTCGGCAAAATTCAAAATTTCCTTGTAAAAAAACTCGCTTCCTGGCCAATGTAGTAACTGCGGGTGAAGCTTGGAAAATCAAATGTAAGGTATGTGAAGGAAGTTAAGCAGCCTATAGCTACCAGGATCGCCCAACACTTAGACATTAGTTGAATTAATAGTTTTCCAGTAAATCCTTTCACACAATTAACATTATTCGAGAATATTGCACAACCAATACCTGTAGTTTCTTATAATAATCAGCATGTTTAAGTACAGTAATTTTTTTGTCATTAGTTATCCTTTTTGCGACTGGTTGGATGTGCACTTCCATTGATTTCTATTCTGAGCTAGCCTACACATTTCCCTGAAATTCCTACAACCTACATCTTTCACTATCTGTGTGCAATAGTCTAACCTAGGTCGACCTCTACTTCTCTTTTTTCTTGTCTCTGCCTAACTATATTTCGCACTATTCCTTCATGCCGTAGTGTGTGGCCTATCATCCTATCTCTCCTATTTTTACCGTTTCCCAGATATTTCTTTCTTCGCCTACCATTTATATACCTCTTTGTACTTAATTTTATCTGTCCGTGATATCTTCATCGTTCGTCTGTAGCACCACATTTCAAAGGTTTCTACCTTTTTTTCTCCGCTTCTCCTACTGTCCAGGGCTGTACAGTGCTGTGCTCCATCCATATGTTTTAAGCAATACTTTCCTTGTTTCTATGTTTGTTGTTTTTGAACACAGTAGTTGCTTTTTCTTGTTAAAGGTAGTACGACCTTGTGCTAATCTTTGTTTTATATCCTTTGTGTTTTTTCCATCTTGCGTTATTTAGCTACCTACGGAGCAGAAATCTTTAACCTCTTGTAAGTTCCTATTATCTATTTGTATTCTTGTTTGTGATTTATTTTCCCCACTTTTGCATTCTAGTATTTTAGTTTTAGTTTTGTTAATTTCCATACCGTACCTCTCTGTTAGAAATGTTTCCATTTCATTAAGAGCAGCTTCTAACTCTTCCCCTGTATCATCTGCAAATCTAAGCATATTAGTTTTGTCCCTGCATAGTAATTCCAAATGTCTTCCTGCATTTGACAGTATTCATTGCCTTCTCAATGTACAAGTTAAAAATTAATGAGGATAGGGCACATCCCTGTGTTACACCTTTCCTAATGTTTACTTCTCTACGTTCCTGCTCTAATTCTATTACTGCTGTTTGTTTTTTGTATAAGCTGTGTACTATTCCACTATTCACTTTTTCTATTGTTTTCTCCATTATCACTCTCACAGCTAAAATAGCCTCCCGTGTTCCCCTGTTTCGCGTAAACCCAAATTGATCTTCTTCTAGCATTTCTTCAGCTCGTTTTTCCATTCGTCTTTGTTTGTACTTTGTTTGCAACTTGTAAGCTATATGTATGAGACAGGCGAGATACCCAAAGATTTCAAACGTATCATCATAGTAACTACACCAAAGGAAAACGCGGATCGATGTGAAAATTTTTGAACAATAGGTTTGACGGCACACGTGTTAAAAATGTAAACTAGAATTGTTTCTGGTTTACATTTTAACACGTGTGCCGTCAAACCTATTGTTCGAAAATTTTCACATCTATCCGCGTTTTCCTTTTTGGTGTAGTTACTATGATGATACGTTTGAAATCTTTGGGTATCTCGCCTGTCTCATACATATAGCTTACAAGTTGCTAGAGACGTTCTGTTACTGCTTGTTCAGCAGCTTTTAGAGTTTCTGCTTGCACCTTATTTGTACCCGGTACCTTACCATTTTCAGACCCTTGAATGCTAATCTCTAGGTATAGGGTATCCCAAGTCATCATTTTCAATGTCTGATTCCTGTTCTAATGCTGTTAGTTCCTCTCCTGCATATAAATTCCTTATATATTCTTGCCATATACCGGCTGTCTCTACATTTTCTATAATGTCGTTTCCTCCAGCGTTCTATGTATTTCTGCCATACGGTTATATATCCCTAAAATTGATTCTAATTAGTTTGTATGCTTCATCTCTCTTTCCTATTTCCATCTTAGTTTGTACCTCTTTGCACTTTTCATCACTCCATTGTTCTTTAGCTTTCCTGTATTTGCGATAATTTCCTATTTTATGGATTTGTGTATCTGTTTTCCTGTTTCGTCTGATTTTTTTTTGTATATTCATCTTTCTTCTATTAAATTCAAAATATTCTTTGTTATCCACGGTTTCTTATTTTCTTTTTGTGTATGCCCCAGAATATATCTGGCCGCCATGTTTAAGCTGGAAAAAATGTTATTCTATTTTGTTTCTACTTTCTTAGTATCAGATATTTTCCCGCTTCCTATCATTAAACAATTTATTTGACTTTTTTTCGAATCTTTCTTGAATATTTTTATCTTATGTTTCTCAAAGTCAAAGTACTTTTTTCCGTTACTTTTTTTCAAATTTTTAAATTCAAGTGAGGCTTTCATAATTACGATGCTGTGGTCAGTGTCTATATCTGCTTCTGGGTAGTTTCTACAGTGTTTTACTTGATTTCTAAACCGTTGTCTAACAGGAAGGTTATTTATTTGACATCTTCGTATATTTCCTGGCATCTTCCACGTATGTCGTTTTCTAGCATGATGTTGAAATAATGTGTTTGTTATGATGAAATTGTTCTTGTTGCAAAATTCTACCAGCCTATTTGCCCTGTCGTTTCTCGTGACTACATCAAATAAACCTAGTACAGCTTCTTCTTTACCCTCACCTACCACTGCATTAAAATCTCCCGTAATTATTAAATTTTCATGTCCTGTTACGTATCTTAGTATGTCTTCGATATCTTTGTAGTTCGCTTCTACCTCTGTCACTATACCTAGCGGTGGGCATGTATACTTGTATTATTACTGCGTGTACCGGTTTAGATTCTAATCAAACCATGAGTACTCTTTCGTTCTTTTGTAAGTTATTTTCTACACAGTGTCCTATTTTTTTTTGCATAACTATCGCCACACCCGAATTTCCTTTTTTTGCTCCTGTATGAATTATCCTAAAGTCTCCACTCCAAAAATCCCCCGCCTCTGGGTGCCGAACTTCGCTGATTCCTACTATGTCTAGTGCTAACCTATTCATCTCAATTTTCAATTTCTCTAGTTTACCTACTTGCTTCATACTTCTAACATTCCACGCTCCGGCTCGCAAAATGTTCCCGACTCTTATTCTAAACTGATCGATCGTATCCTTCAAAGTAGTCCCCTTCCGGAGATCCGAATGGGAAACTATTTTAATGGCGTCGCCGTGGATCAATGTAGTAAGTGTAAAACTTCGGATCACAAGGTCCTGGGTGCGAATCCCGACACGACCGACTGCTTGAAAATGGCAGGTTAGCATTTTTCACAAAAATTATGCCCTCGTTCGGATGAGAGGTTAAATGGAGTTCCCGTGTGTGAGTGTTGTCACGCACGTTAAAGATCCCTATGATCTCCGCTAATCCAAGTACCTAAAGAGCCACTGCTCTCTTTCGGGGACCTGTCTTAGTCTGGTTCTAACTAACTAACGACCTTACTACTTTGGTTCGACCTTTAGTTTGGTTCTTTTGCTCATTAGAACAAGTAAGCCATTTCACTTGTTCTAGTAGTCTAGAACTTCGGCAAGGTGCAGGTCCATTCGAAATGGATTAATTGTTTGTAAAAAAGTATTTCGTATCACTATAAATCTGATGTATGATTGCAGTGGTTTTAATAATCAAAGAGCTAACAAATACAATTAGACAACAGGCAATTTAAAACATTCATAATAAGCACTTTCATTAGGACAAACCACAGCATCTTTTATCGGCGTACAACCTGGGGCTCACAGCATCTTTATTGGTGTCGCAACGTAGCTCCTCATCATTAGACCAGGTTATAGCAATATATATAGGCAGGCTTGATGAGAAAAGTATTGTAGTTAAAAGAAATCGTAATCTACGTACTAATGGGTTTAAAATCGAGATTAGCATATAATTATTACTTATTCCAAACGCAATTTAAAAAATCAATTTGCAATTGCTGTCAGTTCGTGAACTGATCGGTCATTGACTTTATATAAAATAATTATCACAATCATTCCACGGACTTTAATTACTTGCCTTCAAACAAAGATGAAGTTTCCAGAAGTTTATTTTTGTTGTTTAAATTCAATATCAAATTGTTGAGAATTTAAATTTTGTGATGGCTACATCGTTTAAAATGTACTAATGACATTACAGTAGAACCCGTTTTAGTGGTGTGTTAATGAAGTAGATTTTATTTTCCGCACCTACATTTATTACATCAATTTTCAGTAAGTTCTTCAGTAACATATCTACTTATTTTATTGCTATAAAATGGTAACGTAAATTCAGAGACAAAATTCCGCAGATGGAATGTGTGGATTTAACATAAATGTGGCCGATGTTCTTCTAATCGAAGTGTGTGTGTAATACAATTATCGATAAGGTATAATTTATATGACACATAAAGGAACAAGATATCTATACAACAGTAATTTGTATGAGCGCTATTACTTCGAAATTATCCAATTAAATTCTTTATAAACATCAAAAGATAATTTGAAAACTTTATGATAGGCACGTGAAAACGCTTTAAGAAGAAACGTTATACACTTTACACATGTTAGGGATCAATGAAGCGTTTGATTATTAAATTGTAAATTGACCAAAAGGGACGGGAATCTCGTAAAGAATTGAAGGTGCACAGACTGACTACAGTGGTGAGATAGTGAGATCCTGTAGAATCAATTAAAGAAATGGAAAAAAATCGCTAAATGTAAAATAGATTTGTGCAATTTCAGGCTACGTTAACAATAACACTTACCTTAAAAGGCTTTTTTATGTATGAACTAAATTAATAGGTTTCAACATGTCTGGTCTAGGGAAGATCCTCCGGAACACAAATATTTCCGGTAGATTCTGCTAATTTCGGGCTCCTGGTGGAATAGTTTTTTAACATCGTGCTATACTAAATTTGTAAGCAAAGAGAATAACCTGTTTTAGCTCACTGCGTTACCTAAATCAATTTGAATACAAGCATCATACCGGGGCATAGCGCTGAACGTACAATCCGCTCCCTAATCCAAACAATCCACACATCCCCTTGTACATACGTAGTCTTCTTATTCCTCGACTTCCACTCAGCCTTCGACCTACTTTGGTGACCCAATCTTCCTAATCAACTTTAACAAGCAAATTTTCCTTTCAACCTCTACCTCTTAATAAAATTCTTCCTGTCATCCCGAACAGCCACCCTAACCTCCAATTTCCACTTGGTTATTAAACCTCTCACCCAAGGATGTCCACAATGTTCTCGTTTACCATCTACCCTATAGAACCTCGCAATTAATCCTCTCCTAGACCTTAGTAATCCAAACACCTCCACCTTTGTTTATGCAGATGACGTAGCTTTCCTTATCCACGGCAACTCCCGTGCCTCTATAGTATCCACCGCTGCAATACTAATTGATTCAATTGAATCCTGGTCCTCTTTAAACAAACAACCACTCACCCCATCTAAAACTGCTCCTGTTCAAAGGCCACCTCAACCCAAACCGAAATCGTAAGATTCACATACTAAACACACCAATTCACCTCTCAACAACAGCTCCCTACCTTGGCCTCCACACTAACACTCGCCTAAAAATAAACCCTCATCTCCCCAAACTTCAAACCAAAACACAAATCATACTCCATAACCTACTTCACGCTCTCCCAAAGTCAGTCTGCCTCACCAATCCAACACAAAGACTACTCATTAACTACATCATAAGCCCGATCATCAGATGCGCAGTAGATTCTTAGCTCCCGCTTACACCCCCCTCTTCCAGACGTACGCTCAACACCATCATAAAACGTTTCCTACTCTACACCTCAAAACCGCGTACAGAACCACCTCCACAACGTCCTTGTATACCTTGCTTTAAATCCCTCCGATCAAAATCCAACTAAACTCCTCACTCCAAATCCAAAACCTCAAACATGACCTACCAATCGTCCTACACGGCAAAACACTTCACTATCACGAATACCATACTCTCCCTAAAACTGACATAAAGTCCCAAATACATAACTCCCTACTCCATTCCTGGCAAGATCTTTGGTCCTATCTACCACCGGCAGATATACATTTGATATCCTCCCTGATATCAAAAACTTTCTTCCACATATTCCTTTCTCTAATCCTCCTACAATGCAATTTCTGTCCGGCCATGGTAACTTCCGCAATAAACTTCATCAAATTCTACTTAACTCCTTCCCCTCATTGTCTTTGCAACACTCGATCTCTAGAAACCCAGCAACACTTGACATACTTTTGTTCCCTAATTTTTCTACTACAAATCAACCTCAAATAATCCACAAACTTTAACCCGTTCTCCCCACTTCCTAACATAAACTTCCTAGTCACTAACCGCCCTCAAGATTTCAACCATTTCCTAAATAAAATCGTTTTAACCAAACCTACCACCCACAACCAGTGGCACTAACACACTTAATATACACTCTTGCAATTCACTACCACATTACACCTACACTCACACTATACACACAATCAGCACCACTCCACGTGCACAGCCGACGACTAAAATAGGGGCACAAATCCCCTTCATAAGAACTTCAAAAACCACAATTGTCTTTAAATTAATTATTCTAAGTTCTCCAAATATATAAATACTTATAATGTACGACTAGTATGGGCTCTGGCCTACGTATAGTCTGCAAAAATTAATTAATTTATCTATCTACCTATTAAACCCCTTCATCACTTTCAATTAGTCATAACATTAACGATTAAATAATAGTAATGTAAAGCACGTTCTCAGCCTATAAAATAAAATTGTAATGTACAAGTTTTGTACATATAATAAAATTAACACTATACCTCACATTGATGGTTGATTTATATAAATTCATCAGCATATAGTTTAATAACGTCATGCATAAATGCCACAAAGCAATCAATAAAAGGAATATAGAATTGCTACTAAACTTACAGTTGAAGCTTAGTATGCATAAAGATCTCCATAGAGCCACCATCGAGTCTACATTCGGTTCAGTTAATCATTTTCAATCTCTGTTGGTTTGGAGCTAGTCCTTCCCAATCTTATCGGTGTTATTAGGTTCTTTTGAAAATCCGCACAATCAACACGTTTAGCACCCGTTTGCTAATCTCATAACCGGAGGAGTAGAACTCGACTAACCTTCCAGTGGTCACCTTCACACGTGCTTTCGTCTCCGGCGCGCCAATAATTAATTTCCTTGTTTCCGTCGGGTATCCAGCTCTTGTTCTTTTCCCTAACTTGTATTGCCTTGGCCTTACGTTAAACAGAAACCGGTTCCAAAAAGAGGACGGTTAATTTTATACGGATGAATTAATTTTAATGCACCCTGATTTCACGGATACTAGCGTTAATTAAGCATTATATTTTAATTTTGTAGTTTTTAAAAAATTTAGTTTTAATTAGGGCGGTTATTAAATTAAAGCAATAAAAGAACTAATCTTTTTAAAATAAATTGGGACAATTTAGTGCAATACTAAAATAACATATTGTTATTAAATAGGAGAAAAGTCACCACATTAAAAACCGCTAAAATAAAAATTAATTTGAACCACTTATAAATTGTACGTTAAGTAAAAGTGGCGCATAATAAACAAATGTGAAACCAAACGAAAATCGACGATTTCGCGATTTTCCTATTCGAAAAAATTAGATAATGACTATTTCAGTAATATAGATGGCGCTGGTAGTTCTATTAAAAGCAAGGCTAGGTTCTACATTTTGTACTCACTATCACAAAGAAAACAATTCAGGTGTTTTGAAAACTTACTTAGAAGGTTGTAAATATTATTCTAATCTTTCAAAGTCCGTGTAAATAACTTTTAGTTCACACTATATCTCAAAGTTTTCTACTTGTTTCATAAACACGGCGCGTGGTCAGCAAGCATTTTATAGAAATTCCCCAGGTCGAATTGTCTCTATAAGTTATTTTCTCAACTCCTTTACTTCTACGTAATCTTCGAATCAAGCAGGTTGGGAGTCGTTGATTGTGAGAATTATTATAAAATGACATCGAGTTAGCAAACACTCACACGTCAAAAATTACCCTCGAGTCTACAAATACCTTCTGGTTAACAAAATACCCACCGATCAATAAAAACATCTACAGAAGAATAAAAACACCTACAAATCAAGATAAGTAATAAGTCTCATAATTCAGAAACAGTCTGGGTCCGTTGCATTTTACACCGACAAGCAAACGGCTGGAGACGAACTGGAATCTATGCACAACCAAAGCAAAAGTAGCAGTCGCAGGCCAATGATTAAAGGTGAGTATTTTAGCTGATTAACCAACCAATCGGATTTTTCCAACAACCTCCTTTCCCACAAAAAGTGGAGTTTATAGCAGCGAAAATCCCCATCGTTTCAGTTTGTTTGTTTATTCAATTGTAACAACCGCACTTAAAATTGTTAATTGTTTATGATGGTATATTTTTTTGTAAAACAAAAACCTTTAAATTTTGTTATATTTAAAGCTCTCATTTACGAGAAACTTAGAACAGTTTATTTTAGTAATATCGAAATTAGATTTATATTAAGAAAGTGCAATTTTTAATTAAGTTTGCTCATGACCGTCAGATCTGACACTTACTCAAGGACTTAACTGTAATGTAATGAAATTTTAATCAACTATTTTTGAAAATAACAGTCTGTGAAATTATTTATTTGTTAAATATAACTGTTATTCAATTCAAATTATTTATAATGCGTAGAAGTATTCTTATTCTTATAATTTTCCCTATATTAAAGAAATCTGATTAATTCTCTAAGAACTAAAATAGAAAATTCTAGAATTACCAACTCCGAAATGGTTTCTGTATCTACACTAAAATAATAATTGTTTTGATTAGTACTTGCTAGATACAGTGGCGTCTAAATCAAATTGAAATTGCTTTCAGTTCACCTTACACGTTTTAAATCTAGCCATCTCTAACTCTCCCTTAGGGTATTAGCCAAGTTAGCTGTCCGCAAAACAGTATTCGGTCTTTCCATTTAATACGCGTAAACGCTATAATTTCCTTTGAAGTATTGTACTATCGCTTTTCACATGCAATCATGGTGATTAAGTCCGCTTCAATTATTTAAAACCGGTCACATCAGCGCCGTATCGTAGGGGATTTATAATTTAGCAAACTAACCGTAATAATTAGCACGGATAGTAAATAGACAAGTTTTTAAACTGCTACGTTGTGTCCCTAACGTGGGGCTACTTTAATTTAATTAATACTTGTTAGGGGTACACATAATAAAATAATTAAAACTGTTCCACACTATACCCAAATTACTTTCCCAATGCATACAAAATTATTTTTTACTATTTAGCTGGAAACGCATTAGTGTCCGTTGACCTACTTCCTCAATAATCTTTGGGTTAAATACTTCCTTAGAAGGTCCGCAGTGTTAAGTAGATATTCGGCAATTTTTTATTTTTATCTTGTCTTTGACTATTTACTAAAATTTGTGGCTTGTGTGACTTGTGTAACTTGTGTGACTTTTGTGACTCGTAACTTGAAAAAGGCACCGATAGTTGTTTACATTCGAGTATAGAGGGCGCATAAAAAACATTTTGTATTTATTAATACACCATGATTTGTGTCTAATCCAAGAACTTTGTTGGTTGTTTTGCAAAGAAAAATGCGCCAGTCTGACGAGCTGCAACAACAGCGAAACCGGTCATGGACTTTCCTTTTTGCAAAATAACCTTCAATTTAGATTAATTTTCGTTCACTATACTTGAATTACTTTTTGTTTGTTAAACAAAAGTAGTCATTACAATGCCTTTCTTGTTTCTATGTTTGTTGTCTTCGAACAAAGCAGCTGCTTTTTCTTGCTAAATACAATACGGCCTTGTGCCAGTCCTTTTTTTAAATATTTTTTGCACTTTTCTCATTTTACTGTTTTATAAAAATATACCATATTTCACCGTTATTTAGTGGTACGCAAAGGGGTTGAGCAAGCTGACGGCCACTAAGATCCTCCACCACTTAGATAGTTAAATTTGGTTAGATTCATTTAATAGTTTTTTGTTACTTTCTCCAACGTTACATGAAATAACTAGCTTATGATTGATTCCTATCAGTCTCTGTCGGCGAAGAAACTAAACTCCCCAAGCTTATTTATGTCACTTAAATTTAATATAAAATTGTGTGAGATTTTAATTCTCTTGTTAGTTACACCGTTTAGAACGCACTAAGAAATTTTATACGAAACCTGTTTCAAGCCTGATATCGATATGATGGTGAAATAAATTATACATTCCGCACTTACTTTTATAACAAGCTTGCTTAAGATAAAGGTATATCTTCATTAATCTTCAATGTTTTCTTAATAAAAGTATTTTATTGCATACAAATTAGAAACATTAAATTTTTATATTATGGTATCACATACTTGGAATGTAAAGTAAGGCTGTAAATTTTACTGCAAGGACGGTTTTTATGCTTCTTCTTCAACAAGTACAGAGTGAATCAAAAAGATGAACATAATTACTAATGGTTACATTGCCTAAATCGCACATGTACAAGGGTGTCTATAAAAAACTTTATTGTTTAAAGTAAATATTATACTAAAAAAAATATGGCAGTAAATAGTATCTGTTCAAAGATAATATTATCAAGTTGTATTTACAACTTTACAGTAACACTTTAGTCTAAAGTACTTGCAAACAGAGACGCTTTTTTATTCTATGAATTAGAAAGTCAAAAGTATTCTCATTTTAAACTAATTTGTTTGTGTTGTATTGAATGCTGATTTATGATAATTTATATCTTTTACGTTAATCAATTAAATATTTGTTATATATTGATGTGGAAAGAATGCCAAATAGTCCATAAGGGCTAAATAGTAAGGCAGAGTAATTAACTATAAAGACGCAAATTTTTATTAAAAAGTTTGATGTTGAAAATGTGCGCTTTATATAATTGAAAATGAGAATCATTTTATGATTTGAAAATTTGAAAGTTATTAACCAGTATGGAAAAGCTAAACTTTTATTAAAAGCGCCCTTTATTTTGGAAAAATTGTGTAACATATTATGCATATTTTTTATTCATTTAGCATTGAAAGTTATTAATGTGATAAACGCACCTACTTAAGCTGGAAATTGCGTTAATGTAGAAAAAGACATACAAATGTTAAACTGGGATTCTCAAATTCCTATTATAAATACACTCTTTTCAATTGGTCACGTAGGCTAGCAAGCTTTCGTCGTATAAACCAACACTTGCATATGCTACAGGAGTTATCACACAAATTTGTTATTTACACTCGATGATTAGGACTCAACCCTCATGTGCGCGCATAATTTTAATACTTATTGTGCACAATCAGGTACTCATGTACCAACATACGTTTTGCATGGTATAAGCTATTCTTTCTTAGTTTTCCATAATATGATATGAGCGTTAATCATTTTAATAATAAACATGTCAACGATTTTGGAAGCCTGATTTATATCCACTTTATCAGCAATAAGGATGAACAAGTTTAGTGAGATATACCGGTTTATCCGATTTGACAACGAAAACCCAAAAGTGAGCGGCTAAAATCTGATAAGACAGCAGCTATTGCACATATCTGGTTGACGTTGTACGCGAATTTATCATCTAAATATGTACCAACCGATTCTGTTTCTGTACACGAGCAGCTGTTTCCTTTTAGAGGCATGACTAGATTTACTCAGTTTATTCCATCCGAACCAGCAAAGTACGGTATCAAGAGTTGGTGGGTTTGTGATTCACAAAACTCTTATCCAATCACTGGCCTTATTTATACATGAAAACACCCAACTGGCACAAAAAGGCCAAGGACAACCAGTTGTCAGGAATTTGTGCTACCAATTCAGGGGTTCAGCAAGGAATACAACAATGAACTACTTTTTACAGCAATATTATTAGCTCGCTTGTTCCTCTTTTGGAACCTTTTCAGGATGAAAACGCTGGAACAAAAAAAATCCTGCAATCCAAAGGAAAAACATGAAAGTAAGGAGAACGAAGAGGACTCTTCAACATTTGGGTTCAGTGAGGATGGTAAAGTTTGTACTAGTTTCTATGTACTAAAGCAGGAACGGATAGCGACATGGTAGTCAATTATGTGCGACAATAACTACATCACCGGGCCGAAATAAAAGCCAGAAATTTGACTAAGGTCGGTGTAGACAACAAGAACAAAATGGTTACCCTTTATTCTGCAAAAAGAAAAACTCTTTGTTGGTTTTACGCCATATTTTCCAATATGATAGATGTGGCAGTCTTAGCAGCCTACGTCATTTACTCTGAAAACAACACCGCAACCACTAGAACAACCCATAGTAGACAAACTTTCCTTGGTGATCTAAGAAAATAACAATCTATGCCAGTGATTGAAAAGCGTTCAAAAACTCCCTGGTTTTTGAGACACTTTTCAACAAGATCGGGGATTGAAACCATATTAGGACACCCAGACATACTTCCACAACCCGCAGAACCAAAGGACCCTTCTGGAAGATTTAAACAAGTGAGGAGCTGTTTCATCTATCGCTCAAGAGGTTCATTCCATAGAAAAACCAGAAAAGTTTGTCAAATTTGTAAGTGGCCTGTTTGTAACCAGCATTCAGCACCTATAACAAAATGTGTATAATGTGCTATGTAAATATTTATAATGTCATGTTCAATGATGTGTTGTATTTATGAAAATAAATTTTTACACACTATTGGTTACTTACCTAAATTATTTTCATTAGAGATGACAAAAGTATGCAAAATACACGTAGGTACACCGGTACTTATATGTGCGTTTAAGGTATACAATTATATTTTAGTGTAAATATAAGTTGTTTATATATGCTTCTAGTTGTTTTGTATAAAAATGACTTAAAATATAGTGGTTTAGGATAAATATGAGTTTCAAGTATGTAAGCTAAACAAATAATTAAAAAAAGGCACTGCTAAAGACGCAAAAGGTACACGGGTACCTAATTTAGCACATAAAAGTTATTAGAAAATAGACATCATTGGAATTTACATATGATATTGACGATGGATTAACGAGAATTAAAGCATTCAACGAATACAATCTATGTTTTAAAAATGTAGCCCGATCATTGGGCACGGTGTTCGTGCCGTTTACCAAACCTAATATGAGGCTTGTGTTGATTTTGTTGGAACAATTGCTCAATAGCAGTATATTCACTTACATAGGATGATTGTTGATTTTCAGTATACCAATAAAGAGTTAAAATAAATAAAGTGCTACGAATAAGTAAAACTGGAATTACTGTGTAGTTCTACTCAACCAATTAGAATTCTAAATAGAATTTGCATGTTTGAATTGTTTTGGTATAAGGTTATTCTAATTCCTTTGCGCGCCATCCTAAGTAGCTTTTAAGCAACGTACTGAGTAGCATTTAGAGGATGATTTAAAAACGCTTCAAAAATGTATGCTTTTATTGAGAATATTTGTTCTGACCTAAGTGGTTTTGTGTTGCTGAAATAAAATTTGAGCTTTGAATTTAAAGTAGGTGTCAGTTTTCTGTAACTTTGTTTGGATATCAAGCCTTGAGTTAGACAACTGTGTAGGTAAACGGTTTCACTAGATATAATTCAGGACTACTGTAATTAAGTTCATATTAGTTTCTAAGTTTTATGATTTCTATAAAGGAGAATTGGATATGTACATTGTGAATTTAATAATTTTAGAATAAAATTTTGTAGTTGTAAGATCTTATTAATTTAATATTGATATAGGGGGTAACTTTTCACGAAGAGCAATTTACACGAATTTCTGGTTAAAGGTACATTTTTAAAGTAAAAGTCTGAGGTGAGAGTACTATAACTCTGAAAGGTCGTTATCGGTATATGCCAGGTGTAAATTGATACTTTTACGCACTTTTTTAAAATTCTGTGCTTTGCTTTGCTCTGCTTTTTAAGTTTTGTTTATTACTGATATTAACTGTAAATGTTTAAACTTCTGAAAATTCTATGAGTTTTAATATACCATTTGAGTCAGAGAGAGCTTATTTTCAACTCACTGAATAGCTACGGGGAGGTTTCTTTTATTTAGGTAGGAAATTCTGCAACTGCTGAATAGGAAAACTAATTACCAGTTCAGAAGAAAAACAAAATTGGCGCTCAATGTAAGAAAATATCTTTGTAAAGCTACCAAAATCACAGCAGGCAAGTGACGCCCAAGGTGTAGGACACATCATCGTATACACAATATATATATATATATATATATATATATATATATAAAATACTCAAATTTAGACCAGGGTAGAAAATTAATTAACGACATCAAATAATTTTAATCACCGTGTATAACGACGCTTTCTATAAAAAGAAGCAGTATTAAAATGCTCAACGTGTATTTAATTTAATTGTTCCAAGAAACAAATAGAAATTACGTGCAAAATTTATATTAATTAATTCAAGTTTTAAGTAATGGGTACTAAACAAAGTGTACAAATAATAAATTAATATTTAGTGCGTATTCGCTAAAAAATTAAAGGGTAGAAGTCAATGCCATTCATTATTATTTTAGTTGGAGTTAATTGAACCATTATTGATAATATAATAAGCATAAAAGCCTGTGAACATCCAAGGTTAAAATACCATGATAAAAAAGCTCTGAGAATTATATTAAAACGTTAATTAGGAGCACACCTGTTTATTTTTAAAAGTCAATTTCTGTTTAATTTGTTTGGATAAACATGAAAATTCTGCGTATATTGCAAACGGTTGGATAAACCGTAGCTTATATTAAAATAAGAATCCACGTGGATTGAAATAACCGATAGTAAAGGGTATCGATTTGTACCACTCAGGCCAAGGTAGAAAAGGAAGGATAAAATGCTTCAAGCAGAGACACCAATAATTAAAGGCGTGATTTGTGTAGCGTCACGAGGGCTGCGATTGGTGGAAATAAGTTGCAGATATGAGAGGTGTAAACGTAACGATTTCTATACAAAATTAATTAGTGTTTGCAGACGCGTTGCGTGCCGTGTGGAAAATTTCTTAGATTTTCAACTGGCGCATGTGCAAATTTTGTAGAAACGCGTGCCGGACTGTCGAAAAGGGAACAGAGTATGCGAAATTCTGGAAAATGTCCGTTGCGGGACTAAACCGACGCACGGGCGGGCTATTATATAAACCCGGACTTTAAACAGTTTCGCTCTCTTAGATTTTCGATTTTGATTCAATATTTTAAACAGTTTGCTCTTATATTTTGGTGATTATTAAAAACTTTAAAACAGTTTGCTCTTTACGTGCTAAGAGACAAGTTATTATGCATTAGTGCACTTAGAAAAGAAGACACAAGGTAATAAAGTCAAGTTATATTTGCGAGTATTACTGTACCAATTATCGAAATTAGTAACGATAAATGAATAAACAAAAGTAGGCAGTTTTGGGTATAGGGTGAAAGAAGTATGCATTACTTTGCTATTTTTCGGGGGTGTTAATAATCAAATGTTATTCGTAATCGTGATTGGATTCACAAAACAAGATTTTGATATACATAAATGAGTCCTGAGAAGTCCTGAAACAATTTTAGATGAATGGTGGTGTACAAAATTTTAAAAGCGTTCAGAATCAAAATCCGTAAACATAACCCAGTGGGAATGGTGTGATTAACAAAGGACGATGTACATTGGAGCCACGAGTGCATTAACCTTCAGGTAACTTATGCTTTGTTGTTCGATTTTTGATGTTTTGGTGTGTGTTGAATAACTTTATAATTTGTTTGCTAAAAATTGGACAGTAGTGAATTTGTACAAACAACAAATTTTTAATTTTAAGGTGAAATTTTCTTGTTTAAGTAGAAAGGAGTATTTAGCAGTTTATGTTCTTGATTATGATGAAAATTTGGGTCTGTCTTTGAGCTCAATTAGACTAACCTCTTTGATTAACGTAAAGGGGTGGGAGATGCTCCCTTTGTACTCAGACTCAGGTCTGCACATATTGTTAAATTAATTAGTATGCATCCTACAAGGACTTTAATTCTGGATGCATATTAAAATGATGACAAATTTAAACTTGAAATTTAGTGATACTGATATTTATACTGAAATTTAATTTTGAAATTTTAATGTATTATGAATATTGATGTAAATAGAATTAACGTTGATGTTTGTGGTAGGAATGTGTTTTTTTTTATGAATTAATTACTGGATTTGATGTGGCAATCCGAAATAATTAATGGATTCGATGTAAAAATTTAGTAAAGATTTTACTTTATTGTTTATCACTGGATTTGACCAGGAAGTTTGGTATTGACGCTAAAATAATTCATGAAGGAGAAGCAGTACCAAGATTATGCAGACGTTGGGACTATATAAAAATCATTAATACAGAAGCGGTTGGAGCAGGAACGAATTCAAACTGAAGATAGCAGGTTCGCGAATATAAATAATTTTTGTAACTTGTTTGGGAATATTTCGTTGTAATTTAATTTATTTGAATATTTTTGCTTTCATGAATCTTTATGTTAGGGTCAACAAAGATCGTGATTAACACACGTTATGAATTACGTAAATAATGAAAGAAGTTTACTGAACGTTCATAGGGCTTCAAATAATAACGAAAATAAAAATTATATACACAAGATTATTTTTAATAAACCAACAAAAATCAACATACAAACAACTGCTTTACAAAAATTAATAAACCAAGACAGTATACATCAACATCAAAATAATATTAATATTTAAAATTCTAAAACACATTTTATACATTTTTTAAATATTTTATCTTTATATTTAATTATACTACACACAAACATCATCCTACTTACTATTATTAATCTTCCAATTGACTGTTTTCTTACATTAGTAAGTAATAAATACTATTTATATAATTTTTGCTATTAGTCAAATTATGTTCAAATAACTAACTCAATGTATTTACTTGTAGTACTCTTGAAAATGGAAAAATAAATTTCCGAAAGTTTGAGTTTATAAAAAAGAGAATTCTTCAGTTCTGCTGACCTAAAATCCATAAAGTTACATACTATTAAGAAACCAAGGTCGTTATCAATTTTACTATATTATTTAAATATATATATATATATATATATATATATATATATATTGCTGTGACTCGACTGCCTATATCTTTGGGAGCCACAAATTGTGCTGCGACTTGGGTACAGCTAAATTATATTAATGAGGATGCAATAGAAAATATGCAATTTCTATCTTACTGTGTCCTTTCCCTTGCCTGGTTAGTTCTGCGCTAAATGTGTTGTGGATTTTATCAAAAAAAGACGAAATAGAAATTTCAAGAAACATCTATGGACAATCTTTTATGCATTCAAAAACATCTTTCTTTTATACACATTATTAAAAGAATATCTTACATTCACTGATGAAAACAACGCTTATAAAAACAGTTTACAGCTTAAGCCTAGACAAAAAAATTTTCTAATAATTACTTACGTAATACTTCCAGCTCTGACTCAAAATTGCTGAAATTAATTAATCCCAATTGACAAATAATTTTAAAGAAATAAAATCGTATTCTAGCTGAATTTACTGTATGATACTCAAATATACTATTAGGTTACAAAAACAAAATTATACTTGCAGTTGGTATTGTCAAAATTTCTTCTTTTATTTCTGACTCACTTAACCTGGGAGTTTTTCCCTCAAATACAAGAATCCTTTACTATCTTTGCCTAAAGTTTTGTCAAGGTTTTTCACCAGTCCCAGTTTTATGTTCTGACTCATAGCAGAGCTTTCTTTGTAGCAAAGAGAGGAGAATTTGAGACATGTTTTATTCAGCAACAAGGCTGTAACGCATTTTCCAATCATTTACAAAGTAGAATTTCAGCTTTATTCTGCTGTTGCATTCGTAGGGAAAACTGCAGTATTTGGTAAAATTCAATTGCGTTCCTATCGAAAGTGCCATAACTTTTAAATCACCACATATGCCAATGCTTCGTATACTTAATTTTTTCAACTAAAATTCTCATAAAGTTATACTTTAATTATTTGTACTTAGTGGGCAAAAGGGGTAGGACTCTTTATTAGTTTTGTATTTACATCCGAATGCAGCTATTAGTCAAGGAATATTTACACGGTATGTGAACTGATCACACGATGTACAAAAATTAAGAAAATCTTGTTCACGTAATCGATGTGTGAAAATATGCGTACCGCTCTATAATAGATTCCAACCTTGCAACCTAGATTTCAATAGTTTGGCTTGAGTGTATGACAAATTTAAATCCCGTATTAAGTCGTTAAGCTCATCATGCAAAAGTAAATATGGAGTACATACATCAAAGTGTTAGATATAGGGTTTCGCGTCTTTTTCATAGTTTCAACGGTATTATCTTCAGCAGCATTCATACCATCGTAAAGTGTATATGATTCTGGACGATTGGGAGCAGGTAAATTCTGGTTGTGAAGAACTCGTTAAAGAGCTGATTGCAGGTTTGGATACTGTACAGTATGCATCGACTTCAGTGAAACTCCAGATACATTTGTCAAGCAATAATAGTAATCTGTTACATGATCTTTAGTTTATTTCCATACCATAGACATCGCTGAACCATTTTATTAAATTGACAGCACACGTTGTGCTGATTGTATGCTGCGCCCATGGTTTACCCTGATCTCCTACTTTGCATTAAAAATAAAGCTCAGAAACTTTTTTGATTAACGTAGTTATTGTGTTTTTTTGTGAGATTTAATCGTAAACTCGTCACATATGTAACAAAACGTATCAGTTTGATTTACAAAATTTTACGATATTTAATAAAGTGTATCAGCAGTATATACTGTTCAGTAAAATATTATTTCTTTATTTTTATTTTATATTTATTCATAGACGCGTTTGGAATAACAACTGCTGCCTATCCTTTCCGTGACGCTTATATATCTTACACCGGCTTTTCCATCGATTTCTAGAACCTTAGTTAGACAATATGGCGCAGTTGATATTCCTGTAATGGATAAATTTCCGGATAATGTTCGTTACAAATTGCTATACAATGTAAACAGTCTTCAACAAATATCTTAGTGCCTTAGACGTTACAAAAATTCTTAATACACTTTCGGTTTAGCTACTAAAAATACATAAAAGACATCAATCAGACATCAGGAAACAAAAATCGTATTACCTGTGTTATCTGAATATATAAAAGGAGTAGATAGATAATAGTGTCTAGTCTGTGTTACTGCTACTGTTATGTAATGGGGCTAACGTTCGTTAAATGCAAAAGATAATCACTGCTTTCAATGAACAATCAAAAGTGGAGATTTAGATAAAAACTTGGGATATTTTATATCTACTTTTAAAAACAAGAAGATAGTGATACTGTAAGCACTATAAACTTATAACAAATTAACAAATAGGTTCCCAAAGGCAATAAAATTTGCTTGATTGATTTTTATTACAAATTTAATGATACATAAAGAACCTTTTCGTGATTGCAAGTAGTGGACATTAAACCGGCTACGTGCAACGTAAAAAGATATAAAATGTTGTTTCACTTACTTATCGCCGCGTCTCTTTTATTAACAACCAACGAATTACATCGCGTGCGAAGTAAAGATTGCTGACAAGCTGTTTTAAGTTTAATAACGAATGAGATTTTGTAATTGTTAAGTGGTTTAATTTAAAGATCCTACTGCTAGTGATAGCGCATCTACCACACCTTAGTATTTTTCATAATATACTGGAACTACGAAACAAATAAACGCTAAATTACCAAATCTTGTGAAATACTAAATGGGACAATGCTACGTCATATGGAAATTCTAATACTCTGCACAAAAAGCTGGATTTAATTTTTTTAAATTACCAGAACAATAACGCATTACAAAATTGATAGCTTAAAGTTTTTGTACGTTTATCATTTTTGTCTGTTCTCAAAGCACCTTTGAAACATTTACTCACTTCTGCAACTAAAGTTGAGGGATTAGTAGTTCTGCTATATATATATATATATATATATATATATATATATATATATATATAGTATATAATAATATACATGTAAATATTATCATGGGAAATAGTCCAAATCAAACAACAGAAACTGATTTAAAAGTTTAATCAACACCTAACGTTTCGGTACATTCTTTTTGCACCTTTTTCAAAGGCTGAAATGGAAACAAAAATTCGAAATTAGCAAGAAATACATAACATGTCGCTAACTTCTTACATTGATCATTTATATTAAAGGAAATTGAAAACAAATTACTGCACGATTTACATAATAAATGTGGGTCAATAATTTAAAATTAAAATTGCCAGAAGGGCAATGTCAAGCCACGTTGGCCGTTAAAAAGGTAAAGACAAAGTTGATAATGACAAATTCTATAGAAGTGACAGGACACGTTCCCAAAATGGCATTGATTACAAACCTGAAGGAAAAATACTTAACGTTATATATATATATATATATATATATATATATATATATATATATATATATATATATATTGCTGTGTACTCTGGTATTTAGCTTTTAACATCGAGCCCCACAACTTGGGCCGTCATAAAATTGCCGTGGACTCTTTTAAATTTCGTGCCCACTCCTGGGCCAACATAAAATTTTCAAAAAAATTTAAAAAAATTCTTACTCTTTATTTTGGACGCCTTCGTATTTCTTTGCTCACCCTGGTTAGCTCAGCAATCGACTTCTTCTTGAATACCTATCATTTTAAGTACATACCTCTCTCACACACACACACACACACCGTCAAATAAAATTACCAAAATAATACAACAACCATACAACCTTTTATTTACACATATTAACAGATAAAATATTTACACTTGGGTACACACGGTTTGGTACAATTGTTACCAGCTCAATTATTAAATGCTTTAAAGTCCTTGGTTTTTAATATATTTTAACAAATTCTACATGATCCGAGTAGATGGGCCCCACATACAACCCTAATTTGATTCTATTCTGGTCTATTGTGAGCTCATTATAACATAGTTTTTGTAAATGCTTTTTAACCTTGCATTTTGATAAAAAACAAATTTAAAAACCCGTTTACTCTTTACAATAACCGTTTATAGCATAAATAAACCTTTATATATCATCAATAAACCCTTTTTTAATAATCAAAATTAATTGTCCTGCACATGTACTTTTTTAAACAAGTTTTATGGTCTAAAATACGCCACCAATAAGTCAAACGCACAAACACCAAAATATCAACACAAATGTTTATACAAAAACAGAAATTTAAAGTTTCGTTACCTGGAGTCGCCTTCATCCTTCGTCACCAGTGAAGATAATTTCCAGAAACCCTCGTCGTTGTGTCCATCTACTACGATGCTGCGTGGATCTACAGAACCCCACCATCCAAACCTCCACTACCACGACTGTTCTTCTCCCCAGATATTAGCTTTGTTTCAAAAGTAACATTCCATACTAAATATTTCATGCACACAAATTACGTGCTCACCCCAAATATCATCCCTTTATTTAATAGCTTTGTCGTAGTAACGGCACCTTTTATCTAAACAAGCACCAACTCGTGCAATATCACTTTTATAACATGCGGTACGCTACTACAGCTTTCATCATTTTTAAATAAGATGTTAATGCAACTTTACTGAACACACAATGATTGACAACGGTAAGAGCATTTACTACTATTATGTTGTAGATCTAACCCCGTATTCAGACCTAAATGGAAAAGAAAACAGAGCTTTAATATCTTTGTTCGTGTATTTATATTATTTCCAAACACCACCCAGTGGAACCTGTTTCAATTGAAAAGCTTATTTTTGAAGCTTCTTCTTAAAATTTTGAACGTAACGAACACTGACTTCTCCATAAACCCCACTTTCGTCGTCCTGATACATAGAATTTTGTTTACCACCGTAACGAACGCGCACTTCTTAAAAACTGCTGGCCATCGAGCAATGATAGAATTTTCCCCCGTTCTGACGCGCCACCTCTCAGCTATCCATCTCCGTTCTACTCATATTTGTTGTTTCCTTTAGAACCCCTCTTAAGTTACAGAAAATCGATATCGTAGTCGTCCTTCACTTTTACCTGTGTGTTTTTTACATGGCTTCTATTCAACGCTTTATTTATATGTTTCTCTGTCTGTTTTATATTATCGATCGTTCATTCCACTCACACTTCAAGGTATTTGATGTTTAACAGCTTATACAAATCGACCGTTGCAAACAATTTCTGTGGAATTTTGTCTTAACGTTTATTTAAGTTCCCAGAACGTGACATTTAACAACAGGTGTTTCTTGAAACAACCGACCGTTTAAATATAACAATTCTCGGTTTCTTGCCTTCTTAGTATTTTATAAACAAACGTTTGGATTTTAAAATGAAACATTTGCGTTTGAAATTATTGATATTCTATGCATGCAAGCTCCCTTTTTGCTTCCATGTGTTTGCTTAACATTTGTTATAATTAACTTATGCGTATTCTTGAGTTGCTTATCTCCTCTAAAACTTTTCTTTCCTTATATAATTTTAACATTCCAATTTAAATATAGAAAAATATCTTAATAGCCGTCCGTTTTCAGTATATAAATTAATTAGTTTGGCGCGCAAATAATTTGCTCCTATTTTTATACACACGGTTGCTAAAATTTTATTGTCTACACTTATTTACCCTCTAAATCCACAACAATATTATATATATATATATATATATATATATATATATATATAGTATATAATAATATACATGTAAATATTATCATGGGAAATAGTCCAAATCAAACAACAGAAACTGATTTAAAAGTTTAATCAACACCTAACGTTTCGGTACATTCTTTTTGCACCTTTTTCAAAGGCTGAAATGGAAACAAAAAATTCGAAATTAGCAAGAAATACATAACATGTCGCTAACTTCTTACATTGATCATTTATATTAAAGGAAATTGAAAACAAATTACTGCACGATTTACATAATAAATGTGGGTCAATAATTTAAAAATTAAAAATTGCCAGAAGGGCAATGTCAAGCCACGTTGGCCGTTAAAAAGGTAAAGACAAAGTTGATAATGACAAATTCTATAGAAGTGACAGGACACGTTCCCAAAATGGCATTGATTACAAACCTGAAGGAAAATACTTAACGTTATATATATATATATATATATATATATATATATATATATTGCTGTGTACTCTGGTATTAAGCTTTTAACATCGAGCCCCACAACTTGGGCCGTCATAAAATTGCCGTGGACTCTTTTAAATTTCGTGCCCACTCCTGGGCCAACATAAAATTTTCAAAAAAATTTAAAAAAATTCTTACTCTTTATTTTGGACGCCTTCGTATTTCTTTGCTCACCCTGGTTAGCTCAGCAATCGACTTCTTCTTGAATACCTATCATTTTAAGTACATACCTCTCTCACACACACACACACACACCGTCAAATAAAATTACCAAAATAATACAACAACCATACAACCTTTTATTTACACATATTAACAGATAAAATATTTACACTTGGGTACACACGGTTTGGTACAATTGTTACCAGCTCAATTATTAAATGCTTTAAAGTCCTTGGTTTTTAATATATTTTAACAAATTCTACATGATCCGAGTAGATGGGCCCCATACAACCCTAATTTGATTCTATTCTGGTCTATTGTGAGCTCATTATAACATAGTTTTTGTAAATGCTTTTTAACCTTGCATTTTGATAAAAAACAAATTTAAAAACCCGTTTACTCTTTACAATAACCGTTTATAGCATAAATAAACCTTTATATATCATCAATAAACCCTTTTTTTAATAATCAAAATTAATTGTCCTGCACATGTACTTTTTTAAACAAGTTTTATGGTCTAAAATACGCCACCAATAAGTCAAACGCACAAACACCAAAATATCAACACAAATGTTTATACAAAAACAGAAATTTAAAGTTTCGTTACCTGGAGTCGCCTTCATCCTTCGTCACCAGTGAAGATAATTTCCAGAAACCCTCGTCGTTGTGTCCATCTACTACGATGCTGCGTGGATCTACAGAACCCCACCATCCAAACCTCCACTACCACGACTGTTCTTCTCCCCAGATATTAGCTTTGTTTCAAAAGTAACATTCCATACTAAATATTTCATGCACACAAATTACGTGCTCACCCCAAATATCATCCCTTTATTTAATAGCTTTGTCGTAGTAACGGCACCTTTTATCTAAACAAGCACCAACTCGTGCAATATCACTTTTATAACATGCGGTACGCTACTACAGCTTTCATCATTTTTAAATAAGATGTTAATGCAACTTTACTGAACACACAATGATTGACAACGGTAAGAGCATTTACTACTATTATGTTGTAGATCTAACCCCGTATTCAGACCTAAATGGAAAAGAAAACAGAGCTTTAATATCTTTGTTCGTGTATTTATATTATTTCCAAACACCACCCAGTGGAACCTGTTTCAATTGAAAAGCTTATTTTTGAAGCTTCTTCTTAAAATTTTGAACGTAACGAACACTGACTTCTCCATAAACCCCACTTTCGTCGTCCTGATACATAGAATTTTGTTTACCACCGTAACGAACGCGCACTTCTTAAAACTGCTGGCCATCGAGCAATGATAGAATTTTCCCCGTTCTGACGCGCCACCTCTCAGCTATCCATCTCCGTTCTACTCATATTTGTTGTTTCCTTTAGAACCCCTCTTAAGTTACAGAAAATCGATATCGTAGTCGTCCTTCACTTTTACCTGTGTGTTTTTTACATGGCTTCTATTCAACGCTTTATTTATATGTTTCTCTGTCTGTTTTATATTATCGATCGTTCATTCCACTCACACTTCAAGGTATTTGATGTTTAACAGCTTATACAAATCGACCGTTGCAAACAATTTCTGTGGAATTTTGTCTTAACGTTTATTTAAGTTCCCAGAACGTGACATTTAACAACAGGTGTTTCTTGAAACAACCGACCGTTTAAATATAACAATTCTCGGTTTCTTGCCTTCTTAGTATTTTATAAACAAACGTTTGGATTTTAAAATGAAACATTTGCGTTTGAAATTATTGATATTCTATGCATGCAAGCTCCCTTTTTGCTTCCATGTGTTTGCTTAACATTTGTTATAATTAACTTATGCGTATTCTTGAGTTGCTTATCTCCTCTAAAACTTTTCTTTCCTTATATAATTTTAACATTCCAATTTAAATATAGAAAAATATCTTAATAGCCGTCCGTTTTCAGTATATAAATTAATTAGTTTGGCGCGCAAATAATTTGCTCCTATTTTTATACACACGGTTGCTAAAATTTTATTGTCTACACTTATTTACCCTCTAAATCCACAACAATATTATATATATATATATATATATATATATATATATATATATTAGGTAGTTAACTACACAAGGTAAGTTGATAAATACTATAGAATTACAGTGAATAAGATGAAATAATAATTTAGACTTTTATGCAAAGCCCAAATGATTATTTCAAATCGAGCTAGTAATGAAATAAGGAAAATATAAGGTCTTGGACAGGTTCAAATCCTGTCCAAGTCCTTATATTTTCCTTCTTTCAATTTCTAGCTTGATTTGAAATGATCATTTGGGCTTTGCATAAAAGTTTAAGTTATTATTTCATATATTAATTGTAATACATTAGTATTTATCAATTTGTCTTGTGTAAAAAACCTTCTATTTCATATATATATATATATATATATATATATATATATATATATATATATATATATTATAGTGGTTTTTATATTATCAAAAATATAAGCGAAGCAATTTCAAAACACCCTGTATAAAGGAACAACCAGAAATTACGTGCGGAAATTATATTAGTTAATTGATTTTTAAGTATCTGGTATTAACGAAATTTTATAAATAATTAATGAAATTTAAATAGGTTTGCAAAGAAATTAAATGGTAAAAGCTAAGGTCATTAATTTATTAATTAATTTGAATTTAATTAAACGATTATTGATGTATAATATGCATAAAAGCGTTTAAAAACCCAGTAATACCAAAGATGAGACGCGTTGCTAACGTACAAATATATCAAGAGGGTTAAAATACGTGGAATATCCAACTCGTAGAATTGTTATTTAAAATGTTACGATTGAACACCTGCGTATTTTTATAAAGGTCAAGTTCTGCTTAAATTGTGTAGATAACAAATGGTTACAGAGAATGTCGGATAAACCGTTGCTTATATTCACGGGAAATGCTAATGAAGGGGTTATTTAACGCACGTAGACAGTCCACGTGTGTAAACAGTGAACAAACAAGAATATTGATTTTTCTACCACTCAAGCAAGGTTAGACAGAGATGTAGAAAACGTATAAGCATGAGACCACAATAGTAGAGGAGGGATTTGAGAAACGTCATTAAGTCTACGATTGGTCGATATGTTAGTTCGACTTGATATAGACACGAGGATAGTGCAGCGTAAGTTTCTTAAAAATTTATAACGAGGTACGGAAATTTGCTGATTTGAAATTGGGGTTGAGTGCAAAATTGTGAGAATGTGTTGTTGTGAGCAGGATTTCGGATAACTGGGGGCCTGGAGAGGTTACAGTCGAAAGACATAAATACTCTAGAAAACTAAGACTCGCTCTCTTGTCTTTTAACTTCGTGCATTATTATTTCGATTGTCCCAAAAGCACGTATAAAAGTTAACATGAGTTGTAAGTATTGACAAATAAATTTTAATAGTATTGCTTAGTGGTAGCCTTTAAATAAATTAAAACGCGATTAGTGTGCCGAGATTATTTAATTGAGGTACCACCTATTATAATTTTTAATCAACTCGTGTCGGGTACATTAAGTAACGTAGATTACTGTGAAATGAAATTTGGAATTTGGTTACACCGAGATGAAGGCGTTGGCGGATCAACTGAAATGGAAGTCGTCTAGTAATTGCGAGAAATGACCTGCTGCGGAATAGAAATTTTCATGGCATCATCTAAAGTGCGAAGATCTTCTAGAAATTCCAGGTAACAATTTAATATTGTGATTCCTATAAACTGTAAATATTGGGGTGGCGTATGAGAGTGTTTTCAAGGTAGTGTGAATTATTTACGTATTGAACAGAATATGTGTAAATAACTTTATTACGGTAGTCAACTAGAAATTGAAGGTGTCTAGAAAGCTTTTAAACGTTCCCTCAGAACGTGAAATTTTGTGAAGAGTACATAGCTTTAGTTCTTTTTTTTAGTTTTAGAGTATGCAAAGTAGAAGGGCATACAATAATTGGGTTATTATGAGCTCACCAAATCCCACAGTTTACGTAGATTATTAAAATAAATAAATAAATTATAATAAAGGAATTTTAGAGAAGGTATTATTCAAGGTCCATTTACTCCGCGTACTTTTTATGTGTTTGATGAGTTTAAAATTAAATAAAGGACATTACAAAATAAGAGTTACTGAAGTATAATGTGAAGAATAAAATATGGACAATAATTAATTGCATTTGTAAATAGGAATAATTAAAAGATTGTATGTTTGTGTATTTTGTGGTTTTATTGGGAGAGTGCGGAATGATGGAATATAAGAATGAATAGATATCCAAGAGGAGGTCAAATGAGCTAGCCGGAAGCAGTTGAAGAAGGCCATTCAACCGAGGAAGAGTCAAAAACGGGTAAGAATTTTTTTTTTGTATAATTTATTTTTTGGAAAATTTTCTATTTTCGAATTGGAGAATTTTATAAATATTTTCGAATATATTTTTGTGGTGAGGAGCTTACCCGAGTTCCACGGCATAATTTTGACGCCAAATTCGTGAGGTTCGATTCAAATTAAGGAACCACAGTAATTTTGGAGACCCAAAAGTGAGGCTCGAGTTCCAAATAAAATTTTAGTGATTTTATTTCAGGAAACTGGCGATCTGAGAGAGAGAGTTTCAGTTTTTTTGTGTATAAACTTAAGAGTATTTTAGGGTGTGTGAGAGTGATTTGAACGTATGCAGAGAAAGGAGTGGTTAAGAAGTCAAGGAGTGGAAATTGGAAGTGACGATAGTGCCTTGTGTGAAAGAAATTCGAAAATGTAGGAAGCTGGAGGTAGTAGGGATCAGTCGAGGACGGAATCAGGAGAAGCTGGAAATGAATTAATTTTGAGAATGCTAGAGAGGATGAATGAAGAATCTAACAAGAAGTTTGAGGAGATTAGAGAAATAGGGGAAGAATCGAAGAAAAGAGTGGAACAAATGAGTGTTGAATCGAATCGAAAATTGGTTCAATTAAATCAGGAATTAGGGGATAAAATAAAAAAATCGACGAGAGAATTTTCAGAGTTCAAAAATAGTTTGACGGTAAAGATGGGAAAGTTAAAAATAGGGTAGAGAAAAATGAGCGTGATATTTGAGGTTTAAATTTGGAAATGGGACAATTAAGGACTGATGTAAGGATTTTCTGTGAGGATGAGATTAATGCGAAAATGACTGAGGTAACGGACTCGTGTAAGGATCAGTTAGATCGAGTTGAGAGAGAAGTGACAGGGGTTAAGCATAACATAGCGACTTTAATGGGGGATGATCCAAGGTTTGTAACAGGTATTGTTTCTTTAGAGCAGCAAATAAAATTTTATGGGGATAGTAGAGTAAACCCGCAAATATTTATCAATAATGTTAGAGGGCTAATAAATAATGTATACGACGAACAGGCAAAATTGAATATTGTAAAAGCTTTATTAAAAGACCATGCAGAAGCTTGGTATAATTTAATAGGACTGGAGATTGACACATACAGGGACTTCGAAGACAGATTTTTAAAACACTATTGGAGTGACCACAAACAGGACCAGGTACGAGACGACTTAATCACGGGGAAATTTAAGGGAGAATTTTCAGGAAGTAGGGAGCAATATGCTATACGCAAGTATAGCATAGCTAAGCAACTGAACCCACCACTGACGGACCGACAAATTATCAAATATTTATCGCGACACTTCGAATTTGAGGTTAGACAACACTTTGCACTACAGAACATAGTGGACAGGGAAATGTTTTTGGAATACCTGCAGAGGTACGACGACGTAAGTAGTGGACGACCTCGAGACCATAGGGAAAGACAGATCAACAAGGTTAGGTTCGACAATAGACGGGACAACTACGCTAGATGGGTGAATAGTTACGGATACCAGCGACAGAATTGGGAACAGCGACGGCCATACTTTAGAAGTAATAGTTTAGGAAGGGGACCTGCACCGAGACCGGGACCTACCAGACAAAACAGTTCACCGGACATAAGGGGGACTGCTAATACAGACACAGAACGAGTGGAAACGCCTAGGACATACGCTGAGGTGACGGCTAGACCTGGAGAGAGTAGAGAAAACAGACCTGGACAGGATTTTTAAAGACGGACAAAGCACTAGACATCACTGTGTACAAGTATGAACATCCGAAGGAATTTTTAAAAATTGAAGAAGAAATTGAGCCAGAAATAGTAGACAAATTTTGTTTGCCCATAATTGAAATTAAAATGTTTGAGTAAAATTTAGGAGCATTATTAGATTCAGGAGCTGAGGCGAGTTTGGTATCGGAGGAATTTTTCAATGAAATTAGAAATAAAGTGTGTGATAGGATAATGCCAATAAAAAGAAGTCATCTGGTTGCGCCGAATAAAAAACGATTTGCTGTTGTAAATAGCGTAGTTATTTTGAAAGTAGATATTAGGTTCAGTAATCTGTGAACAAGAATTTATAATTGTACCTGGGTTAAAGTTTAAATGGATATTAGGGGTGGATTGCATGATGAAGTTAGGGGTTATAATTGATATGGAGAGGAGAATAGTTAGGATTGGGGATAGGATATTGCCCTGGAAGGCAAGTTATGATGTCATGGAAGATGATATGGGGTTATGTATAAATAGTATAGAGGGAGATGATGAAGAAGTGAGAGAGATCGACTCAGGGGAATATAGTGAGGAAAGGTTAGACGAGGTACAACGGATAGTGAAAGAAGAGGCTGAACAAGTAGAAGTAGAGTCAGGCGCAGCGTTAATAGCAGATAACGAGTCAGAATTAAGAAAGATAGAAGTAAAATAGCGTTATGTGACACACAAGAAGTAAATATAAGCATAAGTGAGTTAAGGGGCAAAGATAATTTTGATAATTTGAATTTGAATTTGAATTTAAATGATTTTTATAAAATGAATATTGTACATGAAGGGTCTAGAAGAGATGAAAAGTTTGGTATAGAGGGAAAAGATAAAGAACTTGAAGTAGTATTGTTTGGTTTGTCCGCAGAAAAAGAAAGTATAATAAATGAGAAACAGACAAGTATAGGGAATGAAGAAGAAATATTTAAGAGTCAGGATAATAGGGATAAGTTGATTTTATGTGAAATAACAAGGATGATAAGTATAGAAATAGAAGGAGGAGAAATAGGGATGAAGAGTATTAGGATGGTTAGAAGAAAGACTTGGAGGGTCAAGAAGAGAGTTAGATTTAAATAACAAGAGGAAGATTATTGACGAAAAGGATAGAGATAGGTGAATTGTAGTATAGATATAGAATAGAGAGATAGCAATAGGTGTATATAGAAAAGTAGAAGTAGAAATAGGATAAATATGGATAGGTGTATATAGAAAAGTAGAGATAGGTGTATAATAGAGTAAAATTTAAATAGATAGGGATAGAAATAGGTGTATATAGTAGGTATAGGATTAATATGGGAAATAGTTAGATATAGGTATAGAATTAGTTAGGTTGAGTTAGAATAAGGGTAGATAGGGATAATAGGTGAGGATAAAAGTTACGAAGACGGAAAATGAAGACAAAAGTACAAAAAGATGTATGTAAAGAGTTAATAAAGGACTAAAGGGAGAAATAAAAGGAGAAAAGACAATAAAATAAGAGGATGAAGAGAAGTGATAGGTTGTATAAATAAGTATAGGTAATGATAGGTGAGTAGATAGGTGTTTAGAAATAGCGGATAGCATTAAATTATAATGTAAGTATTTAAATTCAGAAAAACCGAGAATAGTTTTTCTGAAATAGGGGGATTATATAGTGGTTTTTATATTATCAAAAATATAAGCGAAGCAATTTCAAAACACCCTGTATAAAGGAACAACCAGAAATTACGTGCGGAAATTATATTAGTTAATTCATTTTTAAGTATCTGGTATTAACGAAATTTTATAAATAATTAATGAAATTTAAATAGGTTTGCAAAAAAATCAAATGGTAAAAGCTAAGGTCATTAATTTATTAATTAATTTGAATTTAATTGAACGATTATTGATGTATAATATGCATAAAAGCGTTTAAAAACCCAATAATACCAAAGATGAGACGCGTTGCTAACGTACAAATATATGAAGAGGGTTAAAATACGTGGAATATCCAACTCGTAGAAGTGTTATTTAAAATGTTACGAATGAACACCTGCGTATTTTTATAAAGGTCAATACAAATCGGGCTGGTAGTTATATAGCCATTAACAAAACATTAGCTTATTACTTCATAGGGAGGAAACATCCACTGACCGACGGTTTCGGCTTTATTAAGCCTCCTCAGAGTGAAATAGTCTCCAAGTTTCCAGAATATATATTGCTGTGTACTCTGGTATTAAGCTTTTAACATCGAGCCCCACAACTTGGGCCGTCATAAAATTTTAAATTTCGTGCACACTCCTGGGTCAACATAAAATTTTAAAAAAAATTAACAAAAAATTCTTACTCTTTATTTTGAACCCTTTCGTATTTCTTTGCTCACCCTGGCTAGCTCAGCAATCGGCTTCTTCTTGAATACCTATCATTTTAAGTACATACCTCTCTCTCCCTTACACACACACACACACACACCGTCAAATAAAATTACCAAAATAATACAACAACCATACAACCTTTTATTTACACATATTAACAGATAAAATATTTACACTTGGGTACACACGGTTTGGTACAATTGTTACCAGCTCAATTATTAAATGCTTTAAAGTCCTTGGTTTTGAATATATTTTAACAAATTCTACATGATCCGAGTAGATGGGCCCCACATACAACCCTAGTTTGATTCTATTCTGGTTTATTGTGAGCTCATTATAACATAGTTTTTGTAAATGCTTTTTAACCTTGCATTTTGATAAAAAACAAATTTAAAAACCCGTTTACTCTTTACAATAACCGTTTATAGCATAAATAAACCTTTATATATCATCAATAAACCCTTTTTTAATAATCAAAATTAATTGTCTTGCACATGTACTTTTTTAAACAAGTTTTATGGTCTAAAATACGCCACCAATAAGTCAAACGCACAAACACCAAAATATCAACACAAATGTTTATACAAAAACAGAAATTTAAAGTTTCGTTACCTGGAGTCGCCTTCATCCTTCGTCACCAGTGAAGATAATTTCCAGAAACCCTCGTCGTTGTGTCCATCTACTACGATGATGCGTGGATCCACAGATCCCCACCATCCAAACCTCCACTACCACGACTGTTCTTTTCCCCAGATATTAGCTTTGTTTCAAAAGTAACATTCCATACTAAATATTTCATGCATACAAATTACGTGCTTACCCCAAATATCATCCCTTTATTTAATAGCTTTGTCGTAGTAACGGCACCTTTTATCTAAACAAGCCCAACTCGTGCAATATCACTTTTATAACATGCGGTACGCTACTACAGCTTTCATCGTTTTTAAATAGGATGTTAATGCAACTTTACTGAACACACAATGATTGACAACGGTCAGAGCATTTACTACTATTATGTTGTAGATCTAACCCCGTATTCAGACCTAAATGGAAAAGAAAACAGAGCTTTAATATCTTTGTTCGTGTATTTATATTATTTCCAAACCCCACCCAGTGGAACCTGTTTTACTTGAAAAGCTTATTTTTGAAGCTGCTTCTTAAAATTTTGAACGTAACTAACACTGACTTCTCCATAAATCCCACTTTCGTCGTCCTGATACATAGAATTTTGTTTACCACCGTAACAAACGCGCACTTCTTGAAAACTGCTGGCCATCGAGCAATGATAGAATTTTCTCCCGTTCTGACGCGCCACTGCTCAGCTATCCATCTCCGTTCTACCCATATTTGTTGTTTCCTTTAGAACCCCTCTTAAGTTACAGAAAATCGATATCGTAGTCGTCCTTTACTTTTACCCGTGTGTTTTTTACGTGGCTTCTATTCAACGCTTTATTTATATGTTTCTCTGTCTGTTTTATATTATCGATCGTTCATTCCACTTACACCTCAAGGTATTTGATGTTTAACAGCTTATACAAATCGACCGTTGCAAACAATTTCTATGGAATTTTGTCTTAACGTTTATTTAAGTTCCCAGAACGTGACATTTAACAACAGGTGTTTCTTGAAACAACCGACCGTTTAAATATAACAATTCTCGGTCTCTTGCCTTCTTAGTATTTTATAAACAAACGTTTGACTTTTAAAATGAAACATTTGCGTTTGAAATTATTGATTTTCTATGCATGCAAGCTACCTTTTTGCTTCCATGCGTTTGCTTAACATTTGTTATAATTAACTTATGCTATTCTTGAGTTGTTTATGTACTCTAAAACTATTCTTTCCTTATATAATTTTAACATTCCAATTTAAATATAGAAAAATATCTTAATACTCGTCCGTTTTCACTATATAAATTAATTAGTTTGGCGCGCAAATAATTTGCTCCTATTTCAATACACACGGTTGCTAAAATTTTATTGTCTACACCTATTTACCCTCTAAATACACAACAATATATTATATATATATATATATATATATATATATATATATATATATATATATATATTAGGTAGTTAATTACACAAGGTAAGTTGATAAATACTATAGAATTACAGTGAATAAGACGAAATAATAATTTAGACTTTTATGCAAAGCCCAAATGATTATTTCAAATCGAGCTAGTAATGAAATAAGGAAAATATAAGATCTTGGACAGGTTCAAATGCTGTCCGAGTCCTTATATTTTCCTTCTTTCAATTTTTAGCTTGATTTGAAGGCTTTGCATAAAAGTTTAAGTTATTATTTCATCTATTAATTGTAATACATTAGTATTTATCAATTTATCTTGTGTAAAAAACCTTCTACCTCATATATATATATATATATATATATATATATATATATATATATATAATTAGGCTAATATTGACTGTAAAATATATAACTTTGGAATATGTTGATATTGGGGATTCAGTTTATATTTATTAGGAATTATAACTTCTTTTTTTCTATTCGAGCTTTCGAAAATTTATTATTTTCTTCGTCAGGAAAACTAAAGGTACATTTTATGAGTGTTAACAATTAATATTAAGGTTACTTACGAATAATGAAGCTTTAACAATTTAAAATAGGGTATAGCATCTAAAAGTTTTATGTGAAATTATGTATAAAATAAACTAGGTAACAATTATTAGATTAAAAATTAATTTGACAGGATTTTGAAATATAACATATGTGTGTAAGTGTATCCTAGATTATAGTAGAATTAATTGCGTACAGTTCAAGTAAGGTATCTGAGTACAAGCATCAAAAGATTTTATAAATTATGTTAAGTGTTAAATCGATTTTATGTTTTTAGATTTTGAATGACGGTTAGTAGATGTGAATAAATGTTGTTGAGATTTTGAGTATCAGTTTTTTTGTTTAAAGCTGTGTTTGTTAAGGAAATGGCAATCATTTCTAAGAATATTCTTTTTTTATAATTATTTTCATTGAAGATTATTTTAGTGTCATTATAATTGATTTTGTGACCAGTTTCAATAGCATGGGAAGCTAGTGCGCATGTTTTGTTATTATTTCTACAATTACTTTTATGAGCGGTTAGTCTTGTAGATAGCCAAGTAGATGTGTGACCTATATATTTGCCATCACACTCTTGACATGGTATGCAATAAACTATTCCCGATTTTTGTAATTTTTTAGTAGGATCTTTTAAGTTTGTGTATAAATTTTTGTTGAGTGTTAATATTGGTTTTATTGAAAATTTTACATTGTTATTGTTTTTGAAGAGATGTTTGAATTTGGTAGTAAGTTTTTCTATGTAAGGCAGTGAGATAAAGGTTATTGAATTATTATTAACATTTTGGTCGGTATTGTCTATAGTATTGGGTGGAGTTTTTAAATTATTTTGAAGTATTGAAAAGAAGTTTATTGACTAGGGTTTTAGGGTATGAGTTTTTTAATAGTAGATCTTTTAGTATAAGTAAGTTCTTATGTTTTAAAGTATGGTGTGTCACAGATTCTATTTTTTTCTTTAAGCCTAGGATTATATTTATTTTTATATACATAGGATGGAAAGAATAGTAGTTTAAATATCTGCCGGATGACATTGGTTTATTATACCATTCTGTTATTAAAGTGTTATTTTTTCTTATTATTTTCATGTCTAAAAAGGGAACTGAACAGTTTGTTTCTTTTTCTATTGTGAATCGGATTGATGGATCGTAACTGTTAAATATTTGTAATATATGATCTTCAGTGTTTAATGGTATGCAGCAGATTAAATCGTCGACATATTTTTTTATGAAAGGAAAATTAAAATCAAATTTCGTGATTGTCTATTAAATCGTCCATAATAAATTGAGCGATGATAGGTGATACACTGGCTCCCATAGGGGTTCCTAGGATTTGTTTATAGAAGTTGTTATTTACAGTAAAGTAAGTAGTGTCAAATAAGAATTCGATTAGCTTTAAGAAGTTAGTTTTGTTGATTTTGCAGTTTTCTTGTATATTATCCCAATGTAAATCAATACTTTTTTTGGTTAGATTTAATGAAATGTTACTAAATAAAGATATGACATCTAAGCTGATGATAACGTAATTTTGAGGTATCTTGAATTCACAAAATACTTGGTTTACTAACCTTTCAAATATCAACGTACCACAAGAGATTCAACAGTTGATGGCATTAGGACCTAATTTTAGTATAAATCCTATAATCGATGATATTAGTATACCCAAATTATTAGCAGATATAGAATCAATTGTGTCCAGTTCAAATACAGAATCAAAAGACATTCTACTTGCACGTACCACTAATATCATAACAAATTTCACAAATAATTCATTTAAATCTCTTACAGAATACAGAAAATTACAATTTAAAGCTTCTAAATTCCTAAAAAATCATAAAGAATTAATTTTAACCAAATAAGACAAAGGTAATGTAACAGTATTGTTAACCACTACACAATATAAAGAAATGACTGACACAATTATCAAAGATCGTAAATATTACATTCCCATCAACAGAGATCCAACTAGTACTATACAACAGAAAGCAAATAAAATGATCAAAGAACTTAAAGATACCAAAAAAATAAATCCAGAAGAAGCCACTAAATTAATGATCTATAACGCTACTCCACCAAAATTCTATGGCCTACCTAAAATTCATAAACCCACACCTTCCTTACGTCCAATAATTTCTTCGATATCAGCACCTAACTCTAAAATTTCTGAATTAATAACCAAAATTCTTACATCCACGTATAACACTAATAATCCATACTATGTCCAAGATTCGTTCCATTTTGCCAACTTTATTAATGAATTCAAGATACCTCAAAATTACGTTATCATCAGCTTAGATGTCATATCTTTATTTAGTAACATTTCATTAAATCTAACCAAAAAAAGTATTGATTTACATTGGGATAATATACAAGAAAACTGCAAAATCAACAAAACCTACTTCTTAAAGCTAATCGAATTCTTATTTGACACTACTTACTTTACTGTAAATAACAACTTCTATAAACAAATCCTAGGAACCCCTATGGGAGCCAGTGTATCACCTATCATCGCTCAATTTATTATGGACGATTTAATAGACAATTGTATCACGAAATTTGATTTTAATTTTCCTTTCATAAAAAAATATGTCGACGATTTAATCTGCTGCATACCATTAAACACTGAAGATCATATATTACAAATATTTAACAGTTACGATCCATCAATCCAATTCACAATAGAAAAAGAAACAAACTGTTCAGTTCCCTTTTTAGACATGAAAATAATAAGAAAAAATAACACTTTAATAACAGAATGGTATAATAAACCAATGTCATCCGGCAGATATTTAAACTACTATTCTTTCCATCCTATGTATATAAAAATAAATATAATCCTAGGCTTAAAGAAAAAAATAGAATCTGTGACACACCATACTTTAAAACATAAGAACTTACTTATACTAAAAGATCTACTATTAAAAAACTCATACCCTAAAACCCTAGTCAATAAACTTCTTTTCAATACTTCAAAAATAATTTAAAAAACTCCACCCAATACTATAGACAATACCGACCAAAATGTTAATAATAATTCAATAACCTTTATCTCACTGCCTTACATAGAAAAACTTACTACCAAATTCAAACATCTCTTCAAAACAATAACAATGTAAAATTTTCAATAAAACCAATATTAACACTCAACAAAAATTTATACACAAACTTAAAAGATCCTACTAAAAAATTACAAAAATCGGGAATAGTTTATTGCATACCATGTCAAGAGTGTGATGGCAAATATATAGGTCACACATCTACTTGGCTATCTACAAGACTAACCGCTCATAAAAGTAATTGTAGAAATAATAACAAAACATGCGCACTAGCTTCCCATGCTATTGAAACTGGTCACAAAATCAATTATAATGACACTAAAATAATCTTCAATGAAAATAATTATAAAAAAAGAATATTCTTAGAAATGATTGCCATTTCCTTAACAAACACAGCTTTAAACAAAAAAACTGATACTCAAAATCTCAACAACATTTATTCACATCTACTAACCGTCATTCAAAAATCTAAAAAACATAAAAATCGATTTAACACTTAACATAATTTATAAAATCTTTTGATGCTTGTACTCAGATACCTTACTTGAACTGTACGCAATTAATTCTACTATAATCTAGGATACACTTACACACATATGTTATATTTCAAAATCCTGTCAAATTAATTTTTAATCTAATAATTGTTACCTAGTTTATTTTATACATAATTTCACATAAAACTTTTAGATGCTATACCCTATTTTAAATTGTTAAAGCTTCATTATTCGTAAGTAACCTTAATATTAATTGTTAACACTCATAAAATGTACCTTTAGTTTTCCTGACGAAGAAAATAATAAATTTTCGAAAGCTTGAATAGAAAAAAAGAAGTTATAATTCCTAATAAATATAGACTGAATCCCCAATATCAACATATTCCAAAGTTATATATATATATATATATATATATATAATATATAAAGACAAGTTATTTGCAGTCCGCAATAAGAAAATTGTATATAAAGTAAGATGTATCTGTAAACAAACTCTAATGAAAATAATAAGAGCCATTGACAAATACAAATCGGGCTGGTAGTTGTATAGCCATTAATATATATATATATATATATATATATATATATATATAATATATATATAACTACCAGCCCGATTTGTATTTGTCAATGGCTCTTATTATTTTCATAAGAGTTTGTTTACAGATACATCTTACTTTATATATATATATATATATATATATATATATATATATATTACTGAGATCATAAAAGAGCATTAGCAAGCTCAAATTTTAATTTATTGCAAATTAGAAAGTGTATAAATGGGTCACGCAAAGTTTGAGCCATGTTTGAACAAAATCGGTTAGTATTTGACAAATTACCAGTAAATATTAGAATTAGTTAAATATATCATAAAATTTTATTGTAAATATTAGTTATGAATAAATTAGGAAACAATTTGAGGCGCATAATTGCGTAAATGCATGTAAAACGTAAATTACGGTAAGCATAATTAAAATTTGTTTAAATATTCTAAATAATAAAAGCTTTCAGGTTTATAGCATATTTAAAGCGGCGGTGGTTATTCGAGTTGCACGTGTAAAAATTCTAAGAACTTTATAGTCGTAAACAGATAACGAACATAAAATCTCGTCAACAAATAATAGCTGGAAAAATATAATGAAGACAAAACACAAGTGTAGATAGCACGTACGGAATCAATATGGATTTACAGAGGAAGACAATAGTTTGCATGCTTTAATAAAGGAAGGAGCATAACAGATGTTTAGTGAAATGTTTGACTTTGAAGGGCTTGATAGACAAGGAAGTTAGGAGCTAGTGAAAGGAACAAAGACACGCTATGTTTTCAGAATAAATTGAGTAGTAAGGGAATAGAAATCTGGGAATATTTTACTAACAGAGCACGACGGTTACATTAAATAAACAAGAGTATGATATACGATGATAGCGGGGGTTAGGTAACATAGCGCTTGTAGATAAGCGGGAGAATAATATCTAAAGATAAAATAAGACGGAAGATTTGGTTTATAAGTGAGAATCAAAAAAGAGCTTTACGCATATACAGTGGGCGTGGCGTATTGGGGAGGCTAGAAATAAAACGACAGTTGTCAGGGATTCGCGGAACACAGCGCTGGGTAAAATTTTTAATGAGGATTTTGGAGTATCAAGCTTGTTTGGAGCGAGAAATACTTAGATTTGAAAGACGGTTGTGCACGTTAGGCTAAGAATACGTAGAATTTTTCAAGTATAATTGGATAGTTTGTGGACGTGTTCAACTGTTGGCTTGTTTGTGCTGTGATACTAAGAAAAATGCTACAAGAGTGTTAGAAATTGATGTAGGGGGTTAGCTTTTGGAGCTGGTATAAAGCCGTAGGAGGTGGTATCTCGCTCTCTTCTCTTGTATCATTACCTACCATCGCCTACCTAACTACTTAGCTAAGTGATTGAGTGAAGTTTCAGTTAAATTAGCACAAGTAGGTGC
Source organism: Platerodrilus igneus (assembly GCA_036346225.1). Taxonomy (NCBI): domain Eukaryota; kingdom Metazoa; phylum Arthropoda; class Insecta; order Coleoptera; family Lycidae; genus Platerodrilus; species Platerodrilus igneus. Next base: position 15,663,632 of record JARFIW010000858.1, read on the forward strand.
TCTTATATCTTTGGCTATAAATAATCTTAATTATAAAAGTAAGTAAGTACAATTTTAGTACTGGGTGTTTGAAGGCGGCGTATGTACTCTGAGTACCAAGCGAATGTATGGATGGACCTGCAAGTGTACGGGAGCATGGTAGTACCGTGCACTTGTGTAGAGAAATTTAATTAGAAACGGTGTGTTCGTGATTATGAGACAATATCTGAACGTGCAATCGAGAAGGAGGATAACTTTGGAGATTGTGTCCATGTAAGGAACCCGGAGACGGTGTTTGAACGTGCAGTCAATAAGGAGGATCACGTTGGAGATGGTGTCCATATAGAGAGCACTTGAGGCAATAATCCAGGTAACTCTACTTATAAAACTTTTGTTTGTTTTTGTTGGTGATTTTCTGGGTGATAATTTAGTGATTTTGTGTATTTATTATGTTTTAAAGACATTTAATTGATGAGTCAATTTTTAATAGACTAAATTAAAATTTTATGTAATAATTTGATGAAATTACTTGAAAGTAAAAACTATAATTGTTGTAAAAGGTAAAAAGGTTTTAGGAAATTGCAGTGTCGTTGTTAGCACGTAGATAAAAGGAGGTTTACTATGAGCTCGTATTTGACCTGGGGTATAAAGTAAAGGTTGGAAATAAGCCCAGTTTTTTTGTTTCATAATTGATGTAGTATGATTTAAAATTTATTTTCTTTAAACTGAGCTATTATTTACCACAAGCAATAAAATGTTTTGAACTTGAAATACAAGGGGGATGTAAATTGAATTAATGCATAACGAATTGGAAATGTCAATAAATATTTATGTACTTTTGGCAGTCAGTTATTTTTAGTAGGTTAGGATTTGTAGGGAACGAGTGAGCGAGCAGCCGTGGCTGATATCTCTGAGGAAGCTGGAGGTTTTGGTGTCCGAGTGAAAAGCATCTTCAAAAGATATTGTTATTAGATGGTATCAATTGTAAGTCTATGTGGTAGGGCTTCAATTTTAGGTAGGTGGAAAAATTTTGTAATTAGATTAAAAATGTTAAGAAATTTTCCAAAGGGAAGATTCACAACATTTTTGACGATTCAAGCAAGGATCTTCAAATAAGAAAAAAACACAGCAATATATATATATATATATATATATATATATATATATATTAAATGTTTTTAATGGGTTTGAGGTCAGCTGGTAAAAAGAAAACTCTTTTATAATGCCTAAATTTTCGGATTTATTTAATCCTTGTTCACAGGCTTCTAAAAATGTTATAAACAACTAGGCTAAATTATACAAATATTAATTGCAACTTACAAGATGAGTTGTTTTAAAAATTAACATCGAAATTAATTATTAAACATAACTATTTTTAGTTTTTCACTTTCAAATGTAGGAAGGATATATAATTTGTATAAGAAGAAATGTAAAAATAAAAATTATGTCAGATTTTGAAATATTTCAAATTCTCTTTTTTAAGAGGATACCTGATACCTTTATTTAATGTATATGTTATGTTGTATGTGATAGTTGTTTGTTTGTATGTGTGTGTGTGTATGCCCATGCGTTAGGTTGTGTGGTTTGAATGTGTGTATGTATTTATAACGTTGAACATATTAACAAATATTACATTAGGTAATAACATACAAACAATTCTTGCATTAGGTCCAAAATTTACTTTACAACCTCCAATCAATAGCAATGTAATTATAAAATTATTAGCGGATTTAGAAAATTTAATTTTAGAAACGAAAGAAGAAGATAGAAACCTAAATCGAGCTTACATCACTAATATTATTACAAATTTTGTCCGTCAAAACTCGAAAAGTAAATCAAAATTCTTGTACGACTATATTCAATGCAAAAAATTTTTAAAAGAAAATGAAGATTTGTTAATAGTTAAAGCTGATAAAGGCAATGTCACCGTTGCTATATCTAAAACAAGTTATATACAAAAAATGTCTGATTTACTAATGGATAATAATATATACAATGAAATAAAAAATGATCCAACGGCAAAATTACAAAAACAAACATTAGATTTTATAAAACTATTAAGAAATAAAAAAATGATTAGTGATTTAGAGGCAAAATCTTTTAATAATTATAACAGCACAATCCCAAAACTTTATGGTCTCCCAAAGATACATAAAGACAATTATCCACTCCGTCCCATTGTTGCTACAAACAATGCAGCAACTGAAAAGCTTTCAAAATTTATTTCTGAAATTCTAACAAAATCTATCCCTAAAAACAATCATAATATAACAGATTCTTTTGAATTTTCGGAACAATTAAACAATTTTCAATTACCTAAAAGTTATGTATTAGTAAGTTTAGACGTTGTATCACTCTTTACAAATATCCCTAAAGACTTAGTTATTAACAATATCAGTAAATTTTGGAATACAATAGAACCAAATTGTAAATTTTCAAAAACTATTTTTTTACAAATCATTGAATTTCTTTTTGATAACAGTTATTTTTCCTTTAATAATAAATTTTATTTACAAATTTTTGGATGTCCAATGGGATCAAATCTTAGTCCCATTATAGCACAAATAGTTATGGATGAATTATTAAATAGTGTTATTCCACAACTTCCGTTTAACCTTCCATTTTAAAGAAATTTGTTGATGATTTAATAACAGCTATCCCAGAAAATAAAATAGTTAAAACCCTTAATATTTTTAATAGCTATAATAGTCATATCCAATTCACAATAGAAACAGAATCCAATAAATCGGTACCTTTCATGGACACTTTATTAATTCGAAACGATGAAAATAAAATAATTTTAGATTGGTATCAAAAACAAAGCCATTCCAACAGATATTTAAATTACCATTCATATCACCCTTTCAAAACAAAAATAAATTTTATTTTAGGATTAAAAAATCGAATCAAAAGAATAGTCATCCAACATTCTACAATAAAAATATAAAAAAACTTTCAAACATTTTAAAAAACAACAACTATCCCATACCTCTAATAACAAAATTACTATATACCTCTGAAGAATATAAAAACACAAACAACAGTGACAGTAATATAAACAAAAATAACACAAGTAGTAACAACAGCAAAAATTTAGAAATATATAAAACAATATCAAATATAGACAATGAATTAACCCATAAACTAATTAAAGTATTTAAAAATTATAATTTTAAGTATGCAAAGAAAAATATTTTAACAGTCAACAATCTCTTTTCAAAATTAAAAGATAAAACACCCGAACTATTTCAAAAAAATATTGTGTACCAAATTAATTGTTTAGATTGTAATGGCCTGTATATTGGACAAACATGTCAATCCTTAAATCAGCGTATAATTCAACATAGAAGTGACATAAAAGTTAAACCAAATTCATGTGCTTTATCGAGTCATTCAGCTAATTTAGATCATAGAATAGATTTCAAAATCCAAAATTTTAGAATTAGAGAAAGATAAACAAAAAGACTATTTCTTGAAATGTATCACATTTTAATACAAAAGATAGTATAAATAAAAACTGATATTAGTGGTTTGAGCTCGATTTACACATATTTACTTAATTTTAAAACATAGCTACATACCTAATGTAATATTTGTTAATATGTTCAACGTTATAAATACATACACACATTCAAACCACACAACCTAACGCATGGGCATACACACACACATTCAAACAAACAACTATCACATACAACATAACATATACATTAAATAAAGGTATCAGGTATCCTCTTAAAAAAGAGAATTTAAAATATTTCAAAATCTGACATAATTTTTATTTTTACATTTCTTCTTATACAAATTATATATTCTTCCTACATTTGAAAGTGAAAAACTAAAAATAGTTATGTTTAATAATTAATTTCGATGTTAATTTTTTAAAACAACTCATCTTGTAAGTTGCAATTAATATTTATATAATTTAGCCTAGTTGTTTATAACATTTTTAGAAGCCTGTGAACAAGGATTAAATAAATCCGAAAATTTAGGCATTATAAAAGAGTTTTCTTTTTACCAGCTGACCTCAAACCCATTAAAAACATTTAATATTACTAGAAGGTCATTATCTTTAAACTATATTATATATATATATATATATATATATATATATAAAAGACAGGCTATTTGCAGTCCGCAATAAGAAATTGTGTAAAACAATATATAAAATAAGATGTATCTGTAAACAAACTCTATAAAAGTAATAGAGTCTATTGACGAATACAAATCGGGCTGGTAGTTATATAGCCATTAACAAAACATTAGCTTATTACTTCATAGGGGAGGAAACATCCACTGACCGACGGTTTCGGCTTTATTAAGCCTCCTCAGAGTGAAATAGTCTCCAAGAACCCTATGAAGTAATCGAAGCTATTATACTGTATAATTTCGAAACAATCTCTGTACTATGGCAAAAGTAAATAAAACCGCCATCAGGTGATAAAACACCAACACTACTAAAGTGTGGAAGTACAGAATTGAACCGAAACTACTTAGTAAATCATATATATATATATATATATATATATATATATATATATATTTCTGTGATATACGAGCCCCACAACTTGGGCAGCCATAAATATGCTGGGATATTCGCAGCCCCTACGATTGGGTGCAATAATTTATGTTGTGATAACCCCTGTTACTCTCTCACAGCCACTTTTACTACTCAAACACTTGTGAAAATGTAAATTTATAATTTTCTTTTGCCTCGAATAGCTGATTCAATTAAATAAAGCACTTCTATAATACACAGTATAATGATTGAATATTTACAACACTTTCAACTATCTTCTCCCCTTTTATATCATATACATCTGTCAAATTATTAGAAATCAAGCCAGCAAAACAACCTTTTTAATACCTTTAAAGACTTATTAAAACGTTTCAAGCTATCTGTAACTTTTCATAAAACTTTTTCAAGAAACCCCAAATTTGTTGGCTTTTACACTTTAAATTATGATTGAGGTAAAAATATTTGAGGTGAAACAGTTTCAAAAATAAATCATATCAAAATCTCTAACCTGAATAATTTTCATAGGTTCTCCCAAGAATTGAAGTCGATATCCAAATCGTTATTGGTGCGTTTATTTATCATCAATCTGCTTGACCAGGCAGTATTCTCCAAAATTGTATTTTAATCGTAGCATCTCGTAGTTTGAAGTTCTACAGGAATCGTAGCATTGTTTTACTTGTAATTTATGATTGTAATTTATATCGTAATTGAGATGGTAAATTCAGATTGACATTCCGAAAGTAATTTCGATCAACCTTCAGAGAGTAATTTAGATCGACATCCAGAGCCCTGTTTTATTTATTATTAAAAATGTTATAATTTCCTAAATCTTATTTACCTACGTCTCAGAAATACGGCATAATTTTCACAATTCTACACTTTATAATTTCACTGTAAACCAATATTTATTATTCACGTAAATATTTGGCACTTTCCATTATAGTCACTGCCCAGTTTCAAAGTTTACTAACTTGATATTTAATTCTCCAGATATTTATAAGATCGTCCCACTCTTGTTTGTGATTCGCTGGCTTCACGTGCTAGGCAAGGCCAAGTATATTATCACTTGTTATGTTTGGTAAAATTTACCAATTGTATGTATTTTAATTGAATGACGCGGTGCTTGAAGTCACGTAATTCAATTGTTATATCTTATATTTACTTCAGGAATCCCAGGAATTTTGTACATATCGAGCACGTAGTCTTGTTTGTTAGCTTTATTCTAATCTAAATTGAATAAATTTGGTATTTGTTTATTTCCCAATAAATTGGATTTTTAAACAACTGTGATTCCCTTAGATCACGTACGCTTTTAAATAAAGCATCATTTCTGCGTGCGTTTACGATAATATCTTTACACACTTTATGAATGTTTATCTAGCCACTTCATGCAGGTTTTTCACTGATTTAATTTTAATGCGTTTTGTTACCTTTTTAAATTCTAATCTCTGCTAGTAACTACACTTGGATATGTGTTTTAATTGTTTGTACTGCGATATACAGTGTGCTCGCAACTAATAATTTTTATAATAACCTATTTACTCTCCAAATATCTATAATTTCGTGCTTCTGTTGCTTGGAATTCCCTTGCTTATTCTACGACCCCAATGACTTAACCTACCCCTAAATTAACCCTATAATTACAGCAATATATATATATATATATATATATATGCAAATTCGGAAAATTTAAAAAAAAAAGATCAAATTATGTAAATATTAATATGTTTGTGCAGAAAAGCGTTTTGGAAATACAATCTGTGTATGAACGTGTAAAGTGAATTGCCTAATCGAAGCATATAAATTCCGAAAATTAAACAATATTAGAAAAGCGATTTTAATTTTGACCTTTACTAAATTACATGTGCAGCGTCATTGGCCAATTACACTCACAAACGGGCTAATAAAAGATAGACTATCCACAGCAAAATTAATGTGAATTTTTGTAACTCACAGAAAAGAGATTAAGTAACGATCATTCAATCAGTATGTTTCTTGGAATTTCTGTGCTTCATTTCATTTTCGTAAATTCCACAACCTAATTTCTGTTGAGTTACCCAGGCTAGGAAAAAGACACGGTAAGAGAGTAGTTTCTATTGCAACCTATTAATACAATTCTCTGTACCTATGTTACAGCATTAATTTGGATTTCCCGTATTAAGCTTATCACAGCAAAATTGGCGACGAACTACAAAAGGCAGTCTAATCACGGTAAATTAGTGGCACTTCAACGCAAACCAAATACCACAGCAATCAGTGGTGCCCCAAGACGAGTTTGATTACAGCAATTACTGGCGCTCCAATGCGAGCCAGGTACTACAGAAAATTAGTGGCGCTCAACGTGAAACCTAATCACAGCAATAAATATATATTGCTGTGATAAGGGGTTGTTTAAGGGTGCACGTTATAGTAAAGGTCGTTCAGGAATGAATAATTAGAATAGGCAGCAGAAAACTGCACTTATTTAAGGAAATAATTAAGAAATAGACATAGTTTGTAGAATAGTAAGTAGTCAACACCCTGTATATAAAGTAGAAATAGTTTTTGGGCGACGCAGGTAAACATAGGAAGACGCATAGTTGGCGTAGGAATGAGAAATACTTGTATTAAGTAGATAGTAAATATTAAATACCCTGTAGATAAAGTTTAGTTAATTTAGGTAAAACAAATAAGGATATTTTTTAGTGGAAGAATGCGTATATTTAGAAATAAATGATAAAGTGTAATTAGACACGCATAAAAAAAGAGTTTCAGACGATTAAATTAATACGGATATAGAAATAGAGTTTCAGGTAGTTAATATAAATGCGTACAAAGATCGAACCATTTTTGATAAGAGAAATGATTAAAAATTGCGTGAATCGCATGTAAACATGAAAATTTAAAGTCGAGTTGCATCAGTTGTTTATGGAAAAGCAAGTAATCTATCAAAATACAGCATGTTGATAACGAAAGACAGCTGCGGGCAGGTTGTGATTATGGGGAATCGTGGAGCATTACATCAGAAACTGCTCTAAATGAAATTATTTGATTGGTCAGAAACAAGCGACGCGTTCTAGACCATACCCACGGATGGAGTGGGAATTCGAGAATATATTAGCAAGCACCTTGATAAGAAAGTCAATTTTGAACTCAACGAAGGCCGAAGTGCGTTGCCATTAAAACAAAGTAATACGTAATAATTATACAAGTGATATAAAATGAGTGCGAATATGAAGATCATAATTGCCGTTTAAACGGCTTCGAGGTCTGAGGGAAATAGACTATGATTCTGATGTTAAGGGAAAAATACAGTAATACAATTTAGATGTCCAAGGGAAAAGAAGAATAATACAATTTTGAAGTAGAGGGGTGAAACAAACTACAATTTTAAGTCTGGGGCAAGAATGATAAAAGTCTAAATTTAAAGAATTGAAATAAATTGTGGTGTATAACTTAATAATGGTGGTCCATAGTGTAATGGCAATAATTTGAATGGAATCCAGAATTGGGGAAGATCATTTTTATTGGAGGCGTCGATATGAAAAAAGATAAAACCAGGTCAGATTTTTTTGTTATAAGACATTTGTTTTTCTATATAAATTTTTATTTTATTTTTAATATTGAATTTGCTAAATATGATATGCTTGTGAAAAAGTCAACAAAAGAGGTTGCATACGTATAGAATGAGTAATATGATAACAGGTTTAGAATATTCTACACTTTGTTGGTAAAGATAATAAGTTTTTTTTTGGTGACTTTGGGGTTTTGAGTACATAGTAGATGGTTGTTAATAAATGAAATTTATAAGGTTAACTAATTGAAAATGTAATACAAATAATTTCAAAAGCTGTACATAACATATTGGTTACATTATATAAAATCGAAATTTACTGAATTTTATAATTCCAAATAAATGCTAGCCGAGGTCATAAGATTTAAATAGTACAAAGGCGGAACCACAAGTTGAATAGGAAATTGATAACCCGCAAGGCGGTAACGTATCGAATTTTGCCATTGGTAGATAAAGTTGTTTAAAGATAAAGTCCAGTTGATAGCAATATTAAGAAGACAGCCGGCGGAGGAGATAACTACAATTTATAGTGAATATTAAAATGGTGGTCCAATAATTTAGAGTACGTAGAAAATTAATAAGGCGCACAACGAAGGGGATCAAGAATTCCAGTTCATAGAAATAAAAATAACAGCCCAATGAAGGGGCAGGAAAATTACGCGAATAGCATAGCAATATATATATATATATATATATATATATATATATAAAAGCGAAAATTAAGGCCATAAAAAACAGTTTTTATCAATATATATATATATATATATATATATATAATGTCAAAAATAACGACCTTTAATTTATATTCAAATGAGTTAGGTAACGGGTTTATAGGTTTATGTTTCTTTATAGATTAAAACTCTTTGTCTTTAACCAAGCTTTCGACTTTAATTAAAATCTTCATCAGGGTGCTGCAATATTATAACATCATTAAAATATTATAGATGAAATGACTTACAAAAACTGGAGTATTGATGTAAGTACAAAAGCAGGAATGTAACAAAAAAAATTTAAATATAAATCACAAAACACAAACGTAAACTAACATATTAAACCTAAAAGTATGTCGTCATAGTTTTTTGAATTTTATATGACTGAATGGTGACAGATGTTACTATAAGTTAAAATACAATGATAAGGTGATAAAAATATATAGTTTAATTTGATGTTCTTATTCTATAATTGTTTCTATGTATATTACCTAGTTTTAAAATATACGAATATATTGCACTTAAACTGTCTGTATCCGATTTATAATTTAAGGTATTATTGTTGTTTATGATATGTGCCATTTCAAGAAAAAGTCTCCCTTTGTAGTTAACTTCAGTATCTAAAATAATAACCTTATTAAAGTCAGGTTGGTGATTATATTTTTTTGAATGATAGGCTAAGACACACGAATCTTTCCCTATTTTACAGTCACTCCTATGTTGAACAATTCTGGACCGTAACCATTGAGAAGACTGTCCAATATAGATCTTATCGCAGTCCCTACAAGGAATGGAATAAATGATATTGGAATTGATATCCCTAGATGTTGTTTCCCTTTTCACGAACATTCTTTTGAAACTGGCACTAGAAATTATTACAAGCAAGTGGGATTTTATAAAACTTTATTGTGACTTCACTTTAGAACTATTTACTGAAACACTTTGTTTTATATTTCACAACACCTATTTCACTTTTAATAACAAATTTTATCTACAAGTTTTTGGAGCACCTATGGGTTCCCCACTTAGCCCTATCATTGCCACCATAATTATGGATTATCTTTTTGATGAAGTTATTCCCCACCTTCCCACTCCTCCAGCTTTTATTAAGAAGTATGTGGATGATGTCATCTGTGCAGTACCTGAAAACTTAGTTAACGAAACTTTAGCTATTTTTAATAACTTTAACAAGCACATACAATTCACCTTAGAAAGAGAACACGATAACACAATCTCATTTCTGGATATCAAACTAATCAGAAACACCGAAAATATAATTATTTTAGATTGGTACAGAAAACCTACAAGTTCAGGAAGATATATTAATTACTTTTCTAATCATAGTATCAATCAAAAGATTAACATTTTTTTAGGTTTAAAAAATAGAATAACTAAAATCTCACATCCATCCTTACTTTTTAAAAATTTGCATTTGTTAACAGAAATTGCTACAAATAATGGTTTTCCTAAAAGTTTAACAAAAAAACTCATTTTCAACACAGTCCATAACAAAAAGCTTACCTCGAATATAACACCCTCTACCGATGTTACTTACAAAAAACTTCCTATGATAAAAAACTTAACTTTTAAATTAATAAATGTTCTACAGAATGACTCTGTCATAATTGCTAGATATAATCCTTTCACAATCAACCAGTTATTTTCTGTTATCAAAGACAGGACTCCTATGCTCAATAATTCCAATATCAGTTATTCCATTCCTTGTAGGGACTGCGATAAGATCTATATTGGACAGTTTTCTCAATGGTTACGGTCCAGAATTGTTCAACATAGGAGTGACTGTAAAATAGGGAAAGATTCGTGTGCCTTAGCCTGTCATTCAAAAAAATATAATCACCAACCTGACTTTAATAAGGTTAATATTTTAGATACTGAAGTTAACTACAAAAGGAGACTTTTTCTTGAAATGACACATATCATAAACAACAATAATCCCTTAAATTATAAATCGGATACAGACAGTTTAAGTGCAATATATTCGTATATTTTAAAACTAGGTAATATACATAGAAACAATTATAGAATAAGAACATCAAATTAAACTATATATTTTTATCACCTTATCATTGTATTTTAACTTATAGTAACATCTGTCACCATTCAGTCATATAAAATTCAAAAAACTGTGACGACATACTTTTAGGTTTAATATGTTAGTTTACGTTTGTGTTTTGTGATTTATATTTAAATTTTTTTTGTTACATTCCTGCTTTTGTACTTACATCAATACTCCAGTTTTTGTAAGTCATTTCATCTATAATATTTTAATGATGTTATAATATTGCAGCACCCTGATGAAGATTTTAATTAAAGTCGAAAGCTTGGTTAAAGACAAAGAGTTTTAATCTATAAAGAAACATAGACCTATAATCCCGTTACCTAACTCATTTGAATATATATATATATATATATATATATATATATATATATATATATATATACTGGGTGCTTCAAAAAAATGTATACACACTTTGAACTTCCATAGAAAATTTATTTACCGTTCTACAAAGTTAAATTTCAGGAAAATAGAAAGCTGAAAGTCCAATGTAAATGAAACATAAATAACAAATGTTAATACTGTTCAAATTGGTGACCTGCAGCATCAATACAATTCTGAGTACGAGTCACCACAGATTCTGTACATCGTATCAAAACGTCCAATGAGATTTCTCTACACACTGCTTGAATCTCATTCCAAAGAATGTCTAGGTTACGTGGTTTACGTTTATACACCTCATCTTTTACTGTGCCCCACAAGAAGAAATCCAGTGGTGTAAGGTCTGGAGAGCGTGCTGGAAACTCGATTGGCCCCCTGCGTCCTATCCACTGGCCCGACAAATTTTGATCCAGGTAAGCTCGTACGTCCCTGTGATAGTGCGGCGGAGCACCATCTTGTTGAAAATAAAAATCATCATTACCGTATAATGCACGAATGGCAGGAAATATGCAAGCATTGTTAGGTAATTAATACCAGTTACAGTGCCTTCAAATCGAAAAGGTCCAATGAGTCCCCTTGAAGACAAACCGCACCACACATTTACACCAGGCAAATTTACAGCTTTTTCAATTGTAATGTGAGGATTTTCTTCACACCAGTAAACACAATTGTGCCTATTGACAGTTCCATTAAGTTTGAATTGGGCTTCATCCGACCAAATGATGCTACCCATAAATCCCGGTTCACGTATCACCATCTCCTGAATCCATTCACAAAATTGCAACCTTCGATCTGGATCGTCGTCATTTAGCTGTTGCACCAGCCTTGGAATGTAAACACGATACTTGCCTCTCTTCAGAATGCGTAGCACGCTGCTAGCACTTACATCACTTTCACGTGCCCTTGCCTTGAAGATTTGTTAGAGAGCGTTGAAACAGTTCCAAGACTGTCGTTGATGACTCATCACTTGTAGCTGTTCGAGGCCGACCTGAATGACCTTTATGCACATCACACACTGTTCCATGAACTTCGAATTTGTCTCGTATGCGTGTAATTGTTAATCTTGAAGGTGGTTCTGTATCATACTCCTTCTCCACTGTCTTTGAACTTCATTTACATTCTCAAACTTCCAGTACCACTTAATAACCTGCTTACGTTCTTCAAAACTCAAACGTACGTCCGCCATGTTGATATTACAAATTCCAACTGATAATATAACATAGAGGGACGATTATGCTGGCACCTGGCGAAGAAATATAACATTAGCCTTGTAGTGCGGAAAACTACAATAGTTTAAAGTGTGTATACATTTTTGAAGCACCAGTATATATATATATATATATATATATATATATATATATTTATATAAAATTAGTAATATTGACTGTTTTTATAATGTATAAGCAAAATAAATATTGGGGATACAGTTAGATTGGGCATGGATTTAATATAAACTTCTTATAACCATTTCAAGCTTTCGAAAATGTTTATTTTCTTCATCAGGATAGATTATAAAGTTTACAATGTAATGTAATGTAATGTAATGTTCATGAACAAAAACCTGTCCATGTCATATAGATGTCATTTAATGTTTATATAATTGTAAACTTTATAATCTATCCTGATGAAGAAAATAAACATTTTCGAAAGCTTGAAATGGTTATAAGAAGTTTATATTAAATCCATGCCCAATCTGACTGTATCCCCAATATTTATTTTGCTATATATATATATATATATATATATATATATATATATATATATATATATTGATAAAAACTCTTTTTTATAGCCTAAATTTTCGCTTTTATTTTTAAAGCTTGATCACAGACATAACTAAAACAGATAAATTTTACATAAACTGCTGTAGTTTTTTTTGAGGTTAAAACTATTGGCGTTCATTACAATTATGTTTTACAAGGATAATATCTTTATAAAATTTAAGATGAACAGATTAATATAGAGTAGATATAAAATTGAAGTAAAATGTTGGCTTGACAGAAACAAAAAATGTTAGATTTTGATTAATATATCTTTTTGTTTCTTAATTAATTTATAAGTATGTTTGTGTATGTAATATTTGATGTCAATAAATATATAGAAATACATAAATATACTTATATATATTATAAATATATATTTATGCATGTAGTGTATATAAATGTACACGAAAATACATAACTATATATGTGTATATGTATATGCACAAAGACACACATACACAAATATACATACATGTACATATAAATATAGAAACAAAAAAAACAAACCATACATATATATATATATATATATATATATATAATATATATATATATATATATTGCTGTGAAACCTCTTGAATTACCTGGTCCGTTGATTCCTTCTGTTAATCGCCTCGGCTGCTCTTCTAGATAACTTCCATTCTCAATCATAAAAATTAAACAACACATTCCTACCACAAACATCAACGTTACCTCTATTTACATCAATATTCAGAATACATTAAATTTTCAAATTAAATTTGAACATAAAATTCAGTTTTAAAAAGAATTTCCGGATTAATTTTATTATCATTTTACTGTGCATCCAAAATTAAAGTCCTTGTTGGATGCCTACTAATTAATATAACAAGATAAGCAGACCGGAGTCTGAGTATAAAGGAGCATCTACCACCCCTTTACGTTAATTAACCAGGTTTGTCTAATTGAGCTCAAAGACCTACCCAAAGTTTCATCCTATTCCCGAACATCAAAACAAAATACCCCTTTTACTTAAACAAGCAAATTTCATCTTAAAATTAAATTTTTATGGTTAGAAAAATTCCACTAATGTCCATTTAAAGTAAATCAATTATAAAGTCATTCAATACACACAAAAATGTCAAACAAAATAGTACAATTTACCTGAAGGTTATTGTCCTCGTAGCTTCAGTGTAATCGTCCCTTTGTAAATCACACCATTCCAACCGGATTCTATTTACAGCTTCAAGTTGTCAACGCTTTAAAAATGTTCTCCATCACCATTAATTTAAAGTTGTTTCTAGGCTTTTCCGGAACTCATCTGTGTATATCTGCCTCTGGTTCAGTGGATGCAGACACATTTACGAACCATTTAGTCATTAACACCCCGCAAAATAGCAAAGAAATTCATACTTCCTTTTACCAATATTACCAATATACGCCAAAACTGCCTACTTTTGGGTATACATTTGTCGTTGTAAATTTTACTAATTGGTACCGTGATAATAAACTTTTATTACCTTGTATCTAAGTGCACTGAAGTACATTCATGTTAGCACGTAAAATAACCAACTATTTTGAGTCACTAAAATATACTAGCACACTTTAAATTATTTAATCAAACTAAAATGCACTGTTTAATATCAAGTCGCGGATGCACGAGCTTTTAACGCATCGAATCGTCGAAAGTCTAAGAGTCTAAGAGAGAGAAACACATATTCACGCCTGTATATATAGCGAATAGCCGACACGCCGCTTTGTTCCCTAAAACGGGTAATTCCAACGAATTCCTCATTCTACGTTCCCAGTCTGTAGCCTGCACGTCGATTTTATGAATTTCGTACTCACCCCATTGAGATCTCAGAAAATTTCAACACGGCCCGCAAAGTTGTCCGAGAAAAACTAATTACTTTTATACAGAAATTGTTGTTCTACCTCTGATATATGCATCCTATTTTTAACCAATTGTGACCCCCGTGACGTTGCTTAAATCCCGCCTTTTACAATATGTGTCTTTGCTTGACGCATTTTCTCTTTCCTTCTCTACCGTGTTCTTATTGGTGCAACTTGATATACTTTATTATCGATTATATTTTAGTCCACGCGGACTGTTATCTGGGTTTAATAAACCCGTATCGCACATTCTCGTAAATACTAAGTCCCGGTTTCTCCAAGATTCTTTGAAACATTAATTATTTGCCAAATTTACGCAGAATGAGCTTTTTTAAAAATACGCAGGTGTTCTGTATTTCCTGCTAAAGCATCTGATCGTTTCCAATATCCTTAGAATCAACATGTTTATCCAAACAAATTAACTTGAAATTGCCTTTTAAAAACACGCAGGGTGTTCAAACGTAACATTTTAAATAACCTTCCTACGATTTGACTATTATTGGGTTTCACAAGCCTTTTATGCTTATTATATGTTATTAACGGTTTATACTCCAATTAAAATTGATTTCCATCCTTTTCATTTTTTTAGCGAATACACCTTAAATATTAATTATTATATGTACACTTTGTTTTACTACCGGTTACTTAAAATAGGGCTAATTAATATAAACTTTGCACGTAATTTCCATTTGTTTAGGAATAATTAAATTATCAACTGCGCTTTTCAATACTGCTTCTTTTGATGTAAAGCGTCTTATAGATAATTTAAATTTCTTATTTTTACTGAACGACGGAGTTTATTTATTAATGCTTCAAGGTTTTAATAAAGCGTATTATTTAATGAAATTCCTTATACACGGTAATTAAAATTATTTGATTTGATTATTTAATTTTCTACCCTGGTCTAAATATGAGTAATATATATATATATTACTCATATTTAGACCAGGGTAGAAAATTAAATAATCACATCAAATAATTTTAATCACCGTGTATAATGAATATTATTAGATAATACGCGTTATTAAGACCGTGAAGCATAAAAATTTATTAGTTTCAGTAAAAATAAGAGATTTAAATCATGTACAAGACGCTTTATATCAAAAGAAACAGTATTAAAAAGCTCTACGTGTAATTTAATTATTCCTAATAAAGAAACAAATGGAAATTACGTGCAAAATTTATATTAATTAACCCTATTTTAAGTAACCGGTATTAAACAAAGTGTACACATAATAATTAATATTTAATTAGTATTCGCTAAAAATGAAAGGATAGAAGTCAATTTTAATTGAGTTAATTAAACCATTATTAATAATAAGCATAAAAGCCTGTGAAAATCCAAGATTAAAATACCAGAAAATAAAGCTCTGAGAATTAATATTATGTTTGAACACCTGCGTAGTTTAAATGTCACGTACGGCAAAAATTTTGTAGATAACAAATGGTTTCAAAGAATCTTGGAGAAACCGTAGCTTAATAGTTACGAGAAATGCTAAAGGTGGGATATTTCACACTCCACATGGACTAAAATAATCGATAATAAAGAATATCAATTTGCATCAATAAGAACGGGTTAGATAGAGACAGATAATATGCACAAGACCGAGACACATATAGTAAAAGGCGTGAGTAGAGCAACGTCATGGGGTTGCGATTGGTTGAAAGTAAAAGGCAAAATTTGAGAGGTGAAAATAACATTTCTGAATAAAAGTCAATTAGTTATTTCCAGATGTTGCGTGCCGTGTTGAAATTTCTGAGATTTAACTGGGGCGAGTACAAAATTCGTAAAAACCGACGCGCGGGCTACGGAATGGGAACCGAGAATGCGAAATTCTTTAGAATTGCCCGTTTTGGGGACTCGACCGACAGACGGGCTAACCTCTATATATACCGAGGTGAAGATAAACAAGCTCTCTTACATCCGCGACTTGATTCAATACGTTAAACAGTGCTTTTTAGTTTGATAGAATAATTTAAAGTTTGCTCGTATATTTTGGTGATTTAAAACAGTTTGTTCTTTACGTGCTAACATGAATGTACTTTAGTGCACTTAAATACAAAGTAATAAAATTTAGTATCACTGTACCAATTAGTAAAATTTACAACGACAAATGAATACACCAAAAGTAGGCAGTTTTGGCGTATATTGGTGAAAGAAGTATGAATTTCTTTACTATTTTGCGGGGGTGAATAATTAAATGGTTCATAAATGTGTCTGGATCCACAAAACAAGGGTCAGATATACACAGATGAGTTCCGGAAAAGCCCTGAAACAACTTTAGATGAATGGTGATGGAGAAAATTTTAAAAGCGTTGAGAATCAGAAGCCGTACATATAATCCAGTTGGAATGGTGTGATTAACGAAAGGGACGATGTACATTGAAGCTACGAGTGCAGTAAACTTCAGGTAAATCATACTATTTTGTTTGTACTTTGATATTTTGGTGTGTGTTGAATAACTTTATAATTGATTTACTTTAAATGGACATTAGTGAAATTGTACTAATAATAAAATTTTAATTTTAAGGTGAAATTTGCTTGTTTAAGTAGAAAGGGGTATTTAGTATTGATGTTCTGGATTATGATGAAAATTTTTGGGTATGTCTTTGAGCTCAATTAGACGAACCTGGTTAATTAACGTAAAGGGGTGGTAGATGCTCCCTTTGTACTCAGACTCCGGTCTGCATATATTGTTATATTAATTAGTAGGCATCCTACAAGGACTTTAATTCAGGATGCACATTTAAATGATAATAAATGTAATCTTGAAAATTTCTGATACTGAAATTTATGCCAAAATTTAATTTTGAAATTTTAATGTATTGTGAATATTGATGTAAATAGAGTTAACGTTCGTGTTTGTGGTAGGAATGTGTTTGTTTTTTTTATGAATGAGGATGAAAGTTATCTAGAGGAGCAGCCGAAGCGATTAACAGAAGAAAGTCAATGGGCCAACACAGTTAAGGTAATGAATAGCTTTTTGTAGGATTCACAGCATTCTGGACATCCAAGAAGTTAGGGGCTCGATTCGAAAAGCGGAGTACCCGGATTTTGGTGGTATCACAGCAAATTTGACGCCCAATCTGTGAGGCTCGATTTTAAAATGGAACACAGCAATATATATATATATATATATATATATATATATATATATATATATATATTATTGAGGTTTATTCTTGGAAGTTGGTCTATACCAGTCGTTGAAACAAAGAATCGTAGTAGTATAAAAATCAATATATTCTGCTATGACGCGTTTCGGTCAAAAAGACAATTATCAATTAGGCTAATACCTAATAACCATATCCTAATATCTTTAGACGTAAAATCACTTTTTACAAACATTCCCAATAATTTGGCCATAAACACTATTATAAAAAGATGACCTGAACTCACATGTTTTACTAAACTGCCGTTACATGAATTTAAAATAGGGGTTAAATTGTGTTTAGAAACCACTGACTTTAAATCTTACAACAAAATCTATTCGCAGATTTTTGGCGCCGCAATGGGATCACTTATATCGTCGACCATTGCCGATCTTGTAATGAAAGAACTAGAAAATTGGGCAATTAGCGAACTACATTATACGCCGGCATTCTATAAAAGATATGTAGATGATTGTATTATGTGTCTACCGGCCGACAAAATTAATGATACGTTAACAACCTTCAATGCATTCCACCCGCGCCTTCAATTCACCCATGAGATAGAAACGAATAGAACTATTCCATTCTTAGATGTTCTCTTCTCCTATAACAATGCAGGAGAAATTTCCACTAATTGGTATAAAAAAACCACATGTAGAGGAAGATATTTAAATTTTAAATCATGTGTCCCCAAACAGTATAAGGTCAATGTTGTTAACAACCTTATAGAACGCGCTATCATCCTTGCCCATTATAAACATAGGCCAAAAAATATCAAAATTATTAAAACTATTCTTAGAAATAATTTATACCCAAAATCATTTTTTGAACCAATTATTAAAACAAAAATCCATAAAATATACAATAATTCTAATAAATATAAACATACATTAGAAAAAACTCGTATTAGTATTTTGTACACCCCCGGTACTCTCTGATAAAATAAAAAAATGTCTTAATGCATACAACATTCAGGTGATCCACAAACCAAACAACTCAACAAAAAATATTCTCACCAAGCTCACACCAATAATTGATAAAAAGTACAGAACCCACACTATTTACCAAATTAACTGCATAGAATGTCCAGGGGTGTACATTGGTAACACTAAACAATATCTAGACAGGAGAATATACGAGCATAAATACACTATTAAAACAAATAACAAAAAAAGTACAGCACTCGCGTTTCATGCTATGGAAAAGCCACCAGTTTGATTTTGCAAATGGTAACATTTTAGGTACGGAGGCTAACGATAATATTAGAAGTTTTTTGGAAACTATCCACATACAAAAAACACCAACACCATCAATTCTAAAACGGACCAGGACGGGTTCGTAAATATTTATTTTAACCTATTTAACAATGCATAACTCTTTCTTTAGTAAATATTACCTCTGTTTATTCCAAATATTTGATACAAATGCCATTCTACAAAATTATTATCACCCTTATAGATAAGAAGCAACTAGTTTATACGTTTTAATGTTAATCCACTTTTGTGTCTAACATCGCTAACATTGCTATTGTGTTCTTGATTTTATATTTTTATAACTACATTGTTTGCATTTCAATTCAAGTTAGTGATTATTTCTCATGATACACGCAAAATACCACCTGTAGCTATCATTATATCCTAGCATAACAATATTTCTGGTCTGTATATTTTATAGTTAAGAATTTTGTTTTAATTATTGACATTTATAGATAATCTATTTGATAATGGTCTCTTTAACCGAAACGCGTCATAGCAAAATATATTGATTTTTATACTACTACTATTCTTTGTTTCAACGACTGGTATATCTGACCAACTTCCAAGAATAAACGTCAATAATATTTATTTTTATGGTCAAGAATATCTTCCAATATATATATATATATATATATATATATATATATATATATATATATATATTGCTATGCTCCTAAATTATTCGCGCCCCGTCGTTGTGCGCCATATTAATTATGCTATGATACCGGAATTATCGAGCCCCTACGTTGGGCTGTTATATTACTATTGCTATGCTCCCTCTAAATTATACGCGCTCCATCATTTGAGCGACCATATTATTTATGCTATGTATAAACAAGATTGTAATTATCTCCTCCGACGTTGGGCTGTCTTATTAATATTGCTATCAATTCCCCCTAGAAACTTAACTGGATTTTATCTTGAACCAACCTTGTCTACCAATAACAAAATTTAATACGTTACCGCCTTCATCGTTATCAATTTCCTATTCAACTTGTAGCTCCTCCTTGAACTATTTAAATTATCAAATTACGCTCCTTAACTTTATCTTATGACCTCGAATAGCATTTATTTGGAATTATAAAATTCAGGTAATTCGATTTTCTATAATGAAACCAATATTATGTACAGCTTTTGTAAATTATTTGAAATACACTTATCAATTGGTTAATGTTGTAAATTTCATTTATTAAGCATCACATACTATTTACTCAAAACCTAAAGTCACCAAAAAAACCTATTATCTTTATAAAAAAAAAGTGTGGAACGTTCTAAACCACTTATCATATTACTCACTTTATACGTATGCAACTTCTTTTGTTGACTTTTTCACATTCATATTATATTAAGAAAATTCAATAAAAAATAAAAATATATACAAAAATAAAATGTCATAACTAAAATCTGACCTGGTCTATTTTTCTTCGCATTGACGCATCTATTTGAATAAAAATTATTTTCCCCCAATGTAGGATTATTACATGCCCATTCGAAATACTGTCCATCCACACGCTTGAACCATTTCATTTAAATTGTTGCCATCACCCTCTGGACTACATTATTAACTTATGCACCCCAATTTATTGTCGTTTCATTTCAGACTTATTACTTCTTATTCTCGTCAATTTCCCCAAATTTAGAATTGTATTATCATCATTTATTTTCCCTATTCCATTTATTCTTTACGTACTCGAATATCGTAGTCTGTTTCCCCAGACTTATAAATTGTATTGTTCTTCCCCCAGACTTAGAAATTGTAGTTTGTTTCCCTCGGACTTAGAAATTGTATTATTCTTTCCCCAGACTTAGAATTTGAATTTTTTCCCCGGACTTAGAAATCGTAGTCTATTTTCCCCCGGACTTAGAAATCGTAGTCTATTTTCCTCGGACTTAGAAATCGTAGTCTATTTCCATCGGACTTAGAAATCGTAGTCTATTTCCCACGGACTTAGAAATCGTTGTTTGTTTTCCCCTGGACTTAGAAATCGTAGTTTATTTTCCCCTTACTCGTAGTCTGTTTCCCCGGACTTAGAACTCGTAGTCTATTTCCCTCGGACTTAGAAGCCCTATTATTAGTATGTTTTAGTTTAAAATAAAATTCCACATAATCTACTTACGTTTAATCGGCAATTAGAATTTTCATATTAGCACTTTTACAATTTTTCACTTTGAATTATTATTATTACGTATCACTTTATTTCATAGTGGCGCACTTCGGCCTTTGTTGAGTTGTAAACTGACTTCGTTATCACTGTACCTGCTAATATATTATTCAGTTCCCACTCCGTCAGTGGGTATGTCTACAAACTCGTCGCTCATTTTTAACCAATCAAATAATTGCATTTAAAATGGTTTCTGATGTAATTATCTATGCCTCCCAATAATTGTAACCTGCTTGCAGCTGTTTTCGTTATTAACATGCGGTGTTTTGATAAATCTAATTGCTTTTCCATAAACAACTGATGCAATTCGACTTTTAATTTTCATATCTGCCTGTTGTTCATGCAATTTTTAATCTTCTTTCTTATCAAAAATGGCCAACTATCTACACGCATTTACACTATGCTTCCTGAAGCTCTATTTCTATCTCCGTATTAATCTAATTGTTTGGAACTTTTTTGAATGCGTTTCTGATTACACTTCATTATGTTTACATATAAATATACGCGTGCTTCCACTGAAAAATACCATTCTTTGCTTTACCTAAATTAACTAAAACTTTATCTACAAGGTATTAAATATTTTCTATTTACCTAATGAATGTCTTCCTGGTTTCTACGCTAACTATGCGTTTTCCTATGTTTATCTGCGTCGCTTAAAACTATTTACACTTTATGTACAGGGTGTTGACTGCTTACTATTTACAAACTATCTCCATTTCTCAATTATTTACTAAATAAATGCAGTTTTCTGCTGCCTATGGTAATTTCTCATTTCTAAACGACCTTTACTATCAAGTACACCCTTAAACAACCCCTTATCACAGCATAATATACACACACATACATACACGCATTTACATTCACATACACAGACACACACACACACGCACACACACATACACATACTTCAAGATTCGTTGACATAATGTATTGAACTATCTGATAAACCGTGTTTTGAGTTTTCTAATCACCTGTTGGTGTGGTATAATAACACTATTATTACTTTGAACTCTGGTTATTTTGAAACGAATCAATACGCGTTTTCCTTTCTGAACACGACAAAAGTACTTATTATCGTTGTATTTTTCGTTTCTGTTTTTAGTTTAGGAGGTTTCGCGCACACAATATTGTGTGGTAGGTATTTCTGGTTTTAAGAAAAATGTACTTTTCGGCGACAACAAAGTAATTGTACCTGTAATTATTCCAGCTTCATCCGTGGGATTGCCGCCCCTTTTTGTGATGGGAGGACACCCCCAAGGCGGGATCACGCGTCCCTCTGTTTTGCCCCGTTATTAGAGACAGTAGGAGCCAATTGTGCTTTGTAAACTCGAGGGTGAGTGCTTAGCCACCATTTTATTACATGGTGTTAAGTAGTTGTTGATACTACATATGCCCACGGTTCTATAGAGGATTGACCTTGTTCCGCGTAAATGACTGTGTTTCTGTGGTCCAGAGTAGAATGTCTACTGATTATTTCCTGTGATAATTTTAGATAGTTACTTCTGTATCTACTATTAAGATTTAGAGCTGTGGTTTTTAGGGGGGAAATTTTGTTCTTTTCTTTCCTTTCTTTTGGTAATTAACGTAGGATTGGAACCTAAAAACTACAGCTCGACATTCTGAGAAGAATTCTGTGTTCTTCCCGATAAGTGTGTATTACGTTTATGCATTATTCTTGTTTACATTTGTTTTGGCACTACTGTGCTCCTATAAAATGTTTTTTTTTTGTTTAATTATAGTTTTTTTATGTTTTGTGGGGATTTATTGAATGAGTGCGAGCATGGTTTTTTTATATTTCAGGCCTTCCTTTATTTTCGTAAGTAAAATACCCCACTTACTTACCGATTGAGCCCGGTCATACTTGGTTTTTCTGTAGGCTAGATCAATGTACGTGGCAAAGGGTTAGATGCAGTTCTTAGTTAAATGGGAACAGTACTTACAAAGAGGTACAGAATGAAAATTATCAAAAATAATAGAAAGTATTAGTATGTAGAGGAAGGGTACATAAGACAAAAACCCGAATAAAAATAGGAAACGAGAACTTACAGGTGGTTAAAGATTTCTGCTATCTAGGACGTCAAATAACATAAGATGTGAAGGGTGCAAAGGATATAAGACAACGATTAGTACAAGGCCGTGCTGCATTTAACAAGAAAAAGCAACTACTATGTTCAAAGACAACAAACATAGAAACAAGGAAAAGATTGCTGAAAACATGTGTGGTACACAGCACTGTACGGCTATGTAATAGAGGCAGTAGGAGAAGGACACAGGAAATACGTTGAAGCCGTTTGAATGTGGTGCTAATGTATGATGATGATAGCATGAACAGACAAAGTTTAGAACACAAAAGTTTTAAAAATAGTAGGGAGAGTCAGATATCTGTGAAAGACAAAAAATAGGAGAGATAGAACGATAGGACACGCTTTATGGATAGGGGAATAATGCAGAATATATTACAAATACTGAAAAAGAGAGAGGTAGAGGTAGACGTAGAACTATATTAGACTATTGCGCGCATATAGTGAAAGACGCAGGCTGTGTGAATTTCAAGGAAATATGTAGGTTAGCTCAGAATAGGAAGCAGTGGGAGTACACATCTATCCAGTTCCAGGAGTGAAGACCTAATGATGATGATGATGATAACTTTAAATTCATTATTTGCTCTAATTCTTAAAAAATTCTTTTTATAGTTCGTATAAGCTACAAATTATCAATTAATCAACTACAAACAGAAAGTCTCATTACCTTATATAGGAGGAAATTGTACTTAGAGACAGCTAAGAACTTAAAACAGAATATAAAAGGGTTGGATCAACGAGATACATGCAATTACATTAATTCCAACTATCACTATAACTTCGACTGTGGCCGGATCGTTAAGAGCGTTCAACTTGTGAAGGTAAAAGTTAAGAAGCAATCGAAACCTGTTATAATTAAGTATCGATGCAGGTTAATCAGTAATCGACGGCGGTTGATCACGAACCCATCATATCTACCGATGACTTCTGTAAAGGTAGTAAGACCAAAATACCATCAAGATAATTGCACTCATTCACGCAAGTGTCTAATAGGTTCACTTGAGGAATCTGCTTTAAATTCAATATTCTTTAGGAGTATATTACTAAGAGTGCGAGTTCTTGTTTTGATTGTTAGGGGTTTGATTTGGGGATTAGATATTCCTGTAAACACAGCTATATTAAATTGTCAAGCATATAAAACTACTACGTGAAAAAGAATTTGATAAAATTACATCAATGCTTGGAAGCTTTCATATGATAAAGGTAGTACTTGCGTGTGTTGGAAAATACTTACGAGGCATCGGCGCTGAAAACGTGCTTATAGAGACAGACGCATTTGGTGTAGGTGTAACAGAACAAGTCTTTAGTGGTACAAATTACGCAAGATCTGTCAAAGGATTTTTATGCTTAGTGAGGTACTGCAGCGTTTACAATAAGAATCATTCTTTATTAAAAGATGACAGAGACATCTTGTTTCTTCAAGTTTTACTAGACACATTGGTTGAAAATAATAAAAACAGAAGGTTGTGCTATGCCAAAATTAAGTAACGCACAAGCTCTAATTGCAGACCTTCTAAATTTAATTACACAAATATGTAAAGAATCAGATAGTTTTAACCACTGGAATAATGTTTTGACTATGATAAGTCTTCTACGAAACATAATTCGCACTGGAAATTGGAAGATACATTGAAGAACGTTAGAAAAATTACTGCCTATAACACATGTTATGGATCGTACAAATTATGCCCGTTGGTCTGCGGTATACCTTCATGACATGCCCATATTGTAAAAAGCGGCCCCGAACTTTGCAATAAATTTATGGAAAACACATCACAGTTGAATAGTCCAACACATCGTTTACAGCAGTCGGTAAAGGTAAAGCTTTAGAACAAACAATAAACCGGTCACAAAAAAGCACTTCTGGCATTATAGGATCTACTCGAAAGAAAGACTTTGTCGCTCCCTGGAATTTGGTTTATCACAAAATTTTAGCAGTTTCCATTCTTTATGGGAAAAGGCATTCCTAAGAAATGACAATTACGAACTAAGACATAACCGTCAATATTCTACAGGAGTTATGGACCGCACGGAAACTTTACTGAAGAAAATGTTGAAATATATCTCCCAAAGAATAATTTCATTTATTGAGGGAAGTCAACCATTGCGAAATATTGTCACACCAGAATACACCCTTTAAGATCCAACTGAAACTCTTTTAAGAGTTTTTGACACAGGTTGTAAAGTTTACGAACATTTTCGAAAGGAGAGATTTGAAGATATAAACAAAGCTATTTCTGACACTTTACCAAAAGTAAAACTTACATCGTTCAAAGTAGCCAATCAAACTGCTCCACAAAAAAGCAAATGTTGTGAAACGACAAAGTAGGGAGTGCCGGCGGATGATTGATTTAGTTAAAGAACGAAACTACAGTATGAAGTTACTATTAAGTTTTGAACTGACCCAAGAAGGTTTACTTTTTGAAAACGATGATATTTTAAAGGAAGAAACACAAAAATCATGTATGTTTGAGGAACTGGAGGTGATGCTTGGCAAAGAAAATTATACCATGTCCTCAACCACCGGTAAATCTAACCTTATGGTACATGTAATAATGGGGCTTAGGAAAATACAATGAAAGAATATAAAAACTCTTAAGAATGTAACTGTTGCATTTTGCAACATTATAGCTATGAGATTAGAAGGACAACTTAGTAGAGTTGGTTTTGTTTTCGACAGCTACCTGGAAATATCACCAAAGTCTGCAGAAGAATTACAACGATATGGAGACGAACATGTTTCTTCGCGAAATCGCAGACGATATACCCTTACCTGTTCAAAAGAAAAAAAATTGGGGCTGTACCCGAAACAAAGTCATGCTTCAAAGTTTTCTTCGAAAATACATTCTTCAGCATGGTCATGTCTTTGTCCTGAAGTTGAACTTGTTTGCAGTGCCACAAATACCGAGCCATGTCAGCGCAATTCAACACGTTCCCGTGTAAGCTTGGATTCATTACAAAGGGAGCAGATACACGTATACTGATTCATATTCTACATTTAGCAAATGAAGGGCGTGGTAAAACATACGTTTTATCTGCTGACACCGATATAGCAGTATTGGCATTATATCGCCTAGGAATACTTGAGGCCAACGGACTGAAGGTAATATTTTTATTTAATTGTATTATTAGGACTACTTTGTTTCATTTATTTAAGAACTTTGAATACTAGCGGGCTCTGGGGTTAAGAAAAAGTACCGCGTTACATATTTTGGCTGCACTCTATGGGTCAAATTGTGTCCTGTACTTTATCACCTAACTGGAGCAGTCTATATCAAATTTTCTATTTTTATTTATGATTTATGCTCTCTTAATCGAACTTCAAATGGTTTGGAACTTTCCCCTATATAAAACTTGTTACATTCGCCGGTATTTTGTAGATGCAGGTTTTTGAACTTTGTATTGTGTTTTTAGGTTTTGTTTTTGTTAATTGTGCTCTTAGTTTATTGTTGGTTCTAAATACTGTTTTAATTCTGAATTTGTTTCCTATTCTTTGGATTTTTTCGGAGAATCCTTTTATTTATGGTATTGAGGACATTTTTTTGTGCGAATTGTTGTTTTTGTTTTCTTCTTTTTTATTTTTTGGGACTGTATTTATTTCATTCTCTGTTATTCTTTTGGGATACTTGTGTTTTATTAGTGTACATCTGATTAGGTCTTTCTGTTTGTTTAAAATTTCTTCGTTTGATGATATTAATTTTGGTATATCATACATAGTTTTAATAATTCCTCGTTTGACATAGTGTGGGTGGTTTGAATCGAAGTTTAAGTATCTGTTTGTATGCGTTGATTTTCTCTATACTGATGTATTAATTACACAGGCCAACGATGAAAAAACTTTTTTAATGAATATACCTTTTTATTATGTTTTTTAGGTTGCTGAATCCAAATATGATGCTTAAAAAACTGAATCACCTACCATTTCTTCACATCTTATAGTTAAATGCATTTTTTTCGAGATTTTTGCGTTTAGCGATATTTAAAGAATTTAAACAGATTTATAGTATTATAATATTTATAAGTAAATTGGAAAAGTAGGTCTAATGGATGTAGATTATGTTGGTAGCACTGCCAAAAAACATTTGCTGGTCAAACAGCTGGTGTTTTCTTTACAGTCAACCTAACCTCTCACTTTAACGTTTCTAGTACGTGTGCTCAGTAAAATGTCTAATCGCAGTTGTAAAAACTCTGCTGACAGTTTTTGTTATATTTGTGGTGAGTTTGTGATTAAAAAACACCAAAGAAACATTACAGACTTTGTGAAAAAGGTTTATCTATCATATTTTGGAACTAAACTTGGTGATCAGGAGAAATCTTGGGCACCACATAAGGTATGTTATGTTTGTGTTGAAGATCTAAGAAAATGGTCAGAAAAGGAGAGAAAAACCTTTAGATTTGCTGTTCCTATGATATGGAGGGAGCCGAAAAATCATTCTGATGATTGCTATTTTTGCAGTGTTGATATTACTGGTCATAACTCAAAAAACTAGAAGGTAATAAGCTATCCTAATCTTCCGTCTGCCATCCGACCAGTAGGGCACAGTGTAGATTTACCGGTCCCTGAACCACCAGATGATTTAAATTCTATTGAAGTACTTTCTGATGTGCAATCCGAGTCAAATGAACAAGATGATGAAGAATTCCATTGTACTACTGAAAATGTAGAGCCTAAATTGTTTACACAAATCGAGCTTAATGACTTGGTTAGGGATCTGGGCTTGACTAAAGAAAAGGCTGAATTGCTTGGCTCTAGACTGAAAGAAAAGAACTTGTTAGCCATTGGAACCAGCATTCATGTGTATAGAAAGAGAGAGCAACAATTTTCCAAGTATTTTAAACAAGAAGGTGATTTAGTGTACTGCTCAGACATTTCTGGTCTCATGAACGAGTTTAGTATTGAATACAAAAAAGAAGACTGGAGGCTGTTTATGGATTCATCCAAAACAAGTTTAAAAGCAGTTTTATTACACAATGGTAACATGTACGCATCTACACCTGTTGGCCATTCTGTACATATGAAAGAAAGTTATGAAAATCTAGAAATAGTGTTGAATAAAATAGACTATTCTGCTCATGGTTGGATGATATGTGGTGATTTAAAAGTAACATGCACGCTCCTTGGTCAGCAAGCTGGTTTTACCAAATTTCCATGTTTCTTGTGCGAATGGGATAGTAGGGCTAGGGATCAACATTGGTGCAGAAAGAACTGGCCTGTGAGGAAGTCCTTAAACCCAGGTGAGAAGAACATTCTACGCAAAAACCTTGTAGATTCAAGAAACGTGCTCCTACCACCTCTACATATAAAATTAGGACTCATGAAACAGTTTGTTAAGGCTCTGCCTAAAGATAAACCGTGTTTTAAGTATCTCAGCCAAAAGTTTCCACACCTTTCAGAAGCTAAACTAAAAGAAGGCGTCTTTGTCGGACCTGACATTAGAAAAATGATGTTTGACGTTAAGTTTGAATCCACAATGACCGTAAATGAGAAAGAGGCATGGATATCATGAAGTTTAAAAATTTAGGATGTTTGATGAGCCTGAAAGTTCACTTTTTGAATAGCCACCTTGATTACTTCCTGGACCATTTGGGAGATGTTAGCGAGGAGCAAGGAGAACGTTTTCACCAAGACATTAAAGTGATGGAAAAACGCTACCAGGGCCGCTGGAACACCAACATGATGGGGGACTATTGTTGGTCACTTCACCGTGAAGTTCAGCAAGCAACACATCGAAGAAAAAGCTACATAAGAAGCTTCAAAGAAAAAAGAGAACGGAAGTATAAACCAACTGCAGCTGACAAGTGAAACCTGTAATATCAATATAAACCTATAATGGCACATTAGGTCACTGTTTTAAATAGCTTACTGTAAATACAAACCATGCTTATGATTTAACATAGCGTTTCATTAATTTCCCTATATACTATAGTGGTTTTATACTATATCTTTAAAAAACAGATTGCTCAAAAACTGTGCGTGATACAAAAAACCAAGGCCAGATTTGGATTCAGCTCAAAAAAATCTATAAACATCACCTATTAACGTGAAAAAAGTTTTCAAAAAAAATATTTTTGTTGGCTTGTGTTATTGTATCTTGGCAATAGGGAGGTAGAGAAAAAAATTGTTGTGTCAGAGTTAGGGCATCCGATTAATATTAGAGGAATCGAGTTTGTCAAAGGCGACGCGACGGGTATTAGAATTTATACAGACGGGTCACGTATTGATGACGGGCAAGCAGGCGCGGCGTTTGTTGTGTTTAAGCAGGAAAGTGAGAAGTTTCGGTATCAAACCAAACTAGCGAACTGGAGCACTATCTTCCAGTGCGAAATGGTAGCCATATGTGAGGCAATCGATTACGTCATAAACCACACGGGCAATGACGAACATTATATAATCAGCGACAGCAAATCAGCGCTGATGGCTTTAGCAAACATGAACACCTTAACCAACCTCCAGGCGGACGTCTGGAGGATAGCACATACGGCGCTCGAGTTTCGACGTTTAAAGTACTGTTGAATTAGGTTGAACGATGGTAACGTAGGGAACGATAGGGCTGATAAATTAGCTAAATAGGCCGCGACGGGCGACTTTCGGATATCACATTCGTCGATACCGAGGTCTCTAATTAAGAGAAAGCTGCGCGAAAAGTCAATCAGACAATGGGAAGAGAGGTAAAACAACGCTGCCACGGGCAGGTTGACCCACAAACTCATACCGAGCTTAGAAGCTAGAGGTAATATCGAGGTACAACTCGATCATAAAATGGTGCAACTGATAACAGGGCACGGCGCCCTAAAAGCGTATTTACAAGGATTCGGTGTAACCGACAACGACCACTGCGAATGCGGTGAGGGCGCTGAAAGCGCAGAGCACGTGCTCTTCGACTGCCCGCTTGAGGCGGCAAATCGAGGGTTAGCTGATAGCAAATTAGCTATCCTAGGTCTAGCATGGCCAAGGAGCCCAAAGGAAGTTGGGGAAGTGGCTAACCAGAAGACGTTCTGGACAGCCTTTAAAAAGTTCGCGGGAAGAGTCGCGAGATTAAAAAGCGATAACCGCACGTAAATCAGAAGGAAGTGGGGGAGGATTGGAAATTTTAGGTCTGACCTGGCGATAAATGATATGAGTTTGGTAACCAAAACCAGTATTAAAATAATAATAATAATAATAATTACAAAAAAAAACCTATTTAAAATAATAATACAAAAAACCTATATAAAACATTAAAAAAAAATTATCATAGTATTTATACAAGTCCATATGCACGAAACCCTCGCACCACTAACCTTATATGCGCGGAAATCGGGAATAAATAAAAAACTTAAAACTTAATCCGGGGAAATAAATAAATAAATAAGAACATATAAATCAAAACCCTTATTAAATTAAATCAATGAAATAAACAAAGGAATAAAATAATAGATAAAATAGAGTGAAACCGCGCATCCCTCTAGGACTTAAAAGTGAAGTGACAGGATTTAGACCCCCCGCCAGTGCATATTTATTTCTCCCTAGCAGTAAGTTTAAATGTATGCAGACGACCAGATCTTCGGATGCTGGAGAAATATA
The DNA here is from genome assembly GCA_036346225.1 of Platerodrilus igneus. NCBI lineage: Eukaryota > Metazoa > Arthropoda > Insecta > Coleoptera > Lycidae > Platerodrilus > Platerodrilus igneus. Next base: position 15,694,681 of record JARFIW010000858.1, read on the forward strand.
TTAACGAGGTAAGAACAAAATTGTAGCGGTTTTGCTCGCATAAGCAGTGATGTATGATAATTAGTAGATTTGAAATAATTAACGAGCACGTTTTGTGCGTAGTGGCGCTAGCCGGTATAATGTTTATGCGAGTTCACCTCATAATTTGGGTTATGCTTTCTGCAATTTAATGCACTGCTCAACGCTTAATGCTTATAGACGTATATTTATATATTTACCTAAATATTTATATTTATTTTTATATTTGTATTTTTGCTTGCTTTTATTGTTTGTGGCTTGATATTATTTGTTTGATGTTCTGCCGCCATTTTTGGTGGCAGCTTATATGTAGAAAGGAAGATTGTTTGAAAAGGATGTAATTACAATATAGATTAGTTAGGGAAATTATAGGGAAAGCTAGGGACGGACTTAAGCTAACAAATTACTTAGACTAGGGAAGACGAATTTGTAAATTTATAGAGCAGGTAAAATATCTGGATTCACTATTAATATATTTGGCGTATTCTTAGAAAATTTGAATCTATTTTAAAATTAGCTAGCTAGATTTGGATAGTTTTAAGTCGATCTTTCGGGTCGCACCGGTAATCAGAGCTGGCAGCTGCTATCCGGCATTACGGATCCCTCCCCATTCATTTTGTTTGTGTATTGTTGATCGGGCACACTCCAAAGTCAACACTAGGGATACCATCAATCAAATCCTATTTTTAGTTTTTGTTTCAGTTGTTAGATTTTTACTTAGGATGTGTTAATTTGAAGTTAGAATAATTAGCAGCACGTTTGTATTTTTCGCGTTAAAACCCAATGTAGTACCTTCGGGTGGAGCATTGGGGACGTGGCCGCAAGCATAGCGGCCCTTAATTAAATTATAATGTATATGGGCTGTTGCCAAATGTACTACCTTCGGGTGGAGCATTGGGGACGTGGCCGCAAGTATAGCGGCCCTTATTCACATTATAATGTATATAGGCTGTTGTGAGAATTGCAGGAAACTGGGTAGGCTAGCTCAGAACATAAATAAGATGAGGTACAAGTCCAACCAGTTTGAAATCGTAAAACCCAGTGACGAAAAAATAAGTGCTCTTAAATCTGATGATTATTATAAACAACTACAGGTGTTGGTTGTGAAGTATTTTCTACTTATGTTAATTGTGCCAAAAGATAAATTGGAAAAACTAGTAATTCGACAAAGGTTCGGGTGCTGAGGGAACTTGGCAGCCACAGGCTGCTGCCCCCCTTCACATACCACTGAGTATCAGGGAAATAGGGTTTATAACTGTAAAACAATAGAAGGTGACCGAGCTGCATCAAACAAGACTGAACAGCAGCTATGTTCAAAGACAACGAACATAGATCCAAGAAGCAAACTGTTCAAAGCATAGTGTGGAGCACAGCACAGTACATCTATGGAATAGGGGCAGTAGGAAAAGCAGACAGAAAGAGATAGAAGCCTTCTGAAACGTTGTGCGTTAGATGTATGAGAATGGTAGCATGGACAGAGAAAGTTAATAACAAAATGGTTGTAGTAATAGTAAAGGAATAAAGATATCTGTGGAAAACGTAAACAATAGGAGAAAGAGAAGGACAGGATACGTTTTAAGACATTTCTGGGGAATAGTATGGGATATATTACAAGCAGAGATAGGAAACGATAGGTAGGGTAGACTGAGATCAGACTTTTGCACACAGATAGGGATAGATGCAGACTGAGCAAATTTCAACGAAATGTGTAGGCTGGTTCAGACTATGAAACAGTGAGGGTACACGTCCAACCAGTTCTAGGATTGAAGACCTAATGATGATGATGATACGTTTTGTGCGACAAAAGACCTCTGCAGTCGAAATCCCATGCACCTTAAAAAAATAATGTTTAAATAAAATAGTTTTTCATATCAATTATTTAGTTTAATTGGACATTGTCCTTGATGTGAGGTACTTTTTGTCATTGTTTATGGATGTAAGTAATCAGCTCAGTACTTGTATATTAGTCAGAAGGCGCCGGGTAGCACGCTGGCAGGTTTATACTCGAGGGGACCCTGAATACCTGAACAATTGTTTTTAATTTTCATTGCATAAATAGTATTCTTATACCTATCGTTAATACAAACAACCTAATTTGTTTAAAACGAACAGGTTTTGCTAAACCGCGCCCGTGCTCTATCCTAACCTCAAACTCGTTGCGATTTTAAAACAAGCGTCGTAGATTTTTACATAAGAAACACAGCATGCGACAGGTGGGTTGTTGTACTCTTGTCAAAACCTAATAAATTATGATATTCAGTGACGTAACACAAAAAGACCTGTTGTGTTGGCACAACAAATCTAAATTGCGAATTAGTGGTGCTAATAACAATTCCTAGGAATGTTGTTTTGTTATTTTAATATATTAAAGAGCAGCACACTTCGATAAGGATTGTCTAATAAATAAAAATCAAGGTTGTACGGATGTGTACGTGTAGAAAAAAGCAGAATAACCCGAGAGATTATTATCATAAAAACTAAAATGTCATACGTTTGTTGGTCCGAAAAAAATTCGATGCGTATCAAATTGTGATTGTAAACTAAAAGCGAATATTGGTAGAATTAGGAAAAGTTAACGCACTACCGTTCCATGTCAGCACTAACCTAAGATTCTATTTGCATATTAATTAAACTAGTAAATATTAAAATAATCTAAAGCAATATACCAACCATCATTTATAATAATTAGAATAATTTTGTCGTTAAAAATCTCATATAATAAATCTTTTCAATTATTTGACTCCTTGGTAATTTGGGTAAAAATTGAATTCCAAGTAAAACAAAATTAAATTGGTTGATTAAACGTAGACGAGCGAATTAATTAATACCTCCCAAGAAGACTACAAATGGGATAATATTTCATTTTTAGTTCACTTACTACAACGGTACTGTAAATAAAGAAGAAGTAATGCCTCTAATCTTTTAAAATATGGCTTGTGTTCTAATTTTGGATACCATATGCTATGTTTTAGTATATGTTCTTAAAGTGTTAATCAAATTTAATCAAATTGGTAACGTTGATTGCTTCATTTACATATTTAACGAACCAAAAAGATAAACATACCGAAAGCACTTAGATGAATGTAACTAATTCTTGTTAATCTGATGTACACAAGTTATAGGATTAAGCTTTAAATGTTCATATAAAACGGATTAGAAATTTCTAAGAGAAATGATATGTTTATGGATAGATTTTCTTTGGAACAAATGGCAGCATTAATCTATAGTGTAGTTAGGAAACGCTTTAAGAGTTACATAAGTTATACAAAGGTAAAGAAATGGTATAACCGTTCCATCGTGGCAGAGCTGATCAATGAAGACTCAATTTTTATTCCTCGTGTGTTATGTTGCGCCTAGAATGAACGGTAATAGTTCCCTGAAAGAGCTGTATTAACTTAAATTATTAAACTATCTAACATCATCGTTAGGTCTTCAGTCTTAACACGTATCCTCATTGTTTTGTATTCTGAGCTAACCTACTCATTTCCCTGAAATTTACACAGTCTGCATTTATCACTATCTGCATGCATTAGCCTGATCTGGGCCTACCACTACCTCTTTTTTTCCTATCTCTGCTTGTAATATATCCCGCACTATTCCCCAAAAATGCTTAGTACATATCCTGTCCTTCCATTTCTACTAATTTTTCTAGTAGACGCAGAAGGCCGGTTCTGGTGCCACCTCCTGTCCCCACCACACACCTCTTGAACCTTCCACATCCACCTACATTACTCTACATTCCTCTACATCACTCCACATCACTCCATATCACTCCCCATCCCTCCACATCACTCCACATCACTCCAAATTACTCCACACCACTCCACATCCATCCACATCACTCACACCTACACATCCCTCCACATCACTCCACATCACTCCACATCACTCCACATCCCACTACCGCCTCTTGATTCCTCCACACCACTCCACACTCTCCACTTCTTGACTCCTCCACATCACCCACATCGCTCCACAATCCTACACTTTACTCCCACATCCCTCCACATCACTCCACATTCCTCCGCACCCCTTTGCCTCCCGCCCCCTTTACCCACCTCTTGACGCCTTCACATCAGTCCACATCACTTCACATTTTGCCACATTACTCCACATCCCTCCTCATGCCTCCACATCACTCCACATCTCTTCACATCACTCGACATTACTCCCCATCCCTCCACATCACTCCCACCTCCACATTATTCCACATCACTCCACATCACTCCCACTTCCACGTCACTCCACATCGCTCCACATCTCGTAACATCCCACCACATCACTACCATTTCCACATCACTCCAAGTCAAAAGAAAATGGTGGCACTTTAATACTTCTTTTGCAGTATGCACATTTATGCTTGTGTAATGTATGACTTTTTAAATTCATAGTTCTGCCACCAGTTTTATAATACATTCCACAGAGATTACACACACACGCACACACACAAGAATTCCGGGCAACTTTATCATAAGGTTGGTGACGCTTCAGAAATGTAGTTTTCGTTAATTATTACTGTATATTACTCATTCCCAGTTAATGAATGTAGAAAGTAACAAACAATCGTTTAAATACATAATACTGAAATTTAAAAATCGTCGTAGGTCATGTTGATCATTCTGAAAAATTTTCCGCACAAGCTTTGGTAAGGCTAAGCTATCCGCGTAATGTAGTGACGCACAAGGAATGCAATTATCGTTTCGATATATATTCAAAGAGAAACACGTGGTGTGCCTATAGTGCCTGTAAACTTTGTGTAGTAAGTGCCAACGTTTTTGACTTGTAATTTCCAGCCGTTTTTATTCAACTTGAAAGGGGTAAGTTTTTATGTTTGCTTTTTAAACCCGCATTTAAACTGAAAAATGATATTTTATTTAATGCTTTGCAAATAGCAAGAAATTTTTCTTTTCATAACTGGTAATCGTGTTTAATTAAATACATGGCGAATTTAAAACAAGAAAAATTTATAGGTTAGGTCAGCGCTGCCAGCCCTGACCTAACCTATTAATTTTTCCTGCTATCTAACCTAAGTCCACACAAGTCCAACTAACCTAACCTAACTCCAGACAACACTAGCTAACCAAAGTTAGTCTTAATATTAAACAAGAAGATCTCGCAACTGCAAAAGTAGTTGTATCTCGCTTAGATAACATCTGCATGACTGTGGTGTGTTACGTGCCGAAAAATTCGGCACTAAACCTTCTTAATTAAGTTTTAATTTGTAAGGATTTTGCGCCAATGAATTTAAAAAAGATTTGTGAGCGTATTTCCGTCACTTCAGATAGTGCGTTGCGCGAGATTTGCGCCGACGCGGTGTGTCAAGAAGGGAAGGGTGATTTCCGGCATACGTGTTAGGACTAGCCTCCGAGACGTGAACAAGTGCAGTGGTTTTGTATCGTATCGTGTCTTTTTTCTGATATGTAGGTTTCCTGTGATTTCCAATTATCGTGCCTCTACCTGCCTTCCCTACCTTATTTGTCTACATATAGGAAGAAGACAAATCGAATTTGGCTTCAACCGGGCTCAAGAATTCCCACGCCCGAAAGTTCAGCGAAGCAGTCAACGCCCGAAAGTTCAGCGAAGCAGTCGACGCTCGAAAGACTAGCAAAGCCGCCGCCAACCTCGTGGAGTATTTCTGCAAGAAGCCCTGCAAATTATGCGAGTAGCATTTCCGTTTCTTTTTTTATGTGATGAAAATTTTTTATATAATTGTGTCACGTCATCTATAATTTGCGCGTCAATTTTTACATTATCTAATATTAGTACCAATTGACATAGTGGCTCGCGTACCTCGACGGCGGGGCTATAATAGTTGCGCTTCCAACGTTTTTTTCAGATTGAATGATTTATTTACTACCTTATATTGTATTAATTAACTATATTTGTAGCTTTTTCATTTAAAAAAATAGATAATTATTTTAATTTTTTAATATCTGTTAGTTCAAAATTTAGAGTGGTAGCACTGGAAGTTACTATATAATCATCTGAAGTGAAATAACAGTTGCTATGTTAATTTAACATCAGTGGCCATATTGAATATTGATTTTTCTGGTATATTTTTTACAATGTATTGCTAATACAAGTAGTTCTCGTAATATTATATGAAATAGTGTATCTAATTTGAATTTTTTTAGATAATAACCTAATTTAATTTACTAAGAAGTCGAAATAACCTTTTCAGAAGGGTTAAACCAGAATTTAAAACAGGAAAAATCGATAGGTTAGGTCAGCGCTGCCAATACTGACCTAACCTATTAATTTTTCCTGCTATCTAACCTAAGTCCACACAAGTCCAACTAACCTAACCTAACTCCAGACAACACTAGCTAACCAAAGTTAGTCTTAATATTAAACAAGAAGATCTCGCAACTGCAAAAGTAGTTGTATCTCGCTTAGATAACATCAGCATGACTGTGGTGTGTTACGTGCCAAAAAATTCGGCACTAAACCTTCTTAATTAAGTTATAATTTGTAAAGATTTCGCGCCAATGAATTTAAAAAAGATTTGTGAGCGTATTTCCGTCACTTCATATAGTGCGTTGCGTGAGATTTGCGCCGACGCGGTGTGTCAAGAAGGGAAGGGTGATTTCCGGCATACGTGTTAGGACTAGCCTCCGAGACGTGAACAAGTGCAGTGGTCTTGTATCGTATCGTGTCTTTTTTCTGATAAGTAGGTTTCCTGTGATTCCCAATTATCGTGCCTCTACATGCCTTCCCTACCTTATTTGTCTACATATAGGAAGAAGACAAATCGAATTTGGCTTCAACTGGGCTCAAGAATTCTCACGCCCGAAAGACTAGCGAAGCCGCCGCCGACATCATGGAGTATTTCTGCAAGAAGCCCTGCAAATTATGTGAGTAGCATTTCCGTTTCTTTTTTTATGTGATGGAGAAATTTTATATAATTGTGTTACTTCATCTATAATTTGCGCGTCAATTTTTACATTATCTAATATTGTTACCAATTGACATAGTGGCTTGCGTACCTCGACGGCGGGGCTATAATAGGTGTCGATGCGAATATAGTAATCGACGTTCTGACTAACATATCGAGTGCTTCAACTTTCCTATATCGTAATTCATCTTCTATAACGGAAGATACAAGTCATAGTGTTATTCGGGCAGGAGCGATAAGTGATATGACAACAGAACACGGTATATTAATAACAAAAACAAGTCAACTTACTACACTATTAAACACGCCAGAACTATTCACCGGTGTTTTACCAGAGATGCTAGTAGAAAAGAATGCATATGTAGAGTTCATCAGCTCACTTCCAATAGTATTTGCTAATAATGGCATTCCAATAAATGTTTCAGTGCTTTTAGATCAAAACAAATCATTACCCACTCACAGTTTGGATTATCAAAAATGTATTGACTTTGCTCCTGTCCAACCAATGTTCACGCCAAGAAAAGATAAACCTACTCAAGTCATGCCACATCTATCCGAAAACTGTATACCTACTGAAAACAAAAAAAATTATTCCTTCGTGAATATCAGATAGCAAATTGGACCACCATGTATCATAAACCCTTACCTGATATCACAAGGTCGAGAATTTCTTATTAATGATGGGGAAACCCAAGCTAAAATTGGATGGAAAACGGCTTGAGGAAAAGAAAAACTCTTTAGACATAAACGGCTAGTAGAGTGTTAGCTCTGGGTAGATCATGAGCTTGGGTCATGGGATGTCTGTTGACCAAAAATGTAGATAATGAGCGCCACCGTATTTTTCAATACAACAACCTACAAAAATTATCTGTACTTGTATTAGGGGAATGCGGAAACCTTAAATCTACACCGCTTATATAACCACAAAACCTGAATTTCACCCTTGTAAAGCACTTACCAAAATCTTAATTACCAGATGTCCGACAGATGTCTCGGCTTAACCTGTGAACAAATTAATGCACAACTTGGACACCGTTTGTGTCCTTAAAAAAATATTCACCAAAAATGATAAGAGAATTTAAGTTCCAAAAGTATACACCCAGGGTATTTGTTGTCATTAGACACAATGTTTGCTCATGAATGACCTATAAATTTTATTTGAATTTTTAATAATAAAAGAGTTATGCAAAAATGGATTCTATTCAATTAAATTCACTTGATTTGTTTTATCATAATCTTTTCAACTAAAATGTTTATAGAACGGAAAATTAGTATGGTTCTGTATTCAAAAAAAAAACATAAAGATCTCTAAATTGAATATTTCTTAATAAATTTACTATAAAGTTTGAGCTCTCTTAATAATTCATGTTACATATTTTAATCTTTAGCCATCTGCAGTACTACGTCGACTTCACAATTAAATTTAATTATTTAACGTCTTATTAAATTGCATCTTTCAACATAGAGTTAGTTTTACTTAATATGTATAAAAAAAATTCATCCCGAGGTTTAAGAATCAAATTACACAACCTCAAAATTACTAAAGATATTTTAAAAATAGCGTAAAATAACATGTGATATTTAAATTGAATAGCTATATATTTTTGACCTCATATGTCACTTACAACTTTTTCAGTGTAGTCAACGCTATCTGTTTGTGAAATAACAACGATAAGCAAGCTGCATAGCCATCTTTAAAGTTTTGCAAGATTACAAGTTTATTAAGGAATCATTCTTTTTCTGAATAATTTTTAAGTTAACTAAAACAAGGTAAAACTTCAACCTTCTATTTTTCGTAAAACGTTGAAATAATTATAATTGGGATTAAAGACTAAATATCAGTCACTTGTCGAAGTACAGTGCGACCAAAAGTAATTGGACTTATGACATCAGATGTGGAATATTCCATAAACATCTGCGATGCACAAACAGGAAACACATCATTACGAATGAATATAAAGCTGGAACTATAAAAGATCTTCTGAACAAAACATTATTTAACCAAACCAATTCTTCATTAAGTACGTCCTATAATTTTCTTGTATTTCAAATCTCAAACCAAATTTTCATTTCAGCACCATATACGATATTTACTATATTGACGATATTGCACTATGAGGAAAACATTAATAAAATTTATTTAATTAATTATACCAACTGTTTTAATGATGGGGGGACCTCTGTTTCTTCGGCCAGCAGGAATCTATTGAGCTGCTACAGGTGGAACACAAAATGACATCTGCACGCTATAGCTGCCAAGAACCAAATTCCGACACGAAGGTTAAATCAATTGTATCTTCTTGCGGACCGTATTACAGGCCATGTGCCTGTCTAACATCTTGACTTTTCCACGCAGCTGATAGCAGCTTACCTGTTCAGACGCTGATAGAAAAATGACGCGAAATGACAACTTGACGATTCTTATTATAGAACTTAGACCTATAAAGCGAAGGAGCGCATATGCTATTGTAAATTTTATGAATTATTTTTAGTGATCAGGAGTTTATAAATTATATTTTTATTTTATTGAGATATTATTTTAGATTAATAAGCAAAGAGTAGCTGAATAAAAAAATACGTTACACTACTGTTCCAAGTCGGGTAAATATTTATGGCAGTATATCGCAATTACTGGTGGAAGAGGACCAACACATTGAACCGGCGACACCTAAAGGGACCAAGCTTCTGACGATCTCTACTTCATTTAAACGACATTTACTCTGGCGTAAGAGTCTTGCTAAAAAGTTGAAACAAAAAAGAGAAGAAAAGCTGCCTTATGCCATCAGTTCTAGTGCATAGAGAAGCGTTGAAACAAAAATCAGAATTATCCAACAAAGCCGAAGAAGCTAAAAAAAGAGAAAACCTAAGGTAGCAGAAAAAAAGCTAAGGTATCTGAAAGGAAATCTGGTGCTGTAAAGAGGAAAATTACAGTAGCGGACCTAAGAGCAAAAAAGATCAAAGTAAGAGTACAATCTCCTCGGGACAACAACGAAGGAGAAAATGCTTAGCGGCAATGATAGATTTTGGTGATGGTGCTATTTTCTTACATTTACAAGTTAAAGTTACAATCCCGCAAGCGCGAGATTACGTAACGCACCGGCAGATGGTAACCATTATCTTGGATACAGATTTTAGCGCGCCCATCTGACAATGACGTCACACAATATGCTAATTAATAAGCAGTATAGACGATAAGATACTTACATAAATAGGTACAGCTACCTTCAGGGTTGCTAGGAGCCCACTTCAAGATAGTTTACGGACGGTGCGCCTAGCGTCCTTCGGGATTGCTGGAGCCCCCTTCTGAAGTATTTAAAGATGGTGACTGCTCCGGTTAGCTGTTAGCGGGGCATGGACTCCGGCTCGTTCTAGGGTCGTGGACTGCGGTTCGGGCAGGTTGCTTCAAATTTATCTTCTACCTATGTAGGGAAATGGCAGGAACAGGTTTATAGGAACAACAATCAGATAAGGCAAGGAAGTCTACATAAATAAAGATAAAGGTACGATACGATACCTAAACCAAACCACTCTTCTGGAAGTTCAAAGGCAAAAGGTCACGTTACCGCGTCTCCCGGAAACTTCCCCACTTTTTTCTCCCGCCACTCGCGTCGGCGCGAAATTCGTCCAACCCACTTCTGACGTGACGGAAATACGCGCACCGAGTCTTTGAAATTTATGGCGCGATAACTCCCGCATTTTAAAATTAAACTAAAAAGTCTAGTGCCAAATTTGGCACGTAACAATTTCTAGAAGTTGCAACATTATTATTAATGATTATGCCAACAAAATGAATAATCGCCCTGTCGGCTGTGACAAATGTACCTACTTGAAAGACAACAGTTGGAACTTTATTAAAACCGCTGTTTTTGTATGCGAAGGTAGCACGTTTTACACATAATAACTGCATGAGTAAGTACGTTAAATTAAAACTAGGTATAGCTATATACTTATAGTTTCCTAAGTTTGTACAAAATTTATTATATGCTAGTATTAACTTACCAGGTTAGGTTTAAGCCTGTTATATTTATAGTTAATACTTGCCTTCTCATATTGTAAATAAGTAGGTACTTATCTTTTTATTAAAAATTTGTGTTTACAACTTGTGAATTACTAGGGGTCGAAAATAGGTTAACACAATGGCGGAAACTAGTTTAGTATAGTCGGGAACTAGCAAATTTAAGATGTATTTTAAAAGTAGTTTTTAGTTTAAATGCATGTACGAATTACCCATTCTGAACAGACCTACACCTTGAAAAAGTTCTAAAATACTAGAATGGGTAGAACGACTTGCGTGTTTCAGTAAGCTAAAGAGCCGAACTATAGGTAATCAAATTAGTGGGGCCCTTAATGAGGAAAAAGACTAAGGCAGGGCCCCAAAATAGGGTGGCAACTCTTTCGTGGCAAAGACCTTGAGAGTCGGTTTGGCACTCTAAGACACACTACCGCGTGTGAAAGGCAACGGGAAACCACCGCATTACCTCTCAAGTACACAGCGTCTGAAAATGTTTTTAAATTATGGCATTCTCTGGGGTAAAAGATTCTGTAGCTAAAATAGTCCCCCATTCGCATCTCAGGGAGAGAATTACTTAGGAGAATGTGATCGACAAGTTAAAACGAAAAACAGGGAACATTTTGCGAGTCAAAGAGTTGAATGTCATTTAGGTCTCGTGTTCCGCACCTCATCATGCAGAGGTTGCAAACGGGGATGGACGCTCTCGGGGAGTGTCTGAGATTCTGTCGAATCGAGGTCAATCCAGAAAAAGACACGGCTGTTTTCTTCTTTAAGCAACGCCACCGATCTAGGGACGACGTCAAAGCGTTTGGCAAATCGATACCTTGGCGTTCAGACGTCAAGCATCTAGGGGTGATCCTTCATTTGAAACTCACTTGGAAAGTTCAGATCGAGTATGCGGCAAACAAGGTAAAGGGAGTTATGGCTATGCTATACTCCTTGACCAATAGCCGAAGTAGGCCAACCGCTTCAAACAAGCTAAGGCTCTACAAGGCGATAACTGGACCAACGTTTGCGTACGCATCAGCAGTGTGGGGTAAAGCAAAAACGCACATACGTAAGCCCCAGGTGATCCAAAACAAATCTTCAGAACTCCCTGGTTCGTTTGAAACGCTCAGCCGTACACAGAGGCAAATTTGCAGACCGTCAAGGAATTGCTTCGGCCGAACGCAGAGACGTTATACAAATCTCTAAAAGATCACGAAAACGAGCGTATACAAGCCTTGGGAGTTTATGAAAATATTTATGGCAACGACATTGCCACCCCAGGACAATGCTTCAGCCATGACCTTTACTGTGATTTCATTAAATGTCCGAAAAGAATAAACTGCGCGTAATGCCATGTTTCTTCCAATCGCAACGGCGATGAAGAATGTAAGAGGCGGTTCCATGGTGTAGTTGGTATGCGTGTGACTACTATGCCCAAAGTCCCGGGTTCAAATCCCGACACGGTCCGCTTGAGAAATGTTAGGCGATCATTTTTCACAAAAATACGCACTCGTTTGAATGAGAGGTATAATGAAGGTCCCGTGTGTGAGTGTTGTCACGCACGTTAATGATCCCTACCTTGCTTAGAACACTAAGGGTTCGGCAAAATTCAAAATTTCCAGGTAAAGAATCGCTTCCTGGTCAATGTAGTACCTTCAGGTGGAGCATCGGAAAAAATGTAAAGTAGTCAGTCGAGGTCGCCGGTGTGATGCTGATCCCGTCCTGAGTGTTACGCGCCCTGGTGAATCATAATATGCGATGACCAAGTTCCACCGCATTCGCCACCTATTTGTTCGACGGGAGGGACGCGGCTTTGGGCCGACGCAGGGTTCTCGCTGGTGGCATTGATCTCCACTGCTTTTTTGGCTGCGTGGAAATCCGTACGAACCGATTCGTTGTGGCAGATCGACGACGGTGGACGTCTTCTTCTTAGGCACATCGAAGCCGTCGTCACATGCCTTTTCCGAGGCGTCCTTAATGGTGCGCTTTCGGGGGTCTTTTGCTTCGGCGAGAGGTGCCATCGCAATATTATCTTGCTCCATCGTTTCGTTATAGGGCTCGGGTAGTAGAGCAAACACTACGACCGCACAATGTAACCAAGCGTCCCCTCCAGACACGCACGATCGGTTGAATTACTCCCAGACTAGCAGACTCACTAGCCCGTTCAGCGCTCAAAGTATCTTAAGCGAAATAATTCAACCCAACGCCCGCGGGTTGGATTGTGGCGGAAATGAATGCGATTTTTTTTAATAGCGGGGGCGCCGGTAAGGATACTACACCCACGCGTTAAAAGAAGCACTTTCAAGGTCTTCCACTTTGATCCGTGTCGTTTACCTACAGATTGGCAGACTCACCAACCCTTTCACAGTCCAAGGTGTCTTAGGCTAAATAATCGAACCGGATTTAGTAGAACTTTCCAGTATTCAGCTCCACAAAAGCACAAAAATCAGTAAAGGCTTTCGCACGTTTATAGAGCTAAACACAGTGCAATTCTTTTTTAATGCACTGAAAAGTGCAAAGCTTGAGTGTCGGTTTCTATAAAAGCGTGAAAGCAATGAATGTTCCCGCGCGTTTAAGGAAACGCTTTCAGTTAAACAAAAACGCAAAAGCAAATCAAAAACAATTTAACCATCACAAACATGATTTTTCAAGATCATGCTAGAAGACGATGTACGTGGAGGATGCTAGGCGACATAGATAGATATGAAATAGATTACATTCTTGTTCGACAACGGTTTAGAAATAAAGTAAAAGGCTGTAGAAGCTACCTATAAGCAGATATAGGCCCTGACCTCAAAATAGTAATTACGAAAGCCGTACTTAAATTTAAATATTTGAAAAAAGGAACCGAAAAATGCGCTTTAAATAGAGAAACTAAAAGATGAAGATATCCACAAAAGATTTGAGAAAAAGTCAAATGAATTACTGAAACACATCAGGAACGTTTCTGATACTAAGGAAGCAGAAACGGAATGGAATAAAATTAAATCCAACTTGGATATGGCGACCAGAGGTCAGCTCAGAGCTGAACACAAAGAGAAAATAAGAAGCGATTGGATAAAAAGAGTATTTTAAATTTAATAGAAGAAAGGCCAAAATACAAAAACAGACCATACGACGCAGGAAAACAGAGATACAAGTCGTAAAGTGGAAAATTATTTGCAAATGCAGAAAAGCAAAGAACAATGCATTGATGAAAAGTGTAGTGAGGTACAAACTAAGATGGAAATAGGAACGACAGACAAAGCATATAAATTAGAATGAGTTTTAGGGATATAAAACCGCATAGCAAAAATATAAGGGGTGCGCGGCAGGAGGCAGGAAGTAGAAGCATCAGAACAGGAATCAGACAATGAAAAGGACGACTTGAGATATCCTACACTTAGAGATGAGTTTGAATTATCATTATAAACTCTGAAAAAAAATTAGGCATCGGATATAGGTAAGGTGCAAACAAAAACCTAAAAGCTGCTGAACAAGTAGTCTCAGAACGTCTCTTCCAATTTGTAAGTTATATGTATGAGAAAAGCAATATGCTGAAACATTTCGAACGTAGCACCATAGTCACTACACCAAAAGGAAAGGTGTGGATAGATGTGGAAACTTTGGAACATACGTATCAAAAATATTAACTAGAATTGTACAGAAACGGATGGAAAAACGGGCTGAAGAAATACTAGGAGATGATCTATTTAGGTTTAGGCAAAACAGCGGAACACGGGAGGCCATTTTAGCTTTAAGGGTGTTAATGGCGAAAACAATAAAAAAAGGAGAAAGCGTGTATATAGGGTTTGTAGATTTGGAAAAAGCATTCGGCAATGTAAAATGGGAGAACATGTTCGAAATACTCAAAAATATTGGAATGAGTTATAGGGATAGAAAAATAGTACATAGCTTATACAAAAAGCAAACAGTGGTAACAGAATTAGAGCAGGAATGCAGGGGAGTAAATATTAGGAAAAAGGTGAAAATGATGTGTCATATCGCCATAAATTTTTAACTTTTATATCAAAGAGGCAACGAATACTGTCAAATGCAGAAAGACATTTGGAATTACTATGCAAGAACAAACAATCGATTTGCAGATGATATAGTGGTATTAGCATCTGGCAAGGAAGTGTTAAACGTAGCTCTTAATGAAACGGAAACAATCTAACAGAAAGATAAGGTTCAAAATTTAACAAAAATAAAACTAAAGTACTAGTGTGTAAAAGAGGGGTAAATAAGTCAAAAACTATAATTCAAATAAGAAACGAGAACTTACAAAAGGTGAAGGATTTCTGCTACCTGGGAAGTCAAATAACACAAGCTGGGAAGGGTATGAAATATATAAAACAAAGATTAGCACAAGTCCGTGCTGAATTTAACAAAAAAAAAAGGCAACTACTACATTCAAAGACAACAAACATAGAAACAAGGAAAAGATTGCTGAAAACATATGTGTGAAGCACAGCACTGTACGTCTGTGGAACTTGGACAGTCAGAGAAGCGGACAGGAAACGATAGAAGTCTTTGAAATAACGTATGATGAAGATATCATGGACAGACAAAGTTACGAACAAAGAGGTTCTCGAAATAATAGGGTAAAAGAAATATGTAGGAAACAGTAAAAAATAGGAGAGATTGGGTGATAGAATAACAGGACACATACTAAGGTATGAGTGAATAGTGTGTAATATATTAGATGCAGAGTAAGAAAAAAGAGCGTTAGAGGTAGACCTAGATTAGACTATTGCATACAGATAGTGATAGATGTAGCCTGTGGCAAATTTAGGGGAATGTGTAGGTTAGTTCGGCATAGAAAACGATGAATGTTCGTGTCCAAACAGTTCTAGGATTGAAGACCTATTGATGATGTACGAATTGTAATGAATTTAAAGTATTGCTGATTAAATAAACTACTTATATCATAAATATGATATATTGGTGCAGTTATCAGAATATATCAGGGCAAGATAGCGTTTCAAAAGAACATTCTACGTGGTCGGTAACTAATGAATTCGCCCTAACCACTTAAATTTGTTTTACACAATAAAAACACATTTTATTTAATAACTACACTACAGAACTGATTAACCGATTTCAATTATCTTTTCACCAACAGATTACGTTTTTCAACAGCTTTATTATAATCTAGCATAAAATGTAGGTTGCTATTTACAATTTTAAAGTTGAGTAGGCTGAGAATGAGCTAGGAAAAAGTTATAATCGTACAACACCTAAATTATGTTTCCCCTTTGGCACCAACCCTTTGCACTCGTATATATGTCTTTTTGTGAGTATACTGTCCTCGGACTATTATTTTATCTACTTATCTGTCTACTAGGAATTTTTTTATACAGGATTTTTAAATGCGCTAATATTGCTTAGTAAATACGCTTAGTGTAAAAACAAAATAAAAATTTTAAAAAAATCGCTTAATGTTAAAAACTATGGGATGTTTTTTAAAAAATATTTTTTATACAGATGTTTCTTCAAATTAAACACAATAATTTATTACAATTATAACATGAAAAATAACTAAATAAAAAAACTTGAAAAACACTAAATAAAAAGTAATGGCTTACAAAAATAATAAATCTTGAGGATAGAGAAACACAAATAAAACCTAACATTATCATAATTACTACCATTATCATTAAATAAATTTATGCACAATATAAAAAAAATTACGTTTTATAATGTTGTAGTGTATGGTACCGTTCGAAGCAGTCACCAATATGTAGATTAGGCTTACGGGTGCAAGTGTCACAAATATACCTAGTTTCCCGCCTTGTACTTTACGGTTAGAACATTCCGCACAGTCTTTTTTCTTCCCATCATTTTGGCGTAAAATATGTAATTTACCATTTAACCATTTAACCAGATGATGGTCTGCCAGAAGTTTTGGACCCCTGCCGAAAGTTTTTTGTCATCTCGTCAACCAATTCCTAAACAAACTTTATATGTGTCATTGGTTTTTTGTTTTGGCCCCGTTGTGAAATTTTATATAACAAATATGCATTGACACTGGACATTTCGAGTCCCGAAAAATCACTTTCGCCACCATGTCAAAGATTTCCTCAGAAAACAGTATGACGCTGAATAAGAGTCTGCGCGGTCGACACCTCCCATAAATTTATTGTAATTGACCACTACATTTGGCTTATTTACAACTTGTAAGTTACCTCCACGTACTCTTCTGTTGATAGGCTGTGTTCCTGAAATATCCCACGAAGTAAGTGTGATGACGACCGTTTTATCATTCCATTCCAATAACATCAAATTACCTGATCTGCATCGGCAAATGTTGGTTTTTGATAGAATCGGGTATAAATTTGCGGTTGATTTGAATAGTACCTGTCAAATGAACATTTAGTTTTAACAACTCTTCTGCAAGTGGCAAGCTCGTATAGTATCTATCGGTGTAGAAATGATATCCTTTACACCCTGGGTTATTGTCTAATAATTTTTGACAAAGATGTAACACTATCTTTGTACTTACAGGTAAGTCAGGTCTCACTAAATCTTCCAATGTCAAGCTTCCGTAGTACGGCAAAATTGAATAAACATACCCGGTGTTAGCATCCGCAATTACATAAATTCTTATCCCCCATTTTGCTTGTTAGGGTTGTAAGTTAAAAAACTAATTTGACTCTTAAATCCAACAACAGATTCGTCTACCGATATCTCTCTTGATGGAACAAAATGTTCTTTGAATTATTTGTCCAAATATCTAAATAGCGACCGACTTTCTGATTTCGAGCCCTAAGAGTTTGGTCATTTGGATCGTTTTCATGCAAGTGGAGCATCCAAAAAATTTGTAAAAATCGTTTTTTTTTCTAAACATGCTACTAAAAAAAGATATTTTGGCGTTAAACTGTTGTGACCACTACTCTTGGATATTAGATACGGTTGTCATACCCATATTTAGGACAACCCCTGTAGCAATTTTATTTTCCACCTAATATATATCCGTATAATTAATCTTTTTATTTAATAGTAAATAATATAATGCATTATAATGCTATACAATCCATTTAAATTAATATTTGCATAAAGATGAGTTGGATTATGAATTGAGAATTCGAGGAGTTGTCAGCAGCAGACCGATGCAGGATAAAAGGAAAATGTTAGGCCGATTATTAGCCAAAGAAACAACATTACCTGATTTTATTTGTCAATTAGCTCTAACGGAAATTGATAGTATGTCAACATTAATAAAGTTGTGTAAGAAATTAGAAGAAACTTTCTTACATGGAAAATTGTTCGATAGGAATATTATTGTTCTTTTAGTCGCAGCTTGTAGTATTTCAGTGAATAATAATTCACAGTGTAGTTGATAATAGTGATTTGTATTTAGGTTTTTCTTCCATTTGTATTAGGTACAATAGTTGTTTGATAAATTTTTTATAGTAGAGATGATAGATGTTTATAATTTGGTACACTGGTTTTTACTGTCGGTAAACCGTTTCAAGATTGCTCTTGTGCATAGGCACGTTTTGTTTTGATATAATTTATTTTGATAGCAATTTTTGATTTATTTATATCCGCATTGCAACGCAGTATGTTAATTGGTTGTAAGTCTAAGTGAAACTTGTCGTCGTGGTTGGTCGGATTAGCAGTATGTCAGTCTAGACGAGACTTAGGAAAAGTCGGTCGCTCAGCATTACATTAGTCTAAACGAGACTCGAGGTAAGTTGTCACTCTAGCAATTTTGGCATCACTATTTTTGAGATTGGTGATGAGGTTATAATTTTTTTGTTTATAAGTCTAGGTGAGACTCACAGAGGAGTTTGTCACCCTAGCAAGTTTATGCGTTGTGAAGTACTTTTGTCTATCTTGACAGTTTGATTATGAGTAGTGTAAGAGTGTACTAGAACATTGATTTATTGTTATCCTAGATGGAAGGTTGAGAGTAATCAAAATTATAAATTTATTATGTTTAAAATTGTCATTGTCTGCGAATTTAAAAGAGAAGGTGTTCTTAAAGTTTGAAGTTCATTGGTTTAATGTTTGAAATCATGTTGATAATGTAGTTGAGATCAAGTTAGATAATGTGGATCCTTGGTATGTGTCTCTTCGAAAAAATTTTAGCTTTACCTGATGATTACCCACAATGGAAGGTAGAAGATAATTATGTATTTAAATTTCTTTCATCAAATTTACCACTCTCGTCGAATGTAAGGGAATGGAAATATTTAGTCCCTAGATCACAGAAGGAAGAGGTTATTCGGATAAATCATGACCCTTCAGTGGCCGGACATTTTGGTTTTTTTAAAAACATTGGCACGCATACAAGAGAATTTTTATGGGCCAAAAATGCGTATTGATGTGTTGAAATTTTGTAAAGATTGTTTAACGTGTGGTGCACAGAAGGCATCGAATAGAGGACCCCTTGGTTTAATGGGAAAGGAAAAAGAAGTGAAGTTCCCCTTTCAGATTATTGCTATAGATCTCATAGGCCCATTTCCACGATCTAAGGTTGGACTCAAATGGTTATTAGTTATTGGTGATTGGTTCTCAAAATTCACGTTAATGTTCCCGTTACGTAGTGCAAAAGCGCATATAATAGAACGTGTATTGGAGGAAAAAATTTTCTAGTTTATGGTGTTCCAAAATTTATTATTTGTGATAATGGCTCACAATTTAGTGGTAGAAATTTCAAAGCAGTATGTAAAAAATATGACGTTCAAAAAATTTGGTTTAATGCAGTTTACTCTCCCCAATGTAATTTTGTAGAGAGGATAAATAGAACAGTCGGAACAGCTATACGTTCGTATATTAAAGAACATGATACTTGGGACACAGAGTTACCCCAAATTCAGTATGCGATTAATTCTGCAAAACATCATGCCACTGGTTATTCGCCAAATTTCTTAGTTTTTGGTAGACATGTTCCTGTGTCTGGAAGATATTATGGTCTTGATGTGGAACCCTCAGTTGATATTGATTTTATTTCTAGTGATAGACCTTCGTATGTGTCAGATCATCAAGGACTATTTGATATTTTTATAGACGTATAATTCATATAATTTAAGGAGACGTAACATTTCTTTCGAAGTAGGTGACAAGGTTTGGAGGTCAAATAAAGTTCTTTCGAAAGCAAGTGATAAGTTTACAGCTAAGCTTGCGCCAAAATATGTTTTGAGTATTGTTAGAAAAAAGGTTTCGAATTTAATTTATGAATTGATTAATGAAAATGGTTCAAGGGCAGGCAGATGGCATGTTAAGGACTTAAAACCTTATTCAGAGTTCAGTGGTGATATTAAGAAAGAGAACGTTTCTGAACATTAATTAGTGTTGTTGATATATTTAATGGTTGATAGTAGGAATTATTTCTGTCTTATCTTTTAGTAAAGGATTTAAATATTGTATTGGAATACTGTTTGGTAGTCTAAAAATTTAGATGTTGGATAAGAAGTATAAAAGGAATTTTTGTAGTGCAGTAAGGTTGATATTAGACTGTGCTGATATTGTTAGTTGCAAGTTATTCGTTTGAGTCAAGATAAAAAGTTGCATGTTTCCGTTTGTCAAATGATTCCATTTGTCGTATAATTCTCTAGTTCAAGGTTATAAAGGAATGTTTAGTTATACTTATGGTGATGAATTTTAATAAAATTGTGTATATTTGGTTATTATTTTCTTTTGGATTTATGATTAAAGTGTTTGATGATTATATTGGGAATCAAGTAGTTTGAGTCCATATTAAATATTGGTTGGAGGTCAATATTGTTAGTAACTATGATAGTTATGTTTAGTATGAATATTGTGTGAGATAGCAATGTTCTATGTTTAATATGAATATTGTGTGAGATAGCAATGTTCTATGTTTAATATGAATATTGTGTGAGATAGCAATGTTCTATGTTTAATATGAATATTGTGTGAGATAGCCATGTTCTATTTTGTTCATTCATGCGTGAGTGAGATTTGTGAGGAGTAAGACGTGGTGACGTTTTATTTGTATCTTCAGGGATAGAGATGTTTCTACATTTTGGTTGCATATACATGCGGTAGATTGTTGAACGTTAGTGATTTCAAGACATGTTTGCCGTTTTGAAGTTATGTTTGTCGTGGATCTCAAAAGTAGTGAGAGTCCTTTTTTTCTTTTGTAAATATGTAAATTACGGTTAATAAAGTAAAAATATGTTTGTCATGATAATTCGATATTTTTTTAAAGAATCATAATACGGCAGTATTATATGTTTTGTTGCTTAAGTTTCGAGTATAAATGAGTGATATAATAACCCCGAATATGTATTAAACGATAATGATACCCTACCGATTAAGTCTTCCCGAATTTGTCCCCTTGTGGCGTATAGTACGCGTAGTTACTCGTCACTCATTTTCAATTATGCAGTATCTTAAGTGATAATTTTTGTTTTAGTTTGTAAAAATTAATAATAATAAGTTGTAAATATATAACAGTAAATTCGAAAAAAAAATTCTTCGCATTTATTCCAGAATTTTTTCTCTTAGAAAGAGGCAGTGTAGCAATTTTATTTTCCACCTAATATATATCCGTATAATTAATCTTTTTATTTAATAGTAAATAATATAATGCACTATAATGCTATACAATCCATTTAAATTAATATCATCTATTGTCCAATAAAGTACTAGTATTTAGTTCATATTATAAATTAAATTCTACGGTGACAATATAAAAGCTCTTGTTTGGTATCCTTCCTAAAGCCCCCTCTACTCAGGAACCGCAAGGTAACGTTGTTACCGGGAAGCGACACGCTCGGCCCGTCACTTCTAACACAGCTGTGGGGAAAATCAGATTGAAATTGTTCTTAGGAACGATGTTCTTGGATGACCTTTTGTGTTGGAAGCATGTACGAAAAAAGTAGTACGTGTAGGCCATCTTCAAAAGTTATTGTAGATGGTCGATTTCTTGTTAAAACAACTCGTGGAGAACGAGATATTGTTTTGTTAAAGGACCGTTAGGAACAGTAAGTGAATTTGTTTCTATAACGATATTAATTAAAAATTTTTCAGTGTAACTTTAAGGAATAATGTAAATTATAAATAATGCAACGTAAATTATAACTAAGCAATTTTTCTGAATGGTATTCAAGCGAAATTAATAAAAACAATTCTATTCGTATATAACATGGAATCCCATGTGTAATTTATCCAAGTTAATTACAAACAACATTCGCTCTTTCTCGTGGTTTGAATTACTCCTGGAACATCTGTAAATTGAAGCGTAGATAATGGAGGTCACGTGATGTATTTTTCAGAGTGCAGCACAACTATTTGTTTAAAATGGAAACAAGTATTTAGGTATTTTGGTGCAAATTGGAGTTCTGGTATGTACAAAAAATTATGCCCGTATGTTATTTGAACTATCTACGTAGTAACGAGATAAATTTTACTTTAACTGACTTGTGTTAACTTTGAACAGGTCAAGGACAGACCTCAATTATATTTTTCGATGTTATGCGATATGAATCTGTAATTCGCTCTTACTAAATTCTCTTATTAATTCAATGAAACATCAGAAGATGTCACTACTAATTAGATAAAGTGAATTCTTACAATTTTGAGTACTTAAAATTAAATTTTACATTTGATATTTTATGAATACTTATCTGTAATTATCTACTGTGAAATTAAGGTAGATCTACCGTAATTAACTTTTTGCTATAAATAAGCAATTTATGCTTTGTCAATTTGTTATATATGTACCGCATTAAATAATAATTGGTACGGATCTTATCCAGTACCTTTGTAATTAATTCTTCATTATCCAAATTAACTTATAAAGAAAGAAATATTTTTTTGTGGAAAAGTACATTATTGAATACCAATTGAATAGATTCTTATTTTCGGACTAAAGACTATTTTTATTTAAGAGGAATGAAAGATGAGTCTGATTGTATTTAATTATTTTTGTGTTTGAATGCACAAACAGTGCTTTTCTTTGTTTAATCTGTTTACAGGTGCAGTGCAGGATTGCTATGGTCAAGGTCGAGCCATAAGGTAAGAAACTTCAAAGATTAGGTGGTCTTTGAAATTATATAGCGGTTATAGGAGAAAGGTTTCCGCATTAGCCTTGTACAAGGGACTTGTATCAGGTCTTCTCAGTATAAAAAAATACGGTGGCGCCTTATTTTTATTATTAGTGGTTGCAATTACACCCCGACCCACAGCTCATTCTCTACCCAGAGCATATAGTTCGACTAGCCGCTTTGCCTTTGAGATTTCCTCAACTTAGAGCCACTTTCCATCTTAATTTGCCGTGGGCTCCTTTCCTAATTATCGGAATTTCTCGTTAAACTAAATTGGAAGAAAAAAGGCTACACCCCAATAAATGCTGTAAACTCTTCTACTGTAGTATTTACCCACGTGTGCCATGTAGAACGTTTTGACAACCTCTTCTGTGCTATTTTATGTCTAGCGTAGTTATTTGTTTGTTCCACTATTTTTATGATTAACTCATGGGTAAAAAAGAGCTTGAAAAAATCTATGGGTTTTGTACAAGTATCTGGAATTTGTGGTCCTACCATTTTATACCCAGAAGTAAATAAAATCCTGTCTAGTACCCGATCGTGGCATGTGACGTCCTGCCATTGACCAAAATTACCAGGTTGTGTTATATTCTCGTCTTCTTCACTGCTGCTTGATGGTAAAGGTATGGTTCTCTGTCTTTTAGTAACTATAATATCACTACCACTACTAGAGTCACTTTCTTCACTAATATTATCACTATCCAATCTATCATTTTCAGGCGCGTCAATATAAAATTCATCGCCACTACTTTGCAATTCATTTTCAATTTCATCTTGTAAAAATTTTTTGGGCATTTCAAATATTTTTTTTCTCGAAATATAACGAAAAAATACAACGAACTTTACCCAATCGTGTTAGTTATAAAACTGAGTAATATTCAAAACGCAAAAATGGTGCACAAGTGAACTGAAGTGGTTGTAATATATACATCAGCAGATATAAAATAAACAGCTTACCATTGCATTATAAAATAAATATCATGTTATCTTTTATTTTTACATAAACATGTCCTCGACGAAGGTTCAAGAAAGCAATTTAGAAATATTAGAAATGAGTTTAAAGGATGACAGACCGGCCAACCCGCTGTAATGGTAAGACATGGTGTGCCGCCTATACGGCGACATACGAGTGCAAAGGTTGAACGCATTGTGGCGACTATACGGCGGCATACGAGCGCAACGGTAAAACGCATCTTGCCGCTCCTACGGCAACATACGAGTGCAAAGGGTTAATTTCCTGAAACAACATTTCAATATCTTTACTAATTATTTTTATATTACAGGTGGAACCTTTTCAAATATACACGCGGAATAATCAAGATGCATCCATTACAGCCCACATAATAAAAGATACTTGCTCCTCTTAAATAAGCATGCAAACGAATAAAAATCAACTACCCGATCACTTAATTGAAATTGGCGTTTACAGATTTTATGGCGAAGCATTTAAGTAACTATTATTACTTGTATCATTTCATCTCGTTGTATTTGCGAATTATAGGTACCAACCTAACATAAATGTCAGTGTTTAACAGATTTATGTCGATCACTCTCCTTCGTATCAACTTGCAATTCAAATCAGTTGCTTGCTTCTGCCTTCTGCGTACCCTCCCATAAGATGGTACTGAATGAACATAAACAATGGTTGCTGATTAGGATTTAAACATCACTGAATGAAGATGTTGGTGGTCTTTTAACGGGCATCATTTTATTATTAAAGTTATTAAGCTATGACTTGCAGAGAATATAAAATATCTCGTATAAAAAGCCGGTCCCAGTACAAATATGTTGCACTACAATTGCAAAAAGAACCCTGAACATTTATTATTGAGTTTTAGACGTTTATGGATCACAGGCTAGCAAAATTTAACAATAGCACAATTTCGATATATTATAAAATTTACGGGCTTGAGCGTGTAGAAAATAATGAACTGATTTTTGGTTTTTATTTCGTTTTATATTGTGACCGCAGGCTTAAATGTACAATGCTGTTTTGTAAGGTACAATAGAAGAGAAACCACAAAAATATACAATAGTAGGGACATTAATGGCTTTGTGGTCTGATCTAGTTTTATTTCGATATCCTAAATAGACGTATACAAATAAGGCAAAACAGTGATCGCAAAACTTCTCCTATAAAATTATTACACGGCCAAAAATATTTTTTGAAGCAAGATAAATTCGTTTTCCATTCATTTCTAAAATATCCGACATAATTTATGGTATTTGGTCATAATGGGTTAAAGTATTTACATCCTGAAGTAATTATATCGCAACATCATCTTATAACAAATTTACATACAAGAATATACTGAGCTGCATTTCACTAAAACATTCACAACTATTTTCAAAATTAGAGCCCTGCAAACAGTTTTATATTTTCTGGTAACCACCCAAGTTGTTTACTGAAAATATAATCGTCAGATTCTTTGTCACTTTTAAAACAGGAACTATATAAGCAGTTGTCAACCAAATTTTATTACTCAATATTCAAGGTGCCCTAAAAATCTTGTTCAAAACTTAAAGGTGCGATAGTGGAAGCATTTAGATTTGGAATAACCATTGCTCGCAAAACTAGTGCAAACATATTTTAGGTGAAATTACGGTTGCTATTACAACATGTTAAGAGAAGATATACCTGAAAAACGCCAGGTGATAGGGCTGGATACCAAATAGATTATATTTTAGTTAAACAAAGATTTAGAAACCAAGTTAACAACTGTCGTAGTTATCCAGGGGCTGACATAGATAACGATCATAACTTAGTTAAAATGAAGTATAAGCTAAAAATTCAAAAAAAAAGAAAAAAGCTAAAAGAGAGAAATGGGATCTGTCTAGGTAAGCTTAATGATAGTGAGGTAAAAGAGGAATATAAACAAGTATTAGATAATAAGATCAAAAAGATAGTTATAGGAGGCAACGTAGAAAATAGATGGAAAGAAATAAAAAGGGCTGTACATGATACAATAACACAGACTACAGGTAAGAAAAAAGAAGAAGTGAAAAAACCCTGGGTAACAAAAGAGATATTAGATTTAATAGAGAATAGAAGAAAACTTAAACCTTTCAGAGAATTGGATAGTGAAAGTAAGCAAAAATATAATAGAGTTAGAAATAAGATAGTACATGAGTGTAGAAAAGCTAGAAGATCGGAAAAAATATAACGGTGTTAAAGATGAGAATAATGAGCTTCTAATAAATAAAATTGAGGTAGCAGATAGATGGAAATGATATTTAGAAAATTTATATAAGGGGAACGATATGTATGAGTTAGAGAACGACCAAGAAGGGGGTGTAGAAATAGGGTTCTCCATATTAAGAGAGGAATTTGATAGAGCTGTTAGGGTTCTTAAACTAAATAAAGCGCTGGGGATAGACGATATACTCGCAGAATTAATAAAATATGCAAATCAGAAAACTTTAGACAGATTATATGAACTAGTAAAAGTAATATATGACACAGGTGAGGTCCCAATAGATTTCGAAAAAATATTATTATCCCAATTACAAAAAAGTCAGGAGCTGATAGGTGTGAGAATTTTAGAACGGTTAGTTTTACTTCCCACGCTTCCAAAATCATTACAGTAATAATTAAAAGTAGAGTAGAAGCTTTGATTGAGAATTATTTAGGCGAAGACCAATATGGTTTTCGTGAAGACAGAGGGACTAGAAAACCGATACTAATGATTAGGGTAATTATTGAAAAAAGGTTACAAAAAATAAAAAGACTCGTTTCGCGTTTATAGATTTAACAAAAGCATTTGATAGGGTTAATTGGATTGTTATGTTCAGGGATTTGCGAAAAAGAGAAATCTCTCATAGGGTATAGAAAAATTATTTACAGTCTATATAAAAACCAAAGCGTAGTAATTGGATTTGATGAAATAGAAAAGGAAGCTAAGATTAGAAATGGTGTTAGACAGTGCTGTATACTAACTCCCTTGATTAGTAATGTTTATATTGAGGAAGCTTTAAAGTTAGTTAGAGAGATACAATAGATAGGTATTAGTGTACACGAACAGAAAGTAGACATGTAACGTTTTGCAGATGATATAGCCATTATAGCAGTCTAGAAAAGAGTTAGAAGAGGTTCTAAATCTCTTAAATGAGATACTACAGAGTAACTATAGTATGAGAATCAGCTCAGGAAAGACAAAGATAATGACAAGTGAGTTACAGCCTAGTTCTACACCAAAATTAAAAATAGGTAATACCGAGTTAGAGGAGGTAGATGAATTTTGCTATTTAGGTAGTATAATTACAAAGGACAGACGTAGCAGAAGGGATATAGTATGTTGAATAGCTCAAGCAAAAAAGATGTTTTTAAAAAGGAAAGACTTACTAATAGCTAATAGTATTATTTCAGATAATAGAAAAAGTTTCTTAAAGACGTACGTATGGAGCGTTCTATTATACAGTAGTGAGACCTGGACAATTAAAAAGGTAGAAAAGAAAAAGATAGCTTTTAAAACTTGGTGTTATAGGAGAATGTTAAAGATTACTTGAACAGATAGAGTAACAAATGAGGACGTTTATAGAAGGATAGGTGAGAAACCCTGTATGTGGAAATAATTAAAGATCAGGAGAGATAGAATGATAGGGCACCAGCTAAGACATGAGGAACTATTAGTAAGATCTTAGGTTATAGACTGCCAAATAAAAATAGGGTAGGAAAGCCTAGACAAAGCTAAATCTGTAACGGGCATTTTTATAGTTTAACCTTTTTACACTACCCAAATTTGTAAATACATTTCTGCAACTACTATCTCTTGTTTTATATTTATTAACTCGTGGGTATTACTTTAAAAGTAGATAAATTGAAGTTTGATTTTCATTAATAAATAAAGTGCAATGAATTGTAAATAGGATTATTCGTACTTATTGAAAGTGATAAACCGCGGTAATTAAGTATTAGATAAGATTGCGGCATTTCACGTTTTGTATGTTCCTTATGTTATTATACCAGTCTAGAGATAGTCGATACCCGGTTGGAATAACAACGATTGAGATAAGCGGACGAGGAGTTGTAGTTTGTTCGTTGTTTCTATATATCAATTACGTTAAAAATAGTGTGTGCTGTTTGCTTTTGAAAAGAGTCGGATTGCTTTAGTGATACGCGTAGCTTTACTAATTGTTCTTTTGTTGATTTTCTGTTGGAAAAAAAAGTGATAGAACTTGTTGACTCGACCTGCACGCGTGTTGTTTACGGAACATTTGACGGACCTGCTTAGTGTTTGCACGTGCTTTACTAATTGTTTTTTTTGTAGATTTATCTTTTTATATTTGAACTGTGTGTGCGATCTAGACTTCGTGGTCCTTTATGATACAGTTGTGATACTGTAGTTTCTGAATTTTCTAACCTCAAAGTATCTAAAATAGAACATTGCTTACGCAAATTTCGTTATTCAAAAACATTAGATTTTTCTTTGTTACCATAGGTAGCAAATAAAACACCTCACGTTACTGTTAGTTTAATGCATTACATCGTGCCTTGAAGGCCCGTGATTCTGGATTTTTGTTACCATTTTTTTTTTATTTGTGTTATAAAGTATTTCGAAATTATTGCCTCAGGAAATAGAAGTAACAAGAAATTTATTAATGCTACATAGTTCCATGAGCATGGTAATGTCTGCTGCTGGCACCAGTGGAATGCGTAGGTGTGATTGGTGTAAAGTGTAAGAAATTCTATCAACACCCTCACAATCAAGGGTGAAGTGCTTCGCTAGTGCAGGACCTCGTAAATCCCACACTTCAAATGCAAGGAAGCGTTCCTGAAGAACCTTTTGTAAGTTGAACTATTTCCTACTGGTTATTACTTTAAATATCTATTCGTTGCTTTACCATATGTTTGTGGTTCTGATACCTTTTACAATAGACTTGCATGCTATTTTAAAACAAAAAAAAAAGAAGGAAAGAAAAATCAATACTACTGAATTACTCATACCAATTGTGTCTTATCTATTTATCTTTTGTCAACATTTTGTCTGATTTATGTTTAATTGGTGTGTGAGGAAACGTTTCTGCTACTCCCCAATATTACCTCACTTTGTGCTAAAGATTTGTTATTTTGCTTTTAACGTTGTTGTATTATATAGATTATCCAAACAGTTTCTTTTTTTACATTCTACAAAGTACTGAACAATTTATACTTGATCCGTATGCTATGCTTTTTCTTTGTTTCAGGTTTACAGGACTAATTTGTTTTTCTTTCAGGTTTACTTTTATTGCAGGTACTGTTACTAACTCCTTACCGCCGCATACATCATAGGTCAGTCTGCTTTCTACAACCCCCCCCCTACTCTCCGATTGAGCCCGGTCATTTCTTTGACTTTCTTTGTGTTACGTAGCATAAATTTGGCGCCTAACGTGGCTGCCACGACGAAAAAACGTAACAGAGATTTTGGCGCCCAACGTGGGGCCACGAAAAAAAAAGACACATAGATTTTTGGCGCCCAACGTGGGGCTCGACTTATTTTTTTTTTGAGGGGCCCGATTTATTTTTTTTGAGGGGCTCGATTTTTTTAATTGGCTCGATTTTTGTAATTGGCTCGATTTTTTTTAGAGGGGCCCGACTTTTGTTTCGTGGCCCCACGTTGGTATTACAGCCCCACGTTGGGCGCCAAAAATCTATGTGACATTATTATCGGGGCAGCCACGTTGGTTCGTCAAATTTATACTACGCTGGCTCGTGGCCGTACGTAACACAAAGAAAACCAAAGAAAGGACCCGGCTCAATCGGAGAGTAGGGGGGTTGTAGAAAGCAGACCAACATATATAAGAAGAGGAACACTTTTTTATCTATGTGACGTTATTATCGGGGCAGCCACGTTGGTTCGTCAAATTTATGCTACGCTGGCTCGTGGCCGTACGTAACACAAAGAAAAACAAAGAAAGGACCCGGCTCAATCGGAGAGTAGGGGGGTTGTAGAAAGCAGACCAACATATAAGATACGCGGCTGTAAGGAATTAGTAACAGTACCTGCAATAGAAAAATTAGAATAGTAAACCTGAAAGAAAAACAAATTAGTCCTGCAAACCTGAAACAAAAAAAAAGCATAGCATACGGATCAAGTATAAATTGTTCAGTACTTTGTAGAATAAAAAAAAAACTGTTTAGATAATCTACATAATATAACAACGTTAAAAGCAATATAACAAATCTTTAGTACAAAGTGAGGTAATATTGGGGAGTAGCAGAAACGTTTCCTCACACACCAATTAGACATAAAGCAGATAAAATTTTAACAAAATATAAATAGGTAAACACAATTAATATGAGTAGTCCAGTAGTATTGATTTTTCTCTTTTTTTTTATTTAAAATAGCATGCAAGTCTATGGTAAAAGATCTCAGAACGCCAAAGGTATGCCAAAGCAACGGACAGGTATTTAAAGTAAAAACAAGTAGGAAATAGTTCAACTTACAGGAACGCTTCCTTGCATTTGAAGTGTGGGATTCACAAGGTCCTGCACTAGCAAAGCACTTCACCCTTTACTGGGAGGGTGCTGATGGAACTTATCACACGTTACCCTAATCACACCTACGTATTTCACTGGTGTTAGCAGCAGACATTATCACGCGTCGGAATTTGAATAAGATAGGGAGCTCTTTCTACCAACAGTGATCACGGAATTTTGTTCTTAGTCCAACATTATACAAGAATTAAACCCCTAGGAATATAATTGAATAGGTTATGATTACCAATTCAAACTCCGCGCCAACCACATAGACATTTAGAACGACCTCGTAAAAATGAAGATAGGTTCACAATAAAAAGAGCGATTTTGCAGATTTCACATTGGGTACCCCGAACGAGTAAATATTACTAATGCACAAAACCACTTTAAATACACATTATAAGCACTTTATAACAAATTAGATACCGTTCTTTGTATTTTATCACAGTTTATTTAGTGAAAAACGAGTTTGGCTTCAACAAACAACATCGCATTTTTCCACACTCTCTTCAAAGCAAACAGCAAACAGTAACTTTTACGTAATTCATTTATAGCAACGTAGAGCAAAACTACAACTCCTCATCTATTTTCATTCGTTTCAAAGCAAACAGCAAAACGTCTTCTCAACGTAAACAATCTATAGGAACGAAGCACGAAACTAACAACGTAACGTAATTAACATATAGGAACAAAGGACAAACTAGAACTGCTGTCTGTAGATATACAATGTAGTACCTCCGGGTGGAGCATTGGGGACGTGGCCGCAAGTATAGCGGCCCTAATTCAAATTATAATGTCTGTAGATATATCAATCGTTGTTATACCAACCGCGTATCGACTCTTATCTAGACTGGTATAATAACATAAGGAACATACAAAACGTGAAATGCCGCAATCTTATCTAATACTTAATTACCGCGGTTTATCACTTTCAACAAGTACAAATAATCATATTTACAATTCATTGCACTTTATTTATTAATGAAAATCAAACTTCAATTTATCTACTTTTAAAGTAATACCCACGAGTTAATAAATATAAAACAAGAGATAGTAGTTGCAGAAATGTATTTACAAATTTGGGTAGTGTAAAAAGGTTAAACTATAAAAATGCCCGTTACATATTAGTCAAATTATTAAAGATTTAGGTTGTGAAGGGTATATAAACCTTTTTAGACTAGTCAGAATAGAAAAGACTTTAGAGCAGCGTCAAACCGACCTTAAGTAAGCTCGAAAACAAAACAAAAATTTAATATATAAAAATCAGTTAACTAAATGTCACCATGACATAACTCACAAGTAGTTAGCGGTCTGGCATGTTGGTAGCGATTCATTGCTTAAGCCTACCATAACATATAGTTTAACACTTTTTCCTTTGTGGAGGGGATAACCAGGTAATATTTCATTTCCTTATAAATGGGAATCATGTAAACATGTTGCAGTTGTTTAACAACCATCAGGTTGCTAGTGTCTATGTAGAGCCAGGTAGATAGGAAAAAGATAGAAGGATATAGGAAGACCTAGTCCGAGCTATATTAGTCAAGTTATTAGAAATTTAGGTAGTGAAGGGTATGTACAACTTTTTAGATTAGCACAGAATAGAAAAGAATTTAGAGCTGCGTCAAACCAATTTTAAGTAAGTTTGAAAACAAAATGATAATGATTACAATTAAGATTCAGGTTAGAGGATCATATACTTTACAAGCAGGAAATTTAATATGTTACAGAAAATAGGAAATAAGCTTATTCTTTATTATTTTGGTAGTATGTATATTTTGTAATTAATGAATTCAAGGTAATATAACAACTCAAATAGATTTGTTCAGTGGGTCAGGTATTCAGGAACTTGTGTTTATATTTTAGCTATCTTTAGCTCTTCTAGCAAATTGTAGCCAAAGTTTGAGTAAATTATTGTCTAAAATTTATGTATTTTAGACAAATTTTTGGTTTTTGAGCAAGAAGTATCGAAAAATTGTAGTTGTGAAGACGGACGTTGGACATTTGGAGCCCAAACTTTAGTCACCAAAGAAGCAGTTACGATGCGCTTTACAAACACATACTAATTAAAAAAAAAACAAGGTTGCGTATAAGTGTATATGGAAAATTGGGAAGATTAAAGCAGTAGTAGGCATTGGTGTTTCGAGTAAATATTTGCTACTGGATTAGTGTGTGTCATACAAACACAAGCTAATTGAAAGGAATTAAAGATTGTAAGTCAGATTTGAGAATAATTATTGGAAACCGTAGTAGTACGAAAAGGTATAAACTGAATAAATCTTGACTCCTATTTGAATAACATTGTCATCTTATTCTTCTTAATCTTCTTTGGGAATGAAACCACTCATAGTTTTTAAAATCTATTTTATTTACGTTTCGATCCATGACTTAGGATCGTTGTCAAAATAATTTTGACAACGATCCTAGGTCATGGATCGAAACGTAAATATTATTTATTATTATACCACAACAAACATACAAGGAGTATTGTCATCTTAAATTTGATTACCATATACGTAACATCGTAATCTTAATCTGGTTCCAATACTTTTCTTTAGCTAACCATTTTTTAGCTAGCGGCATGATCCACTGGACCTCAACATCCCTGATCTAAACCACTGGACCTCAGCATCATTCCGTTGGACCATTATGACGCCACAAAATAGTCGCCAACCCCCGACCACTAACATAACAACTATCACTTTAACACATTTTGTTATCCGCCATTTTTCTTAAGCATCGAAAAAGTTGACCCAAGCAGGAATCAAACGAGGTATCTGCTTTTTTATGTAAAAACGTGGTAACATCGGTTATACCCACTCAGCCATAGAGCTATCACGGTTAGAGTGTTTTACTTGTGATACTGATGTGACGAAGAATAGTAATTGTTACGAATTTATTATACTGAATCGATCAAACAGTTATTTTTATAATACTTATACTTGTAATAAACAAAAGACAATTTTACACTATATTTATTGCCATACATTTATCTTTCTAAGTATTAAAAAATAGTGATTTACATAATTGTTTAGTCTCTATGTCGCACGTTTTCGTGTTTAATTTTAAATCGTTGTAAATTCGTAGTTGTAAATAAAATAGTAAAGCTGTCATCCCTTGTCCCGTTATATCCTGTTATAAAACCCTCCTTGTGCCTGTAGAAATTAAGTTGGACTAAAGGGGTAGTGATCGACACTTGCTCATAGACATCGAAGAGAAACGGTTGTTGGTTCGGTAAAGTGAGTTAAATCATTAGTGTTTCCGAATGTAATTTTATGGAAAAACCCTAAACAACTCAGTAATAGTGCGTACGTAGTACGTCCAGTAAATAGCCATACAGTCCACTTAGTTAAAGAGTAGAAATCACACTTAGAACAATAGAATACGACTGACGTAAATCGATATATAAAATTATAAGACCAGTCGCGCCTTAACAAAATGGCCTTCGTAAGTCGGATTATTTGATTAATTAATTAGTTTCAATTCATGCCGTTTCTTATTACAACTTTAATTTAATAATTGTCGTAGTTTTGATATGTATGGGCAGGTTGCAAGAAGGCTAACATCTTGTTTGCACATTTAATAGTAGAAACATTTAGGTATAACGGTAGATTTATAATAATTCCCGTTTTCTTTGTCGCAAGGATTAATGGTCGGTCGGTGTACTTTATGTAAACTTTCTAGAAATTTCGGATACTATATTTATGATGGTTGTATTTTAAATTCTTATTTTATTTTTCGTCGACTCAAGTTTGATACACCACTCGGGTCATTCAACTTATTGGATAGTATAACAAAGGAATTATTTTGTTGGTATTTATTTTGAATCATTAAACGTTATGTCGAGCAGCATTGCAATTAGTTGCATTTGTCGATTAATAATTTAATTTCGTAGATTAATTCGTTGTCGTAGCGTATTAAAGTGCGCGTTGTTTTTACGTTAATTTTTATTGTCGTTCATTAATCAAATATGATTATATCATTTGATAAAGCTATTCTTGAATCTAGGTTTATAGCAAAACGGTTGAATCATATATACAATAAGATTAATGAACCGGAAAATGTGTCGATTGCTATAATTAGAGCATCGATGAACAGTGTCGAGCAAATTGAAACTCATTTCAAATTTTTTTGCAAGGATATTTTCTTTGAATTTACGGTTCCTAGAGTGAAAATCGATGATTATATTTTAGATATTCGTATTGTTGCTGAACAATGTGAATTAGATCTCGTAGAAAAAAAAACCGCACGTGAAAAATATAAATAATCCTTTGTCGATAAATAGTGGTATTCGTTTGAAACACCTATCAGTTCGCGATTCTCCGGTTGTATTTCGGGCTTTGAAAGTTATTATACAATTTATAAGCAATCGATTCATTGTGACAGCCTGTTTTTGCATGTTATGCTGTCACTAAGCTAGTATATGCAAATAGTATTTTGGGATGATAGTATGGTTGCCTATAATCTTTAAGGTGTAGGTTTACATTCATTAATAAATATTACATTTGGGTAGAGATTATTATTTTATTTATTTAATAGTTAATTCTTAATAAGATTGTTTTGTAAATATTTTACTAATCATTAAAAGGATATACTTTCTCTTCTAAATTGTACAAATGTGCTAACATTGACAAATATGTTGGTTACAAAAATTCTTCGTAGAAGGTTTTCGTTATAATTAAATAGTTTAAATTCTTAAAGTTGTTATCCAAACGTTGTTTCTATTGTACAAATATATGTTTGTGTTTCGATGTATAAAATTGTGAATTGTTTGTAATTTTGAAAAGCATTGGAAGATCTAGAAAGATTTCAGTGATTAAGTGTTGAATGGTTTAATTATATACTCACGATTTAGAATAGGTATAATTTTGAATTAATTCTAAGCTTCTTAATTATCCAATTATTGTTTACGTCTATAGTAATTCAATTTCAAGGAATGTTTTGATATTAGTAAAGGTTTATGTCGATTTATCAGACAGCCAAACATGCGCAGTTGTGTTCCTGACTCATCATTTGAATATTCTTAACAGGGACGTACTGTTTCACAAAGTTACTTACATTTTCAAATAGATTTATATATTTGTTTAGTGTTTTGATGTTTATTCCATTAAATTCTTCATTGATATATATTGTTTTCTAAGGGTACATGCTTGTGTGATTCTTAAAACCATATTTACAGATCTTCGAGCGTTACTTTGTTAAGTTCTGCACGCCTATGTAGTTGATTATCTATCATTCAGTTTTTGTAGATTAAAGTCTTTTATAATTGAAAACAACAGAGCATCTTCCTCTTTTCAAATCAGCTCTTCAGACAGTTTGGACAAAATGGAATAATAGGCAAATTTCTGAAACTTTAAAAGTATTTTGAATTTTATACTTAACCAGCTTAGTAGTTGGAATTTGTTTCAGAAAAGCCATTATACCGATTGTTATATTTGGTTAATCAGCAGTGTGCTGGAAATTGTTATTCACTTTGGTCTACACGTGCAAGCACTGTAAGTATTATCACGTTTTTTACCTTAAAACTAATTACCTATCATAAGTACCATTTTTTTTGTATTCTTTCGTTAGTTTTGTATTAGTACATTTTGACCTGTGCTTTATCTCAACGTATTTGAATTTTAATCGATCTTTCACACTTTACGTCACCTTATTTTGGAGGATCTTTGTTTTGGATTTTTTACACTTTTGGATGCGTTACTTACAACCCACGATACACCCTTTAGTGTCATCTTGTGCGTTGACTGTTGGGAATTGGATTCCATTCGAGAGGTTAGATCTAGGAAAGAGTATGACGATGAAAATGAATATCACTTCTTGTTTCTCCACCTTCCTATGTTCCCGAGACAACTCGAGGTATTAGATTAACGACCAGGGTTATGCCTGTGGGATAAGATGCTAATGGTACCTTTTCCAAGGTTGAGTGTCGTTCCTTCAAAAAAGAGAATATTTGTGTTGATTATCTATTGTCCGCCATTTGTGTTACATGTGTACTTATTTGTTTAAATTTTAGCATATGTTGAACCAGCTGCATGCATTTGGATCACATTAGAGTATTGTCAATTAACCTTGAATAAGAAAAAAGAATGAAGTAATATTGGATCAGTTAGAACAAGTGAATAGATGATTATTTGGGTTACTTCACGTGTGTCTTATTTCCTGATATTAATAGTTACAGTTTGCCGATGAACCCTTGCTGAACCAGATGTCTCACCTGCTCTCGCCTTTGGACTAGGAACCATTAGGTAATACAGCTAGCACTGGCCAGGGGTAAGTACACCAAGTTGATCTCTTTCATTAGCTTAAGGTGATACCTTGTGAAATGTTCAGAGGTGTTAACATTAGTATTATAAAGTTGTATACATTTAAACGATCAGGTAATTACCATTATAGAATTACCGTCATATCATGATAATGTCAGCTTGTCCTCAGTGGGAAAATTTTGCTCTCTTGTAAGTACACTAAATGATTCGTCGTGTGCGTTACTAAAACATTTGCCATTAAACGATTGTGCATACAATAAAGCCTATAAAATTATTACTAATCGTTTTCAGTCAGAGGGGTTATTACTTTCGACATATTTTAATGCTCTCGAAATATGCCCTGAGGTAAGTTCCTCAGACTCGCACACGGAACTCCGGCAATTAATTAGTTGTTTTGATGAAAATATATTTGCGTTAAAGCAGATGAAAATAGATCTATTAGATTTCATGTTGTTTAATCTGTTATCGAAAAAATTAGAAACAAATGTTTTAAAGCGTTTCAAATTAGAAAATAGTGGACAAGAATCCCTTGTTCAAAGATGTAAGGTCGTGTATTGGAAAACAATGTAAAGTATTGGAAATAAATGACATTGCTTCAGGAACATGCTTAAAATCTCGAGATTTTGTGAAACAAGAGGAAAAAGAAAAGTTCGTTAGCACTACGGCTAAAACTTCTTTAGTTGGTACTACCAATGATGGTAAAAATTGTAGTCTGTGTCCAGCTGAGCATCCTATTTATAGATGTAAGCAATTTCTTGATAAAATCACTCAAGAAAGATTCTAGGTGGTAAAGGTTAAAAACCTCTGTACTAAATGTTTAAATACTTCACATTCGGTTAAAAATTGTAAGTTGGATTGGTTGTGTAGAAAATGTCAACAGTCACACAATTCGTTGATTCACATCGATAAACGAAAAAAATTGGTGTCTCCACGGAGACAAATTCATCGTCAAAGGTCAGCGTCTCCTCGGAGAGCGGCGCCTAGACATGCTTCTACTAGTAGTCCTAGTGAAGGCAATTTGTTGTCGGCGGTTGTGCATGAACAACCTGCCACTATCTCGTTAATTTCGACGTCTTTAAAACATACAACCACGCTATTAGCTACGGCAATGGTGTCGGTGCTTGATTATACAGAAATTATTGCAACCTCTTCGAATAATTCTATATAACGGATCCATGAAAAGTTTTATGACTGAATGGTGCCGTCAGGAATTAGGTTTAAAAAAACGGAGAACCAACGTCACTGTTCAAGGACTTTGATTAAATTCGCCGTTGGTGTCTGGTACACTATCGTATGCAGTCACCACCTCGAGGGCAAGGTCTCTAAGATATGAATTTGATTGTTATATTTTATCTAACATTTGTAATCAATTACCTTTGTCGTCTATAGGGGTCAAGTAATGGTCGAATACTCGAGGTTTGGCCTTAGCTGATCCTAATTTTAATATTCCTGATAAGATTGACATGCTGCTCGGATCGGAAATCTTTGCTCAGGTTTTGTTGAACAAATTTTGATGTGGTGTCGCTAACGAACCAGTTCCTATTAAAACAACCTTTGGCTCGGTGTTAACGAGAAAGGTTGATTCCCCGAATAATTCTATTACGTCGTTGCGTGCTTTTGTTGAGCCCTTAGACAGCGACAGTCGTCGATTTTGTGAATTAGAAAATATTCCTTTCAAGAAACATGTTTCTCATGTAGAAGAAAGGTGTGAGTAGTTATGCTACGCTAGATTGGAAACAAAAATTACCGCTTAAATACAAAATTGCTTTTGGAAAGCCCACCCGCGTAAAATAAAATGCGGGCGAAACGCTGGGCGCTCCCGTGCCTTTGTTGATTGATAGTTTGCTTAAAGATGAATATGTAATGGGGCTCCTTAGGCCTTTGCCTTCGTCATCGTGGGGGCGCAGCGCCGGCCAGGTGTTTTTGTTGTCAGATAGTATGGTGAATGAGGCTTCACCCTCGTGGAGTCGCTTGTGTCTTTGCTTAATGAGGAACGGGGCTCCTTAGGGCTTCCCTCCCCTCGTTTTTTATTCTCGTCGCATTAGTTAATTGAAGAGAGAGATTTTTAGGTTAAGCAAAAAATAAGAAAAACGTGGTGGAAGACGTTACACATTCTCAAAATGATGAATGCGGAATGGGGCTCCCTCGCGTGTCCTGAACGAGGCGGTGTCCCTTATGTAATTAACTACTTCTGAAATTTTTAAGAATTTTTTTGCAGTACTAGGGCTTCGCTCTCGAGAGCTTTAAGTATTATTTTTGTATTAAATATTATAGATTAGCGGAATTATTCGACTCGACGTTAAAAGACCTAATCACTTTGTTTCCTATGACATAGAAAAAATAGTTGGTATGTTTTTTTAATTATTGCTTGTCTAAACATTAACTAAAAATAAATTGAAGTGCTAAGTTTACTGACAATTAGCATAAAAACAATACTGAACCAAATCGTTTTAACCAACCAGAGTCATATTGGTATGTTAAAATCAGTGCCTCCAAAAACAGTATACAAAGACTTAAAAAGGACTGTTATTAAAATGTTTAATAGCGCAGATATTTATGAAGTTAGTATCAAATTTTTTAAGTCTGTACTACTAGAAAATGATTCTGATAAGTATGTACCGAAGTAATTGGAAAAGTTGATTAACCACCGCAACGATCCAACTAAAATAGATTTAATGTATGTAAAAGAAAACATCAGTCCAATAATGTATTCCCGTTTTCTAGCAGGCTACCTATACATATTTCAGGATATTAGATGGGATCATCTTTTGGGTACTGTTTTAATAACGGCTGAAGAGGAGATACTCCATAAGTGGGATTTTACAAATCTTCTGTCCGAGGAGCAATACATGTGCTTAATGTATATTCCAACATATCGTTCATCTGAGATGAATCGATAAGTTTTGGTAGCGACGTTACTGGCAATTCTTCGCTACAACGCACTAACCAGGAAGGCCCTGTTCTTCATAATGGATGATGTACCAACTCTGAAGCCAAAAGTCCACGTGAGGCAGAATCCGCAGGGTTATCCTAGGACTTAACATGAAACCACGAAGATGGAGGTATTCTTTCTTGAATATGCAAAATGCGATTGCTAACAAATGTCTTTCACTTATGCGAAGAAGACCGAATCCAAGACAAAACAACAGTGAAATATGACCACGCAAATATACTACTAAATGTTAAACTATCTGTATAAGTATCTTTGACGAAATCTACTAAATCTGCCAAGAGCACGGCAGCACACAATTCGAAGCGGGGCAATGAAACGCGATTAGTAGGGGCAACCTTCGATTTGGCGCATACTAATGACATGGCAATATTACCTTCTAAATCAAACGAACGAAAATAGACGACAGCTGCATATCTGGCTTCAGAAGCATCACACAACCCATCCGACTCCACCTGACAATTTATCCAAAAAATGTTTTCATTTTTCTACGACTTCGAATGGCGGCTCTTGGTCCCAACCGTGGCCTAAAAACCAAAGATCTTGATCTAACCGTTTAGTGAAAAGTACTGACGGCGCTATCAAACCGACAGGATCAAAACATTTTGAGAGAGCTGACAAAATATAACGGTTAGTGCAAGTACGCTCTTCAGCATTTAAGTTGTATAAAAATACATCTGTAAGAGCGCGCAACGAAAGACCCAAAATTTTTATTGAACCACTATCTTTATCTTGCTTCCGAACCGGACTGGGCAAGAAAAGTAAAAAAAGTAATCATAGCAAAAGTCTTAAGAGTTTTACTTGTAGTTAACTTCCTCCCCTGAGATCAGTTTTTTGTAAACTACGCAGCCCTTAAAGGTCGATGTTAGTTACGCCAAAGTATTTTTTATTTTTATACCCTGCAGTACACTTACCGTTTATATCTCATTGGAAAAGGGGACGGTGCAACGTTTTTATTTAAGTGATTGTAATGTTAAATATCAAATTTAAATTTTAATGTTAAAGGAACATAAAATATCAAACTGCGGTTTCGCATTAGTAGTAGGATGAGGCCGATCCTGGCGCAGCGCCCCTGCCGTCGCGCCACACAAAATGCCATAAAGAGGGATGGAGCTCCAACCTGAGGATCCTCCGGGTGGACTTCATCGACGCAACGCCAACGAGCTAACCTAGGTTAGCTCTACTGTTTTGTAAATTATTTTTACTCCCATCACTCCTACCCGAAAATCGGTCATTTAACCCTTAAAATTTTCGAACTACCTTTCGGTGCCTATGGGCTATGCACTTTTGTATTTCCGCCTTTTTAATTTTTTATTTCAAGATCAACTCTTATGGAGTTACAACTCCAATTTTATAACTTTTTATTTATAAACATTTTCTTAAAGCGTAAAGTATTGGATATTCTCAAATTTTCTTGAGAGGCCAGACCCGACATTGATTTTATTCTAGGACCAACCCTTACAAACCCCAAACCATAGTTTTATAACTCTTTTATCTATAAACCTTTCTTTAACGCGTAAAGTATTGGCAGGTCTAAAATTTTTCTGGGGTCCCAATCGAACATTACTCTTATCGAAGGACCAACCCTTACAACCCCCAAACTCCAATTTTATTATTTCTTTATTTATAAATATTTCCTTTACGCGTAAGGTAAATAATATGCATAAATTCTCTTGGAAGTGCAAACCCGCCATTGCGTTTAGTCTAGATCCAACCCTTACAACCTCCAAACCCCAATTTTATAACTATTTTATTTATACACATTTTCTAACCGCATAAAGTATTGGATGGTCTAAAATTTTCTTGGACGTCCCAGTACAACAACCCCCAAACTACAATTTTATAATTTGTTTATTTATAAACATCTTTTTAACCCGTAAAGTATTTGATAAGCTCAAATTTTTTTGGAAATCCAAACCCCTACATTGCTTTTAGTCTAGGACCAACCCTTACAAACCCAACACTCTAATTTTATAACTTTTTATTTATTAAAATTTCCTTAATGCGTGAAGTATTGGATGGCCTAAAATTTTTTTGGAAGCCCAAACCCATTATTTTTATTTTAGGACCAACCCCTAGTCAAGTTACAACCCCAAACCCCAGTTTTATATCTTTGTTATTTATAATATTTTCCTAACGCTTAACCTATTGGATATGCTCAAATTTTCGTAAAAGTTTCAATCGGACATTACTTTTGTTTTAGGGCCAACCATTACAACACCCAAACCACAATTTTATAACTTTTTTATTTATTGACGTTTTCTAAAAGCGTAGGTAAGACATCGGATATGCTTAAACTTTCTTGAAGGTTTCAATTCGACATTACTTTTAATCTGGCACCAACCCTTACAGCAGTGGCGTAACTACACCCCTGCCAGCCCCCGCTATGCGGGGGGGCCCCAAGTGCAAGAAGGCCCAAACGATAATAAACTCAACTTATTCATCTTCAACGTATTTGGCAGGTAAGAAACGGTCAAGAAAATATTGCAGATAATTCAGAAACCGCAGGTTAACGAACGTTTTCTTGATGTTACTACTAGGAACTGCTGAAATACAAGAAATAATAATTAAGATAAATACTGAACACCACCTGCAGCCTGCATCCTTTCTTCTTTCTATCCGTTCTGTCCTATTTTGTAAGGGTTAATAAACAGATGAAAGAGACTGTAAACTTTAATAACAAAGATGTCTATATTATTCTTAAGTGATAAGTTGTATAAAGCATTATTAAACGACGTATAGTAGGGTTAGTTTGGTTTGTGGGATTTTAAATAGGAATAAAAGGGCTATTGTCTGTACAGTACAGATTCACAGGATGGCAGGTAGCTTAGTAACCTTCGCTTTCTAGAAATATAATACTAGAAAGAAATTCATTTTGTGGTTTCTAGTCAGCTGGTTGCAACGTATTTGCATTAGCTGCATTATATATAACGGAAAGGAAGTAAAAAAGCATTCCAGTACGTTTTACTCAATAGTGTTGTGTTCGTATTACAGGAGGTCTTTCATATTTAAACGTAAGTATTTATATCTATTTTTATTAAACTACTATTGATTTGATCATAGTTGAAGTCGCGCTGAGAAATACATATAAATAAATCTTTAAGCATTCAATAAAAATCATTTATATTTTGTTAATTAAAGCATTTAAAGCAAAGTATGTATGTGTTATTTGTAATTTCAAAAGGCTTTTAAATAATTATTACTTATCTAATTACATTATAATTAATTTCATTCAAAATTGAAATAAGTAAGGAAAATAGGAACCACCCCTCATTCCACCAGTTCCCTACATTACGCAAAAGTTTTTTCAAACCTTTTCACTTCGAGATAAATATTTAAAATTTTTCTTTGAATAAAGCCATTTCCACACGAAAACCTTTTTAGATTTTTCTGCAAATTTGGACCAAATAGTTTTCTTAAGCATTTTTTATTTCGAATAACCTTCTTGTTTGTCAATTAATTAGAATTTTCAGCACCCAAATTTAGGATTTTCAATTACCATCCAATGAGCCCCATTTAGATTTCTTACCAAACCTTCAACCGTCCATAAATTTTTTAGTCAGATACACTGTTACTGAATTTTATGAATCAACGCAACGTTTAAATCGGACCACGCCCTAATATACTTTAGCTAAACCTTAATTGCCTTTACATATATTTAACCTTTTAAAACCTTTTGCTACCCAAGATATCTTTAACCAACCAAAATAAGAAACAAAAGTTTATAATTTATTTACCAATTTCATTTAATTAACATTCATTTTACAAATAGATTCTTTAGCCGAAGTTACTTAACAAAAAATTATGTTTAAAGACCGTAACAAATGAGATTATTAAACACAAACGTGTTTTCGCAATAAGACTATTTTGTTAACAATTGTTCCCAACGACACCACGTGAGTAAACACATCGCGGGAACAAAGAATTTAATAAAGCAGAAATTATGTCGGAACGCTACTGTAAAATATATAGAGCAAATAAATTATTCCCTGAATGTGTTTTCAATTGCAATAACTGACTATACAATCACTTATGAATTTTAAATTACAC
Source organism: Platerodrilus igneus (assembly GCA_036346225.1). NCBI lineage: Eukaryota > Metazoa > Arthropoda > Insecta > Coleoptera > Lycidae > Platerodrilus > Platerodrilus igneus. The sequence continues at coordinate 15,738,312 of JARFIW010000858.1, forward strand.
TTTATTTAACTAAGTTACTTTAAACAAGAAATTACCGCATCCAAAATTCCAATGCATGCTTAACAATAATGTAGAAATGGCAAGGTCGACTTTTGATGTCCAATGTAATGTGTTTTAAATATCTAAAAAGCAGCGCATGATTTGCTGGTATGAAATCTATGGAATTTCTCCTGTAATGAAAGAAGAATGCATTCGTAATTGAAAATGCATGCTACAACTTTCGCTAGATACCAGCCATGTATGTTAATTAGAAATTTTGTGATGACATCATTAACTACCTAAATTCCAGAATTAACAAAATGTAATAAACCAGATTAAGTACTGAAAGTAACTCGTAATCCAACAAATATTCTAGATTTCTTAACGAACATTTGAATACTGTTTTATAATTTCTTTTCTTGGACTTTCTATTAATTATGTTGAGAATATGTTTCAATGACGCGCATTTCAAATCGAGATATAATTGTTTGTAGATTACCAATACCACGAGGTGCTGAAAAGTGCGTATTTACGGAAAATACAAACCTCATTTAGTAGTATAATTAACGGAGCTTAACAGTGGACGATGTTACACCACGACATTAAATGGCGTGCTTGAATATTTTCTTTGAAACAATCGAAGATTGCCGAAGACACTCGAAGAGTGCACAAACGTCACTAAACCACAATTAATAATCGCCTTTATAGGTTTAACATTTTACCATTACCAATGACTTTAATTTCTTATTGGAGAATCCTTATTCTCCACGCACTGCTACGTAGTTGCATGTCCATTCCTTTTGAGTATATGCTCGTTATAGGTTGTAAGACCCTCGGTTTTACTTAACTACACTTTGTGAGATCCTTTAATCTTTTTTAATCGTGTCCTTCTCGCGTACAATACAGTAGGACTTAGCCTTACTACCTACAAATTCCAACACCAAGTCACCGTAAAACTCGTCTTTAAATTTCCCACAACTTTGTTAACATGCGGTATATTGTGTTTATTATTTCCGCGTACACCACTTTAAACCTAAAAATAAAAACAGGATAGTTTAATACGTCTATTAATAATTTATGGTAATGTTGGCGATACAAATATGTAAAACAAACTTTATCAGAAATATGTTTTAATAGAATACTACACGTATTGATAACATCTATAAACCGCTGTGGTAACCAGAGTCTGGCGAATCTGGGATAGCCAAATCTACAAACATTTGCGCAAGCTGATGCACTGCACGCATTCTTTCGAATCACATTATTTCACAACTTCAGCATGTTACAGCTGTCACGACACAGGCCACCATCTCATCCCATTGCCCAGCCAGTCTGAGCAATTGATTCCACGAAGCAATTTCTTCCAACGAGAAACACGTCACACCACCAACAAACACTGATGACAAAAAAAACCAACCCAATTTGGGGGAATGGAAATTCCCAACCCAGGGATTGTAACCCGGTCGATCACCCCACAAGAAAACCATCAAATATTTAATCAAACCGATGAACGACCACCACTGGAACAGCCGCCATGCCGAGCGCGCGCAAGGGCCCGACCGGAAAGCGACGGCATAGGGTTTTTGCGTTAATCATCAACGCCATTTTAAAAAATTATTTCAGCAGCATTTTTAATATCGGCAAGATCAATTTTCCTCAGGTTTTTCCCAAGACCACGATTTGCAGAAGCACCGCATATAATTCTTTTTAAATCTCGTTTCTGGATAAACCCCTGGTAACCCATAAAATTTTCCTGGCACGAACATCAGGTCTTTCGTTCAACAAAGACCTATTGCCATCGCAAACACCTGCATTTTATTTGATTTAGTCGATAACAGAGTTAAACCGCAAAATATTTATGGTTGACCACAATGTAACCACAATTAAACCAGCACATACGGCACGACCCAGATGGTTGATAATTTTAAATGTTCAACATGAAAGTTTCAAATGATATCATTGCGCTGACATTGTGATGACGACGTCGACCACACATCAGCACTTTCCACACATTACGTATACACTGATTATACGAATTACGCGACAACATATTTTTCATGCACGAATGCAAAGTTCATTTAGTTTGTTGAAACGTCGTTTAGTAATCATTACGACCAGTCTGGTTTGTACTCGTGAGATCATCGACAAAGAAGCAGTTCAGTTTGAATTGCAAACGCAGAAGAAATTATTACGCATATCAAATCAATCAATCACTTTTCAGAACGAACATCTCAGTTGCGCGCAGTGCTGACCGATGATGCCAAAACACACAGGCACATCGAGATGGTTTATTTCGAGGAACACAGACACGAGAACAATCGATTTGAAAACATCGATCGCAGCGACAAACGAACACGTCACCGTTGAACGAACCGTCATTTGAAAACACACACACTTCGTTCAAACATCGACATTTCACGCATCTAGATTTGCCGATTTCGCAGAGCGCATTGATCCCTCAGTTGCATATCACACATACGCACCATGAGCAGCAAACAGATATCGACAATCCGACGTTTAATTATTGAAGATGATGACAGATGAATTACGATATTACCAGCGAATTCACTTTGGGTACAGATCAGCTCAACCATGCTACTTTAAAGACCACGGAAAGCCACAGATTCGTCAGATGTCGCACGGAAAGATATGAACACGACCGCGCATCGACGACAGCAAATACAGTGACAGATAAACACCAGATCTTCTGAAAACAGATTTGAAAACGTTGAGCAACAGCCATTCCACGAGCGATGATTTGCCGAAGACCGATTTGCAACACCCAATCAACTTTGTTTCATACGTTTCAACGCAGTACCAACAGTCAGATGTCAATATGAGTTTTAATAAAACGATCGATTATCATTTCAAAACGTTTAACACCTTTAATATCTCACTGTATATACCTTTATAACCAGACACCATTTCATTACGTGAACATGAACACGCCATCGTACTATTTATAAAGTTAGGCAAGCATCAACAATCCATCATTCATTTCATGATACAGTGGTGGTTAATTATTTTAAACCACACAGATATTCCATTTGACCTCAACAGTTTAAACCTCATCTCCTCGATTATCTCATCCATACCGGATCTGCAGCACAGCAGTCTGATGCACTGACACATTTTTCTTCAGCGTCGCATCCGCCACTGTATTGCGAAACTTCGAGCATACAGCCATATTGCAACCGTCTAATTCACGCGAACAGTCCTTACGAGTACTGCATCAGCCGATACACGATTGTCAGAGCAACAGAATGTATCATGAACTCATCACATTCCCAAACAAATGGACTTTAAAATAACTTGTTAGATCTTCAGCCCGATAAACGATTATAATTGATCATCTTTGAATCTTCACACATTTCAACTGCATTTAATGTCAACTAATAAATTCAAATTTGTCAATTACATGCTTGCACGTCTGCAAAGATCAATCAACAGATTCCAATCTTTTAACAGCCTTGCTGTTTAACCTTGTTTGGTAGATTTCCCTTTCTCAGACAGAATCGGAAATGAGTTTCAATCATTTAAGTATTTTGTAAGAAAGATGTCTCCTTGTAAAAAAACGAATTTCAGATTGTTAAAATGTAGCTACGATTAACAGCATACATAGTTATTTCAAACCAGAATTTGAACGCCTTCATTAATTATACATGTTTCTAGATGACCTATTTCAACATCGTCACAATCTTTATGGCGTAGCAAAAAAACGAAAGGCACATGATGTTATTCAGGGACATCAGCAATGCCAGGGACATTAACGAAACGGTCATCCAAGTACGTTAACCCAGCGTCAGCCTGACAGCAAACACGATCTGTCGACACACCACAATCGGGCACATTTCAGGGCACCATTCACCATGGTCACCACGCATGGGTAATCACTATCGACGCAGATCACAACTGACACGCATTCCAACCGTATGCAACAAAGTAAGTTTCACAACAAGTCAATTCGACCGTTGAAACTAAATGGATGTTATGACGTTTTATCAGTGGCAATATCTGTTGAACCGAACAGCGCATGTTCGATGACGACCGATGGTCACCGGCACGCAAGACACGGCTTTCAGTTTCTCATATCAGCCTGGCATAAAATTACAATGTTTTGTCGAACACTGTACGTCGCTCAACAAAATGGATCCAGGTCATGTGACAGTGTGACACGGAGCGCGGAGGCACGCACGAGTTCTCATTACACACACACATAGTTTTTCCATTAAAACGCGTGACCAGGTTGATAGCGCACAGGTTAGCCGCGCCGCGGCGCCGACCCAACCTATTAATTTTTCCTTTTATCTAACCTAGGTCCACACTTGGTTTTTAATGGAAAAACTCATTAAAAAGCAATTAGTGCTAATGTGTTTTTAATGAGAAAACTCATTAAAAGCAATTACCCTCCACCCTACTTTGTCCTTCTCCCTCCTTTCGCATCCGTACGACATACATCCAAACTATATCCAACATACACCTGAGATATCTCCATTTTGAATATTTTGGGGCTTGACAAAATTTTTAGTAGTTCGGACTTAGAAAAATTTTAACATAAATTTGTAAATTTTATACCAAGGCCTCTAACTCGAAACTGATATAGCTACCAAAATTTACAAAGCCAGTTATTACGACTACATGGTGGTCAGACAGCCCCAACCCCACTTACTGGAGTCGGAGCTACACCAATTCGCATCGATTCATCAACTTAATTGCACTGTTTCTCGGTTCAACCAGATATGGTACCACTGTAATGATAAAACTTAGTCATAACATCCATTTTAAGTTTCAAAGACAATTTTTTTAAAATTGGTTGTTACGTATAACTTTTGTGATATTGCAATAATATTAAACTATTTCTTTATTTGCATAATCGGATTTAGGTCTGATTGTGGGGTATTAATGGCAAAGTTCCTTGAATTTATCTGCATCAGAATAGGGTGAAATTACCCCATAGGGTAAAATTGCCTCATAGGGTGAAATTGCCCCATAGAGTGAAATTGCCCCATAGAGTGAAATTGCCCCATAGGGTGAAATTGCCCCATAAGGTGAAAGTGTCTCCGACAAAAGATCATTGATTTCCTTTTACTTATGTCAAACTTACGCTAGACCTTAAAACATAGACTCTGAGATGACGCCAATGTAATCGCATTATGGAAACAGGGTCACACAAACTTTCACCATATTTTTCTTGACCATATAAGTGGCGACATGTCATATCCAAAATTTAAAGAAATGTGCTTGCAGTGTTGGGGTGACTGATACATAGTTTTATTACTATTGTAAAAGATTTTGATTTGGAAAAGGGGGCGATATAGTAAAATTTTTGAGGAGTATATAAATATAGAAGAAGGCGTTCAATGGTTAGCCCCAATCCGAAGTTTCATGGTGACGAACGTTAAAGATTTAATTGTAAATAAACGTAAGCTTCATTTTATGCAGGATTCCGTACGAAAGAACTTTGTGGTATACAAAAAGGGAGACACTACATCTCTACAAAAATTGAAGAGGTGTACAAACAATTGATTAAACCTTTGCAAATCACCGATTCCTAGTCACAAGGAATAGCGGAAAGAATCCTCACACGTACAACAAGGGTTAAACTTGAAAACAAAGGCTAGTTTTTTAAAAAAGATTAAGTCACCAGTTGACGACGAGTCTGTGCAATCTTTATTATACGGACGTGATAGCTAGAGACTAATACGAAAATATATACAAGTCGGTTTATAGAGTAAAGTGTAACCCCAATTGATACGCATAGTTTAGAAAAGTGTGTAGGAAGTTGATTCAGAAAACAGTGACACAACCTAAAATAATAACGTTTATCCGGAGGCTAGAGGTCTAACAAGAGTTATAATTATTTTAAAGTCCTTAGCATTTTGTTTAGGAATGTAATAGATTAATTCATAGAATACATTCCCTACCTGTTGCTTCGTACGTACACAAATCGGGTGCAATCGGTACATATCCGAATAGGAGTAGCTCATATAAAAGGACTGTTCGCGTAGAAGTTATTATTTGTTGATTGTACGGTTTAAAGAGACAATATAATAAACATGTATAAAAACTTTGGAGAGGTTATTCGAAGATTTCGCAATGCTCTACGAGTAAAAAGCAGAATGTGGGCAACGCTGATAGAAGGAGAAAATGTCTTATGTGTCAGTCATACGAGGCAGCAATACAGCACTGTACTGCAGTGTTATCAATGCCTGAGGATCTGGATGATTTTATGGAAATAATCGAGGAGATGGGGTTTATAAACTGTTGGCAGATATTCAAATGGAATATATACTAAATTGTAAGTTTTAAAATAAAAATTTAACCACCACAACTGTTATCATAAGAAATGAATGATGTGAATTTAGAAATTATTTTTGTATATATTAGCTTGCTTACGTTTTAAAATATAAAGCATACATTGGCATTGTTTAATTTTTCAAATGTTCACGTAACTGAAATGGGTATCTAAGTAATTATAAAAAGAATTATAACAAAGATGTGTATTATTTATTAAAAGGGTGTTATAAACGTTTTACAAAATTATTAATCAGAATCGTTTTATTTAAAACTATAACATAATTTTATTGACATCTATTAATATCTGTAGTTGAAATACAACAATTTAGAAACGTATAAGAAAACAAAAGTGTAATTAATAGTGTTACAAAATTTTCAGTCTTCGGCTTAAAATTTAAACATCGCTCGTAAATGCGTGGAATGGAAAACTGTTGTATTCTTCCATATACTCAACTTGTTTACAAATACTGTTTTCAAACAATCTTGGGTAGGTTCTTATAAATTGCATAATATGACCCCAATATCACTATTACTGTATTTGCTTTTAATTACGTCATGTGCGAGATTCTGTGGAATATCATTCCTATTATATCTTTCCATTGCGACATCTAACAGAAACAGATCTATATTAGAGTACCTTTTTCCGTTAGTTCTTTAAAGTATTAGCATGGTTGAGAACGATCTGTGATACCCCTAAAAGTGCTCTAAAGTTCCTTTGGTAAATATCATATAATTCCCATCAAATGTCATCATCTTCACTAAACAATTTTATTTAAATAAAACGCAAGTTGTCGAATTTGCATATCTGATTTTGCATGCCAACTTCCATAGTGCGTATAATGTGTGAAGATTTGATATAAACTTCCTAAATACGTTGAGGATACATCAAGTACGCTCTGCGAAATGGTGTCAACAAATCTAAAAATTATTTTGTAATCGTCGAATGGGTTCAGACCCACAATTATGATTTTGGAAGAAGATTTTGTTATGGTGTATGGTTTTCAAATAGTAACTTGGTTCGTTCTAACTGAATTGCGGTGTTTATACGTTCTTTATGCGCTGCGGTCGATTGGTTTTCCAAATCCTTAATTTGTTCCCACTCATTGGCTGTAATTTTTAGTTCCTCCTGGAAATAAACCATCTCGATGTGCCTTTCGTTGTGTTTTTTATGGCATCACATCCAGTAAAACATTTTCGCACACACTGCACGCAATACTTAAGATGTTCATTCTAGAAAAAATTGTTGATTAACAGTTTTGAATTATACATGTAAATATTAATTTCTTCTACGTTTGCAAAATTCAAACTAAGACTTACTCTTCTTTGTCGATAGTCCTCACACGAAATTTTAAACCAAAGACTGAAAATTCAGTATTACTATTAATTACACTATAAACGACTTTACGCTTTACAAAATAAACTTAAAATGAACTTTGGCATCATTTCCGTATTTATGTACATAGAGAAAGTATAAGTATAATTTGTCCTTACATTAACCCAATTTAAATCAAATTATAGAATGTGTATTCCCGCATATTAACTAGAATTGTGGAAAGTGCTTTTATTAAATTATTAGTCAGACGTCATCGACAAACAATGCAAGGCTAATGATCATACATTTCACCAAATTTATTTAGAATTTACGTCTTATGTTGAACTACATTTAAAATAAATTATCCAACCACTTTCTAGGTCACCGTGCAGAATTAATGTATGTATTATACCTTTTGGTTTAATCATTTGTATGTGGATTTACTAATTGAAAATTTTAACAATTCTAACCACTAATAAATATTTTTGAAGTTTAACTCTATTATCGAGCTAAATCTAAATAAAATGCAAAGGTGTTTTGTTGATAGGTTTTTGAATATTAATACAATATATACAGGTCTTTGTTGGAACTATTTTTAAAAGACCTGATAATTAATTTCAATTACCCAGGAAAATTCTATACTAATTTTATGGGTTACACCAGGGGTTTATCTCAAAAGACAGAGCGATACGGTTTAGAAATAGATTAAAGATGAATTATATACGGTGCTTGCAAAAGGTTAATCTGCAAATCAGTAAGGGTCATTCGATTTTGAAAAAATTCCGAGGGATTTGAGAACCTGAGGAAAACACAATAATAATTGAAATCTTACACGATGGTATATTAAAAATACTGCTAAGAGTAATTTTGTTTAATAATTCTAAAATGGCGTTGGTGGTTAAATACATACAGGTAAAACCCACTATAAACAATTATACACGTCACTTTTCCAGTCAAGACTTGCATATAACGCCAACTAATATAATAAGAGCTGCGCACGCTCGACCATCGGCATAAAAGGCGAGAGCTATGTTCCAGTGCATTAGTCGTCAAAGTATCATCGAGTTTGATTAAAATTATAAATTAAAGATGGATTTTTCTTGTGTTAACGTTACAAGTGATGCGAGTACCACAATTAAATATCAACCAACTAGTTGGTAAGTCAACCTATAGGTTAGGCGAATTTCCTCCAAATTATCACCACCATATATTAGAAGTTGGTTTTGATTTATATGGTGGTCTTCAACCTGTCATCCAAGTGATTTGCTGTAGTGGTATGTGTGCTGATTCTACGATAACATTCTCTTACTTCGATTGGAAGAAATTGTGTACTTTTCAAGTGGAATTTCAAATTCACCAATTTGCTCAAGACTCAAAACAAGTACGATTAAATGGTCTGACTACTGGAAACGATGTTGTTGACATACAATTGGATCAAGATTTCAAATTGCAGCTGAGCACAGCCTTTAATAGAAGTATATGGTTGTTGAACAATTTTGAAAAGAGAATTTATATAATATGGAGATTACGAAAGATGGGAATGTTATTGTCCTACCTGCGTACGAGTGCATCAAGCTATTAAATTTGCGAGAATTGATCTGTTTTAAAATGGTTGAGTTAAGGTGTAGAAACTTTCCAGAATTTTACGAAAAATTTGTTGGTGATATAAAAAAAGTATGTGGAAATACGACTGAGGAAGAAAGGGTTCAAACGTTATTAGAGGGAGAGAGCAGTACCATTATTTCTCTGTCTAATGATTGCAGCAATTTAAATTACTTGACAGTGTTGGAACTTATTAAATGTTTCCATTCAGTACTTAAAAGATGCAACTGCAAGGCAATCGCTTGCGCAAATGTTTAGAGATTTGGCTATCCCAGATTCGCCAGACTCTGGTTACCACAGCGGTTTATAGATGTTATCAATACGTGTATGTATTCTATTAAAACATATTTCTTGATAAAGTTTGTTTTACATATTTGTATCGCCAACATTACCATAAATTATTAATAGACGTATTAAACTATCCTGTTTTTATTTTTAGGTTTAAAGTGGTGTACGCGGAAATAATAAACACAATATACCGCATGTTAACAAAAGTTGTGGGGAAATTTAAAGACGAGTTTTACGGTGACTTGGTGTTGGAATTTGTAGGTAGTAAGGCTAAGTCCTACTGTATTGTACGCGAGAAGGACACGATTAAAAAGATTAAAGGGATCTCACAAAGTGTAGTTAAGTAAAACCGAGGGTCTTACAACCTATAACGAGCATATACCTCAAAAGGAATGGACATGCAACTACGTAGCAGTGCGTGGAGAATAAGGATTCTTCCAATAAGAAATTAAAGTCATTGGTAATGGTAAAAATGTTAAACCTATAAAGGCGATTATTAATTGTGGTTTAGTGACCGCGTTTGTGCACTCTTCGAGTGTCTTCGGCAATCTTCGATTGTTTCCAAAGAAAATATTCAAGCACGCCATTTAATGTCGTGGTGTAACATCGTCCACTGTTAAGCTCCGTTAATTATACTACTAAATGAGGTTTGTATTTTCCGTAAATACGCACTTTTCAGCACCTCGTGGTATTGGTAATCTACAAACAATTATATCTCGATTTGAAATGCGCGTCATTGAAACATATTCTCAACATAATTAATAGAAAGTCCAAGAAAAGAAATTATAAAACAGTATTCAAATGTTCGTTAAGAAATCTAGAATATTTGTTGGATTACGAGTTACTTTCAGTACTTAATCTGGTTTATTACATTTTGTTAATTCTGGAATTTAGGTAGTTAATGATGTCATACACAAAATTTCTAATTAACATACATGGCTGGTATCTAGCGAAAGTTGTAGCATGCATTTTCAATTACGAATGCATTCTTCTTTCATTACAGGAGAAATTCCATAGATTTCATACCAGCAAAATGCGCTTTCTTTTAGATATTTAAAACACATTACATTGGACATCAAAAGTCGACCTTGCCATTTCTACATTATTGTTAAGCATGCATTGGAATTTTTGGATGCGGTAATTTCTTGTTTAAAGTAACTTAGTTAAATAAAGTGTAATTTAAAATTCATAAGTGATTGTATAGTCAGTTATTGCAATTGAAAACACATTCAGGGAATAATTTATTTGCTCTATATATTTTACAGTAGCGTTTCCGAACAAAACTTTCTGCTTTTAATTAAATTTCCTTTGTTCCGGCGGCATGTGTTTACCTCCACGTGGTGTCGTTGGACGGTAAAACATATTGTTAACAACAATATGTCTTATTGACTGAAAACACGTTTCTTTTACATTAATCTCATTTTGTTACAGGTCTATTTAAACAACACATTAATCTTTTTTGTTACAGGTTAAACTTTCGGCTACACACAGGAAATAATGCTATACTTTGTAAAATTGTAATAGTTTATTAAACTGTAAATTGGATAAATAAATTATTAAACTTTTGTGTTCTTAATTTTGTGTTGGTTAAAGCATATACCTTGGGTAGCGAAAAGGTTTTAAAAATGGAGTTAAATATATACGAGCAAAGGCGAAATTTAGAGGTTTGAGAGCTTAAAGTATAACTTTGCAGGGCGTGGTCCGATTTCAAATCTGTTTGCAGATTCGGATTCTACATAAAATTCTAAGCTAACAAGATGTATCGCATGACTAAAAAATTTATGCGGACGGTTAGAAATCGGTCTTGGTAAGAAATCTTAAAATTGGGGTAGCTCCTTAGGGATGGTGCAATCTGAAAAATTCCTAGAAATTTGGGTAGCTGAGAAAATTCTAATATTAATTGATACCAAACAAGATAGGTTTATCTCGAAAGATAAAAATGGCTAGTCGAAGAAAACTATTTGGTCCAGAATGTTAGCAGTAAAAATCTTAAAAATAGGTTTATCTCGTGTGTGAAATGAGGATGCTCATTTATCTCGAAAGATAAAAATTTTAAGATATTTATCTCGAAAGATGAAAAATGGTTAGTCGAAGAAAACTTTTTGGTCCAGATGTGTGTGGAAATGAGGGAAGCTGGTGGAAATGAGGGGGTGGCTTGCCTGATTTTCCTCTACTGAAATAATATACAATGAGCACTACAAGCGGCGCTGCAAAAAAACGAAAAAGGAAACTATTGGAAGAATCAAAGAGCAAGATTCCAAAAATAAGTTCCTTTTTTACTTCTAAAGAGTCCGAAAAACAAGAACAATCTATGAAAGAAATTGGGCTTTCGACAGTAGCATCTACTAGTTCCGCTACAGACGAACAGCAGTCGTCAACAATTTTAAAAACTCTCACCCAGGGCGCAAGTACATCACATAATGTCGGCCGCGATAGAAATTTGGAACTAGATACCACTACAATTACAGAGGTAAATGTGAGTAGTACTTTTTCACTTAATGAACTATCTATGGATCTGACGAAAGAATATCCAACCGATTTTGCACATTTTTTAAAAATCAATGTTTTACAACATGACAATTTAAGAAAAGAAATAATTAATTACGGATTGTGTAGACCAGATGGTGCGTTTCCTAAAGATAATAAAATAGAAGTTTTTCAGTTCACTATTATTACTTAATAACTGCAAGCGAAAATAAAAGCAATACGTTAAACTTACCACACAATTCAAATGGGTGGTTGTGTTATTCTAAATTAAAAATTGTGTTTATTGTCAACCATGTTGGCTGTTTGCTTCAGTAAGGTCAAGTTGGACGACCGGAATTAATGATTGGCAGGGTTTATCAAAAAATTAAAGAGCATTTGCTTGCTCAATCTCATTTAACTTGTTGTTTTATTTACGATATGTGGAAAAAAATTATACCATAGATAAGAAAGATACTCTACTATTAAAACAAGAAACTGAATTTTGGAAAATGTTTTACACAGACTTTTCAATGTTACTTTAACACTATCCCAGCGCATGCTGTCATTTCGAGGACATAGAGAAAGTTTTCTGATTCAAAAGACAGTTACAACGGTAATTTCTTAAGTTTAGTTCATTTAATTAGTAACTATGATCCTATATTACAAAAGTGCTTGAACGACCCAAAGGTTCAATTAAATATCTTTCCCAAAAATTCAAAACGATATTATTAATACTTTAAGCGCACACTTAAAAATATTTTATTAAATAAAATTAGATCCGCTCCTTTTTCTCAATCATAATAGACACTACACAGGATATAACTAAGATTGATCAATTAAGTAAAATTGTAAGATATATTGATTTTAAAAAGACAGCTTGGGAGAGGTAACCAAAATAGATATTTGTGAAACTTTTGTGGGTTTTACAAAAGTAGAGTCCCAATCTGCTGAAGGACTATGTAATATTATATTAAGCAATTTAACCAACATGCAATTAGATATAAATAAATGTAGAGGCAGGGCTACGATGGAGCTAACGTTATGAGCGGTACGTATTCTGGCGTGCAAAAGAGAATTTTAAACATAGAGCCTGCAGCCTTATATATGCACTGTAGTGCCCATAACTTAAATCTAGTCATAAATGATGCCGTTAAAGGTATAAAAGAAATAGAATCGTTTTTCTACTTTTAGAAAACATATATACATTTTTGCTAATAGTATAGTAAGATGGAATTGGCTTTCTGTTTTAAAGAAAATTTCACACAATTGAAACGCTTAAATCCGACACGTTGGGCGGATCGAGTAAAATCTTTAGCTGCCATAAGAATTCGGTATAAAGATATAGTAATGTCTCTTAATAAAATTATTATGATATCAAAAAACAGATGAACGAAATGACGCAAAGCAAATATTAACTAGCATGGATAATTTTAATTTTATTTTTAAGTGTTTTTTAAGTCAAATTCTAGAAGAGCTTAACAAGCTCTCACAAACTGCTCAGAGTGAAAAGGCGAATATTAATCAGATAACTCTCTTATTTCAAAAACTTTAAAATTTTTCAAGGAAACAAGAAATAACTATTCCAACATCAAGGAGGAAGCAGCGAAAGTTGCAGGGCAATGGAATATTAAACCGAATTTATAAAAAAGGCAACCAAAAATAAAAAAGCATTACGATGAATTATCCAATGATTATCGATTTAATGATGAAGAATTTAAATTTAAAATAAATGTATTTTATCGCGTAATGGATATTATAATTTCACAGCTGTCGAATCGTTTTAAATCGCTTTTTCATGTAAACGAAAAGTTTAATTTCTTAGAACCTAATGTATTTTTGAATTTAACTGCAGACGATATTTTATCTAAGGCAAAACAATTGCAAAATTTTACTACAAAGATTTAAATGATGCTATAGGTATAGAACTTACTACACTCAAAATAATAGACTTATTTGTGATGAATTAAAAATGTTAACGGTATCTTACAATTTTTAGAATATCTAGTACTTTCCAAATCTACAGGTTCTAGCAGTTTTCCAAACACCATAACAGCCTTAATGTTATACCTAACTTTACCCGTTAGCGTTGCAAGTGCGGAGAGATCTTTCTCAAAATTAAAATTATTAAAAATTATCTTAGGAACCGCACTTCACAAGATAGATTAGACGATTTATCCCTCTTAGCAGTAGAACATGACACTGCCAAAAATATGAATATAGAGGATACAATAAACGCGTTTGCAGCAAAACATGCAAGAAAAACAAAATTTTGAATTTGATTTGGAATGTCTGCTAGCTCATAGGTTTTTACTGTATCAAATTTTAGGTGTAAATAATTTTGTGCGGCGTATAAATATGTAGATTTAATATTAATTAACTTATAAGTTTGAATTTATGTAATTTGGTTTTATAATTAATAAAGCACTTGATTAATATAGTATATGTATTTAATTCTATACTGCTTCCTTCTCTACATGTACTATAATTTAAAAATATGGCTAAATATAAGCCAGTAAAAGTAATACATTTTAAAGAGAGCCCACTTTAAAATTTTTGCGGGGGGGCCCAAAAATCGTAGTTACGCCACTGCCTTACAGCCCCCAAACCCCAATTTAATAACTTTTTCATTAGTAAACATTTCCTTAACGCGTAAAGTACTGCATATGCTCAATGTTTCTTGGAAGCCTGAATCTACCATTAATTCATATAGGTAAGGAAATCGCAAAGTAGTTGAAATTTCAACTACTTTCCAAGGTCACCGTTTGAGTATGCCTCTGTTTAATTATTGTTGGGAACTCAATATTAATAAGTAACATCTAATTGTAGTTTTTATTTATAATTGCATGAACTAATAGAATTGCGATATTTCCCCGTGTTGAGAAGGCAACGAATGGCATCGCCAAATCTTAAAAATTCAAGCATTAGAAAAACGAGCGCTAGTTGTGGCGGACTGGGATTTCACGGGTTTAAATGTTCTAACCCATAATTATGTTGACCGTCTCGAAAACCATCTTTTATTTCAAAAACTATGTAATCAGTGCATTGATTTAGTTTCTGCCATCCATGTTGGTAGACCACTTTTTTTATTTTATGTCAAACTTCGGGCACCATGTTTTATTTTTACTTATAAACACCATATTAGTACAATTTATAGAATCTCCCTGTATATTTTTATTTACGGGCACCATTACTTTACACAATTCCAAAGAAGGAGTAAATTACCTTGTACTGTATTTGTTCTATATTTTTCAATTTTTCAAAACACATGAATATTTTATTTCTCCTATCAGTAGCCGCTCGTTTCACGTTCTTAACCTGCAAGCATATTCTGTTCGTATTATCCAAAGGTTAAATATGTGCTTATATTTTCGGTTATTTGTTATCGCATTTAAGTAATCTATTTGACAATGTTTGTTTGCTTTGTCAGCCATTAATCTGTCAAATGTCCACGTGATTCCTACGTACTACGTAATATAGAAATACCATTTTTGCTAGAATTTTTTATGTTTTACTCTACAAAACAATGATAGTTTTAAATCAACTTTGATCTAAGATTTTTTCTTTTAAATCGATTTACTCAAATATTTTGAAAGATATTGCAACTGCATGTAACAGCCATAGCAAACATACATCCATAAGATATGTTCTAGTTATAATTGGGATTGCTGTAAAATAATAAGTAACATCTAGTTTTAATTTCCATTTACATAATATAAGGTACAGTAGACGAATAAGTACCATCTAATGTTAATTTTAATTTACCTAATGTAATGTACAGTAGAATAATAGATAACATCTAATTTTATTTTTATAACATACAGTGCAAAACGTTGTTCATACATATCTGTACACAAGACACAACGATTTCCTTATTTTTACTGGGAGCCGTTTTTAACTTATCTATTAGAATTCTTATTTTATCATTTAAATCCACATCGTCTTCCTGCAATGCTTTCTCTAGCCAGTAATTGGAGACGTACAGCTCGTCTTGATTTTCGAACTGCAAAATATAACGGACTTTGTTTCTGTGTTTTACTTCTTTAATTCCAACAATAACAAGTTCTGTTTCTGCATCTATTTGTTCTAGTTTACGACACTTATTAATGTGTACCTGCCCCATTACTTTCTGCATAAGAATTTCGTCCATTTGTTCTACTTGTTTCTGTGTAAAAAATGCATTTCTCATGTTTTTCCAGACATTCGAAAAAAATATTAAGCGTTCTACTTTCGAATGTGAGTAACCGTTACATGTTGTAATACTAGTTGTTTTAAATGTAGCAAAAGGCTCTTCTGTAGGCAAGCAAACCAAATTGAATCCGTTAAAAGAAACTAACACGCATCCTTCTTTTCTAAGCTCGTCTCTTACATCGTACATTGTAAAGTATTTTTTTTCTAGTTACACTTCGTTCTTTAACATAAAAATAAAACAGCTATAATTTAAAATATTTAATTTATAAATTTCCGTTCAGTAAAAATTAATACATAAAATTAATAATAACATATAAATTCCTTTACCTTTATGTATATATCATTTATGGCTACATCTTATATAGTATCATAGAATGCAGTATCATAGAAGGCAATTTCATATAAGTTCCAAATTTTGTTGGAGTATTAAATTCAATCAAGCAGAAGTTAGTTTCGTTAAATAATAGTTGTGTTCAGAAGAACTTTGATATTCGATGGTTATGTAAATTTCCGACAGCTGAGGTCAAGGTCCTATTTCTTTCGTTCAGAGCAGTATCATAACACGTGAGTGTTCTTTAGAATTTAATCAGTTTGAATATTAATTAAGTTCCAATAAGAAAATAGAACATTAAAAATTTTGTAACGTAAAAAGCTTTTAAGGAAACAGCGAATTAAATAACAAATCTATTGTTTTTCAGAATGTTTGCACGTGCACACAAAATGTACATTTAAAAAGTTGTGAATGACATTTTATGTCAGATATATAAAAAACATAGATTCAGTTGTCCTATTTAAACCTCACATGTCGCCTTACGTTAATTTAAAGTATGTTTGAATATTTTGAGGTCATGAACTTTCATTTTTCATCGACATGTGGAATTCGAGTATTAACTGTTAAATAAAAGTAACTTAGAGTAACTATATAATATTTTATCAACGCTTTGATAATTAATTTTACTGTGAGGGTCGAAGAAGTACTTCTATGGCTTAAAGAATATTATGTATTATGAATAACTTAGAAAATTTCAAGTCAGCATATTTAAATTTTGTAGAAAGATCCAGTCAGAGATCTTTAGATTATTAAATACAATTCTTTACTAGTATATTTCTGTTTCATATAAATTACTAAATGAAAATTTTATAAAGATACGAATTTAAATATTATAGTAACATGAATCCAGAAATTTATTCAAATAGAATCTATTTTGTTTTTGAATGACTTTTTATTGTTTAGAATTCAAGTAAAAAATTACAAGTCATCCCTGATTAGAAATTGTGTGCAATGAAAACAAATTCCCTGCGTGTGTATTTTAGAAACCTAAATTCTATTATTTTAATTTTGGCAAATATTTTTGAAGACACAAATGGTGTCCATGTTGTACCTTTGTTTGTTCACAGGTCAAACCGAGACATCTGTATGACATTTGGTGTTTGAGATTTTGGTAAGTGTGTTTAAAAAAGTGAAATTCAGGTTTTATGGCTATGTTAGTGGTGTTGACATAAGGTTTCCGCATTCCCCTAATACAGCACAGTTGAATTTTGCTGGTTATTGTATTGAAAAATACGGTGGCGCTCATTAAATATATTTTTGGTCTCTTATCCACCCATGACCCAAGCTCATGATCTACCCAGAGCTAACACTCGACTAGCCGTTTATGTCTAAAGAGTTTTTCTTTTTCTCAAGCCATTCTCCATCCAACTTTATCTTGGGCTTACATTAATAAGAAGAAATTTTCAACCTTCTGAGATCAGGTTATGGTTTAGGAAATTTAAAGGTATAATTTTTTAGCTGATAGTCACGAGGATAAATAAAAATATAATAAAAAAAAGTTAGAAATATTTTTTATTACAACATCTTAGTAAATAGGGATTTGTAAAATCCTTTTAAAAAATACACATCCTTATGCCCATTCTTCTCTGCAAGAACTCCGACATAGGAAAACGTTCTTCGGTTATTAACTGTAAATGCAGAAACATTATATACACCAGCCGTTTCCAAATTTTCCCAGTGGGTTTTAAAATGATTTACTAGCCTTTCCTTTATTTGTGCCATCTTGTTTAATTCTTCAATTAGATGTTTATACTGTTGACTTAATGCGATGGTTTCTATTTTGTACTTTCTTTCTCCTTTTTAAATCCACTTCTTCTAATTCCAGTTTTCTTTTCTTAGTCGATAATACATAAATTGCCGACACTGGCTCTATTTCTTTTACGGTGTATGGTAAAAGTTTGTTGCATGTATTGGTTCTTTTTCTTAAAACCTGTAGGAAAACGTTATTTGTAGCGATCAGTCCTAGTTCGTCTATGTCTATATTTTTTGGAATTGTCGAGAAGGCCGTTCCAGGTTTAACGTGTCTCTTGCTTTAAGGTAACACTTCTGCGTAATTAGTACACCGGTGATGTCTTTGGTTGTCCTCTCGGCATGGAGAGGAGGATGTCGTAATTCTATTGGTTTATGCAACTATAAATAAAAATTAAAATTGGATGTTACATATTAATATAAATACTCAAACGGTGACCTTAGAAAGTAGTTGAAATTTCAACTATTTTGCGATTTTATTACTTATATGAACAATACGTTAATATGTTAATACTCAAATTTATAAGATTTTAAGTGTTTCGCGCCGTTTTTTTGGGATCTGTTGATTTTCCTGTAGTAAAATATCGTATTTACTAGTAAAACTACTCTAATTCATTCGTTTTAACTTTATGATGACGTAATAAAGTGTTGGCAACTGTATGCAAATGAATATTCGTATATCTTTCATTAAATATATTAGATTTTAAACTAACATTGACAATGTAGCATTTTATCCGGTTGTGACATTATTCTAAAGTTAGAGCAAATAGACTATAGTAACCTCATTTTTCGTATTTTTTTTAGATGTCGTGGTTTTACATTGGGAGCGCGATATGTACAATAATTGTACATTTATGAAATTGTCATGTGTTCGTCTGTAATGTTGTTGAATGTTTCTGCGTTTTATGATATTTATTGTATAATTATAATGTTGACACTTGTACGCATCTTAGTTTCTAAAACCGTTGTTGAAAACGGCAGCTTTTTGCGTTTTCAGGGTAGGGGAATTGTCAGGTTGTTGTCACTGTACAACTACGGTGTTGTGATACGGTTGTTATTTAAAAAAATAATAAAGAGAAATATTTTGCAACAGGGTTTTTGGTATCAATTTTCCAACATTAATTCCTTTTAATATTAATAGATCAGTGTAAATTACACTGAATCTCATGTGGTTGGTTACCCATTGGGCGCGTCACTAGGTAGCGGATAGGAGAAACCCCAGGATATATGGCCAACGGATTGGCTATCTACTATGGGAAGGATCGTGATAAGCTTATCTCTTTCAGTGACCTGAGTGGCACAAGACCCACAACATGATGGAGAGCAAGAGACTGTGCTGATGAAGGATAAAATCCGCTCACTAGCCAAGTGAAAACGATCCCGCGGACCAAACCCTCAACCCAAGCTGTAGTTTCGTGGCTGATGAGCCTGCTCCGAGGTAACGAAGCCGGTGGGGCAATTATGCAACACCGTCGTTCCGTGCCTTCCTTGCCATCGTGGTCATCTTCCATGGCCGAGAGGGTGTGAGGTCTTGGCTTAATCGCCCGGACCAAAAGGAGACAACCTCGTTAAAAAATCCATAAACCCGTGGTGTAGGACCGAGCCCGGGTGATGCGTGGCTGGATAGTTGACCAGTCTCAATCGGTCCAAAACTCGGGGAACAGGGCGGCACCCCGTTCTATTTACGCCTTCCATGCCAACAGGAGGCACCTGCCATGGCGACCATTTATGTCTCCCATACTCATGAATAATATTGGTACCACTAGTAAAACTGAACCTGAAGAGTAAGCAAAATGTATCCTTAGAGGTGGAGCAGACCCGGAATGCAAGTCCGCTTGCAAGACCGGTGTCTGAAACATCAGACATGGAGAATACTATAAAGAAACTTGCAGGCACTGGACTGCAAGCAAAGTGGCTTTCGGGAGCTCAGCGTAGAAAGCTGAGGAAAGCCAAGAAAGTCGAATCTGGAACTTGGACGGAGTCACACCCGTCCACTATGTAAGCTGATGGGGGACTGCAATATAGCCCTTATCCAGGAACTTTGAATTTGCAAGAGATAGGTGCTAGGACCGAGTTCAATCGGTGGGGCACTTGTATATAGTAGATCCACTGATAGACCCAGGACTTGTATACTAATCAACTTAACTAGGGTCAGCACAATAAGCCTTTTAGGCTGCAGTGCGGCGGAGCCGTTTGGTAGACGCACCCGCTAGGGGGAGTTTGATTTAGCTGAGAAAGTTAAAAGAGACAGATTTTGTAATTTAAGAGGACGGATCGCAAATTGAAATAGAAGTCAAATAGATGTAAAAGATAGAATAGCCATAGAAAGGAAGGCCTGATTCTAAACAGTGGAATTGTTCTAGATATTAGAAAAAGTCAATGTTGGATGGAGCATTGATCATAGACATGAACATTAAGCAAAGAAAAAGTTAAACGATTATTGACTTTCAAGATAATGCGTCATAGAGATTATCGAAGATCAGATCAACAGAGTAACTAGAGATTCTTAGATGTGAAAGTAAAATTTAAAAACTTTTAGAAACTCGAAGAAAGCATCCTCTTATTGTAAACAATATACTTTAACGAACAACAATGGCTGCTTTTGAATAGCGTGTTCCTGTATCTAGCAAAAACGGCTGAACAAATACAAGTATCTTTGGAAGCTCAGACAGCTCTTTTTACGCGCTCAAAAACTTCAGAAGTGCTCGTCATAACACAATATTTCTGATTTGAACTAGTGTTGTTTTAGTAGGAGCTAAAGAAAGCATTTATTTGCCATTACATGTATCTACAGATTTTACGTCTTAATTCATTGTTTGCACATGCTTGCATCCTTAAACAATTGGTTGCGGCAATAAAGACAGTAATGTTTAATAGCAAAAATTTCGAACGCAACAAATCAACGCGTGAAGCTTTTGATTGCTGAACTAGGCACCTGCAAGCTCAAAATAAAGTATGTCTGTAGCTAGCAGACATAATATATGGAAAACGCGCTGTACGAATTGTAGTCATATTGCAAGATGTATATATGTGATGACGTTTATTACAAAATTACAAATTCCATAGCATGAACTGGAATAAAATTTGGAGTCTGCTGTAGTTTCCAATTCGTTCTTCCGTTTTCTACTATTTCCGGCGATAAATTCTAAAACATGTTTAAAGTAGTTCCACTTTCTGTACTACGGAAACATAAATTAAATATCTGGTTTTATAATCTCCATTAGTTCTAATATTTCTGTTGTAAAATTGGAAAATTGCATTTAAAGGCGTTGTCCTTTATTTAAGTAGGGAGAATGAAAAAGTACCCCCGTAATGGATGTATTTTCAATTTCGTAATTACAGAGGTTAGAAGAATATGAAGACAAACGAAGCAGTTGGTTATAACAAACAACTTTTGCACTAAACTTTTATTTAAAAAAATGAACTCACATTGCAATGTTAAATTGTTGAATAAAATTTTATTAACAAACGCTAAAATTTAAAGCTAAATCTGTCTAATAAATTTGAAACTACAAACATTGCATAAGGCACGACCCTTAATTCTATATATAGGGTGATTGGTGACGAAACGGCCATACTCGAGGAATGTGTTTAGGAGATCAAAATAAACAAAAAAAGTCATATAAACATGTGTCCGATTCTTAACCGTTACGGAGATATCACTTAAAAAAATAAAGCAGCACTTCGATGACAAAACAAATCATTTATTATAACTATGCTATACAAAAAGTAAAAGAAAAATAATGCAATGTAGAATATTTTCGAAAATACCACCGCCAACTTCGATGCATTTACTAGCTCACTTGTGGATCGAATGTGTCGCTCTTTGGAGAGCTCTTTGGTCATTTCTTATAACAGCGGCAGAATTGATGATGCGCTCAAATAATGCCTCTCTTGTTTGAACTTTTGTAACATAAACTAAAAATTTAGCCACCTCCATAGACAGTATTCGAGAGGAGTGAGGTCCGGAGACCTCGACGGCCAATTTTGTGGTCCTCCTAGGTTGATCCAGTAGTGAGGAAACTGGTCATTTAAGTAATTCCGTACAATATTACTAAAATGGGCAGGAGCCCCGTCATGCTGGAAGTACATATTTTGTCGCATATCTAAAGAGACATTATGCAGTAGGTCTGTTAAACGATTTTGCAAAAATTGTAGATAAATGTCCGCTGTCAAATCACCATTTAACACAATCAGGCCAAGTAGTTGATTGTTGATCATTCCGCACCATACATTAATAGTTAACCGATGCTGAAAGTTACTTTCAACCGTGGCATGGGGATTCTCATCTGATCATCGATGTTCATTATAAAGATTGTTAATTCCATCGCGTGTGAACTGGGCTTCATCCGTAAACAAAAAGTAACGGTATAGCCTACTACTTTGATTTACCCAATTGCAAAATTGCAGCCTTAGGGTAGGGTCACCATTCTAAAGATTTTGGACCCGCTGAATATGGAAAGGGTACAGCTCATTCCTGCGAAAAGTCATTCATACCGCTGTGTGATTAATTTGAAAGCGACTTGAAATGCGCCTTGAACTTACACCTGGACTACGGTATGCAATATCAAGAATCTCCTTCTACACGCACATCAAGACAAATTTCTCGTTCCGATGTGATTCTTGTACTGGGAAATATGCTGGTTTCGCGGAAAGTGACAAAAACTGATTGAAATGCACTTGTGTGAGGGCTCTTCTTTTAGGATAGCGGTGTTGGTATTCAGCAACGGCCCGTTTAGCGTTCCCGTTGCAGTATCCATAAATGAAAATCATGTCGGTATATTCTTGATGTGTAAATATCGCCGGCATTGCGGAAGGGTGTATCACTAACAAACTAACAATAACAGCTGGATGTGACAGCCACAAAAAACAAATGTCAAATATTCTTTCTAACAATAACAGCTGAACGTGTTGCACAAAAATCAAATGTGAACTATTATTTTCCGCGGTTAATCGCCTACTGGCGTCGCCGTGGATCAATGTAGTAAGCGTAAGACTACAGATCCCAAGGTCCCGGGTTCAAATCCCGACACGGCCGACTGCTTGAAAAATGGCAGGTGAGCATTTTTCACAAATATTACGCCTTCGTTCGATGAGAGGTTAAATGGAGGTCCCGTGTGTGAGTGTTGTCACGCACGTAAAAGATCCCTACCTTGCCTGGAACGGCAAGGGTTCGGCAAAAATTCTAAATTTCCAGGCAACAAAAAACTCGCCTCCTGGTCAATGTAGTACCTTCGGGTGGAGCATTGGCAATGTAAATGAACGGTTAATCGCCTACTATTAATAATTAATATCTCCGTAACGGTTAGGAATCGGACACAAGTTTATATGACCTTTTTGTTTATTTTGATCTGCTGAACACGTTCTTCAAATATGGCTGTTTCGTCACCAATCACTTTTATATATATTACTGTGACGATATCGTCATACTTCTATGTATTTAACGCACAGTTGCCTGCTGTCCGCCACCGCTCTGTGTTCCTAAACAATCAAGAATAAATTTTAAATTTCACACAATTAGTTTTATGTCTCGACTAGCTCAGTTCAATCCCAAACAGAGTGTACGACGAAGCGGTAACAGAGAAATTTTTACCCCCCATTTTTTCTAAGACTTCATACCTAAATAAGATAAGCTGAACAACCAAAAATTTGTATAATAAATTAAGAAATATGTACAATTTGCACTTCTACAACTTTCGTACTATTATTTGTTAATGGAAACCCTTCAATCAAAGAAACAATATAAATCTGTTCACCACCAAATTATAACCCTATTAAAAACATATAAAACCATCAAAAGTAACTCTGTATTATATTGGAAGTCTCGTTGAACTTTCAATGACCCTTTGTTCTCTTAACGTGATTTCTACGTATCAATCAAAATTTTTGATGACTCTTCACACAAATATCTAAGTGCATGCAAGTTTTAAATGTTCAAAAAAATTAAGTCTTATGCTATTAATTAATTATCGCTAACCTGGTATTTTTCTAGGTTGATTCCCTGGTTCGAATATGTAGCTCTAAGTACACTCCAATCCTTTGACCTGCCGCCACGTGCTACTAACCAGTGTGCTTGGGTTGCTTTCAGCTTAACGTCCTGATTCAAAATTTTTCCCTTTGTTATATTTGTTACTCGTAGTATTAGATTCTCATGTTGGATTTCTTAGTGAATTTGTTTTGTGAACTGTTTATTGAATCGCTTCATAAATTTCTCAGTATATGTTTAGTAGATTTTCTCAGTTTCCATAGATTTACTTAGATTTCCTTAAATTTTCTTAGATTATCTTAGATTTCCTTAGATTTCTTTAGATTTCCTTACATTTTCTTAGATTTCCTTAGATTCCCTTAGATTTCCTCAGATTTTCTTAGATTTCTTAGATTTAATTAGATTTCCTTAGAGAATCCATCAGTCCCCTAAGTTAATAAATGTTAAAGATCATGTTCACCTTAATTAAAATTTTGACAGACCTCTTATGTCAAGAGCAAATCTTTATTTCACTTGTATATTTGAACCCGCACTCGTACTTGAAATTTTTGATTATTAAGTTTCACTTAAATTTGTGGTTTTAATTTCACACTTGATTTTTGCGTAGTATTTTTATTTAAACTAGCACAGTTTGTGCTTCAGTTATGTAGAGACTGATCATTGTCCGCTTGCTGTAATATATAAAGGCAAGTTTTACCCCATATTGTCATTGGCATAATTGCGCATTATCTTGGTTGAGGCGTTGCACTTGTCTTATCATGAAAGCCTTCGGATTCTACATAAAGTTACTTATTCTAAATTTTGTTGCAATGCGTCCCAAACCACATAGACATCAAAATTTTACAATATAAAGTTTGTTGACTATGGTACTTTGTAACATTCAATATCATGTTTTCGTATTTTGTATAGAAAATTATTCAAATTTTTTTTTTAGTTCGGCACGTATACAAACTTGTTGTTTCTTATTTTGTTTATCCAATATGCTGGGTTTTATTCAAAAGTGTAGCGATTTCTACATTTATAAACATCACGTAAGCTAAATTTTATAATGGGATACTTTAACACATGACGTAAATATATGCGTTTTTATTGATTTTTTACGTTTTGAGACATGCTTGTTTTGCAAAGCCTGTTTGTGGGGGAGCACGCATGATTATTAATGCGTCGAGTTTAAAAGAAATTCGTTTTACATGTGTTTGACTTTAGATGCTTCTAATTTGTATTTTCTTAAAGTATCTGAATGTATTACTGTTTTCGAAACTGAATCGGATTGCGTCTATATTTATTTATTCTATTAAATGTGGTTAAATTATTAAAGAATGAGCTTCCCTTCATTGACTAAAGTTAGTTGTAGATTTTATACACTGTGGTTGATATATGCTTTTTGCATAATTAACAAATTGTGTACTTTCTATGAATAAAATTAAATAAAAACCCTTAACCACAAAAAATATTTAAATTACTAGATACGTATTTCGACCACTATGTGGTCATCATCAGTAAAAAACCTCTAAAAGAAAAACAAAAAAAAAACAACAAAAACAATAATTAGCTGTTGTTCCAGAACAGCTAATTATTATTATTATTGTTTTTTTTTTTAGAGGTTTTTTACTGATGATGACCACATAGTGGTCGAAATACGTATCTAGTAATTTAAATATTTTTTGTGGTTAAGGGTTTTTATTTAATTTTATTTAAATTGTGCCACAGTGTTCCTATAGATTATTACTTTCTATGAATCAAATGTTTAGTTTCCTTGACTTTGGTGTTCATAGCATTTTATATGTTTTTCTTTTATGGGTTATAAGTCCTGTTTAAAAAATTTTTTAAACACGACCTATAACCCTTAAAAGAAAACTGAAAAGTATTAAACCAGAGGTCGTTAAGTCTAACTATATATATATATATATATATATATATATATATATATATATATATATATATATTGCTGTAATTCTCCTTAGTAGATTCTTTTCTGATAATCGCCTCTTTACTCTTTCCGCCTCGGTTGCTCACCTAGTTAAAACCTTCATCCTCATTCATAAAAAAAAACAAACACATTCCTACCACAAACATCAACGTTGAGTTGACTCTATTTACATCAATATTCATAATACATTAAAATTTTAAAATTAAATTGTAGCATAAATTTCAGTATCATAAAATTTCAAGATTAAATTTGTCATCATTTTAATTTGCATCCAGAATTAAAGTCCTTGTAGGATGCCTACTAATTAATTTAACAATATTTGCAGACCTGAGTCTGAATAAAATAATTAAACTGGTTAGTCTAATTGAGCTCAAAGACAGACCCAAATTTTCATCATAATTAAGAACAAACTGCTAAATACTCCTTTTTACTTAAACAAGAAAATTTCACCTTAAAATTAAAAATTTGTTGTTTGTACAAATTCACTACTGTCCATTTTTTAGCAAACAAATTATAAAGTTATTCAACACACACCAAAAACATCAAAAATCGAACAACAAAGCATAAGTTACCTGAAAGTTAATGCACTCGTGGCTCCAATGTACATCGTCCTTTGTTAATCACACCATTCCAACTGGGTTATGTTTACGGCTTCTGATTCTGAACGCTTCTAAAATTTTCTACACCACCATTCATCTAAAGTTGTTTCAGAGCTTCTCAGGAACTCAACTAAGTATATCAAAATCTTGTTTTGTGGATCCAATCACGATTACGAATAACGTTTGATTATTAACACCCCCGAAAAATAGCAAAGAAATTCCTAATTCTTTCACGCTATACCCCAAAACTGCCTACTTTTGTTTATTCATTTATCGTTACAAATTTGGATAATTGGTACAGTAATACTCGCAAATATAACTAGACTTTATTACCTTGTATCTTCTTTTCTAACTGCACTAATGCATAATAACTTGTATCGTAGCACGTAAAGAGCAAACTGTTTTAAAGTATTCAATAATCACCAAAATATAAGAGCAAACTGTTTAAAGTATTGAATCAAAATCGAAAATCTAAGAGCGCGAAACTGTTTAAAGTCCGGGTTTATATAATAGCTCGCCTGTATATCGGTTTTGTCCCGCGACGGCCAGTTTTCAGAATTTCGCATACTATGTTCCCTTTTCGACAGTCCGGCACGCGGTTCTATTAAATTTGCACACGCGCCAGTTGAAAATCTAAGAATTTTCACACGGCTCGCAAACATGTCCGAGAACACTAATTAATTTTGTATAGAAATCGTTACGTTTACACCTCTCATATCTGCATCTTATTACAACCAATCATTTCCTCGTGACGTTGCTCAAATCACGCCTTTCATTATCTGTGTCTCTGCCTTGCGCATTTTATCTGTCTTTCTCTAACTTGCTCCTAGTGGTGCAAATCGATACTCTTTACTATCGGTTATTTCAGTCCACGTGTATTCTTATTTGGGTTAAATAACCCCGTATCTAGCCTTCCCGTTAATATAAGCTACGGTTGATCCGACCGTTTCCAATATACGCAGAATTTTCATATTTATCCAAACAAATTAAACTGAAATTGACTTTTAAAAATACGCAGGTGTGTGCTCCTAATTAACGTTTTAATATAATTCTCAGAGCTTTTATTTCATGGTATTTTAACCTTGGATTTCCACAGGCTTTTATGCTTATTATATTATTAATAATGGTTCAATTAACTCCAACTAAAATAATAATGAATGGCATTGACTTCTACCCTTTAATTTTTAGCGAATACGCACTAAATATTAATTTATTATTTGTACACTTTGTTTAATACCCATTACTTAAAAATTGAATTAATTAATATAAATTTTGCACGTAATTTCTATTTGTTTCTTGGAACAATTAAATTAAATACACCTTGAGCATTTTAATTCTGCTTCTTTTTATAGAAAGCGTCCTTATTCACGGTGATTAAAATTATTTGATGTCGTTAATTAATTTTCTACCCTGGTCTAAATTTGAGTATTTATATATATATATATATATATATATATATAAGGGGTGACGAGAGGTCATCAAAGTCCAAATTAGCGTACTTTTTAGCCATTAATGTGCAAAGCGAAAAACACAATTTCATGCGTGAGAATAATCACTCTAGGATAAATACAAAATTATTGGTTTGTTGTAAAAATTCACTTTCCATGCATAACATAAAAAATTTTGTGTACATGAACACCTTTTACTTACCGTAAAAGCACAGTGTTATTTAAAAACTTCCCATTTTAAATCAATAATACAGCTGTGTGTACAAATTCAAGCTGTATACGTAGAAATAATTATTCTTCAGATACCTCAAAACGCATTACATATGAACTTTATACTTTATGCAAATCGATCATTTTCAAGCACGTCATAAATACTAAACTAATGGTATGTTATAAAAATACATTTCCCTTGCTTAAAAATTTGTAGGAACCATATCAATTTTGTTTAAAACTAACACTTTCATCTTAATAGGTATGTGTTAGAATTCATTTGTTTGCCGTGAAAAGCAATCTTTTATTACAATTATGAAGATGCAAAACCCGTTGGTAAAGCAATTAAAGCTTTTATTAATAGCTAAATTGACTCCCGTGTGTATTTAACATAAATTCATTTTAAATAAAGAGTTCTTGTGGAATATTCGGAAAAAATAAAAATAAAATACCTTATTCTTTATCAGAAATGTTTTTAAAGGCACTAAATCAATGAATGCTCCATTCTAAGCAGAGCTCGAACATTAAAATGAAATAAAAATGTCGCAAAATTGATAAGAATTAATTTTATAACTTTCGCACTGCTGTAAGAAGGAATGAGACGAGACCATTAACCTCGCCATTTTAAATAAAAACAAACAACAAGCGGCGATTCCACCCTAATGGTGTAATAAACGGTGGAATTCCCAGAAATCTTGTGTCATGTAGGTGTTTATTCTTTCTAATGGAATCCCGTAAAATCTGAAAAGAGTGACATGGTCAAAATAAAGTATATAATCGGAAACTTTATTAATGAGATTTATTCATAATTTCGCTCAACCAAGCAAAGAGAAAATCGATTCAATCTTATATGTCGGAACACGTAATTTAAGAAAACTGTTTTAAAGTATGTAGTATGCATACAGTATTTAATGTTTAAGATGCAACTGTAAATAAAGAAGTAATTCTTAAAACGTAACTTTGCATAAATATAGAACGTAATTATTTTTAAAACATAACGAGAATTGAATTGTCTTCGACATCGATAGTCCTGATACAAAAGCTACTTAAAGTTAATAAACTCAATTCCGTGTGGGTCCTCATTAGAATAGTTCCTCGGTACGGCCTGCTTGTCTTAAGAGGTAATTAAATCGTCCAGGGCACTCTCTCAATACACTTTTTGTGCACGCACACGCACTCCACAGAAGCACACGCACGCACACACTCTCCATAACCAATACACACATATTTTTAGTTGTTTTTTGCTTTCGTTTTTACCTTTTTCTTTCAGATCATTTGTCGTTTCCTAGTGTTTTTAAATTTTAGTTTTGCTTCTCCGTTTCTTTTGTTCCGCTTTACTTTCTCTAACCTTTGGCTAGTTTTCTCACTGCTAGTCGTCGTACTGACTTGATTAAATTTCCCGATTTACTTCTTGTGGAACGTGTTATCTAGATCTCATTTTCTTTCCTTCGGAAACTGCGACTTAGTCGAATTATCAGCCTAGATAGCTATTCTGTTCTTAAGTTGATTGTTTGATACGATTTTTTGTTACCACAGTATCTATTCAACATTCTTCATGTTCCCTACAATACTTATTGGTTTGACAGTTATTGTCTCGTTTTGGCTTTTGCTGTTAATTTTTTTGTGTTACTTTTCTTACGTTTTGGTTTATTCTCGCGAGAAACCATTTCTTTTCTTAAGGTTTGAAAACTTTTCTATTCCTTTAGTAGAGATATCCGTCCTCCGACGACTTTCACAGCGTTAGGCCATTCCATTTTTGCCCTCGTTGATTGCTGCTATATCTTTTCCATTTTTCTATAATTTTCTACCTTGTTTGCTTGGCCCAGTATTTCGCCTCTTCGAGCAGGATGGAAGCTTTTTCTTTTTCTTTCTTTTCCTTTTTTTCGAAAAGAATTTTTTTGTGGTGTTCTGTTAGTGTACTGCTAGGTCGGTTGCTTCTGCTTCCCTCCTCGATCTTTTAATTTTGGTAAAGGAAAATTTGTTACGCGCAGTTTCTGCACTTGAATT
Source organism: Platerodrilus igneus (assembly GCA_036346225.1). Classification (NCBI taxonomy): domain Eukaryota; kingdom Metazoa; phylum Arthropoda; class Insecta; order Coleoptera; family Lycidae; genus Platerodrilus; species Platerodrilus igneus. Next base: position 15,768,704 of record JARFIW010000858.1, read on the forward strand.
TTTATAAAAGATTTTGACTGCTTTTTCGATTTAAACAACTGCTTATTCATCACCCTGTAGGATCTTATTAAAATAGTTAGTCGTAATTTAAAAATGCTTCAATCAATTATATGTTGACATAGCGTGAACATGTGATAGTTGATTAACAGGCGGCTCCGTGGCGTAGTTGGTACGAATGTGACTACTACGCCCAAGGTCCCGGATTTGAATCCCGACACGGTCCGTTTGAAAAATGTTAGGCGAGCATTTTACACAAAAATACGCCCTCGTTCGGATGAGAGGTAGAATGGAGGTCTTGTGTGTGTGTTGTCACGCACGTTAAAGATCCTTACATTGCGTAGAACAGCAAGGGTTCGGCAAAATTCAAATTTTTTAGGTAAAAAACCTTGCTTCCTGGCCAATGTAGTACCTTCGGGTGAAGCATTGAAAAATCACATGTAAGGTATTTGATTATCAATAACATTTGTTTTCGAAAGTTTTACAATTAATTTATGTACGTGTTTTATACAAGGCTATTTCTAGTTCGCTTATCGTTATTCCGTATGTAATATAGATTATACATTAGTTTATGCTACACTTTCTATAATTTCATGCTGAATGTTAGGCAACACATCCTACAAGTACTTAAAGGTCCTTGAATTTGGTGGTGTATTCCTTGCCGGGCACTTTAGACACCCGTTGTTTTGAAGCACTGCGACTGATTCTATAGACAGCCGTTAACCGGTTTTCCCATTTGTAGGTCATGGTTCGCTCGCAAAATAATAGGTGTTGATAAACGTTTTACCGAAGATATTTTCCACAAACGCGCTTAAGGCAATTAGTTTTCTGTTAATATTATAAACAAATAGATAGCTTTGAGGAAAACACGATTCATGTAATTAGATATCTACAAAATAGATGTGTACATGGGAAGTTACATTTGGAATTTTAAGATTATTATAATATAATTTTCATGGTTAGGTATTTTTAATATACTATTTCTAAAAGTTAAACCATTTTTGCTCACTGACCTCTCTAAATTTCAACCGCACTTATCAAAAAAAAAAAAATAGAAATGGAGTCTGTGTGAGGTTCTCTTCAAAATTACAAAGATATTATAAGGTCAAACGACGTAGCATAACTTAGAAATTTCCCACCTGAACAAAACTTAAAAAACACTTACTTGATTGGAATCCAGATGTTGTCAAGACATGAACGTCCCTTCAGAACAAACAACATGCCAGATGTTCAACAACTTACGGAAATATCTGCAATGAACTCAAACCTTTCCCTGAATTTTATATTAATCTTGAAGCCCTTTTATACCATTACGAATTAGATCGTTATTTAACAAATCACCTACTATGAGCCGTAACCAAAAAGCCAATCGTAGGTTAATTTCCTAACTCCGAATTAAGGTCTAGAAATTCTTACATTTTGAAATTCAAGTTAAAACCTGTAAATTCCTATCTCTATCCACGTACTTGGTTGCACTACAAAAAAGAATTAACAAAATGCCATGAAATTATTGATACTCACTGTGTTTCTAATGCTTTCTAATCTTAATACCGTGTCTTAGACGTCTTTCTGCCGGTATAGCGTCGCCAGGAATGATCTCTTACACGAGGTATTCACTTCTTTCACTTTTTTTTAACGCGGCACCAAACATAATTGCTCAGGACCATTGTTCTTATCAGAACTCGACCTTCACAACCAACAGCCAACGTGAAAGTGCGCGTATTTTCAATTTGAGAACTGATTGTCAGTTCGACCGTTATAACGATCATTCTATTTATAGGAGGAGGGAGATTTTACAATGACTCTTATAATGGTTATTTTTTGTCATCGCGCAATTTGAAATGATGCTCCTAGTTTTGAAGCATAAAGTTAGATTAATACAACAATTAATGAATACAAGAGGTAAACAGAATCCTAAAGTGAATTACTACTTACAAATTTACAGAAATATAAGGCTTGAACTAACCTTCTATCAAAGTAATAGCATGAATATCCATCAAAATACTGGTGGAAAATAAATTTGTTACAAAGTTTCTGTTCCAAAAATCCCCCGCCTCCTATGGCTACCGAACTTCACTAATCCCTACTATGTCTAATGCTAACTTATGTATTTTAATTTTTAAAATCTCTAGCTTATCTATGTGCTCCAAGCTGACATTTCACGCCCCCTACTCGCAAAGTGTTACCACTTCTTATTTTGAACTTGCCGATCGCCTTCTCCAAAATAGTCCTGTCCCGCAGATTTGAATGGGAGACTATTTTAACTCCGTAATCTTTTACTCCAGAGAATGACATCATTTTAGAAACATCTTTAGTACGCTATGTACTTGAAGAGGCTTTTCAGAGACGTGAGACTACTATGCTCAACTAGGTCCGACTAGGTCCGCTAGAAAAAAGTTAGGCAAGCATTTTTCACAAAAATACGGCTTCGTTCGGATGAGAGGCAAAATGTAGGTCCCGTGTGTGGGCGTTGTCGCGTGCGTCACGTTAAGAACCCCTACTTTGCTTGCAACAGCTAGTGCTCGGCAAAATTCATAATTTTCCTGAAGAAACTCGCTTCTTGGCCGATGCAGTACTTTCATGGAGCATTGGAAAGTTAAACGTAGTGTGTACTTGGTAGGTAATGTGATAGTTTATCGTTGCTTTCTACATCGCAGGAGTGTGCCTTAGAATGCTATACCGACCACAATGGTCTATACTATTCTAAGTACCGAAAGAGCTGTTGCCTTCATTCGGCGACATGTCTTAGTGTGGTTCCTCACCAAAAACCCCACTAATGTATTCGGCTGTTTAGTGCACTCAAACACGCAAGCCTTTTTACCCGCTCTAGTATTTTAGAACTTCCTCAAGATGCAGGTATGTTCAGAACGGACGTATAATTTTATAAAGGAAAATTTCAGATCATTCAAATATCAATCATAGCGCACTATAGGATCAATGACTGAGTACATGCGAAGGTGCATATCCAACACGAAATAACTTCTAGCATTTTAGCTTGTTCGCTTGTTTATAGCACCTTGACTATTTTATATTTTTGTTTTAGCCATTTTTTACGATACATTTTAATTAACACGTGTATCTCCATAGTGTATCTCTCATCTTACAAGAATTTGTCATTACAAAACATTTCTCTGGCATTGGAAGTCCGGTCCGAAACATAAATTTCAACCTGTTTATAGGCTATTATTTGAAATAATAATGTAGAGTCGTAAAGGGTCCTTTAAATAATTACAATTTTTATTACTTGCTCCCGAAATGTTGTAAACGTATTTTATTATTTGGACAGGCGTGAGAATATACTCATTCTTGAACTTGGAACGCTCTTGCGTTGGAAAAATGTTTGGCTTTAATACGGAAATTTTGGCGGTGAATAACTTTGCGTTGCAAACAATTTATTTATACATTTTTACATCTGTTGTCAAACAAAATAAAACTGTAAACAACAGTAAGAGCAACACAGCAATTGGCCGACAATGTTTAGCTTTGAGACCGAAATGTTTAAATTGATAAAATACTAACAAAACACACCCTATAAAATCTTTTTTAAAGACAACTAAAACCCTAACCGATAAGTCATTCTTGAAAGCGCGTATGGTGCAGCATATCGCAAGTGTATCGTATGAATTGGACACCGTACTCCTAATCACACTTTGATACTGACATGCAATTGCAAGAACGAACATTAAAACACCACCAAATATGTAGCAAATAAGACCCTGAAAATATATTTGATTCTAATGAAAAACTATTATACATGTTACTGCTAGAATGAGCGCTGCGCTATAAATTTAGATTTGTGCTGAAGTGGTCGAGACCCCGTAACAATCTAAGGGTGCTTCGGCTAAGTATAGTGGTGCGAGAGAAGGTTTCTATGGGTGTGATAAAACATAATAAGAAAATGGCTGAAATAAAATAAACTACCTTACTACATTCACTTACCCTGAAAGGCTTCTCCTCTTTATCGTAATTAAGGGATGTCAAACTGTCTTGTCTCAGCAATCCTTTCGATATTATCCCTAAACGGAAGATGGTTATTTTGAATAGGTCTCCTTTGCTTCTGGTTTCTAAAATGAATCACTTTATATACTTATCTTTTCCTAAAATGTCTTAAAACACTTAGTAAGTTTTGTCAAAATTAAAGAAGTGCTCAAATTTAAAGCCTCTTTTGAAATACGCCTGTATCACTGGGGTGACTGGATATCCTTTTACAATGACCTAATTTTTATCTAATTCACAAGTAAATGCTAATATAACTTTACCTACACTAACCCTCTATTAGTATTAAATAACTGCATTATAAATACGAATATACTGTTTGTTCCTTTAGTAATTACTGTTAAAATTAACTTTAATTATCGCTTAAGATATAGCTTTCAAGTACAATTCCCCTCCGTCTTGTATAGTATAGTCTACGGTTTTACCGTTAATTAACCCCATAGTGTTTGTGTTGTGGGTGCCGCGACTATAGTTGTACAAACGTTGGTGTAATCGCAGCTATAATGATATAAACTTATTAACGTGTCTTGAGTTGCGTCAAAACAAGTCGACAATAGCTGGTCGAGTTACCGCCGCTAAAAGTTACAGTTATTACTGGTAAATATTTGAAGGTTCCGCTTTTATAAACTTTGTTCACATTTATACGTCCACTTTCTCCACCATCTGTGGTTATCGTAGTTTAAATGCAAAACATTGGTCATTCGAGCCTGATGTGTATATTGCTCCTGCATGCTACTTCCGTAATAACAGCAATATTTGTCAACCCTCCCTCCCCCCAAGCTTATAAAATTTTATCGCTTTTCATTCGATTGTAGCCTGGCAGGTAATCGTTTTGTATATTAAAGTATTTGTTATCAGTTTTTAGAAGGTGACATTTAAACTTTCGCTCTATTTAAGTTGTTTACGGATTTAGTTTACGTCGCTTTCGTTTCGGTAGTTTACTAGTTATGGCAGTAAATCTGAAACACATACAGTTTTTAGGTAACAGTGCAATAAAGTCGCTTCAAGACATTGTCGACAGTACGCACAACAACTATCAATATGACGCATTCTGTTTCACGCCCAATATACATTGATTGACGCATTTAGAGACAGCTTTATTGTGCAACAGAACTTCATAATTGGTGCAATCACATCGGCAACTGACGCCGATGATCAATTTGAAAAGAAAAGATGCGATTCGTAAACGATTCGATACCATTTGTTTTCTAATAAAATTGCTCTATTTAAAACTCTGTACAAGTAAACCGGTCTCGCCTCAAGCTAGTTTACTCGTCCCTACAGATACTTTTAAGTGAAAAGTGTCTCTGCCGGTACGATTTGTCTAATTTAATAACAAAAGTCTGAGATTTAAGAAAATTTTTTAGGGTTTTTTCTATTTTAGACCAATCTGGTGTAGGTTTAGCGAAATTTTTGACTGATTTTCCTAAAAGTGAGATTATTGCATCTATGATATGAGAGGAGAAGAATATGATAACAGAGCTAATATAAAGGGCACGCATAATGGAGTACAAAACGATATTAGATATTCATTAATTCTAGAGTGTTTTTCGTCCCTTGTTCAGCACACACTTTGAATTTGGTTGTAAATGACGCCTCAAAAAATTCACGTAAAACGGTTAGCTCTTTTGAGATCATCCAAGAATTGTAGAATTTTTTATCGACTTCAACTAATAGTGGAAAAAAAGGTATCGCAATTAACTTTGAAACCACTTTCAGGCACTCGGTGGAAAAGCAAAATTTGAGCCATCAAACCCCTTAGATATTATCTTCCTGATATATACGATTTGCTTTTAAAAATAGTTGATTGTGGAGACGTCAACACCTCGGCAGTAGCACAAGCAATTGCATTAGGAATAAAATTATTTAAATTTATATGTTCCACAGTAGTTTGGTACAATGTTGTATTTAATGTTAATATAGCAAGTAAAACACTACAAAAATCTGAAACGTTACCACAGCTTCACCACAAACAAAATTTGAACTTTTTCTACGTCATTTGTTTGTGCATCGTAGGTGCACAAAAATACAAAGAAAATAAAAATGGGGGCTATGGAAACGTCACCAAAGAAATTTCGGATTTTTTATAGCCATTCGTTTGTGCATCGTAGGTGCACAAATGTGCATGGTATACGAACGTGTACAAATGTTTCTCCACTTTTACTTACTTAGATATGATAATATTATTTTTGGGTAGCCCAAACATAAGCGGCAACAGCAGTGCACAACGTACAAGCATTTGTGCACTCTCGCAACTAACCAATACAGGTGCGTGAAGTTAGCCGCATTTTTTTTGAATTGTACAATAAACGTTGTGCCATAATTAGACGCCATTCTGCGTCATTAAAACAAAATTTTGCGCTCTCTTAGCATTCTAAATTTTTCCAAAAAAATTTGTTCCATAAATAGGCGCCAATTAGACGCTACTTTGCATCGTTAAACAAAATTTTTTGTCCTCCTGACAAACAAGTTATATTAAAAAAATCTATTGCTCCGCCCAATTTCAAGTAGCCGCACTTTTTCGGAATTTAAAAATAAAATTTGTGCCAGAAATTAATTTGAGTTGACCACATAAACAGCAACACTTTTCCTACGCGCCATACTCAAGGTTTTTAGTGATTTTTGTTGACATGTATTGCATATACATAATTCTGCAAAAATTTCAACGTTTGTGCACTTTCGTACACTAAGGTAAAAGGAAAGCGCTTTGCGGAGACCGGAGACCGCCAAAATGGTAACTTCTTTACCAAACAAATTACTTTTGTTCTTGATGGATAATTGTTCATTAAGTCGTAGCGTTTGTACACTTTCTCAAGCTATAATATAAAAAAATAAACATAGAACTGCCTAAGTGTCAGCGCCCATCAAATGAACGTTTTCTTACAAAGATTTTGTTGTGTACAGATAATGCAAAATGGGACGGGAAGGAATGGGTGGACAGAGGAGGAGCGTCTTGGTTTGCTTACCGTCCACGTCTTGAGTACTTCTTACTACTTATCACCCTTTTTTAATTGTCGGTTGTTTCCACTAGCGCTCGCGTTCGAAGTGTTTTGTTTTGGAAACTTCCATTTTAACTATGCCGAAATGCAAGCCCATATTTAATATTTGTTTACAAGTAAACTGTTTATTAAGCAAACGAATACTCCCTAGGATATCATATGCGTAAATGTACAAAATTCAGTATGGCTCATAGCGGTACCGGTAATATTAAACAGCATATAAAGTCTGGAAGACGTAAATGTGTCGACCGTGCCACCGCTTCGAGTCTTTCGAAATAGAGGATAATTGGGGAAATCGGCGTCTCATTTCCACGGGAGGAATTTCCTCCTTGCTCCCTCCTAGTAGACCTCCTTGTGGGATTTTTACCCTCATTTTAAGAATTTTTACCGGTAACATTCTGAACCAAATAGTTTTCTTCGACTAACCATTTCATCTTTTGAGATAAATCTAGCTTGATTTTTCACCAGCAGCGATTTCTGACCGTCCTTATAATTTTTTTAGCCATGCGACACATCAAATTAGTGTAAAATTTTACGCAAAATTCGAATCTGTTAACAAAATTAAAATAGAAACACTTCTTACCGTTTTACACACATACCCTCTGCGAAATAAATCTTTCTCCACATTTCCACCTACAAGATAAATGTACCTTGTTTGGTATCAATTAATATAAGATTTTTCTCAGGTATCCGAATTTCTAGAAATTTTTCAGATTTCATCATCCCCCAGGGAGCCACCCTAATTTTAAGAATTTTTTACCAACTGGTTTTTAGGGAGTTCGATATACCGATCCATCTTGCTGTTTTACGCAAAATCCGAATCTGCAAACAAATCAAAATCGAGGCAACCCTTACCGTTTTACATACATACCCTCTAGCGACCATATAAAAGATTATTTTTGTTTCTTTCGAGATAAATGTACCTTATTCTTAAGCATTATAGAGAAATTCGAAACTTGTTCTTTAATAAAACAGTCTAAACCCAACACACTTTATCAAAAACATGAAAGACTTTTCATCATCATCATTAGGTCTTCAGTCCTAGAACTGGTTAGACGCGTACCATCATTGTTCCCTATTCTGAACTAACCTACAGATTTCCCTGAAATATGCACAGTTTGCATCTATAACTGTCTGATCTAGGTCTACATCTACCTCTTTTTTCCTATCTCTGCTTGTAATATATCACATACTATTCCCCAAAAATGCCTTAGAACGTATTCCGCCCTACTATTTCTCGTTTTCCCCAGATATCCTTGTTCCCATACTATTTCTGTAACTTATTTGTTATTATTTTTGTCTGTCCATGCTATCGTCCTCATACATCTGGAGCATTTCAAAAGACTGCTACCGTTTTTGTGTCTGCATTTCAGCCAACATTTTTTAACATGTTTCTATTTATACAATTGAGGGGATGGTTATTAAAGAAGTGTACGATTGCATTATTGAAAGGCTTAAGTAGTCGTTTTTTTTTATATTTATTTTGAGGGGGAAAATTCATTATGATTTAAGTTACCTCTTTGGTAGATTTTAACATGGTTCTGAGGCGACTCTATGGCGGGTTTACACTTGTCAGATACCACTGTTGTTCTATGAAGATTGTATATGGATCTAAGGCGACCCTATGGCGGGTTTACACTTGTCAGATACCAATGTTGTTCTATGAAGATTGTATATGGATCTGAGGCGACCCTATGGCGGGTTTACACTTGTCAGATATCAATGTTGTTCTATGAAGATTGTATATGGATCTGAGGCGACCCTATGGCGGGTTTACACTTGTCAGATACCAATGTTGTTCTATGAAGATTGTATATGGATCTGAGGCGACCCTATGGCGAGTTTACACTTGTCAGATACCAATACTGTTCAACGGAGATTGTATATGGTTTTGAGGTAACCTTATTGTGGATTTATACTTGTCAGATACCAGTGCTGTTTTACAAGGATTGTTAATATGCTTATTTTTATGTAATTAGTTATTTTATGTATAAATAGAAATCATGTATGTAGGCTGTATTTCATGTTAGTATTGCAAGGAAAATCCAGGAAAAACTTGCAATGCTACCTAGATATTGTGGGCATTTGATTTTCATTTGTTATTTCTTTTAGTAATGGAATCTATTGTTTACTGAAAGTCCCGGATTCGTTTGCAACGCAGTTATTTTTATGTAGGGTTATATAGGCAGCTTCTTTGATTTTGCGTTTTTGGTGGTTTTCTTCTTTTCTTCTTTCTTCTTTTCAGGGAGTATGTGTATTCAGCTCGTTCCCTTTCTATTGTTTTCTAATTTTATACCCTATTTTACCGAGATTCAGTGAAGGAGGTTAAGCAACCTGTGGCTACCAAGATCCCCAACACTTAGACATTTGCCGAAATAATGGTTTTCCAGTAAATCCTTTCACACACTTAACATTATTCGAGAATATTGCCCAACCAATTCTTGTAGTTACTTATAATAATCATCATGTTTACGCACAGTTATCTTTTCGTCATTAGTTTATCCATCTTGGGATTGGTTGGATGCGTACCTCCATTGATTTCTATTCTGGGCTAGCCTACACATCTCCCTGAAACCTCTACAGCCTACATCTTTTACTATCTGTGTGCAGTAGTCTAATCTAGGTCTGCCTCTTCTTCTCTTTTTTCCTATCTCTGCTTCTAAAATATTCCGCACTATTCCCTCATGCCGTAGTATGTGGCCTATCATCCTATCTCTCCTATTTTTACCGTTTTCCACATATTTCTTTCTTCCCCTACCATTTTAGTACCTCTTCGTTCTTAACTTTGTCTGTCCATGATATCTTCATCATACGCCTGTAACACCACATTTCAAAGGCTTCTACCTTTTCTTGTCCGCTTCTCCTACTGTCCAGGCTTCACAGCCGTACAGTGCTGTGCTCCACACATATGTTTTAAGCAATCTTTTCCTTGTTTCTATGTTTGTGGTCTTTGAGCACAATAGTTGCTTTTTCTTGTTAAATGTAGCACGACCTTGTGCTAATCTTTGTTTTATATCTTTTGTGCTTTTCCCATCTTGCGTTATTTGGCTTCCTAGGTAGCAGAAATCCTTAACCTCTTGTAAGTTCGTGTTAAATACTTGTATTCTTGTTTTGATTTATTTTCCCCACCTTTGCAAACTAGAACTTTAGTTTTAGTTTTGTTAATTTTATACCGTATCTCTCTGTTAGAACCGTTTCCATTTCATTAAGAGCTGCTTCTAACTCTTCCTTGCTAGATGCTAATACCGCTATATCATCTGCAAATCTAAGCATATCAATTTTTTGTCCCTGCATAGTAATTCCAAATGTCTTTCTGCATTTGACAGTATTCATTGCCTCTTCTATGTACAAGTTAAAAATCAATGGGGATAGGGCACATCCCTGTCTCACCCCTTTCCTAATGTTTACTTCTCTACGTTCCTGCTCTAATTCTATTACTGCTGTTTGCTCTTTGTATAAGCTATGTACTATTCGTCTATCCCTATAACTCATTCCAATCTTTTTGAGTATTTCAAACATTTTTTCCAATTTACATTGTCGAATGCTTTTTCCAGATCTACAAACCCTATATACATGCTTTCCCTTTTCTATTGTTTTCTCCATTATCACTCTCAGAGCTAAAATAGCCTCCCGTGTTCCCCTGTTTCGCCTAAACCCAAATTGGTCTTCTCCTAGTATTTCTTCAGCTCGTTTTTCCATTCGTCTTTGCACAATTCTAGTTAATATTTTTGACACGTGTGCGGTCAAACTTATTGTTCGAAAATTTTCACATCTATCCGCGCCTTTCTTTTTTGGTATAGTTACTATGATGTTACGTTTGAAATCTTTGGGTATCTCGCCTGTCTCATACATATAGCTTACAAGTTGGAAGAGACGTTCTGTTACTGCTTGTCCAGCGGCTTTTAGAGTTTCTGCTTGCACCTTATCTGTACCCGGCGCCTTACCATTTTTCAGACTCTTTAATGCTAATTCAAACTCGTCTCGAAGTATAGGATATCCCAAGTCATCATTTTCAATGTCTGATTCCTGTTCTAATGCAGTTAGTTCCTCTCCTGCATATAAATTCCCTATATATTCTTGCCATCTACTCACTTTCTCTACGTTTTCTATAATGACGTTTCCTTGTGCGTCCCTTATATTTTTGCTATACGGTTTTATATCCCTAAAATTCATTCTAATTAATTTGTATGCTTCGTCTGTCTTTCCTATTTCCATCTTAGTTTGTACTTCTTTGCACTTTTCATCAATCCATTGTTCTTTAGCTTTCCTGCATTTTCGAATAATTTCCCATTTTATGGCTTTGTATCTCTGTTTTCCTGTTTCGTCTGATTTATTTTTGTATTTTCGTCTTTCTTTTATTAAATTCACGATATCCTTTGTTATCCATGGTTTCTTATTTTCTTTTTGTGTATACCCCAAAATATCTCTGGCCGCCATGTCTAGACTGGATTTAATGTTATTCCATTCTTTTTCTACTTCCTTAGTTTCAGATATTTTCGCGATATCATTCAGCAATTCATTTGACTTTTTTTCGAATCTTACTTGAATATCTTTGTCTTTTAGTTTCTCTAAGTCCAAGTGCCTTTTTCCGTTCCTCTTTTTCAGATTTTTAAATTTAAGTGCGGCCTTCATAATTACGATGTTGTGGTCAGTGTCTATATCTGCTTCTGGGAAGCTTCTACAGTCTTTTACTTGATTCCTAAACCGTTGTCTAACAAGAATGTAATCTATTTGATATCGTCCTATATCTCCTGGCATCTTCCACGTATATCGTCTTCTAGTATGATGTTGAAATAATGTGTTTGTGATGATTAAATTGTTCTTGTCGCAAAATTCTACCAGCCTAATTCCCCTGTCGTTTCTCGTGCCTAAACCAAATAAACCTACTACCGCTCCTCCCCTACCCTCACCTACCACAGCATTAAAATCCCCCGTAATTATTAAATTTTCATGTCCTTTTACGTATCTTAATATGTCTTCGATATCTTTGTAGATGGCTTCTACCTCTTCGTCACTGTAGCTAGAGGTGGGCATGTATACTTGTATTATTACTGTGTTTACCGGTTTAGATTCTAATCTAACCATGAGTACTCTTTCGTTCTTTTGTAAGTAATTTTCAACACAGTGTCCTATCTTTTCCGCATAACTATCCCCACACCCAAATTTCCGTCCTCTGCTCCTGTATGAATTACCCTGAAGTCTCCACTCCAAAATCCCCCGCCTCTGGCCACCGAACTTCGCTAATCCCTACTATGTCTAGTGATAACCTATTCATTTCGATTTTAGGTTCTCTAGCTTACCTACTTGCTTCATACTTCTAACATTCCACGCTCCGACTCGCAGAATGTTCCCGACTCTTATTTTTAACTTTCCGATCGCATCCTCCGAAGTAGTCCCCTCCCGGAGATCCGAATGGGGGACTATTTTAACTCCGGAATCTTTTACCCCAGAGAATGCCATCATTTTATTATAATTTAGGTACGCTGTGTACTAGGGAGATAATGTGGTGGTTTCCCGTTGCCTTCCACATCGCGGTAGTGTGTCTTAGACTGCCATACCGACCCCTATGGTCTCTGCCAATCTAAGTACCGAAAGAGCCGCTGCCCTCTTTCGGAGACCTGTCTTAGTCTGGTTCCTCACTAACGACCCTACTACTTTGGTTGGACCTGTAGTTTGGCTCTTTAGCTCATTAGAACACGCAAGCCATTTCACCTGTTCTAGTAATTTAGAACTTCGGCAAGGTGCAGGTCCATTCGAAATGGGAAAGACTTTTAAACAGGGTAAAATTTTATTTATTTCCTAGCTTTACATTTTAATTTCTGAACGCATGTCATAACATAATTATGTAGTTAAGTCAATTCTAAGCTATGTACATTTAATCTATACAAGTTACAACTACTATATACACCTAACCTATATCTTTATGCCCCCATACATAGGTTACTGTACTATTAGGGATGACGTACGTTTTGTCATCATCGCCAAACAAACTAATTTTGTTAATTAATTGGGTATAAAGTTTTTTTCGCTACCCAATACATATGCTTTAACTATTTATTGAGAAATCTAAAACCGCTGTGTCCCGAGAACACCACGTGGAGATAACATGTATACTCTGTCCGCCAGGATAGAAGCAGGAAGGATTTGAAAGAAGAAAAGGTGAGAGAAGAACTTAAAAATTATACAATCTTAAAACTAATATATACGATAGATTTACAAATTCTATTCAAATATAGGCAACTATCTTATATCTTTATCCCCCCATGCGTAGGTTGATATGCCTCCGTGGATGACGTAACGCTTGTCATCTTCGCTCGATAAACTAATTTTATTAATAAGCTGCGTGTACAAATCGTGTTTCTTACTTCGGATACATACACCGGCAAGTACTCGATACCACCCAAATAAGAATTAGATGCTTGGTTAACTTCCGCTTCCCTCGCGTACACCCAGACACATCCCTACCCCATGCGCAACACTACCCATGCGTACCGCTACCCATGCGCACTCCTCTCTATGTGACTGGTATTTCGTGGTAACGTCATTGCCTTGTGTAAATAAAGAGCAATGTAATACTATTCTAAAATTTTTATTCTGACATTATACATAACAGAATTTATAAATACTTAATGCCAAGCATGGAGGCATTTTAAACTTAAAAAGAAATAAAGGACTTGGTGTCGATTTAAATTTTAAGCTGCGAATAGAATTAGATAAAACTAAAAGCACTCCTAACAAACATAAAGAAAAGACTGTTTTCTGTGTACAACTTTGTATTAAAATTATGTTTAAAATGCCTCCATGTTTCGCATTAAATATTTATCAATTCTGTTATGTATAATGCCAGAATAGAAATTTTATAATAGTATTACATTTCTCTTTATTTACAAAAGGATATGACGTTACCACAAAATAGCAGTCACACAGAGAGGGGTGCGCATGGGAAGGGGTACGCATGGATAGGGGTGCGCATGGGGTTAGGATGTGTCTGGGTGTACGCGAAGGAAGCGGAAGTTTACAGGCACCAAGCATCTAATTCTTATTTGGGTGGTATCGAGTACTTGTCGGTGTATGTATTCGGAGTAAAAAACACGATTTGTACACGCAGCTTATTAATAAAATTAGTTTATCGAGCGAAGATGATAAGCGTTACGTCATCCTTTGAAGCATATTAACCTACGCAGGGGGGATAAAGATATAAGATAGTTGTTTATATTTGTATAAATTTTGTAAATCTATCGTGTATATTAGTTTTAAGATTCTATAATTTTTAAGTTCTTTTCCCCCCTTCCTTTCTTTTAAATCCTTCCTGTTTCTATCCTGGTGGACAAAGTATACGTGTTATCTCCACGTGGTGTTCACGGGACACAGCGGTTTTAGATTTCTCAAGAAATGGTTGGTTAAAGCATATGTATTGGGTAGCGAAAGAAAGGTTTTAAAGATGGGGTTAAATATATATGGGCAAACATTAGAGGTTTGGCCTTTAAAAGACGTAACTTTGTAGAGGGTGGTCCTATTTAAAATCTATTTACGGATTTGGGTTTACTAGAAAAATCTAATATTAATTGATACTAAACAAGATATATTTATCTTGAAAAAATGACTACCCCGCGGATAATAGGTACAACATACCGTTTGTCAACAAAAAAGTTGTAGGAAAATTCAAAGACGAATTCAATGGAGATCTGGTATTAGAATTTGTTGGTAGTAGGGCTAAGTCCTACTGTATTGTAAGCGAGAAAGACACGATTAAAAATATTAAAGCTATCTCACAAAGTGTAGTTAAGAATATTAATGTAAAAAGTTTTAATGACATTGTACATAATAATTCTGGTGCCCTAATGCATAGCATGGTGTGTATCCGAAGTCATAAACATCAACTTTATACCCAATTAATTAACAAAATTAGTTTGTTGGGCTAGGATGACAAAAAGTGCGTCATCCCTAATAGTACCGCAACTTATGCATGGGGGCATAAGGATATAGGATAGGTGTATATAGTAGTTGTAAGTTGTATAGATTAAATGTGCATAGTTTAAAATTGACTTAACTACATAATTATGTTATGACATGCGTTTAGAAATTAAAATGTAAAGCCAGGACATTGGTAAAATTTTTACCCTGTTTAAAAGTCTCTCATGTTTTTGATAAAGTATGTGAAGTATGTAGAATATTTTATTAAAGAACAGGTTTCGAATTTCTCTATAATGCTTAAGAATAAGGTACATTTATCTCGAAAAAAACAAAAATAATCTTTTATATGGTCGCTAGAGAGTATGTGCGTAAAACGGAAAGGGTTGCCTCGATTTTAAATCTGTTTACAGGTTCGGATTTTGCGTAAAACATCAAGATGGATCCGTATCTCGAACATCCTAAAAAGTATATAGGGAGTGTTTAAAAAACCAGTCGGTAAAAATTTTTTAAAATGAGGCTAGCTCCCTGAAGGATGATGCAATCTGAAAATTCCTAGAAATTCGGATCACTGAGAAAAATTTGATATTAGTTGATACCAAACAAGGTAGATTTATCTTGTGGGTGGAAATGTGGAGAAAGGTTTATCTCGCAGAGGGAATATGTGTAAACGGTAAGGTGTGGTTCTATTTTAGTTTTGTTTATGGATTCGGATTCTGCGTAAAACTTTAGTCTAATTTGATGTGTCGCATGGCTAAAGAATTTATAAGGACGGTCAGTAGTCGGTGCTGCTAAAAAATCTTAAAATGAGAGTAGCTCCCTGGGGGATAATGCTATCTAAAAAATTCCTAGAAATTCAGGTAGCTGAGAAAAATCTATTATTAATTGATACCAAACAAGATAGAGTTATCTCGAAAGATAAAATGGTTAGTCGAAGAAAACTATTTGGTTCAGAATGTTATCGGTAAAAATTCTTAAAATGAGGGTTAAAATCCCACAAGGAGGTACGCAAGAAGAGAGCAAGGAGGAAATTCCTCCCGTGGAAATGAGCCGTTAATTTCCTCAATCATTCTCTACTCTTCGATGTTAAATTTTTCAAAAAATCGGACGAAAACAGAGGTTATTGTAGTGAATGTATTGAGACGTACGGCGATTGACGAATTAAATGTTGATCAATGTAAATCGAATTTACAACTTTGACGAATGCTTCAAACCACGATAGCAAGAACATATATCTTTTTTTGATGCGCTTTTGTCCACCATACAAAGGCATACAAGTAAAATATTTTGATCTCCAAGATCAAAATGAAGCTTCTGATATTTTTAGTTTATTTTCTTTGCATTTCTAAATAGAGAAGTGCACAAACGTTCGTATTCTGTGCACATTTGTGCACCTACGATGCACAAACGGTTGGCTATAGAAAATTCGGGATATCTTTGGTGTGGGGAGGAGCTGCCGTTCCTACAGCCCCTCCACTTCATTTTCTTTGTATCTCCGTATAGAGATATGCACAAACGTTCGTATACTGTGCACATTTGTGCACCTACCATGCAGAAACGATTGGCTATAAAAAATACGGAATATTTTTGGTGGAGAGCTTCCGTTTTCTACAGCCCCTCCACTTTATTTTCATCGTATCTCCGTATAGAGATGTGCACATACGTTCGTATACTGTGCACATTTTGTAATATTAACGAATAAACAGATCAATTAATTAAAATTCAGTAACTTGCATAAAGTATAGACAAAAATTTCCACAATAAATTACTTCATATTTAGTTAGGCTCCCTTATAATAAAAGACCAGCTTTACAGATAGCTTCAGGCTACTAAACTATTAGAAATTCCGGCAGCAGGCCATCATTTAAAGCTCTACCCTTGTAAATAAAATACAATAAACCTCTTAAAGTTTAGGTCGGTTACAGATTGACGAATCGGATAAAATTAAATTGGAATAGTACCTTTTAGCGTAAATAAAGGAAAGCAATTTTCAGTTTGAAAAGCTTAACCTTCTTAATACTTTCGTTGATTGACAGCGGGTTATAGAAAACGAAATATTATAAATAGCGAAAACTATTTCCAATTTGATTTGTTCAAATATTACAAGTAATTTTAAGTAGTCTGGAGACATCCATTGTATTTAAAATCCATTTCGGCTCAAGTAGGTTAGCCGGTCTTTTGTTAATGGCAGACTACTGTCGCCATAAGTAGGTTCCACATTTCAATAATTAAGAAATTCGTAGAAGGTACAATATAATTTAAACCTTTGGAAAAATAATTGCTTCCGTGTCTCTCACCTAAAAAGGGGTTGGATTTGGTTTCTGAAATCTTGTTTTGTGGGTGGTTCTGTTCAGTCATTGGATAACAGAAAATGACGTAAAATATGGTTAGAGTAGGAATTAGTCTATATAACTTAAAGCTTTAGCCAAAAGACGGAGAGAGTTTTCCAATGGCGCTGTCCGTGGTCAAGAAGTAGAAAGAAACATAGTTTGCGGGTAGCGTTCTCCGGCATCACAGATATAATATTTCATTTAGTATCACGATATTAAAAATTGGAAAGGAGTAATTACTTTTCCAGTTCGCGAGGGTCATGCCCATATGTTCGCGGATTTATAGTAATACAAGGTAACTAATAAAAAAACTTGTAGGCGTGTGACGCACAAGTAAGTGATATTGTCAAGAAGATTCTGCCGGGTTCGTGTGCCAGTCAATTCTTTAAAAATTACAAACAGAAGCAACAAGCGAGATTCTCTTCCCCAATTTAAGAACTGTTCTACGTTGGAAGACAAACCCTCAAACAATGGACAATTTTTAGTAAGTTTTTGTTATAGTTAAGTAGCATGACCAATTTTTAGTTTGTTTGTTTGTTAGGACGTTTTTGCCATAAACCGTAGGATTAATTTAGTGTAAAATTTATAATATAAGTTTTCTTTCATATACAAGTGTTTGAGAACTACTTATGTACTCAAAATTTTCATAAATTCCATCGTCACCTATTCACTTAAATTTCTAACTTAAAATCAATGAATGTAAGAAGTTCACGTTTATTGCTCTGTGAATTAAATAGTTTTGTTTGCCGTTGATTAAGTCAATAGTTTTTTATTTTTTATCATGGAAGTTGTATAAGTAGTAAAAAGTGAGGAATTGATTAAAAGGAACAATTGTCCTCCTTTGGATGACATGTCTCTCAAGGTTTTGTACGAACATTTGGACATTCTCGACTTGTCTGGCGCCCTTGGCAATTGTCATTAAGCCACAATATTTTATGAAAGGTAAGTGCCAAATCTTTTTGTAGTATATTATAAACTAATTTAACCCTTTTTGCAAAATTTTAACCCTCTATATGATCCACGACCTTCCGCTAGCTAGTGCCTGTGACCCCCTCTTTAATTTTTGTTTTACAGGCCGCCCCCATTTTATAATTTTACTGGAAAATACATACGTAGTAGCTTTTCCGCCTGTAACAATTTGTGCACCTACGATGCACAAACGATTGGCTACAAAAAATCCGGAATTTCTTTGGTGGGGGCTGCCGTTTATACAGCCCTTCCACTTTATTTTTTTCTTATCTCCGTTTAGAGATGTGCACAAATGTTTGTATACCGTGCACATTTGTGCACCTATGATGCACAAACGAATGGTTATAAAAAATCCGGAATTTCTTTGGTGGGGTTTGCCGTTTTTACAGTCCTTCCACTTTATTTTTTTCGTATCTCTGTATATAGATATGCGGCTTCGCCGTGGATCAATGTAGTAAGCGTAAGACTACGGATCCCAAGGTCCCGGGTTCAAATCCCGACACAGCCGACTGCTTGAAAAATGGCAGGTGAGCATTTTTCACAAAAATAAGGCCTCGTTCGGATGAGAGGTTAAATGGAGGACCCGTGTGAGAGTGTTGTTACGCACGTTAAAAATCCCTACCTTGCCTGGAACGATAAGGGTTCGGCAAAATTCTAAATTTCCAGGCAACAAAAAACTCGCCTCCTGGCCAATGTAGTACCTACAGGTGGAGCATTGGAAATGTAAATAAACTGTATATAGATATGCACAAACGTTCGTATACCGTGCACATTTGTGCACCTACGATACACAAACGATTGGCTATAAAAAAATCCGAAATTTCTTCGGTGGGGGAGGGCTACCGTTTCCACAGTTGTTTTCTTCGTATCTTTGTATAGAGAGGTGCACAAACGTTTGTTCACTGTGCACATTTGTGCACTTACGATGCACAAACGAATGACGTAGAAAAAAGTTCAAATTTCGATTGTGGGGGGGGGCTGTGGAAACGTGTCTCAAAAATCTGAGATAAACATTGTAAAATGCATAACAAATTCTGATAATCTTCTAAAATATTTGCAGAAATGTAGATCAGGTCACAAATTCAACAGTCTTTTAGCTGATGCTAAAGAAATTGCTGAAAGTTTAGAAACCGAACAAATATTTCCACAAGTTCAAACAGTCAGAAAAAGTAAATTTTAACAATTTTTATTTTTGTATTTTGGATACAGCTATAAATTTTGTTCGGGAAAGGTTTCTCATGGTGACATTTTCAATTTTTTATATGACTTCGGCAAATTAATATCTATGGATAAAGTTTCCTTATTACAATTTTGTAAAGATCTACAAATTAAATTAACTGATAATAATCATACAGATATTTGCAGATTTGATTTTGTAGGTGAGACTGGAACGTTCCAAAACATTTTAACTGAAATAATAGAATCTATTCACAAAAGTGACCTAATAGATACTTTTCAAATCTAATAAGTATCACCAAAAAATCGCATTTGGTGTTCGTATTTATGTATTAAGAAATTTAAAAAATCGCTTAAAAGAAATCAAAAGGTATTGGGGATGGAAATCAGTTATTTGCACCCTAGCGGCTAAAATGTCCGGCGCGGCACTCACCCTGTATAATTCAAGACATACGAATAAGGCAATATGACGGATGTATGGCTATTAATGCCCGTTTTAAATGCAGGGTTTCTTCTAGTTCCCCAAGCTAACTAAATTTTAGTTAATGCGCTACAACAGGGAAAACTTTCATTTTTACGATATTGGTACAAATTATTCCGGAAATTTGGTCATGCACAATTAATCCCTTATAATAATCTAAGCAACTTAAATGAATAAACCCTATTACCTGCGCGTGCCATATGGTACAGTTTACACACTACAGGAAATAACGGTTAGATAAAATACGTTCACCCCTTATGAACAATGTAACGGTTTAGTGAATTCGTTCTACATTATGTGTTTTTCTACCTTTCCTTTAAATTTTAACAGAAGTTTTGTTCATGCAGTTTTTGTGCAACAGTTCCGCTTTCAAATCTATAGACCCGTAAATTATACCTAACTTGTCAATAGTTGAAAAAATCTGAGTAATGTGAGGCGTATCTAACGAATGTCGGAAGGAAAATATTTTTGAATTGTTGATAATTTCCTGTATTTTTTTTAAAGTCGAAATCAATGGTAGTCCTAATTTTATTGCATAAACCATACAATATTTTAATTCTCTTAGAACGGTGGATGAAGAGTACTAAATATTTCATTTAATGATCAATAATGTAGCTCTAACACACCGAAACAAAAACAATTCTCCTTAAATTTCAAATTAATGGTATTTCTCTACACAGCGGATCTTTTTTAATGTCCCTTTTAATCACGGTTTTTTATTTTTTTGACTGGAATTGATGCACAATTACTGGACGATTTTGGGTGTATCCCTTTATACCTCAACAGTTTGCTACGTACATTGACATAACATAAAAAAAACAAGAGAAAGAAAGAAGTAAGTAAGTCCGGGTTCAGGCGGCGAGTGGGCGGGGTCTTATACCTATAGCTAAATTTAAAAAACCTGAAATAAATAGAAAATATATATATCTATATATATATATATATATATAAACACTCACTCATTCACACTCAGAACAAAACATACAACGGAAAAGCAAGAACTTATAATTGAAAAAAATATATATACAGAACACAGTACTTCACAAACCCAACCACAAAAAAGTCAATGTCCCCAATTTACATATTACATTGTGAGAAACCCTTAAACATTCAAAAAAAATTACCCATGAAAATGGCGAGCTGTAATTTTTAGGCAACTACCCCCTGACAGTAACTAACAAAAAAGAGAAACAAACGCAACCCTAAAAACTACAGCTCTAGATCATCGTAAATATAAACTTAAACTAAATTTACAAACATAATGGCAACATTTTCAAATGTGCCCGCAAGTCTTTAAGCCGTTTTGACATTGATAAGTAGTATATTTTTAGTGATTTATAACCAAATAGTAAAGCATTAATAAAAAAAGCAGTAAGTATCAAAATAGTTCAATAATTTTCGTAAAGAATTAAATTTAGAAAGGCCATCTATGAACGGTAAAACACCAGGTGTTCTGGTTCCGAAGTCAGAAGCGCATACAAAGAAAACCAAAAAAGAACTCACCCTCGAGTTACTGGCATCGGGGTGGAACCAGACGCTGGTCTACGTCAGCGAACAGGCAGGCTTGCGCCCAGGCAGAGCGCATTTGACCTCGCATCCCCAGAAGAAGCGACAGCCCAAGGGATTAACGTGTCCCCCGCAAGAAGCTAGAATAATTACGAACAATAAATTAATTTAATGAAGCCGAAAAGTATTGTTTTATACAAACTCTATATACTCACCACGCTAAATAATGCGTGCCGGCAATTCGCATAAAGAAGACAAACGAAGCCAAATCAGAATGTGTTATCTTGTGGCTATTCGAACAGCAAATGAATATTACATGTGTTAAAGCACCAAAGCAAGGAAATAAACCAGGAAAACCCTAATTTTATTAAAATAAATTCGCCGAATTCTTTAAAAAAAAACACACACCAGCAATTAATTATTGTAATACTTGGAAAGTCGCCTATCTAATTAAGGCGTAAATTCCAAGGTACGAAATTCTTAGAAAGTATATTTATTTTTCTAATGAGCAGAAAGATTTATCAACTAACCTAGATAGGATATTTATTATTAATTACAATACAAATTTTAATACACGAAAGGATTATTTTAATTAACGGAATTAATTTTTGTGTTGAACGCCAAAGGAATTTAAGGTGAAAATTATTGCGTATAAACTAATCAATTAGTTAGGAAAATGAACGTAACAAATCCCTCCTAGCAAAATTAAAAGGTCGGGGTCGGGAAGCAAAATAATGGGAGTGGGTTGAACCAACAAAAAAAAAATTCGCTTGGAACTAAAAGAAAACTCCTTACAACAAAAAAACTAAAGAAACCACTACAACAACAAACAAACAACCTAAAAAGAAATCTCATCCGGCGCGACGGACCAAGGAACCGGATCAAAACCAAAAATAAAATGGACATAGGAAAAAGGAAAAGGAAAGGTAACAATCATCGAGGACAAAGATGGAATGGCATCGACACTGAAAAAGTCGTCGGAGGACGGATATTTCTTGTGAAGAAACAGTAAGGTCTTCAACCTCAAAAGAAGTAAAGGAACGAGGAAGAAAACCAACAATACTGCCAAAAGAGGACCCAAAGGTCAAGCCTCAAGTAAACAAAAGGAACAACAAGGGAGCACAAGAAGAAGAGAGGTGGAACGCTGGTTAAAGGAAACGATGTACTCTCAACTGTGGTAACGAAGAATCGCAACGAACGAAAATCGAAAAAGAGAAATGCTGACTAGTCCTATAGTCGACTGAGTCGTGATTTCCGAAGAAAGAAAGACGAACTAGATAGCACCTACCACAGGAGCGGATGGACAAAACACAATCGGTATAGGGACCGATGGCAAAGAAGACCAGCAAAAGGATAGGGAAAGAAAAATGGAATGAAAGGAACGAGAGAAAAAAGAAAAAAACCCAAAAAAGAATAATACCAACACCAAGCATAAAACCCAAAAACAAAACTAAAATCGTACAAAAGAAAATAAAACAAAATCCCAGTGTAGTTATGTATGAGCAAGTGTGGGCGTGTGCGTGCGTGTGTGTATGTGTGTGGGTGCGTATGTGGGGTTGTAAGATGGGTGTGTGTACGTGTTATGCGTGTATAAAGGGTGCGTGTGTATGTGTTTGATCGCTGTAGTCGCCTCTTACGACAGGCAGGTCGTACCATGGGACTATTCTATTCCCGGACCCACACGGGTGAAAAAGAAAAAAATACCCAAAACGAGAACAAACGAAGGAGAACCAAACAAAAATGAGTGGATGCATGAAGTGTGTGCGTGTATGGAGTGTGTGTATGTGTGTATGAAGTCTGTATGTGTATGTGTTGGACCGCTGTAGTCGCCTCTTACGACAGGCAGGTCGTACCATGGGACTATTCCATTTCCGGACCCACACGGGTGAAAAAGAAAAAAAAAGGAAAGCAAACAAAAGAAAACCTAGCAAAACCGGGAAGTAAATCGAAATCGCAAATCCAAAATTCATATCCGAAGGAGAGCAAAGTCGTCATCAAAATCGGGGACACGAGGACAAGGTATTGGGCTTAAAGCGTTTACGCCGCCAAAAGGAAAATTAAACAAGATCGAGGACATCAGAATTTCGTCGACTTATATCCTCAGGTTTGGAAGAAGCATAGAATAAAGTCTGCCTCTTTTGGGCAGTTTTCTGCCAAATAGAAATAGCAGAGGGCATAGGAGTTGTAGCACTAGGTTTAGGAGGTGGCAAGGGTAGTTAAGAAAACTCAAAACGCGTTATAGAAGGACGTCGTTTATTGTTAGGATGGGTGGTAGGAAGGTCAACGACAGTAAAGGAAACATGGTGGGTTGTCAGAATATCAACGGACGAGAAAGAAAAAGTATTGGCTGTACGAGAACCAACCTGACGAAAAGAAACACAGGCGGAACACACTTTAGTTACGTTAGAGAAAGGGACAGAAGCAGATAAAATTTCATTGACGTTATGTGCAGGACTAGAAGTATCACAGTTAGAAATGAAAACAGTATTGGCTGTAGGAATATCAACCCTAGGAAAAGGAACAGAATTCGATAACATTTCCCTATTACATGAAGGAACCGAATCAGATAGAAGTTTATCAACGTTACAAAAACAAACAGTATCAGGAACAACTTCAACAACAGTAGATAACAGAACATCAGCCAGGATGTCACCAACCTTAGTTAAAAGAACCGAAGTAAGTAGCATTTTGTCAGCATGAGAAAAAGGAGTAAGAGTAGGTAACGAAACAGGATCAGGTAAAGATTTAACGACGACAGCAACAGGCATCACCGCTACGGGTTCACTAACCTCAACAGGACCTTCTCTATCCGTATTAGAAATTATCTTCACTTCAGCTACGGCTGTGATTGCCGGCACAACAGAAATCTCTTGAGTATAAGCATTTGAGAAAGCAGAAACAGGTAAAATTTTGACAAAAACGGGAAGAGGCATTAAAGATACGGGTTCATGGACTTCCAAAGGACCCTCGCAGACTGAATTAGAAGCTATGGTCATTACAGCGACCTTTGTGCTTGCAGACACGACAGAAAATACTTTGGTAGAATCGTTTAGGGAAGCGGGAACAAACTCTTGAGAAGCTAGCTGAAAGTCACTAATTAGAAGCATAGGTTGTAAGCGTGGTGGAGGCACATGTTGGGGCGAGAGTGAATAAGTAGGGCGAGCAGAAGGAGGATTAGAATAGGAAGCAGAACTAGAAACGGAGGAAATTTTGTTAGAAGCTATATTTGCCGAAGAAGAGGAGGTTTGGATTGTAGGAGCAGTAGGACCTAAATGAAGTATCGAAGAGAACGTAGAATGAGAAGTAGAAGAAGTTAGGCAACTAGAGGTGAGGGCAGAATTTGAAGGATTATTCGAAAACCTATTAGTAGTAGGATGACAGTTGGGACAGTTATGGCAAGTAACTCCCTTATGTCCGCAACCATAACAATGGAGTACTTGAGGACGATAACAACGGCTCGAAACATGACCAGGTTTGTCGCAATTAAAGCATACGACCTGACGAGTAGGAGTAGAAGTAGGAGGAAGAACAGTAGAACGTACGGAAGAAGTATCGGATCTACTCGTAGGCGTAGAAGAAACTGTAACAACTCGCTCATGTAAAGCAAAAGTATTTTTCTCAATAGTAGTAGCCTTGTAAATAAGCTCGTTGTGTTCAAAATGAAAAATTAGTAAATTAGACAACGACTTGCAGTCAGAAAACCTATGCCGAAAACCATGATACCAAAGTAAAGCTTTAGGTTCGAACAAATCCACTGCAGACTCAAATAAATCCAATTCTGACACATGGTAAGCTCGTCGGAGTTTTTCGACTCGCTCCAAAAAATCACGTACAGTAAGAGTATTCGGGGCACCAGAAAATTTCAAATTCCACTCCCACACTGAGAGACCGTGGTAGAAAGCCGAAAAAGAAGTCATTTTGAATGCAAACAAGAAAGAAATAGGTAGAAGGTAACGAAATAAAGGCTAACCGTAACTCGATAAAAGCTCAACGGAAAAGAAAATTATTGCGAATACAGGACAATTTAAGACATCCGACGGATAAACTTCGGGAACACCAATAGCAGCGAAACAACAACATAGAATTTAGAATACGGCTGTAGAATAATGGAAAAATCGGAGGAAAAAACTAACTCTAGACGTGACGTAGAGGACAATATGTACAGAGAGAGAAGGAAGAAAAAAGAACATTCTTGGGCGCCAGCGTTTTCAACGGACTAGGATTATTGGCGAAAACACAAGACTAATAATCTGAAATAAGCCAACCAATAATATTAAGCGTAAGGGACGAAACATAAGTAATATCAGGCCGAGAAAGTGCGGGTCATGTAGGAACTTAGGAACTAACAATAATAAACAAAAAATCGAAGCAAAAATTAACTAAAACGAACTCGGAGCCAAAACTAACTAAAATAAAATCGAAGCCAAAGTTACACGAAACAAGATCGCAGCACAAGAAAGTTAACGAAAACCAAATCGCAGAAGAAATTAACTAAAAGAAACCTGAAATAAATAGAAACAAAAATATATAAACACTCACTCATTCACACTCAGAACAAAAAATACAACGGAAAAGAAAGAACTTATAATTGAAAAAAATATATATACAGAACACAGTACTCCCCAAACCCAAACCCAAAAAAAAGTCAATGTCCCCAATTTACATATTACATTGTGAGAAACCCTTAAACATTCAAAAAAAATTACCCATGAAAATGGCGAGCTGTAATTTTTAGGCAACTACCCCCTGACAGGAACTAGAAAAAAAGAGAAACAAACGCAACCCTAAAAACCACAGCTCTAGATCATTGTAAATATAAACTTAAACTAAATTTACAAACATAATGGCAACATTTTCAAATGTGCCCGCAAGTCTTTAAGCCGTTTTGACATTGATAAGTAGTATATTTTTAGTGATTTATAACCAAATAGTAAAGCATTAATAAAAAAGCAGTAAGTATCAAAATAGTTCAATAATTTTCGTAAAGAATTAAATTTAGAAAGGCCATCTATGAACGGTAAAACACCAGGTGTTCTGGTTCCGAAGTCAGAAGCGCATACAAAGAAAACCAAAAAAGAACTCACCCTCGAGTTACTGGCATCGGGGTGGAACCAGACGCTGGTCTACGTCAGCGAACAGGCAGGCTTGCGCCCAGGCAGAGCGCATTTGACCTCGCATCCCCAGAAGAAGCGACAGCCCAAGGGATTAACGTGTCCCCCGCAAGAAGCTAGAATAATTACGAACAATAAATTAATTTAATGAAGCCGAAAAGTATTGTTTTATACAAACTCTATATACTCACCACGCTAAATAATGCGTGCCGGCAATTCGCATAAAGAAGACAAACGAAGCCAAATCAGAATGTGTTATCTTGTGGCTATTCGAACAGCAAATGAATATTACATGTGTTAAAGCACCAAAGCAAGGAAATAAACCAGGAAAACCCTAATTTTATTAAAATAAATTCGCCGAATTCTTTAAAAAGGAAAAACACACCAGCAATTAATTATTGTAATACTTGGAAAGTCGCCTATCTAATTAAGGCGTAAATTCCAAGGTACGAAATTCTTAGAAAGCATATTTATTTTTCTAATGAGCAGAATGATTTATCAACTAACCTAGATAGGATATTTATTATTAACTACAATACAAATTTTAATACACGAAAGGGTTATTTTTAATTAACGGTATTAATTTTTGTGTTGAACGCCAAAGGAATTTAAGGTGAAAATTATTGCGTAGAAACTAATCAATTAGTTACGAAAATGAACGTAACAAGTTTCAACTGCTATTCAGGAACTAGTCTTGTAAATAATTCGTGGAACAGCTTAAATCATTCCCTCTCTCTTAGTCACAACCACAAGTACAGTTTGACCCTTTACAACGCCCTCTATCGTCTTCCTATTTTTCCTCTAAACTTCATATGAGGCACTGCTTTAAATTGTTTGAAATTATTTCTAGTACTCTATCGTTACCAACTTAATTTGTCCAACTGATATTAGACATTCTCGCTAAATAATGCGTGCCAGCAATTCGCATAAAGAAGACGAACGAAGCCAAATCAGAATGTGTTATCTTGTGGCTATTCGAACAGCAAATGAATATTACATGTGTTAAAGCATCAAAGCAAGGAAATAGACCAGAAAAACCCTAATTTTATTAAAATAAATTCCCTGAATTCTTTAAAAAGGGAAAATACACCAGCAATTAATTATTGAAATACTTGGAAAGTCGCCTATCTAGTTAAGGCGTAAATTCCAAGGTACGAAATTCTTAGAAAGGATATTTATTTTTCTAATGAGCAGATAGATTGATCAACTAACCTAGATAGGATATTTATTATTAACTACAATACAAATTTTAATACACGAAAGGGTTATTTTTAATTAACGGAATTAATTTTTGTGTTGAACGCCAAAAGAATTTAAGGTGAAAATTATTGCGTATAAACTAATCAATTAGTTACGAAAATGAATGTAACAAGTTTCAACTGCTATTCAGGAACTAGTCTTGTTAATTAGTCATGGAACAGCTTAAATCATTCCCTCTCTTTTAGTCACAACCACAAGTACAGGTTGACCCTTTACAACGCCCTCTATCGTCTTCCTATTTCTCCTCTAAGCTTCATATGAGGCACTGCTTTAAATTGTTTGAAATTATTTCTAGTACTCTATCGTTACCAACTTAATTTGTCCAACTGATATTAGACATTCTCCTATAAGTAGCACATCTCCAAAGCTTATAACCTCTAATTTCTCTTTTGCCCAGTGTCCATGTTTCATAACCGTATAACTACGCTCCAAACTTAAGCTATCAGTACATATTCTCGAATATTTAGAGCCATTCTATTTCCTAGTACAACGTTTTGCGCCTCAGAGGCTTTTCTTGGACTATCTTATTTTCCATGTCTCATTTACTTCCATTGTAATAATCTTCTGGTTTTCTGGCCATACAAATTTATTAGTTGGTCCATTCAAATTGAACGATGTCCTACAACCAATGAAATAAAAAACTTTAAAACTTCGGTAATGCGTGTTCACAGTACAATCTCAAGAACAATAAAAAATCAACGGGCGCGTCTTAACGTATTTATAATTATTAAATCATTCTAAGTCTATTCTGTAACGAATAATTTATAACATACATAGAACCGGATTCTGGAGACATGGGAGTTACATTGCTGTAGTTCAAAAATAATGGGTCTACAAAATATAATAAAATGGAAACTGGTTATTCAATAAATGAAATGGCATGCTACAAGTTAATTCACTTTACATGTAACAAAGTAGCAGGGCAAGCATTGTTTTAACAAACAAAAAAGTATTCCTTCTACAATGCAGGAGGAATTAAATATTACCGAAGCACATAGCTAATGTCATTAAATGTATTTATAACATATTAAATAATAACACAAAAAAACTATGGCAAATAAAATTAAAAGATTTAACGATAAACTGACATTTAAAATTTCAAATTTAGAAATACAAATTACTCACCGTTTTATTCAAAAACTAAATCACCAACTTAGAGATATACAAAAAACTGTTGCTGATATTATCCCAAACTATATACAGGGTAGTCCGTTAGTGCGAGGAAGTCCAATATCTTATTTAATATCATATACATTAAAAAATGTTTCAAATAAAAGTTATAGCAGACGCACTGTTGCATTCTGGTAAAATATTTTTACACATACTGGGTGTATCGATTAATTGTGGTCATGTACCGTTGTGCTTTTTTTAAATTGAACTCCCCATATTTTATGACATATTTCCATTGCTCTTTTTAAATGCTGCATGAACATATTATTGTTTTTTGTTTTAAATGCAGCGTTGCCAAGTTATGAATATTTTCCTGAAATTTCGGTAAAAACATTGACCAATTTAAAAAGTGTAGGTTCGTTCAGTTTTAAAATTTTTAAGTAATATTTAGTACACAGATAGACATAGGTTATTTCTTGCTAAATATGCCATTATTTGACGATTTACTTATACATGGTGTTTGTAATTATTCTCAAATGTTTGAAAATTTCGAATAGCAAAAGCTTTCTTATTTTAAGTAAAACACCCTGTATATTATTTTGCAGATTGATAAAACTGTTAAATCTTTTCAATTTATGTCAACACCATATAACCTTTGAAACCAGTAGTTTTTGGGAAATTGACAATTTTATGGCGTTGTCCACCTTACAAATTTGAATACAATATTACTTTACGCAAGTAGGCTGAAACTTTCACATTTTATCATTTGTTATTAGTAGTATCTTAAACAATTGTGAAGAATAACTACTATCATCATCTACGTTTAGCGTAAAATAAAATATTAATTATTGGTTTGGTCATAATACATTTTGAAACCCACGGATTAGTAGATTTGGTTTTTGCTTTAGATGAAAGTGACAAAAATGATTTACTGACGTCAAAAATATACCATGAGAAGTATTTATACATTCATACATTTTTAAATAATTAATTTCCTGAGAGATGGATAGGTAGAAGAGAGCCAGTTAAATGGCCACCCCGTTCCCCAGAGTTAACTAAAGATGATTTATTTTTATGGGGTTATGTTAAAAATCAAGTACACAAATACCGGTAGCGACAAAAGATGATATGAAACAACGGATAACAGAACAGAAGCAAATAAAGAGAGTTTGGGGTGGCAACAGGCATAGAGGCATGGTGATTCAAGCAGGAAGCTGTTTTATGGACTAGTGCCATACTGGACGGCATCATCTTTAAAGGCTGGTTGGCGGTTGGCGTTTGGAAGTTAGTTACCAGGTATGCCATTGTTTAAAAACATTGTCTGGTGAATATTTTCTACGGTTTTTTATTCTTTCTGTGCTTTTGAGTGTTTTGTATTTGACATATTTAATGAACTGAAAATTTATGGGACTTGAGATGAAAATGAAATTTCTTTAGGTAGTCAAGAATAATTAATTTACAGATAACCAAGCTATGTTGTAAAGAAGTATAGGGGGCTTATTTATATCTGTAGTGCAGTAAATTTGCACTCACATTGTTTTACTATGAGCTCATCATAAGACAAAGGGGTTAACGTAAGGTATGAGAAACGCCCTCTTACTTTAATAAAATATTTGTTTGAATAAGGTTATCGATTAAAAATATTTTTGAAAATGAAATTGTAGACATTACCAATAATACGAATGTACATAAGGAAAGGTGTTTTAAAATTGCACTATGTACTTCATGTAAATAGAGTGTGATGTATTTTGCGAATTGCGTTATTTTGAGTGTGTGATTGTAGAGTGTAAATTTCTATTAGGTTTAAGCATAGAAGCAGTGAGCGGGAGTTTTAGATCCAGCGCTAACAGGTAAGCGTCTGTGTCAATTTTAAGAAATTTTAGTAGATGTAGGAGACAAGTGGGGAGCAGCTGAGAATAATTTCACAATATTAATGACACGCAAATTGAGGAAAACGATTTTACAGGGTAAACCTCGCAACATAATGTAAACCCAACATTGGGGCACGAAGTAGAGGGCCGTTTCAAAAAAAACCTCAAAATATTTAATATACATTAGCGCTATGTTATACTCTTATGCCACTCAAGCACTTGTGAAAATGTTAATTTATAATTTTCTTTTGCCTCGACTAGCTGATTCAATTAAATAAAGCACTTCTACAATACACAGTATAATGAATGAATATTTACAACCCTTTTAAATATCTTCTCCCTTTTTAAATCATATACATCTGTCAAATTTTTAGAAAATCAAACCAGCAAAACGAGCGTTTTTATTTACCTTTAAAGACCTATTGAAACGTTTCAAGATGTCTATGCTTTTTATAAATTTACACAAGAAATCCCAATTTGTCGGCTCTTACACTTTAAATTATTATTGAGATAAAACAGTTTAAAAATAAATCATATCCAAAATATTTGAGATAAAACAGTTTTAAAAATAAGTCATATCAAAATCTCTAACTTGAAGTGGTTTTGTAGGTGCTCCTAAGAATTGAAGTCGATATCCAAATCGTTATTGGTGCGTTTATTCCAATAGAATATTTACCATCAATTTGCTTGAACAGGCAGCATTCTCCAAAATTGTATTTCTGATTGTAATGGCTCTTTATTTAAAGTTCTAACAGGAATCGTTACATTATTTTGATTGTAATTTAAGATTGTAATGGTAGTTTTCGGATGTTATTCAGATTGTCATTCAGATTGTAATTGAGATGGTAATTAAGGTAGTAATTGAGAGCCGTCTCAGAAGTACGGCACTTTTTGCACAATTATACACTCTAGAATTTTACTGTTAATTTAATTTATTATCCACGTAAATTTTTAGCACTTTAGTAATTGTCCAGTTTCAAAATATACTACCTCGATATTCAATTTTCTAGATATTTATAGAATCGTCCCTCTTTTTTTTGTGACTCGTTGGCTTCACGTGCTAGGCGAGGCCAAGCGTATTATCACTTGTTATTGCATGACGCGGTGCTCTAAGTCACGTAATTTAAGTGTTATACCTTACATCTACTTCAGAAATCCCAGGAATTTTCGTTCATATCGATCACGTAGTATTGTTTGTTGGCCTTATTCTAATCTAAATCGAATAAATTTGGTGTTTGTTTATTTCCTAATAAATTGGATTATCGAACAATTGTGATTCTTTTAGATCACGTACGCTTTTAAATAATGCATAATATTTGCGTGTGTTTACGATAATATATTAACACACTTTTTGAATGTTTATCTAGCCAATTCATAAAGGTTTTTCACTGATTTAATTTCAATGCGTTTTGTTATATTTTTAAATTGTAATCTTTGCTAGCAGCTACTCTTGGATATGTGTTTTAATCGTTTGTACTGCTATATACAGTGTGCTCGCAACTAATAATATTTATAATAACCCATTTACTCTTCTAATATCTATAATTCCTTGCCTCTGTAACTTGGGAGTTTCCCTTGCTTATTCTACGACCCCAATGACTTAACCTACCCCTAAATTAACCCTATAATTACAGCAATATATATATATATATACATATAGGTATATATATATATATATATATTCACTTATATAAGTTTGTCGGTTTAGGTTTCTTAGTTAATAGCTATAATTATTTTTAAATATAAAGTAAGTTTGTTCATATTTATTTTGGTGGGCGGGATAATTGGTCTCTTTGTCGCACGTTTTCATGTTTAATTTTAAGTCGTTGTAAATTCGTAATTGTAAATAGAATTGCAAAGCTGTCATCCCTTGTCCCGTTATATCCTGTCATACCTCCTTTGTGCCGTGAAAGTTAAGGTGGACTAAAAGGGTAGTGATCGACACTTGCTCATAGACAACGAAGAGAAACCGTTAGTTTGGTAAAGTGAGTTAAATCGGTAGTGTCTCCGAATGTGATTTTATGGATAAACCCTAAAATATACAGTGACAGTCCGTACGTAACACGTCCAATAAATAGTCATACAGTCCACTCCGTTGAAGAGTAGAAACGACACTTAGAACAATAGAATACGGTGGAAGTAAGTCGATATATAAAATTAAAAGACCAGTCGCGCGTTAACAGTTATCCATCAATTCTAATAAATATAACTTTACACAGGAAAACAATTTTGAAACAAAATAGAAATATCAACCAAAATAAATTACTATCGTGCATAGAACACTTAACACCCAAATCAGTTTTAGTATTTAAAAAACACAAGAATTACAAAATAAAACATAATTTCAATCCAAAATCTATTTTCTAACATAGAATATACAACACCAATTTTAAATCAAAGAAATATATAAATGTAACTGTTTAAATTGCAATGTGTCATATATAAGTCATACATCTCATAACCTGAAACAAAGAATCACTCAACACAAAAGTAGCAAGAGTAAAACCTAAAGCATGTACTCTAGCAACACATGCTATTACTACCATAGTATAGATTTCAGTAATGTTAAAATATTAGAAACTGAAATAGTCTCTACAAAAAGAATTTTTAAAGAAATGTGCCAGATATATAAATGTCAAAATAGCATAAATAAGAAAACTGATATGTCCAATCTTAGTTCAATACACACCTGCTTACTAAACTTTAAGTCTTTCAATAACAAAAATTATAAGACTTAGTTCTTAATGTCACCATTACACAAATACAAACACACACACCCCATATACAAAATAATGCACGTACACATACACGCACTATACATACTATTATAGCCTTAAAACAATTTTATATTTTAAATGTTTCTATATTTTTAATTTTAATTTATATCATATTCACAAAGTTTTAATTTATATTTTATTTTCATTCAGTTATTATACTTTAAAAATTGTTATATTCATACAGTCCAGTTCCTGTTTATTATGCAATTTTTTTAGAAATCGCAATTATTGTAAGTAGACATTTAGTTAAAGCATACGATTGTAACAACTTTACTGTGAGCAAGAGTTAAATTAACTCAAAAATTCAGATCTAATTAAAAGAGTACTCTTTTAAGTATATATATATATATATATATATATATATATATATATTAAAACAATAAAGGAATCAGGGGCGAAGATCACAGCAATAAATATGGCTCCCATCGTAGGGGCTCGATAATCCTAAAATAGGGCATATCACAGCAATATATACATATATATATATATATATATATATATATATATCTTTATATATATATATATATATATATATATAATATGGGTATAATAATCTTGGAATTAGGTCATTACTAAATCTTGGTATATTGGAAAAGTTTCACATATAAGCAATAACAAATGTAGTGGTAATCTTTTATTTGACGCGTTTCGGTAACACCATAATCAATAAATTTATCTATAAATACTAAAACAATGTGTTAACAATTATTAGATTTTTATATATATACATACCTTTGTGCAATTTTAATTATAGTATAGTATAAGTCAAAACAAACAAATAATTCTACAAACTAACATTTTAAATTGTATCACAGTTTCGCTTCAATAAATAGTATGAATAACAATAATATAATTGGTTATATAATCTAATATTTAATCACTCTGCAACATGGTGTATTCAAATATGTGGGGATTTTTAATAATCTAAATAATAGTAGAATATTTTTGTTAATATTCAGAAGATTCATCTTTTACAAATTAAATTGTGGTAAATTTTCATAGATCCATCTTGGTCAGTTTTTGAGTTTATGGTATTCGGATATTTATATATTTGTAAAGTTTCCATTACGTTTCTCTTGTTGTCATTGTTTTCAGTGTCTAAAATATCTACATTATTGAAATCAAATTGGTGTAAGTTGTCAATTGCATGAGAAGCAAGAGCAGTACTTTTTTTATTATTAGTTTTTATGCTGTATTTGTGCTCATAAATTCGTTTACGAAGGTATTGTTTAGTATTACCTATGTATACCCCAGGACATCCTGTGCAGTTAATTTTATAAATTGTGTGTGTCTTATTGTTATGTTCGATGGGTGGAAATAGTTTGGTGAAAAAATTTTAAATGAGTAGTTGGGTTTATGAATTATTTGTATGTTATATTTTTGAAGACAGTTTTTAATTTTTTCAGAGAGTCCTGGGGTATATATAATTCCAATTCTGGTTTCTTCTGGCTGTTTTTTATTTTTATTTTGATTATTGTAGATTTTATGTATTTTTGATTTTATTATTGGTTTATATACGGAAATGGGATAGCAATTATCTTTGAGTATAGTCTTAATGGTGTTTAAATTGTTGTATCTAAATTTAGGGTGTGCTAATTTTATGCCTCTTTCAATTAGGTTATTAACTACGTTAGTTTTATATTGTTTTGGTACGCAGGAATTGAAGTTTAGATATCTACCGCTCCATGTGTTTTTCGGTACCAATTTGTTGTAATTAATCCTTCATCATTATAGTTTATGAGGATATCTAGAAATGGAATCGTTCTGTTAACTGCTAGTTCAACGGTGAATTGTAAACGTTGATGGAATCCGTTAAATGCTTTTAAGGTTTCGTTGATTTTATCAAAAGGTAAGCAAATAATACAATCATCAACGTATCTTTTATAAAATGTTGGTATGTATTGTAGTTGATTTATGGCATAATTTTCAAGTTCTTCCATTACTAGGTTGGCGATAGTGGATGAAATTGGGGATCCCATGGCGGTTCCGAAAATTTGGGTGTAGATTTTGTTATTGAATTTAAAATAAGACTCGTTAATGCATATTTTTATGGCTTCTGTAAATTCTTCCATTGGAAGTGTTGTTAGTGGGCCTAGTTTATTCCATTTCTTTTTTATTATATCAATAGCTAGATTAGTGGGGATGTTTGTAAATAGCGATTGCACATCAAGAGAGATTATTATGTGATTTGGTGGTACAGTTTGTTTTATAATAAACTTTTGGAATTCCCAGCTATCTGTTATGTGGTAATCTGTTTGTCCGACAATTTTTTTAATAATTTCAATAAGAAATTTAGGGAGTTTGTAAGTGGGTGCATTTCTTGTGTTAACTATTGGTCGAAGTGGAACGTTGACTTTATGGATTTTAGGTAGCCCGTATATGTAGGGAGCATGACCATTATGACAAATCAAATTTAATTAATTAATTAATTAATTAATTAATTACAACAAATTGGTACCGAAAAAACACATGGAGCGGTAGATATCTAAACTTCAATTCCTGCGTACCAAAACAATATAAAACTAACGTTGTTAATAACCTAATTGAAAGAGGCATAAAATTAGCACACCCTAAATTTAGATACAACAATTTAAACACCATTAAGACTATACTCAAAGATAATTGCTATCCCATTTCCGTATATAAACCAATAATAAAATGAAAAATACATAAAATCTACAATAATCAAAATAAAAATAAAAAACAGCCAGAAAAAACCAGAATTGGATATATATATATATATATATATATATATATATATATACCCCAGGACTCTCTGAAAAAATTAAAAACTGTCTTCAAAAATATAACATACAAATAATTCATAAACCCAACTACTCATTTAAAAATTTTTTCACCAAACTATTTCCACCCATCGAACATAACAATAAGACACACACAATTTATAAAATTAACTGCACAGGATGTCCTGGGGTATACATAGGTAATACTAAACAATACCTTCGTAAACGAATTTATGAGCACAAATACAGCATAAAAACTAATAATAAAAAAAGTACTGCTCTTGCTTCTCATGCAATTGACAACTTACACCAATTTGATTTCAATAATGTAGATATTTTAGACACTGAAAACAATGACAACAAGAGAAACGTAATGGAAACTTTACAAATATATAAATATCCGAATACCATAAACTCAAAAACTGACCAAGATGGATCTATGAAAATTTACCACAATTTAATTTGTAAAAGATGAATCTTCTGAATATTAACAAAATTATTCTACTATTATTTAGACTATTAAAAATCCCCACATATTTGAATACACCATGTTGCAGAGTGATTAAATATTAGATTATATAACCAATTATATTATTGTTATTCATACTATTTATTGAAGCGAAACTGTAATACAATTTAAAATGTTAGTTTGTAGAATTATTTGTTTGTTTTGACTTATACTATACTATAATTAAAATTGCACAAAGGTATGTATATATATAAAAATCTAATAATTGTTAACACATTGTTTTAGTATTTATAGATAAATTTATTGATTATGGTGTTACCGAAACGCGTCAAATAAAAGATTACCACTACATTTGTTATTGCTTATATGTGAAACTTTTCCAATATACCAAGATTTAGTAATGACCTAATTCCAAGATTATTATACCCATATTATCTATTTAAGAAGGTCAAGAACACATTCAAAATATTTATATATATATATATATATATATATATATATCTTTATATATATATATATATATATATATATATATATATGTATATATTGCTGTGATATGCCCTATTTTAAAATTATCGAGCCCCTACGATGGGAGCCATATTTATTGCTGTGATCTTCGCCCCTGATTTCTTTATTGTTTTAAGCCCCAATGTTGGGCGTCATATTTATTGCTGTGATATTCGCCCCACGACTGGGCAGAGCATATTTATTGCTATGCTATTCGCCCCATTTCATATTAATTTAGGATCCCCCCCCGACTAGCTTACTGATTAAATCTTATTGAATCAAATAAAGCAATTCTATAATACACAATATAATAATTGATAATATTTACAATAGTCAAAATTTTCCTTTTTGTACAAAATATCTACATATACCAGATATATGCTTTTCTGAAAGCCAGCAAAAAAATCTTTTAATTATATTCAGGGACCTTCAAACGTTCCAAGATACCTTACCTTGTTTTCATATTTTTTAAGTGACCTTTTTAGATGACTCTTACAAATATACAATGCATAACAAATATTAAATTGAAAACAGTCTTTCAATAATAAAGTGTATTAAAAAATTGCTAACCTGGAATGGGTTCTGAAGTTCCATTCTAGTCTATGATATGCATCCGCTTGCTGTGTCCACTTTGCCTATTGGTATTTTTTTGTTTGCGTTAAGACATCAACAAAATGCCGTCCCCATATAAGAATCGCTTCCCATAAGTCGCTTCCAATTAAACTCGTACCAAAATTAAAGTATCGCCTCCAATTAAAATACGTCCCAAATTAAAGTATAAGTCCAAAATTAGAATATGTCTAAAATTAGAATATGCCCAAAATTAAAATATCACCAAAATTAGAATATGTGTCAATTAAAATATGTCCGAATTAAAACGTCCCAAATCAGAATGTGTTCAAATTAGAAGCCCTGTTTTGTTAATATTAGAAATGAATTTAATTAAGCTATTTAACTTACGTCTATCTATAGATCGACCTATATTTCGATGCACAAAATTCTCGCACTAATAATTGCGTGAGTTTCTAACACTTTCGAGCATAGTTGTTGCTCAGTTAAATATAGACTAAAATGTCGTTCAGTTTCTATCGTATATACATATAAGCTCTTCCTCCAATTGTTTTCATTGGCCTGTTTACACTCAAGGCTGGTGTCTTTCCTTATCTGGCAGAATTTTTAGAAATTACCTAGTTTGAATCTTTGACGAATGCTTTGTTCCTCATGTTCGCATTCACCATATTGCAGTATTATTCTAGGATTTCCAACTTTTGGCATTTCATTAACTCACGTATTCGATGATTGTTAATTTATCATATAATTGAACCGCCTGGTGTTTATTCGATTGCCACAGAATGTTGGTTTTTTGAATGTTCTTCTCTAGTCACGTAACAATTTTCTAGTAATAAATTATTTACGATGCGTTTACGTTGATATTTTCGACGCAATTGTTAAATATTTGGAATGCTAATTTATCTGTTTCCCGGTAATTTAATCTTGCTGCAATTTGTTGCGTTTTAAAATCTCATCTTTACTTGTACACTATGCTTAAACATATTTATATTTTCATGCATTTAGTTACATATCCTTTATATACAGTGTCCTTTCAATTGACAATATGTAGATTTACTCTTATAATTTCTGGAACTATTTGTTTTTCTTAAAGTTAAAGTTGCTTATATTTATCCTACGACTCCTATGACTTAATCTATCCTTAAACTACCCTATTATCATAGCAATATATATGTGTGCATATGTATATATATATATATATATATATATATATATATATTTAAATTATATAATTTATTGAGGATTGCAGCAATTATGGAAGTCTACTTTTTATTCTATAACTCTAGCTTTCGGGAATTTATTTTTCTCTTTTTCAGGAGTAAAAATGCGAAGTTTGACTTAAATTGAAAATATCAATTCTAAATTACAAAAAATTGGTTTTCAAATTTTGAAGGTATAAAAAATTTTTTGCAATTTAGAATTGATATTTTTAATTTAAGTCAAACTTCACTTACTCCTGAAGAAGAAAAAATAAATTCTCAACTCGCGTTATAGAATAAAGTGAACTTCCATAATGCTGCAATCCATAATAAATTATACAACTTTAAATTAATATTCATCAGCAAATAAAACTTGAAGATTATATATATATAAAATACCCAAATTTAGACCAGGGTAGAAAATTAATTAATTACATCAAATAATTTTCATCACCGTGTATAAGGAATTTTATTAGATAATACGCGTTATTAAAACCGTGAAGCATAAAAATTCATTCGTTTCATTAAAAATAAGGGATTTAAATTATTCAAGAAAACCTTTTTTATAAAAGAAGCAGAATTAAAATGCTCAATTTTAATGTAGTTTAATTATTCCAAGTAAAGAATCAAATAGAAATTACGTGCAAAATTTATATTAATTAACTCAATTTTAAGTAACCGGTATTAAACAAAATGTACAAATAATAATTAATATTTAATTAGGATTCACTAAAAATTAAAGGGTAAAAGTCAACGCCATTCATTATTGTTTTAATTGGAGTTAATTAAACCGTTAGTAACATATAATATGCATAAAAGCGTGTAAAAACCCAATAGTATTCAAATCGTAGAAGTGTTATTTAGAAGTATTATGTTTGAACACCTGCGTATTTTTTAAAAGACACGTTCTGCTTAAATTTTGTAGATAACAAATGGTTACAGAGAATGTTGGAGAAACCGTCGCTTAATATTCACGGGAAATGCTAATAAAGTGGGTTATTTAACAGTCCACGTGGACTGAAATAACCGATAAGAAAGAGTATCGATTTGCACCACTAAGACCAAGGTAGAAAAGGAAAGAGAAAATGCGTCAAGCAGAGACACTAATAAATAAAGGGCGTGATTTGAGCAACGTCACGAGAGCGGCGATTGGTTGAAAATCAGATGCAGATATGAGGTGTAAACGTAACGATTTCGTTACAAAATTAATTAGTTATTCTCGGACGCGTTGCGAGCCGTGTGAAAATTTCTGAGATTTTAACTGGCGCGAGTGCAAATTTAATAAGAATCGCGTGCCCGACTGTCGAGAAGGAAACCGAGAATGCAAAATTCTAAGAAGTGTCCGTTTTGGGGACAAAAGCGACGAACAGGCGAGCCGATATATATACCCGGACGTTAAACAGTTTCGCTCTCTTAGATTTTGATTATTCGATGCTTTAAAAAGCGCTTTTAGGTTTACGATTTTGATTTAACACTTTAAAACAGTTTGCTCTTTACGTGCTAAGATGAAAGTTAGT
Organism: Platerodrilus igneus; assembly: GCA_036346225.1. NCBI lineage: Eukaryota > Metazoa > Arthropoda > Insecta > Coleoptera > Lycidae > Platerodrilus > Platerodrilus igneus. Next base: position 15,809,204 of record JARFIW010000858.1, read on the forward strand.
TAGTGCATTTAGAAAAGAAGATACAAAGTATTAAAGTCTGGTTATATTGGCGAGTATTACTGTACCAACTATCGAAATTGTAACGATAAATGAATAAACAAAAGTAGGCAGTTTTGGCGTATAGCTTGAAAGAAGTATGAATTTCTTTGCTATTTCCGGGGGTGTTAATAATTAAATGATTCGTAAACGTGACTGGATCCACAAAACAAGATTCAGATATACACAGATGAGTTCCGGAAAAGCCCTGAAACAACTTTAGATGAATGGTGGTGTAGAAATTTTTTAAAGGCGACCAGTAATCCGAGGACCTAAAAATAACCCAGTTGGAATGGTGTGATTAACAAAGGATGGTGTACATTGGAGCCACGAGTGCATTAACCTTCAGGTAACTTATGCGTTGTTGTTCGATTTTTGATGTTTTGGTGTGTGTTGAATAACTTTATAATTTATTTACTTAAAATGGACAGTAGTGAATTTGTACTAACAACAAATTTTTAATTTTAAGGTGAAATTTTCTTGTTTAAGTAGAAAGGAGTATTTAGTATTTATGTTCTTGATTATGATGAAAATTTGGGTATGTCTTTGAGCTCAATTAGACGAACCTGGTTAATTAACGTAAAGGGGTGGGAGATGCTCCCTTTGTACTCAGACTCAGGTCTGCATATATTGTTATATTAATTAGTAGGCATCCTACAAGGACTTTAATTCTGGATGCACATTAAAATGATAACAAATTTAATCTTGAAATTTTCTGATACTGAAATTTATGCTGAATTTTAATTTTGAAATTTTAATGTATTGTGAATATTGATGTAAATAGTTAACGTTGGTGTTTGTGGTAGGAATGTGTTTTTTTTTTATGAATGAGGATGTGAGTTATCTAGGGGAGCAGCCGAGGCGGGAAGAGGACAGAAACAATTATCAGAAGAGAATCACAGCAAATCGTAGCGCCCAAAAGTGAGGCTCGAGTTCAAAATAAAATTTTTTTGTAATTTTATTCCAGGAAACTGGCGAGGCTTTTTGTACATTTCACAGCATATTTATGACGGCCCAACGCTGGGGCTCGATTTGAAAACCTTAGTTTAAGATTAATGGTGAGGTTTCACAGCAGTTTTTGACGGCCCAACGCTGGGGCTCGAATGTTTTTTACTCCGACGAGGATGTTACCCACATTTCACAGCAATATATATATATGTATATATATATATATATATATATATATTGTTTCATTTTTTTCGTTGTCACTTAGTGTCAATTAATGATAAACAATCTATTGGTGTGTAGTAACTCTCAAGTTTTCCATTAGTTTGCCCACTATTGCTTTGTGAAAATTTAAGAACGCCAAAACTTTGGCATCATGCAAACTACCGGCAACTAAATAATTTTAAACGTGCCCGCATTCTTGGAATGAGAGAGGCCGTTCTTTCGTTTCGAAATATTGCTGGTGGGTAAATGGTAATGTTGCAACGATGGCAAGATGTTGGTCCAGATAATCTAATGAAGGGGTTCGACAACGTCCTGGATCTGAACTCCCCATATCTTGGATTTGGACTCACCGGGTGACTACTGATCATAAACAACGACGTTTAAGGCTTTTACCCAGAAAATTTTTAACAACTCGGTCAATTATAATAGACTGGATGAAAGGTGCAAGATGCAGAATGTTAATGTCATCTGTTTGTCGCCGAATTAAATCTTATGGACTGCATTCGTACGGTCAATTTTTGCGTTTTCCCCTTACTTCACTTCACCCTACCCGCAAACTACAATGATGCAACGAAAGAGCAAATTGGTTTCAAGAATGGCATGAAATTGTGTTTAGTGACTAGTCTCGAGTTTGTTTGTGGGCTTACGACGGTCATAATGGAGTCGGGCTTAGATGCAGGAAATGCAATAGCTTAACATTATTTGTAGAACGCCACACAGCCCTTACACAAGGAGTGATGATATTGGGAGCAATATGTTATGGTAGCAGATCACCCTTGATCTTCATCGATGGTAACTTAAACGCAACCAGTTACATTGCCAATGTGCCGAATCTATTGCACTTTATTTTTCTGGGGTTGGAAACTCCCATTTTTCTAACAAGATAACGCACGCTTTCACGCGGCAAAGGTTACAATCCGATGTTTACAATTACCTAGAGGCGTGATTAATATACAGGTAATTTATCATTCGACTTTGGAAACCTTCTTTTCAGCTAGTAATTTTTAAATAGGTATATTAGTGTCCTTATTATCAACGTTTATTTTACGTTCGTTTCAGCATTAATGTACTGTATTTGTCCACTTGAGAATTTTTGACCAGAATCAGTTACCTGATCGCGGGATCTTGTATCCTCTTGTTATTGTTCTGGGGCTTTTTCTCTTGAAATACTCGTATTTCGAGATAAAGTGGCGTCCAAGATAATTTCCCGATTAAAGCGTATTTTCCACACGATATTATTGCAAAACCTTCTTAAAACAGTTACACCACCCTTTTCATTGAGTTAGTCGACAACCATTCTTGTTAGTATAGTCGAGGTTTACAGAAATTTATCTTGATACCGAATTTTTAGCGAGGTATAGTAGTATTATTATCTCATGGCGGGTGACTTTGAAAAAACCTGCGCGAGGAGGAGCTATATTAATAATCAAAATAAAAAAGTGAGACTAGAAAACATCTACAGCTTGCACGTCCAGTGTTGCGAGAGCAAAAATTGTCGAGCAACCATGGAATGTGTTTTAAATAGTTTTATGTTGATTTTTGATCTTCTATCAAAATGATCTGAGCTTATTGTTAGATGTGATACCCCAGATTATTGATTGATTGAATCAGTGTACACAAGATATTTTATCACTTATAGTCATTAGTAGAACAAAAACAATTTGGTAGTACTACATATTCGTTTTTTTTCAAATCAATAGACGTTTTTGTTTTAAACACAAACTATAAACTATAAACACTATAAAAATGTCAAATGCCCACCTCGAAAATATTACTAAGATTTATTACAAAAACGTTTTAAGAATATGTTTACACAATGACACTCATGGTGTTGTAACTAACGAAAACAAGACAAAAACAATTTTTAATTAATACCAAAAGGTTTTTATATCATTTGTTATATTAATATTATTATAAATTGCATATATCTCGTGCTTTATTTTAATGGATCATAGAATCAACAATTCAGTGCTGTAGAATTGAAGGAAGAGGAACAGTTATAGTATGAAAAGAAAGGTAATTAAGGTTTGCTTCTTGTCAGGTTATATATTTTTTACATAACCTCATTTATAGTTTAGAAATATTTGCTAAATTAATATATTTATATACTACACCGGCCTGATCAGGTGCTGTTGATATTATAATCATAGATTATTTAAATCGTCAAGCCTGCATAATGTCGTCGAATGCGGAATTCAGATCCGATCGAGTAGTACAATCCACTTGTTTTAATGGATTGACTGGAGACGCTGCATCGGATCGAAAACTGGTTTATGTCGCCAAACTGAAGCGGATTAACACGATCGGATAGAAGCTCCGAGATAAATACAGTCAATAAGAATCTTTTTTGGAGACAAAGAATGGACATGCTTAACAGAATTGATTATGATTGGATTAAAATGTAAAATGATTCAATCACTTTGAAAGCCAATCATTGATTGTTTCAGCTTTAAAAGTGATCGATTGTCACAGCACTACTGAACATAATTTGTTATAAAAACTGCTTCCCTCTTTAAGCAAGTTTTATTTCAACACCTCAGTAATAAACAATAATGTACAAACAAATGTATTTATGACACATATTTTCTACAACGCTAAATAAAGACCATTATTCAACTATTTTACATTAATTATATTTTAAATGGGTTCACATCCAAAACTTTCATCCCCATCATCAGACTCATCGTCTGAGGATAAGTATCCATCTGAATTATCGCTATTATCATCAACCCGTATAACTAGGTCACCTCGTCTATTAAAGTTTCTCGTTCCATATAATCCTTTTCAATTTTTTCTACGTGCAGACATACTTTAGTCCACTCGTTGATTCCAATACTTTTTAATTGTTCTTCTGCCAACTTCCATACATCATCTATTTTGAAGGTTACATTACATGCAGCGACACGGTTTTTAAGTAACGCCCAAATCATCTCGATAGGATTTAGTTCTGGGTGATATGGAGGTAAACGCAATACTACATGACCATGTTCTGCCAGTAGCTGGTCAATTACAAACAGCTGATGAACAGGTTTATGTGCCTTAATTTTGGAATATAATTCAGGCTTGGTTTCCTTACATTCAAAGAGGATATTTTGTTCCTTCAACCATTTCTGCATATCTGTTTTCTTCCAACTTGAAGTAGGATTAGGATGCACAAGAACATTATGATATGACGCATTGTCTATCACAAACACTGAATTTGGTTCCAAATTTGGTATTAACTTTTCTTGCAGCCACTTTTTATAATTGCGATGATTCATGTCATCGTGATAATCCCCAGTTTTCAAACCAGACTTAAATATCAATTCTGCATTTGGAACGAACCCATTTTTTCCACCTGCATGAACAATTATCAAACGCTTCCCTTTTGAAACTGGCGATTTCAAACCCTTGGTGGTGCCGTCATCCCAACACTTTGTTACACTGTGAGAACTGTGCAGATATGTTTCATCGTTATACATAATGCTTCTGCCCTCTTCTTTATACTTACTAAGATTTTTCAAAAATATGGTGCGCTTTGCCCTTATATTGCTTTGTTCAACAAGAATTTTCCTGTTATCTATAGTTCTCTTCCAACGAAACCCTGCTCTTAGAACAATTTTTCTGAACGAACCTAATTTTCCCGTGTAATGACGGCAATCATTTTTAAATTCGTCAAACACTAACTTCAAAGTCGGTCTACGTTTATGTATTGCTGCAAACCGATACAAAATGGTTCTTAGAATCTCTTCGTCAAATCCATTCACTGTTGACTTAGGGCTTGGTTTATTTACGGTTTTCCTTGGTGAACTGAACTTGCTGCAGGGTGGTTTGTTTGTGCCTTCCTTTACAATTCTTTGCACCGTCCGCAATGACACACCTGTTGCTTCAGCCACGCACTCTTGCAAATTGTTCAGGTTGGAGGCGCCCTAATCTTTTATGCGTTTCAAATATTGAAACACATTAAAAACAATCTGTCGTCCTTGACTATGAATCACCTCCTTGTTATTCATAATATTACTCTAAAAAAATATCATAATTAATCATTGAACGAACATTCTTTTTAAATACTTACATTGCTGAAGAAATTAACTATCAGTTAGTTTTGAAAAAAACTGTTTTGATGACTATTACTTGATACAAATATTAAAACGGAAAACTGGAAACAATAAGACCTTGATAAGAGCGAGAATGACAATGACAGTTACGGTTCACATTCGGTATATACAGTATTGGGATTCGCTGAGTATGTGCACTGTTGCCACAGCAAATATTTACGGATAAAGAAACTACGAACCTAGAATTGTTTATAAGTAAAAACAAGTAAAAGCTCCGATATTATATGGAGGTCTGGATTTATTTCATATATTTGTGGATTTCTAGATACCGCCAGCATGAACGGGGTCCTTACAAACAATATTTTACTTAACGTAATAAATGGGATATTCGTGACGACATATTAAAACCACATTGCTAGCAAGATGTTTGTGAATCTTGAGGTTTAAGTTTAAATTGAACCTATTGCGCATGTGACGTCACCCGCCATGAGATAATAATACTACTATACTTCACTGAGTTTTCTCTATGGGTTATCGACTAGAAATTTTGGGGTCTAAACTACACTTAGCACACGCTTAAACAATGAGCGTAAAGACTTTTGTAATTGTTTACGTTTGAGAATATTTTATTCCTGCTAGTTATTAACGGCAATAAATAACCTCCAGAATATTCTCGCACACAGCCACTACCTGTTTTACTACTAATGACTTGCAAAAGCGAGTATAAAAAAATACAAAACATGTTACTATGTAGAACAAATTATTATGCAAATCCTTTGGTGGTTTATCATTGAATTAAAATGAGCGCATCTACCCCTATACTATAAAATGCTAATTCAAGTAATACGTAATACGGTATAAGTATGTAACTTAGCATGTGCCAGAAATATTAAAATCAGGTCCTAATCAATGCATTCAAACCTAATAATACATACAACCCTAGCGGTGTAACCACCCCGGGTGAAAGAACAACGGCATGTGTTGTTCCACCCCATAATCAGAATGCGTACTTATTGTTCGTTCCAATGCAGTCATTCGTAAATAAGAGCGGGTGTTTTATCTTACGTCGCACGTGTATTGTACACACCTGCATGTCTATCAAAATTTCGAGTTTTTAAATTGAACTTCCACTAACTTAATTTTGCATTAACAACGAGTCATAGGGGTTGGATGGTTAGTTATGTGGAAAATGGTTTATCGGTACTCAAGTACCTTCGCTTCAATTATGAAGTGGTTGCTGAAGCATGCTTTTTAATATAGTTTTGAAAATAGACATTTTAATAGCGGACAAGATGTTTAGGCATCAGTACAAAGAGTGGTAGAACAATTAATTTGTCCCCCTCTAACATTTTAATTAGACGCCCAAAATAGCTGAAAATTAACTAATTTTACAGAGTGTGGGCAATTCTTTGGAAAAGGTGTTATTAAGCCAACTATATTTTAAATAAACTACTTGTTATGCATCGGACAGTGATACACAAAACGGAGTAACAATTTACCGTGCTAAATATAGATTTCATAAAAAACCCTTCAGAAAATATACTCACTTTCATCAAAAACACAATACATCGAAGTTGTTGATCGATTTTAATAAAATTTTCACAAAATGCTTATTGTGATGACACAAACAAATGATTAAAATTGAAAACAAAAACAAACAGAAATAACTAAAGGTTTTTCAATAAGGAGTTGCTCCACCACGATTAAACGGCGGGACCTACGATTAATCAAGTGATCAATTTTTCGTGCGATGTATCATCACAAGCTTCCTGAAAGCCGAAAATGATGCAAGTTTTTTGGTCGGTGTGGTAATTCACTTAGCCTTCTATAGATTATATCCCAAACATGCTGAATGGGTGAGAAATCTGGCGACTGAGAAGGCCGTGGGGAAATAACAATGTTAGCTTCTTGCAAACATCGTATGTAACCCTTGCCGTGTGAAAGCCCGCGATATCATGTTGGAAAAATGGAATTTTCCAACCCCAAAAATTAAAGTTCAATAGATTCCGGCACATTGGCAATTGCGTTTAAGTTACCATCGATGAAGACCAAGGGTGATCTGCTAGCATAACATATTGCTCCCAATATCATCACTCCTTGTGTAAGGGCTGTGTGGCGTTTTACAGAAAATGTTAAACTGCCGCGTTCCCTGTGCCTAAGCCTGACTCCCTTACGACCGTCGTGGGCCCACAAACAAAATCGAGCTTAGCCACTAAACACAATTTCTTGCCATTCTTGAAACCAATTTGCCCTTTCGTTGCTTCATTCTAGTTTGCGGGTAGGGTGAAGTGAAGTAAGAGGAAAACGCAAAAATAAACCGTACGAATGCAGTCCATAAGATTTTATTGGCGACAAAGAGATGAAATTGACATTCTGCATCTAGCACTTTCGTTGTTGAAAATGTCCCTTGTGCCTAAAAGCCTTAAACGTTGTTGAACCCCTTCATTAAACTATCTGGACCAATATCTTGTCACCGTTGCAACAGCACGATTTACGCACCAGCAAAATCTCGAAACGAAAGAACGGAGTCTCTCATTTTAAGAATGTGGCTACGTTCAAAATCATTTAGTTGCCGGTAGTTTGCATGATGGCAAAGTTTTGGCATTCTTAAATTTTCACAAAGCAATAGTGGGCAAACTAATAGAAAAATTGAGAGTTACTGCACACCAATAGCTTTTTTATCAGTAATTGACACTAACTGACAACGAAAAAATGCACCAAAAATAAGAATGCCTAGATTTTATTTAAATTTGAATCATTCGTTTGTTTTATCAAAATAATTGTGTTTTGATCATTTTATTAAAATCGGTCAACAACTTCTGCGTGCTGCGTTTTTATATATATATATATATATATATATATATATATATATTACTCATATTTAGACCAGGGTAGAAAATTAAATAATCACATCAAATAATTTTAATCACCGTGTATAATGAATATTATTAGATAATACGCTTTAGTAAAACACCGTGGAGAATAAAAATTTATTAGTTTCATTAAACATAAGAGATTTAAATCATGTACAAGACGCTTTATATCAAAAGAAGCAGTATTAAAAAGCTCTGCATGTAATGTAATTATTCCTAAACAAATGGAAATTACGTGCAAAATTTATCTTAATTAACTCTATTTCAAGTAACCGGTATTGAACAAAACGTACAGATAATATCTACAGAAACTTGTAAAACCCAATAAAATGCAAATCCTAGAAGTGTTAGTTAGAAGTAGGATGTTTGAACACACCTGCGTATTTTAAAAGGCAATTTCAGTTTAATTTGTTTAGATAAACATGTCGATTCTAAGGATATTGAAACGGTCAGATGCTTTAGCACGAAATACAAAACAGGGTTTATTTAAAAGCTCATTCGGCGAAAATTTTGCAGATAATTAATGTTTACAAAGAATCTTGGAGAAACCGGGGCTTAATATTTACGAGAAGGTGCGATACGGGGTTATTAAACCCAGATAGTCCACATGGACTAAAATATAATCGATAATAAAGAATATCAATTTGCACCAATACGAACAGGTTAGAAAAGGAAAGAGAAAATGCGTCAAGCAAAGACACATATAGTAAAAGGCGTGATTTAAGCAACGTCACGAGGGTCACAATTGGTTGAAAATAGGCTGCAAATATCAGAGGTAGAAACAACAATTTCTGTACAAAATTAATTAGTTTTTCTCGGACATGTTTGCGTGCCGTGTGAGAATTTCTGAGATTTAAATGGGGCGAGTGAAAATTCGTAAAACCGACGCGCGAGCGACGGACTGGGAACATAGATTGAGAAATTCTTAAGAATTGTCTGTTTTGAGGACAAAAGCGACGTGCTGGCTATTCGCTATATATACCGGTGGTAATATGAATTTCGGCCTCTTAGACTTTTGACTATTCGATGCGTTAAAAGCTCTTACATCCGCGACTTGATTCAAGATGTTAAACAGTGCATTTTAGTTTGATAAAATAATTTAAAGTTTGCTCGTATATTTTAGTGATTCAAAATAGTTTGTTATTTACGTGCTAACATGAATGTACTTCAGTGCACTTAGATACAAGGTAATAAAATTTAGTATCACTGTACCAATTAGCAAAATTTACAACGACAAATGTATACACAAAAGTAGGCAGTTTTGGCGTATATTGGTGAAAGACGCATGAATTTCTCTGCTATTTTTCGGGGGTGTTAATAATTAAATGGTTCAAATACGTGTCTGGATCCACGAAACAAGGGTCAGATATACACAGATGAGTTCCGGACAAGCCCAGAAACAACTTTAAATAAATGGTGATGGAGAAAATTTTAAAAGCGTTGAGAATTAGAAGCCGTAAATATAATCCTGTTGGAATGGTGTGATTAACTAAAGGGACGATGTACATTGAAGCTACGAGGACAGTAACCTTCAGGTAAATTATACTATTTTGTTTGACATTTTGTGTGTTGAATAACTTTATAATTGATTTACTTTAAATGGACATTAGTGAAATTGTACTAACCATAAAATTTTAATTTTAAGATGAAATTTGCTTGTTTAAGTAGAAAGGGGTATTTAGTATTGATGTTCTGAATTATGATGAAAATATGGGTATGTCTTTGAGCTCAATTAGACGAACCTGGTTAATTAACGTAAAGGGTGGTAGATGCTCCTTTATACTCAGACTCCGGTCTGCTTATATTGTTATATTAATTAGTAGGCATCCAACAAGGACTTTAATTCTGGATGCACGTTAAAGTGATAATAAAATTAATCTTGAAATTCTTTTTAAAACTGAATTTTATGCTGAAATTTAATTTGAAAATTTAATGTATTCTGAATATTGATGTAAATAGAGTTAACGTTGATGTTTGTGGTAGGAATGTGTTGTTTAATTTTATGAATGAGGAGGTTTATAAAATTAGGTGAGCAGCTAAAGCGAAACCAGGATCACAGCAGTTTATGACGCCCAATCGGTGGGACTAGAATTTTTTTGTTGAAAGGACCCAGTTCCCGCATTCAAAGGAGTATATCACAGCAATATATATATTTATATTGCCGTGGAACCTTTAAATAATAATCGAGCCTTACGAATTGGGCGCCATAAATTGTCTCAATAACAAAATATTCGAAAATTTTATGTATTTTCCAAAATCGCAAATAAATTTCACACAATAAAAAAAAATTAATAAAAATAATCTCTTACCCAGATTCCTCTCTTCATTCCTATTTCTTTTTCAGTTCCCAGGCTAGCTCAGTGGGTCTCCTCTTGGATACCTAGATTCACTATTATACTCTGTATCGTTCACGCACACTCTCAATAAAACCACAAGATAATACAACCATCATACAATATTTATTTAACACTATTTATAAATAAAATTCAAGATTATCCACATTTCAGAGATCAAGTTACACCTCAATAAATCCTATTTTTGTACTGTCCCGGATTTTAATTTAAAATATCAAACACATGAATAAACCCGGAGTAAATCGGCCCTGAATAATACCTTATTTTCTTTCTTTATTTATAATTGATTTAAAATTTGTATACTCTGGAGTATGGTGAGCTCATGATAACCTAGTTAATTATGAATAATGTATGCTTTGTATTTCGCATACTCTTACAACAAACAATAAAAACAAACCCATGAACTCGTCACAATAAAAATTTTAAATTTCTGATGGAACGTTAATAAGTTTTATATACACCTTTAGATTTCTATTTAAATACCTTAATAAAGTTAGTTATACGTATTATTTAAATACTCAAAAAATGCACAATACCTTCAAAATTCACTCTCACACGTCACACCATTTTCATAGTTTCATAGTTTATAACAACAACAATTTTAAAGCGTTTCCTGGAATTTCTTGAAGACCTCTACTCCGTTGACGATGCGGTAAAGTTGTTTCGTTCTGCTCTGCTGGCCGCTTCTAGCTATTTGTAAAAGAACCCCATTTAGGTTGTGCTGCTTGCGCTGCCTTCACGGTGTATCCAATTCCAAATCCAAATTAATTACACTTCTTTCATACTTGCGTACTTTCGTTTAATTTAATTTAAAATTTACGTTACTTCACGTCACTTCACGAGCTTGTTTAAAATAAATGTTGCACCTCAGATTAGAATTTAGACTCGACACTTATTCGCGTATCAAATTATGAGGCCAACACTCGTACTATTTAATTTTAAAATAATTTTATATACTTACAAGCTCGTTCGTAGTCTGAAGCGATCAAAGTACTAAGAGAACGAAGTTAAAAGAGACCTATGCTAAATCTTTTAGAGTATTTATATGCTTTGATTGTAACCTCTCGGCCACTCTTAACGCGAAATCCTTCATTTAAAATAATACTAACTAGAACTAGAACTAACTATATTGATCAATAAGATATTCAATGACGTCTTCAAACTCCCGCCTATATTAACGCTATCCCTTGCTTATGCGTATCATATGTTTCTTTCTAACCTTGTTTGAGTGGTAGAGAATCGATATTACTGTCCGCGTTCTAAAACTCCATGTGGACCTGATTACGTACTTTTGCGACTGTTGTTTACTAATATTCTTTGAAACTTGTTTGCTATCTATACAATTAAGGGGAACCTGACATTTAGAAAACGTGCAGGTGTTTAATAACCGACGTTTTAACACAACATTTTTAGGAGCTTCGTTTCATGGTATTTCTACCCAACCGATATATTTGTTTGTTTCAACGAAAGCTATTCGCCTTGAATTTATTGATTTTTCATGCCTTTATGCGTATTAGACGTAATTAAACTCCATTAAATTAATAAATAAATTGCATTGGCTTCTAAAATTTATTTTCTTTACGAACCTAACTAAATTTTATTCATTAATTGTAAATATACTTGTTTCATTAAACTGAACTCAATGAAAGAAATTTCGCACATAAATTCTGATTGTTTTCTCTATACAGGGTGTTTCAAATTGCTTTGTTTATAGTTAAATTTAACCTTTTAAAACCACTACAATATATATATATATATATATATATATATATATATATATTACTCATATTTAGACCAGGGTAGAAAATTAATGTATTACATCAAATAATTTTAATCACCGTGTATAAGGAAGTTTATTAGATAATACGCTTTATTAAAAACCCGTGGAGAATAAAAATTCATTCGTTTTATTAAAAATAAGAGATTAAAATTATTTACAAGACGCTTTATATAAAAATAAGCAGTTTTAAAATGCTCAACGTGTAATTTAATTATTCCAAAGTAAAGAATCAAATGGAAATTACGTGCAAAATTTATATTAATTGATTCAAGTTTGGGCAACGAGTATTAAACGAAACGTACAGATAATAATTGAATATTTAATTAGGATGCACTAAAATTTAAAGGGTATTAATTTTAATTGAAGTTAATTGAACCGTTAGTAACAGATAATATCTATAGAAACTTGTAAAAACCCAAGATTATAATACCAGAAAATAAAGCTCTGAGAATTAATATTATTTTGAACACCTGCGTAGTTTAAATATCACATACGGCGTAAATTTTGTAGATAATTAATAGTTTCAAAGAATCTTGGAGAAACCGGGGCTTAATATTCACGAGAATGTGCGATACGGGGTTATTAAACCCAGATAACAGTCCACATGGACTAAAATATAATCGATAATAAAGAATATCAATTTGCACCAATACGAACAGGTTAGAAAAGGAAAGAGAAAATGCGTCAAGCAAAGACACATATAGTAAAAGGCGGGATTTAAGCAACGTCACGAGGGTCACAATTGGTTGAAAATAGGATGCAAATATCAGAGGTAGAAACAACAATTTCTGTACAAAATTAATTAGTTTTTCTCGGACATGCTTGCGTGCCGTGTGTTGAAATTTCTGAGATTTAAATGGGACGAGTGAAAATTCGTAAAAATCGACGCGCGAGCGACAGACTGGGAACATAGAATGAGGAATTCTTTAGAATTACCCGTTTTGGGGACAAAAGCGACGTGCCGGCTTTTTGCTATATATACCGGGATGAATATAAACAAGCCCTCTTAGACTTTTGACTATTCGATGCGTTAAAAGCTCTTACATCCGCGACTTGATTGAAGATGTTAAACAGTGCATTTTAGTTTGATAAAATAAATTAAAATTTTGCTCGTATATTTTAGTGATTCAAAATAGTTTGTTATTTACGTGCTAACATGAATGTACTTCAGTGCACTTAGATACAAGGTAATAAAATTTAGTTTCACTGTACCAATTAGCAAAATTTACAACGACAAATGTATACACAAAAGTAGGCAGTTTTGGCGTATTTTGGTGAAAAAGGCATGAATTTCTTTGCTATTTTTCGGGGGTGTTAATAATTAAATGGTTCAAATACGTGTCTGGATCCACAAAACCAGGGTCAGATATACACAGATGAGTTCCGGAAAAGCCCAGAAACAACTTTAAATAAATGGTGATGGAGAAAACTTTAAAAGCGTTGAGAACTAGAAGCCGTAAATATAATCCTGTTGGAATGGTGTGATTAACTAAAGGGACGATTACATTGAAGCTACGAGGACAGTAACCTTCAGGTAAATTATACTATTTTGTTTGACATTTTTGTGTGTGTTGAATAACTTTATAATTGATTTACTTTAAATGGACATTAGTGAAATTATACTAACCATAAAATTTTGTAATTTTAAGATGAAATTTGCTTGTTTAAGTAGAAAGGGGTATTTAGTATTGATGTTCTGAATTATGATGAAAATATGGGTATGTCTTTGAGCTCAATTAGACGAACCTGGTTAATTAACGTAAAGGGGTGGTAGATGCTCCCTTTATACTCAGACTCCGGTCTGCTTATATTGTTATATTAATTAGTAGGCATCCAACAAGGACTTTAATTCTGGATGCACATTAAAATGATAAGAAAATTAATCTTGAAATTCTTTTTAAAACTGAAATTTATGCGGAGTTTTAATTTGGAAATTTTAATGTATTGTGAATATTGATGTAAATAGACTTAATGTTGATGTTTGTGGTAGGAATGTGTTTGTTTTTTTTTAAGGAGTGAGGAGGTTTATAAAATTAGGTGAGCAGCCGAGGCAAAAAGAGGATCACAGCAGTTTATGACGCCCAATCTGTGGGACTAGAATTTTTTTTGTTGAAAGAACCCAGTTCCCGCATTCACAGGAGTATATCACAGCAATATATATATATTATAAATACATTACTGTGATTGGGTAGGCTTAGATAGGTGTAAATAGGTCAAGCAGTTATGTATTTGTACGTACCCTGTACATAGAAGTCAATAATTTATTTAAAACGCTTTAATAATTAGATTGGAATTAAATTACATATTATAAGGTGGGTTTAATTTGTATCGGTTAATATAATACAAGGACAACAATTAAGATAGACGACAAGGTCGAAAATCGTGTACAAAGATTAATAGGATTAAAGCTTTTCACTATACAAATTAATAATTGACGCAAGGTACATTTATTAAATACAGCATAGGTAAAGCTTTTGACGAACGCTACAAACTTTAATATTGGAAAACACGTTGAAACCGTCAAGGATTTCATAGAACATACAATTGGGATAAAAACCGAATTCTTGTAAAAGCCAGTTTACGTTGAGAATAATTCGAGGTAGTTTGTGTTAATGGAAATTGCAAGGCTAACAAAAACAATCTAATAGTGCAAAACAGATCGATACAATGAGGAGACAGACAACGTTTAATACGTAACAAAGGCAGATGAAAGATATCAGGTATTTTCAAGCGCGTGTTAGACAAGTATACTTTAAAATGCTATAACAGGGACGGAGATGCAACATGTTTGTGGACGGTATCGATTTTTCAAGGCACACCTAAAGGAAGGGAGAAATAACCGTGTACAATATTGTAATAGACAGGCCACAAGCAAGACAGAAAGCACAGGACAGAAAGTGATACGAGAGAGGCAAAAATAACGTAGACACATTAGGTAGAAAATATAGACAAGGCTGAGAGATGTGATTATAAGAGTACAAGGGAGATAAATAGATAAACGCGCACACGATAGACGTGATTGTATTTCTGTGAACTTGATAGAAAGGACAAAAATCTCAAAGAATTATTTGAACGGTTGGTTTTGGTTAGATAGTGTTTCGCGGTAATGAAGTGTTATGTTGATAATTTCTGAGTTTTGTAGAATTGAGTGGTCGTTTGAAAATTTACGAGGAATAGGTAACAGAAATACAGACAACTGAAGTGAGGTGGTGATTATATAAGCGTTGCCAAAAGTGGCATTCGCTCTCTCTGATTTTTCCAAGTCTATAAGAATATCATCCTAGCTTCAAACCACGTGACTAGTGCAGTGCGACCTAAGATTTACAAAGGTATTTATGCAAAAGTAGGTGCAAGTTAATTTAAAACGGAGTGATCCGTAGTAAATCGTTGTAATTGAAGCAGGATGGCTCGTAAGTAGAGATTTATTTACAAATTGAACGAGGGTGCTTGATGCACATTGCGTGGAAGACGAGGTGATGTTTGGATCTGGAGCAGCAGGATTTGTTGAAGATTTGGATGAAGAACGAGTTTGCGATGGAATTGCTGTTCAAAATGGAAACCAGTAACATGGAGTGATGGTGATCTGGAAGCAGAATACTCTTCAGGTAACAATTTTTGTTCTGTTGAAACTGTTGTGCTGGTGTAAATTTATTTAACTCTTAGTAAGTTGAGTTTATTTTGGTGAAAATATTTATGGACAGAAAATGAATTTATTGACATATGAAAAAGACAATTTTTTTATTATAAATCTGAGGGTGTAAATGCTTGTATAATATTTTACTGATGTAAAAGGTAAACGGGTTTTTTGCATAATTTTTCAGTGCTAAAATTTGAGCACACAAATATAAAAAGGTTTAGACTGAGCACACCGTAGTCCATGAGAAAGTAAATTAAGGTTCCAGAATAGGTTTATCTACTTTAAACTAACATGATGAAATGTAGAGGAGCATAAAATTGGGGGGATATTAAGTTGATTTCTTTTAATACCGAGTAGGGTTATAAAAACGTTTAACGTGGATACTTATTGTAAATATTAATATTGTGTGAATATTTTATTTATTTTGTCTGAATAAAAGGTTTGTATGTTTTGTCAAATAACTTTTTTTTTTTTATTAATTATAAAGGTTGTTGAGAGAATGAGTAGTCGTGGTAAGTATTCCTGAAGAAGCAGTGGGCAGATCTAAGAAGGTACTAAACCAAAACGTCTAGTAATTAAAGCTGGGATTCAAAAATTTATTTAGGCGGAAAATTGGTGGAGTAATTTTTATCTTCAGCAAGTATTTTCTGACAGCCCAAAGTGTAGGGCCGACATTCAAGTGAATCCACTGCAAATTTATGACAGGCCAACGGCAGGGCTTGATATAAGCGTACGTCTGAGGCAAGCTCACATGAAGTTTATGGCGACTCGAACGTGAGGGGCACAATTTCCAAATAAAATTAAAATTTTATTCCAGAAAACTGGCCAGCTGAGAAAAATTTGAGTGTAGTGTAAATTTTGTAAATATGTTAAGTGTGTGTAAGTGTGATTTAAACGTATGCTGAAGAAAGTGTGGATAAGGAGCAAAGGTGTTGAAATAGGAAGTAGTGACAGTGCCTTATTTGAGAAAACAGCACGAGAAATGGAGGAAGCAGGATGTAGTAGGGATCAGTCGAGAACAGAGTCAGGTGAACAAGATAATGAATTAATTTTGAAGATGTTGGAGAGGATGAGTGAGGAATCCAATAAAAAATTTGCACAATTAGGCGAAAAGATTGATAAATCAACTAAAGAATTCAATGACTTTAAGAACAGTTTGACGATAAAAATGGGGTAAGTAGGAACAAGGGTTGATAAGAATGAAAGAAGTATAATAGGTTTGAGTCATAAAATGGGACAATTGAGGACTGAGGTAAGAATCTTCTGTGAAGAAGAAATAAATGTGAAAGTAACTGAGGTAACAAATTCGTGTAGAAATCAATTAGGAAGGGTTGAGAGAGAAGTAAGCGGCATTAAACAAAATGTGTCGGCTTTGATGGGAGATGGTCCCAGTTTTTACACAGGTAACATATCATTAGACCAGCAAATGAAATTTTACGGGGATAATAGGGTGAACGCCAAATTTTCATAAATAGCGTTAGAAATTTGGTTGGAAATTTATATGATGAACAGGCGAAATTGAACACGGTGAAGGTGTTGTTAAAAGACCATGCTGAGACCTGGTATAATTTAATTGGGCAGGAAATAGAAACCTATAGTGAGTTCAAAGACAAATTTTTAAAACATAACTGAATGACCACAAGCAAGATCAGGTACGTGATGATTTAATCACTGAAAAATATAAGGGTGAATATGCTGGAAGCAGGGAACAATATGCACTTCGCAAGTACAGATTAGCCAAACAGTTGAGTCCATCTTTAACCGACCGACAAATTATTAAGTATCTTTCGCGACATTTCGAAGTTTAGGTTAAGCAACATGTTGCGTTGCGGGGACAATGATCAAAGATGGGAACTAATTTTAATAGAAATTCGGGACACAACTGGGAACTTAGGAGGTTATTTTTTAGGAGTAACAATGCTAATAGAGGACTGACGCCGAAACCTAGGATACAAAGACAGAACAGCGCACCGAACATGAATAGGACGCAGACGACGACAACAGTTAGGGACAATGAGATGAGTAATAGAGTAGAGACAACGCCACAGACGTATGCGGAGGTAGTAGAAGGACAACATGGACCTAGTAAGGAAAATCGACAAGGACAGGATTTTTAGACAATGACAAACCACTAGATTTACTTGTGTACAAATATAAACATCCAAGGGAATTTTTAAAAATCGATGATGAAGTTGAACCGGAAATAAAGAAAAAATTTTGTTTGTCAATAATAGAGGTAAAAATGTTTGATCATAATTTAGAATCGTTGCTCGATTCTGGAGCAGAGGCGAGTTTGATATCGAAGGAATTCGTCAGTGAAATTGGGGAAAAGGTGTGTGATAGGATAATGCCAACAAAAAGGAGTCATTTGGTAGCTCCGAATAAAAAACAATTTGCTTTGGTGAATAGAGTTGTGATACTACGAGTAGTTAGGTTCAGCAAGCTGTGAGTAGGAGTTTGTAATTTTGCCTGGACTGAAATTTAAGGGGATTTTAGGTGTTGATTGTATGGTAAAATTGGAATTAATAATAGATATGAAGAGGAAGGTGGTTAGAATTAGGGATATGATATTGCCCTGGAAGGCAAGTTATGAAGTCACAAAGGATGACACGGGTTTATGTATTAATGTTATGGGATTAGATGAAGGAGTGGTGAAAGAGATCGACACAATTAAATGTCCAGGAGAGAAATTAGAAAAGGTACAAGCGTTATTGAATAAATATTCTTAATTAGTAGGTGTAGAGGCGAGCATAGCGTTAAGTTACGAGCATGTTTTAGAAGTAGATAATTCTGAACCGTTTAATGCAAAAAATTATCCAATACCTGCAGCATACAGAGAACAAGTGAATCAAAAGCTAACGAAAATGTTGAATGATGGCATAATTGAGTTCTCAAATACACATTTTCTAAATCCATTGGTTGTGGTGAAGAAAATACACAAAGTGTTTAGAATGTATAAGGAGTTTTCCGTAGAGAGAAAAGATAATAGTTTTAAGATACTACCGTTTGGTTTGTCCACATCAAAGGCACACCTAAAGAAAGAGAGAAATAACCGTGAACAATATTGTAATAAAGGGGCTACAAGCAAGACAGAAAACACAGGACAGAAAAAGATACTCGAAGAACAGAAATAACGTAGACACTTTAGGTAGGAATAATAGAAAAGGCTGAGAGATGTGATTATGAGAGTGCAAGGGAAACAATTGGATGGACGCGCACACGATAGACGTGATTGTATTTGTGTGAACATGACGGAAAAGAAAAATTTCAAAGCATATTTGAACGGTTGGTTTTAGTTGGATAGTTTTTCGCGGTAATGAAGTGTTATGTTGATAATTTCTGAGTTTTGAAAGACAGTTGTATCAACGTGCAAGAGGATTTTGTAGAATTGATTGGCCGTTTGAAAATTTACGAGGAATGGGTAACAGAAATACAGACAACTTAAGTTGGGTGGTGATTATATAAGCGTTGCTGAAGGTGGCATTCGCTCTGATTTTTCCAAGTCTATAAGAATATCATCCTAGCTTCAAACCACGTGAGAAGTGCAGTCCGACCTAAGATTTACAAGAGTTTTTATGCACAATTAGGTACACGCTAATTTAAAACGGAGAGAGCCGTAGTAAATCGTTGTAATTGAAGCAAGATGACTCGTACATACAAATTTATTTACAAATTGAACGAGGGTGCTTGATGCACATTGCGCGAAAGGCGAGGTGATGTTTGGATCTGGAGCGGCAGGAATTGTTAATGATTTGGATGAACAACGACTTTGCGATGGAATTGCTGTTCAAAATGGAAACCAGTAACATGGAGTGATCCTGGTACGTGCAGTCTTGTGGAAGGTTCTACAGAAGTGGTGATCTGGAAGTAGAATACTCTCCAGGTAACGATTTTTGTTCTGTTGAAACTGTTGTGCTGGCGTGGATCTATTTAACTCTTAGTGAGTTGAGTTTATTTTGGTGAAAATATTTATGAACTGAAAGTGAATTTATTGACATATGTAAATGACAATTTTTTTTATTATAAATCTGAGGGTGTAAATGCTTGTACAATATTTTACTGATGTAAGAAGTGAACGGGTATTTTGCATAATTTTTCAGTGCTAAGATTTGAGCACACAAATATGAAAAAGTTTATACTGAGCACACCATAGACCAAGGGAAAGTAAAATAAGGTTCCAAAATAGGCCCAACCACTTTAAACTAACATAATGAAATGTAGAGGAGCATAAAATTAGGAGGATATTAAGTTGGTTTCTTTTAATGCCGAGTAGGGTTATAAAAATGTTTAACGTGGATACTTATTGTAAATATTGGGATTGTGTGAATTTTTTATTTATTTTGTCTGAATAAAAGGGTTGTATGTTTTGTCGAATAATTTTTATTTTTTTTATTAATTATATAGGTTGTTGAGAGAATGGGTAGCCGTGGTGAGTATCCCTGCACACACAGTGAGAGCTAGCCGTGAAATGTCAATTTGGAAAGCGTCTTCAGAAAGTACTAAACCAAAACATCTAGTAATCAAAGCTGCGATTCAAAAATTTATTTAGGTGGAAAATTGGTGGAGTAATTTTTATTTTCAGCAAGTATTTTATGACAGCCCAAAGTGTAGGCCCGACTTCTAAGTGAATCCACTGCAAATTTATGACTAACGGTGGGGCTTGAAATAAGCGTACGCCTGAGGCAAACTCACAGCAAATTTTTATATATATACACAGGGTGTCCCAAATTGAGTAGGATAGCAAGGGTATCTTTCTTATTATTAATGATAGAGATCTGCTTAAATGGGCAAAGTTGTGTCGTTTGGATAGCTTATTTAAATTCCACATAGATACATTCTAAATTTCAAACGGTTTAGAAATTATTTAAAAAAAACTGAAAACTGCCAATTTCTTCGAAGTCGAATATTTTTGTTATAATAAAAGATACGAAAAAATGTTTTTTATAAAAGTTACTTAGTTCAATTGTGTGCACTTAAAAGTGATATTAAAATTAAATTCAAGATGGCGGTTATCGAGATATTAGCATCAACTTTCATATTTTAAATAGACGCCATATTAGATTTTTAGATGGTTAGATAGCATATTTTTTTCTCTTTTCAACGATGTATCAGAAAATATATTTAAATGAAAAAATTTACTGAAGATGATAATTTAAATTTTTTATCAAGTATGCATCATCAGATTTCTCTTAAACAAATGAAATTATAACAAACTGTCATGTTGAATTAGTGTATCTGTTTTACTAATAATTGGCATTTGTGTATTCTCTTTCCCAGTTATAAGTTGTGATATACTTAATTCTATAAAACATTCAAATGGCAAATTTTTCAATAAGCGAAACAATATCATATGTTTTGTACATACATAAAATGTAATAAGAACAGTCGCCTTGCTGCCGAAACATACTTAACAGACTTTCCCGAAAAAAGACAGCCAAACATTAAAATCTTTCAAAGATTGGACACAAATATGCAGCAGTATGGATGTTTAAAAAAACCTACTCGAAACATAAATGGGGACATTGCAGATGAGGTGTTGACACTGGCCTATGTGGAAGCTAATCCAAACATTTCAACACGGGAAATAGAAACCCAAGTAAACGTATCCAAGTCTCAAGCATCAAGAATTTTAAAAAAGCATAAATATCACCCTTGCAGATTTCACATTGCTCAAAACTTACAACCAAACGACTATCTCCGCATATCAACATTTTGCAGATGGTTTATCAATCAAGTTAGGGAGAATGATGATTTTATCAATCGCGTTTTGTGGACCGATGAGTCTTATTTTTCTAACTGTGGAATATTTAATCGTCATAATGAACACTATTGGGCACAGGAAAACCCACGCATAACAGTTCCACGCCGCAATCAAATTCGATTTGGATGTAATGTTTTTGTGGTATATTGGGAAACCGTTTACTTGGTCCTATAATATTCGATGGAACCTTAACCTCTCAACGTTATTTGGAAATGCTTCAAACATCTTTAGAAGATTTATTAGACGACCTACCTTTGGCACAAAATAATCAAATTTGGTATCAACAAGATGGCGCACCTCCACACAACGCTAGAGATGTTATCACCTACTTAAGTAACCGTTTTGATGGCAGGATAATCACAACCCACACACCTGTAAAATGGCTGCCTAGATCAGCAAGGCGGCTCCGTGGCGTAGTGGTATGTGTGTGACTACTACGCCCAAGGTCCCGGGTTCGAATCCCGACACGGTCCGCTTGAAAAATGTTAGACGAGTATTTTTCACAAACATACACCCTCTACCTTCGGGTGGAGCATTGGAAAATCACATGTAATGATGCCTAGATCAGCAGACTTAACACCCCTGGATTTTTATTTATGGGGCACTTTAAAAGATAATGTATATGGAAGTCATTTCCAGTACAATAATGTAGATGAACTACGGGAAGCGGTTATGCAGGCAATAAACGGTCTTAATGGGAATACATTACGACGCGTAACAAAAAGTGTTCTAAAACGTTGCCGATTGTATTTAAATAATAACGGTCAACATTTTGAACAATTGCTATGATTTATTAGTTGGTGTTTAATGTTATTCTAATGTTTCTTTTCGTTTAATTTGTTTTAAAACTGATTTGTGTTGATGCCTACTTGATAAAAAATTAAAATTATTATTTTCAGTAAATTTTTTCACTTAAACATATGTTGTAGAGTAGTATTATTATCTCATGGCGGGTGACTTCACATGCGCAATAGGTTCAATTTAAACTTAAACCTCAAGATTCACAACGCTACAGTACAACCCACAAACATCTTGCTAGCAATGTGGTTTTAATATGTCGTCACGAATATCCCATTTATTACGTTAAGTAAAATATTGTTTGTAAGGACCCCGTTCATGCTGGCGGTATCTAGAAATTCATAAATATATGAAATAAATCCAGACCTCCATATAATATCGGAACTTTTACTTGTTTTTACTTATAAACAATTCTAAGTTCGTAGTTTCTTTATCCGTAAATATTTGCTGTGGCAACAGTGCACATACTCAGCGGATCCCAATACTGTATATACCAAATGTGAACCGTAACTGTCATTGTCATTCTCGCTCTTATCAAGGTCTTATTGTTTTCAAAAATCAACATAAAACTATTTAAAACGCATTCCTTGGTTGCTCGACAATTTTTGCTCTGGCAACACTGGACGTGCAAGCAGTCGATGTTTTCTAGTCTCACTTTTTTATTTTGATTATTAATATAGCTTCTCCTCACGCAGGTTTTTTCAAGGTCACCCGCCATGAGATAATAATACTACTATAATACATCGTTAAAAAGAAAAAAAAATATGCTATCTAACCATCTAAAAATCCAATATGGCGTCCATTTAAAATATGAAAGTTGATGCTAATATCTCAATAACCGCCATCTTGAATTTAATTTTAATATCACTTTTAAGTGCACACAATTGAACTAAGTAACTTTTATAAAAAACATTTTTTCGTATCTTTTATTATAACAAAAATATTCGACTTCGAAGAAATTGGCAGTTTTCAGTTTTTTTTAAATAATTTCTAAACCGTTTGGAATTTCGAATGTATCTATGCGGAATTTAAATAAGCTATCCAAATGACACAACTTTGCTCATTTAAGCAGATCTCTATCATTAATAATAAGAAAGATACCCATGCTATCCTACTCAATTTGGGACGCCCTGTATATATATATATATATACATTGCTATGATAATAGTGTTATTTAGGGGTACATAGAGTCATAAGGGCCCTACACTGCATATAAATAGTACTAAAATCTAAAAACTTAAACAATTTTTTATGAAAAGTACGTAATTCGCAAATATGCAAAAAGCAAACATTCAACACGCTGTATAAAAATCACAGTTAACTTTAATTAATACAGGGAAGCTCATCTTTCAATAATACAACCACATTCAGTAAGATAAATAATTCTGTAAGCAATTAAACTTATTTTAAACCAAAAAAGCTTTTATAAATTCTAAATAAATACGCCTTAAAAGCAACTCGAAAGCTAGAAAATCATGATACGAATTCAGTTAAAATTAAACATGCAATAGTGCAAAGAAATAACAAATCTTACTCGCAATAAACGCACATTTCAAAACAAATACGTTTCAGAAACGCAGGATGTAAATAAACGCATTTCAATTTACGTCATTATAGAAATTTCGCCTACGTAATTTTTAACATGGAGTTAATTCAAAACCCACAACATTATCTTGATAAAAATAAAGCCATAAATTTGTCTACGCGATAAGTCGAGTTAAAGTTTCCTACAACAAAACAAAACAAACGGGTGGAGGTACACGGATTATAGAAATCCACTATATAGAACTTGTATACTGCGTGACCAACAGCATTGTTCCGGCGGGCTATTTTCAGATTCATACCTGAGAAAGCCCAGAGTATTGACAATATCCTATAGCATGCCATAAACTTTGGCCAAAGACTAATTTGATGTATTGCATGACTAAAAAATTTATAAGGACGGTCAAAGATCGATGCCGGTAAAAAATCTTAAAATGAAGGCAGCTCTCTGGAGGGTGATGCAATCTAAAAATTTTTAAGAGATTTGAGTAGCTGAGAAAAATCTAATATTAATTGATACCAAACAAGATAGGTTTATCTCGAAAGACGAAAAATGGATAGTCGAAGAAAACTATTTGGTTCAGATGTGGAAACAAATGAGGATGCTAAGATGAAAATGCAAGATATATTTATTTCGAAAGATGCAATGGCTAGTCTATAAAAACGGAGATTCATCTCCGCATTTCCTCCTTATGGGATTTTACATCTCCACATATACTCCTAGAAGATTCATAGCCACATTTCCTCCTTATGAGAATTTACATGTAAATGAGGGAGCAAATGAGGGAGCAAATGAGGGAGCAAATGAAGGAGCAAATGAGGGAGCAAATGAGGGAGCAAATGAGGAAGCGAATGAAGGAGCAAATGAGGAAGGAGAGAGTCACTCCTCCTCATTTCCTTCTTATGGGAATTTACATATAAGTGAGGGAGCAAATGAGGGATTCGGGAGCAAATGGGGGATTCTGGAGCAAATGAGGGAGCAAATGAAGGAGCAAATGAAAATTCTGGAGCAAATGAGGGTCCAGAACCGGTGACCTTCTTCTACTAACCGTTCATACACAAAATACTAGAAAACCCGAATATAAATACAATTCCATACATTAACACAATCATAGGAAACAAAATACAAAACGACATAACTATAAAAGAATTACAACAACTAATCTACACGAGAGCACTCACTACAACAAGAATCGACACAAAACAAAACAATTAACAGAAAATAAGTATAAGGAACAAACATTATCACCATGGCAACACAGATTACAAACAAAAATACTAAAACTGAAAAAAGACATAAAACAGCTAACACAATACGTAAAAGAAAAATACCAGGAAAAATAAAAAGTAATAAGAGAAATGCCAAAAGAAAAAGCAATAGAACTAGACGAAAAGAAGCAAAATCTACAAGTATTAGCCAAAAGACTCAGAAGATACCAAAAAAGTAATAACATAAAATAAAACAAAACATTCATACAAAACCAAATAAAATTCTACTAACTATAAACAAAAACGAAATCACAATAAACAACATATCAAACTTATCAAACA
This sequence comes from Platerodrilus igneus, assembly GCA_036346225.1. NCBI lineage: Eukaryota > Metazoa > Arthropoda > Insecta > Coleoptera > Lycidae > Platerodrilus > Platerodrilus igneus. Next base: position 15,834,743 of record JARFIW010000858.1, read on the forward strand.
CCAAACACTTTTGAATCAATCTGTGGTTCAACCCAACACAACACAACCAGCACGCGCGATGGATCCAAACAAAAACAAACAAATACAAAACAATAAAAGACTCCAAGAAATAACCATCACACGCGAAGAAATTAGCCAATTAACAAATCACACAACTGGAAAGCACCCGGCAACGACAACGTATAAACTTCTGGCTAAAAGAATTTACACACGACACACGTACACCTAGCAAAATTATTCAACAAATACATCACACAACCACACACAACACCACACACATTAACAGAAGGAAGAGCGTATCTCAAACTAAAGGATGTAAAAGAAACAGAAAACCCATCAGAATATCGCCCAAGAACATGCCTACCAACAATATACAAAATACTAACATCCATTATTACACAAAAACTAGTCACACATGCAACACAAATCAAGAAAATACACGACAAACAAAAGGAATACAACAAAGAAACACGAGGATGTAAAGAGCAATTGCTAATAGACACAGAAATAACACACCAAGCTAAAATTAACAAAAGAGTATTACACTACGCATACATAGATCACCAGAAGTCATACGAAGGCATACCACACGCATGGCTAATGCACATACTACAAATATACAACGCAAACACAGAACTAATAAAATTCATAGATATAGTAATGAAAAATGAAACACAACACTAGTCATAGGAACAAATACCGGTAATGTAAAGACGAAACCAATAGAGATCAGAAGAAGCATATATGGGGGACCCTGTAAGTGCTTTCTGGTTCTGCCTAGTACTAAATCTCTTATCAAGCACACTAAACAACACAAAATATGGATATAACATAACAGGTATACACCGACAAAAAATACCCCACCTTCTAGATATTGACGACCTCAAACTAATAGCATGAACAAAGTCACAACTCAATCATCTTGCTACGTTGGCTCGTAGCCGTGCGTAACACAAAGAAAATCAAAGAAATGACCAGGTTCAATCGGAGATTAGGGGGGGGGGTTTGTAGAAAGCAGACCAACATACAATGTACGCGGCTGTAAGGAGTTAGTGATAATACCTGCAAGAAAAAAAAATAGTTAAGCAAACCTGAAATAAAGAAAAAGCATAGCAGCAATGAAAAGTCTAAGTTATTCAGTACTTTGTAGAATGTAAATAAAACTGTTTAGATAAACTATATAATATAATCACGATAAAAGCATTATAAAAATTTTTATTACAAAGTGAGGTAATATTGGGGAGTAGCAGAAACGTTTCCTCACACACCAATTAAACATAAATCAGACAAAATGTTAAAAGAAAATAAATAGGTAAGACACAATTGATATGAGTAATTCAGTAGTATTGATCTTTCTTTCTTTCTTTCTTTTTTTTTCCTATGTTTTAAAATATCATGCAAGTCTTTTGTAAAAGGTATCAGAACGACAAAGATATGGTAAAGGAACGGATAGATATTTAAAGTAATAACAAGTAGGAAATAGTTCAACTTACAAAAGTCCTTCAGCCACGCTTCCTTGCAACGGAAGTGTGAGATTCACGATGTCCTGCACTAACGAAGCACTTCACCCTTGACTGTGAGGATGTTGATGGAATTTCTTACACTTTACACTAATCACACCTATGTATTTCACTGGCGTTAGCAGCAGACACCATCACGCGACGGAACTATGTAGCATTGATAAATTTCTTGTTAATTCTATTTCCTGAGACAATAATTTCGAAATATTTTGTAGCACTAGTTTAATTTCAACTGGGATCAAATGTATATTATTTTCATAAACCTCCAAAAAGCAGTGAGAAACTTCAACCAATACCTTTGTAAACCGGTAATCTGTTATATTTCGCAAATAACGAAATTCGCGCAAGCAATGATCTATTTTAGATTCTTTGGTGTTAGAAAAATGCAGAAACTACAGTATCCACTGTATTTAAATATTCTAAAGTATGCACTAATCTGATAAAACAAAGGGACACTAGACTAGATCGCACACACATTAATCCTAAAGAATGAATCGGTCAGTTTAGCAAGTTCTACGACTATTACTTCACAAGACAAACAACTAAAACCACAAATTAGTAAAGTACGCGTATCACTAAAGTATGTCCGTCAAATGTTCCTTAAAGCATTTGTCTCACAAGAAAAACATCTAAAAACAATTAGTAAGCACGCGTATGCAATAAAATCGTCCGTCAAATGTTCCGTAAAACACACGTGCCTCGAGTTTAACAAGCTTTACCGCTTTTATTTCCAACAGAAACTAGACTAAAACATGCCGTGCTTGTTCATGAACAATACGAAAATTAATCCCGCATTAATTCTCACTATTGTCAAAAGCAGAAGGAAGCAGTATTTTCAACGTCATTAATATATTGGAACCAAGAACGAACTACGACTGCCCATCTGTTTATTCAACTCGTTCCATTACCCATAACATCTGAGCGTCTGTTATCTCGACTTCGATAATACATAAGGAACAGAATTTATATTTGTGGCAAGACAAGAACGATGCAATTTATAATCAATTACAAGCGGTTTATAATTTTCAATTTATCTATCTTTAAATTACTACACACGAGTTAATAAATGTAAAATATAGAACTAGTAATTGCAGGAATGTACTTACGAATTGAGTATAAAAGCGTACAATGTTAAAACTATAAAAATGCCCGTTACAATCTAATTAAAATAATAGAAATATACAGCAACGACATAAGCATAATCTTTGAAATAGACAAATGTAAGAAAAACAGTATAATAGAGGTTAAAATATGGAAACAAGAAAAAACAATCTAAACAACAACGATCACATACAAGCAAGAAACACCACAGACCCATACACATATCTAAGATACAAGCAAAAGCTAAGAATATAACACCCACAAATGAAGGAAGAACTGAAACAGAAATACGAACAAGGACTCACTAATATACTCAAAACAGAACTTACAGCAAGAAAGAAAACAATAGCAATAAACACATATGCAATACCCATATTAAGCTACTCTTTTGGCATAATAAGATGGAGTAATACTGACCTAGATGCACATAACGCATTCACACAATCACAATGTCACGAATACAGAATACACTACATCCACTCGGTTATCAAAAGATTCGCGCTTATTAAAAGAGACGGAGGAAGAGAATTCATCGGTATAAGAAACATGTGTATCAATCAAATAGATAATTTAAGAATCTACTCCATAAAAAGAACAAAAACGAGTAACATACACAAAGCGATCATACATGCAAACACATCAGCCACAACACTAGAACTTTACAACAGTACTTTCAACCCCATACAAGAAATTACAACACACACAATGTAAGAAAACTGGAAGAAAAACACTACACGTGAAACTTCCATACTACCTTATAGAAGCACATATCAACCACGGAACATCAAACGCATGGCTCAAGAAAGGCAACGGGTTCAGTAAAACATAGAGACTCATGATAGTGATACAAGACCAGACAGTTAACACACACTATTATAGTAAAACACATCATCAAAGACACCAACACAACAACAAATAGAAAGTATACTTACGAACACAGGTTACATCAAACGACATGACAACGCCGCAAAAGTAATGTTTCAACAACTAGCCGTACAACACAAACTCACAAAAGAACATACTCCAATATACAAATACACACCGCAAAACATATTTGAAAACACAGAATGCAAGCTGTACCGGAAAAAAAACATAATAACCAACAAAACAATACCACACAGCAAACGAGACGTTACACTTATCCAAAAACAAAAGGAAATCACATAACTAATACAAATATCTATCCCAGACACACCCAATATACCGGAGAAAGAACAGAAAAATACTTACAACTAGCTGAAAAATCAAAGACATGTGGCATCAAGATAAAGTAGTAATAACATCGATCATATTATCAAATACAAGAATCATACCAAACAACCTACACCAAAACATCCAAAAATACATCTATATCCAAACACATTCATACATCTACAAAAATCAGTCATACTCGACACATGTACAATAACTAGAGAATTTTTAAACGAATAATGTAACTTATGGATAAAGCGCACGTTTAACAACGGTTTAACAACATGTTTATCTATTAATACCGGTTAAACTATCTAAAAAGATAAAACAAATAATAATAACAATAATAATAATAATAATTTTTATTTATGGTTTGCATGAACGCATCGTATTACTAGTTTGAAGAAGACACCACTTTTAAGTGTATACTACAGTACGAACATTGCATCACAAACAAATAAAAGGTTGATGAAAAAGAGATCCATTATTTTTGCGTGAACTTCAAGACTTTTTTAAACATGCTTCGGATTGTCCGATTTGGGTAAATATGCACCGTTTTGTTCTATAATTTGTTGCCATTTTAAAGGTAGCCTCATAACGCTTCTCTCATCGAAGTCTTGGTCCTTATTGGTGAAAAACTTTAGCAGTTGATTTTCACAATCTTCTCTTGATGCCAATTTCTTATCATTCAGGAAGTTTTGCATTGCGAAAAAAAGTTGGTAATAGCTTGGTGCCAGGTCCAGACTATATGGTTCATGCATAAAAACTTTCCAGTCAAGTTCTCGGAGTTTCTGGCGAGCCACTACAGACGTGTGTGGCCTGACGTTGTCTTCCTCTGTTGGCCAATTCTGACCGTTTTTGATCAATCGCTAGCTTCAAACGGTCAAGTTGTTGACAGTACAGGTCCAAATTTAGTGTTTGGCCATGTGGAAGCAACTCATAATAAATGATTCCTTTCCAGTCCCACCAAATGCACAACACAAATTTTCTGGCCGTTAGTCCTGGTTTGGCCATCGTTTGAGCTACTTCACCGCGCTTTGATCACGATAGTTGTCACAATATTGTTGTATGTATGTGACCCATTTTTCATCCACAGTCATCATCCGTTTAAGAAATGGGTCGATTTCATTCCGTTTGGCTAAGGCTTCGCAGATGGAAATTCGATCGATTATGTTTTTGGTGTTAATTGGTGTGGCACCCAAACATCGAGCTTCTTTTTAAATCCAGCTTTGTGCAAATGCTGTAAAACTGTTTCATCGTCGATCTTTAGCTCCTGGGCGATGCTACGACTACTAACGTGCCGGTCAACTTCGATTATTTCTGTGATTTTATCTGCATTTGTGACGACGGGCCTGCCTGTACGACTAAACCAAAATTGCACGTAATTAGCTGTTACAGTATCGGGACCATAAACACCATTCACAATTTCAGCCGCCTGGCTTGCATTTTCGCCTTTATCAAAGAAAAACTGTAAAATGTACCGAATATTCTCTTTGTTGACTACCATTTTTAACACCCCGTAATTCACAACTGAATAAACCAAAAAAAGCAGCAAAATAGTTTTTTTAGTGTGAAATGTCATCTAGACAACGAACATAAATCTGAAATTGTTTGATTGATACTTTACGAGATATTGATCACTACAGCCATCTACCAAAAAAAATAATAGATTCCTTTTTCTCCAATTTCAAATAAACATTCCAAATTTAAATCTAGCTGTTTTGGTAGGAATACATTTGGACCCTTAATGACACCAAACGGCTTACCAAATGTTTTTTTACTTTTTCTTCCATAAAACTTTATTGTTATAGGTCGTAGCTGTTGCAGTACAATTAACTATTGTGTTGAAAATATTTGGTTGCCTAACCACGCGCTTTATTCCTTAAATCAATTTCAAAGAAAGTCGAAAACTAGAAGCACGAGCTATAAATACATAGTCTTAGATCTTGAGGACCGAGATTTGGGCGGCACGTGAATTTGGGTTTAGGATCCGTAACTCGCTTAGAACTGATTCTATTTGAAAAATTCGTAAAGATTCACCAATTTCCATTCCTAAATGTAAGTCTTAAAAGGGCCGTTCGATCAATAAGGGCTGGTTTGATTTCCAAAATTCAAAACGATTCTGATTTCCCGAAAAATTTCGCTTTGAATTCATATCTTAAACATTCGGAGATGCCCCTGGAGACTGAGGAAAATACGAATAAAGAAAAGTATTGCTTCATTCTTGAAATGACTGTAGGTTGGTATGGGCTGGTCCGATGTAATAAATTCAAAATGATTTGAATTTTTCAGAAAATTCTGGATTAAACACATACCTTATACCCCTGTAGAAGTTTCAGAGAACCGAAAAAAACCCAATGAGTGAAATTTGACCTGGTTTCCCTCTTCTCCTTGTACTATCAATTAATCAAATCATAATTTATGGCAAACACAACTAAACGACCTCACAGTTTTGTGTACAACCTGGAGCACTAACGCATTTCGACTGGTTGTGCCGGTAAATGGAAAGTCTTCTGCTTCACGATCATTAGAATGTATATTAACTTGGGCACTTGCGTGGAATTTTGCCTTTGAGTTGGTGCATTTTACGCCAAATTTGAAAATATGATTAAAAACCGCCTTATGTGTGGTATAATTCGTATATTTAATTTTAAGATTTTAATACCAAGGACTATGTAGAGTTAACGTTGCTTTATCAAATTTGATTAATACGCAAGAGCTTTTAGTGTCAAAACTTTGTATAGAACACCGCGCATGTCTAAAGCTTACAAATTAAACCTACAGCAAAACGACATTTTTCTCCACAGATCATAGTCACCCACGGTTTAGGCTTTACACTTTAAATTTCAAACAATCTAGATTACATTCCTGATATTTTTATATACATCTAAACAACCTAACTTATTGTTTGGTCCAGACCATCTGCTGTTGCGGTAAATCTTCGATGGTTGGGTGGGTGGGTGAGTGGTCAAGCATCAACTATCAAGCCACAAATCTCGACCAAAGCATCACCTGCAATACCGCAAGCGCGTGCTCTATTTAAATTCAAGATACTATTTTTTATAATTTTAAAAACATTAGCTTAATGATATGGTTCTAATAAAATTAGCATAAGGTGAATGATGTCTTAATAAAACAAAATGCTATCATAAATTAAATAAACCACTAATAACGAAAGGGAACCAACCACCTGTATATTTTTGTGAGAAGATTGCAGATTCATGAGATATTGCCAAAAATTACAAGATATACTGATGATGTTTTTAAATTACAAGGGTGAGCCTAATTAATTATAAATATTTATAGTTGAAGTCTATATTTAGTAATGAAATTAATGTAAAATTCTATATATTGATGTTCTTTTGATGATTTAAGAGGTCTGTATAATAATATTGCTCCCTATTTAATTCTCATTAGATTTCGACTCGGTTTCCAGGGGTTTCCAGCTCATCATTATAAATATACCTAAGTTACTAATCGTTCAATGAAATAGTGCTATTTGTATAAACCTGAGTTATTTAGAGCACGTGCTCGAAAAGTGAAATGTTTGCTCTTTGCAGAGTACTGTTACTTGTTGATATATTTAAAAATAAAGCGATAAGATATGATATGGTGTATTAAGACCTAAGGCAGCTGTATTTATTTTGTGACGTAAAAGAATAGAACTGTGTAGACTATACTCAGGTATTTTATCTTGTTTCCTGTATTTGCCGAATGTACATCAAGTTCTTCACCTTAATGTTCCGCCGTTTAAAATGTTTGTAAAAGATTTGCCGCACTTGTTGCTTCCGATATTGCTTGTTATTATTATGTACTTGTTTTTATAATTTTTCATAATGCTGTATTGAAAACTAATACGAGAAATCGGACGTAAATTTAAAAAAAATTGAAAATTTTCTCTCCAAAATATACAACTTAAATTTTAACAGTCGCATACCAACAACACTTGTAAACGAACTACCCTCAACACTAAATTAATTAAAATACCTATTCTTCAAAATTCCTCTTTGCTTTTGTTGCGCGCAAAAGGTACCAGAGCCGCCTGTGTTCAAAATGTATTGTGCCGTACCTGTGTGAAGTTGGCAGCCAAAACATAGCAGCCAATTTGTGGAAACCACCCGAATGTTCATGGTCGTAGGTGTTGTATGGAAAACTTAATACCATAATCAACTTGTTAAACCTATTTTAATATAAATTTAAAATAATAATGCAGAATTTTAACTTTTAGAGAAAAGATTCACTAGTTCATAACCCTATCCGTTCAAGTTACATTTCGAGCGCTTTTATGGACTGCAGTAAATCACACAAATCTATATCCGATCTCAATTACAAATGTTAAATCAACAAAAATAGCAGTTTGCACAATAGCGTTGGTCTTTTCCAATGCTGTCTTGCGAGGCCTTCACACACACACACACCCGCGCGCGCACGCACACACACGCACACACGCACACACGCACACACGCACACACGCATACACGCACACACACTCTCACACACACATACACACACACACACACATACATACACACACACACCTTGTTAAGGTATGCGACAAACTTTATATCTAAATATTTTGCACGGCTGGTGCGCTGATATATTTCACAGGGAGGTCAACCACGTAGAGGAATCTACCTAGGGTGGGTCCGTCCTAGGCAAACCCCTCTCAACTACACACCCAAACAAATATCCAAGGAGTTTTCAAAATAATTTTAAAAGCCATAAGTATCTCCAAACACAGATACAGACGCCACCTTCCAGCCGTCCTGAAGTCAAGTGACCAACTACATACACCTAGAGAAAAAATAGGTAACTCGAGCAACTGGTAATCTCCGCATTATAAAACTACTAATATTTCTACAAATTTTATGTTATACAAATACTCGGATAACTCCTCTGCCACTATTCTTTCCTCTTCAAAACGATAACGGTACAGACGATCACTCCCTCTTCCAATTACATTTCCTTTGTTGCAGAACTGTTACACGAGGCTTTTCTTTACTGCACTCCAGTACAACTGAATCTACTTCTCTTCACTATTTGCTACCTCCAGGTATAACCTGACTTTCAAATTTACTAGTAACTTTTTAAATGAAATAAAACTCATAACATTCCAAAAATATGTTTAATTATTCAGTAATACAAATTTTAAGTCGTTTATAAATACAACCCGTCTACCCTAGTTTCCGTTGCCTTAACACCTATGTATCCGCACACTATGTAATTCATAACTATTTCTCATTGATTAATGATACAGTTCTTTTCTCTAGATACATTCATTTTCTGGATGGTTTGATAATCCAGTGATTTATCTATATTGAACTTTTTACAATATTGAAAATATCTAACAAACTTCGGTGATTCAGCTTTTGAATTGTACGTAACAGGCATTAATGACTTATTCGGTAAACGTCTTGTCATTACATAACAAATTTTTAATTGTTAAAACTTATTTAAACTGAAATTAATTTACAAATATTTCAGGAGAATCACTTAACTCCTCAAAATTTTTAAAACGCGTAGTATACCACACAATTTTGATATTTGTTTTTACATTCAAAAGGTTCTTAATACGCTAACTTCAAATTAAATATTATATACATCCAACTTTAAAACAACTAGCCTAGCCTGCCATCTGGTCGGAAGGAAAATATAAGGCGTTGGACAGGATTTGATCCTGCATCTCAGTTTTGCCGGAACTGTGCGTTTACCAATTACGCTACCGAGGCCGATGGCTATAATTGGGAAATTTACAAATCCAAATCGTGTACAGTACCATATATAAACCTAACTTTCAATTACGTTTAGCAATTTATTATTTCATCTTATTAATTGCAATACGTTAGTATTTATCAACTTACCTTGTGTAAAAACTACTTATAATATTTATATATATTACTACTTGGCTTATAGCCGTGATTTTGAGCGTTGCTTCCTGTCTATATCTGACATACGTCAAAAACTTGACAATTTCAGATATGATTGACAAAAATGCTAAACGTAATTGAAAGTTAGGTTTATATATAGTACTGTACACGATTTGGATTTGTAAATTTCCCAATTATAGCCATCGGCCTCGGTAGCGTAATTGGTAAACTGAGATGCAGGTTCAAATCCTGTCCAAGGCCTTATATTTTCTTTTTTTCAGTTACTAGCTCGATTTGAAATGATCATTTGGGCTTTACTTAAAAAGTCTAGGTTATTATTTCATCTTATTAATTGCAATATATATATATATATATATATATATATATATATATATATATATATATATATATATATATATACTGGGTGCTTCAAAAAAATGTATACACACTTTAAACTATTGTAGTTTTCCCGCACTACAAGGCTAATGTTATATTTCTTCGCCAGGTGCCAGCATAATCGTCCCTCTATGTTATATTATCAGTTGGAATTTGTAATATCAACATGGCGGACGTACGTTTGAGTTTTAAAGAACGTAAGCAGGTTATTAAGTGGTACTGGAAGTTTGAGAATGTAAATGAAGTTCAAAGACAGTGGAGAAGGGAGTATGATACAGAACCACCTTCAAGATTAACAATTACACGCATACGAGACAAATTCGAAGTTCATGAAACAGTGTGTGATGTGAGTCATCAACGACAGTCTTGGAACTGTTTCAACGCTCTCCTAACAAATCTTCAAGGCAAGGGGCACGTGAAAGTGATGTAAGTGCTAGCAGCGTGCTACGCATTCTGTTTACTGGTGTGAAGAAAATCCTCACATTACAATTGAAAAAGCTGTAAATTTGCCTGGTGTAAATGTGTGGTGCGGTTTGTCTTCAAGGGGACTCATTGGACCTTTTCGATTTGAAGGCACTGTAACTGGTATTAATTACCTAACAATGCTTGCTGATTCCATATTTCCTGCCATTCGTGCATTATACGGTAATGATGATTTTTATTTTCAACAAGATGGTGCTCCGCCGCACTATCACAGGGACGTACGAGCTTACCTGGATCAAAATTTGTCGGGCCAGTGGATAGGACGCAGGGGGCCAATCGAGTTTCCAGCACGCTCTCCAGACCTTACACCACTGGATTTCTTCTTGTGGGGCACAGTAAAAGATGAGGTGTACAAACGTAAACCACGTAACCTAGACATTCTTTGGAATGAGATTCAAGCAGTGTGTAGAGAAATCTCATTGGACGTTTTGATACGATGTACAGAATCTGTGGTGACTCGTACTCAGAATTGTATTGATGCTGCAGGTCACCAATTTGAACAGTATTAACATTTGTTATTTATGTTTCATTTACATTGGACTTTCAGCTTTCTATTTTCCTGAAATTTAACTTTGTAGAACGGTAAATAAATTTTCTATGGAAGTTCAAAGTGTGTATACATTTTTTTGAAGCACCCAGTATATATATATATATATATATATATATATTGCTGTGAATCTTCTCATCTTTGCAGGTACTGGCCCTTTAAAAAAAAACATTCGAGCCCCACAGTTTGGGCGTCAAGAATGCTGTGAAACCTTTTAAATCACCTGGTCCGTTGATTCCTTCTGTTAATCGCCTCGGCTGCTCTTCTAGATAACTTCCATTCTCAATCATAAAAATTAAACAACACATTCCTACCACAAACATCAACGTTAACTCTATTTACATCAATATTCAGAATACATTAAATTTTCAAATTAAATTTGAACATAAAATTCAGTTTTAAAAGAATTTCCGGATTAATTTTATTATCATTTTACTGTGCATCCAAAATTAAAGTCCTTGTTGGATGCCTACTAATTAATATAACAAGATAAGCAGACCGGAGTCTGAGTATAAAGGAGCATCTACCACCCCTTTACGTTAATTAACCAGGTTTGTCTAATTGAGCTCAAAGACCTACCCAAAGTTTCATCCTATTCCCGAACATCAAAACAAAATACCCTTTTACTTAAACAAGCAAATTTCATCTTAAAATTAAATTTTATGGTTAGAAAAATTCCACTAATGTCCATTTAAAGTAAATCAATTATAAAGTCATTCAATACACACAAAAATGTCAAACAAAATAGTACAATTTACCTGAAGGTTATTGTCCTCGTAGCTTCAGTGTAATCGTCCCTTTTGTAAATCACACCATTCCAACCGGATTCTATTTACAGCTTCAAGTTGTCAACGCTTTAAAAATGTTCTCCATCACCATTAATTTAAAGTTGTTTCTAGGCTTTTCCGGAACTCATCTGTGTATATCTGCCTCTGGTTCAGTGGATGCAGACACATTTACGAACCATTTAGTCATTAACACCCCGCAAAATAGCAAAGAAATTCATACTTCCTTTTACCAATATTACCAATATACGCCAAAACTGCCTACTTTTGGGTATACATTTGTCGTTGTAAATTTTACTAATTGGTACCGTGATAATAAACTTTTATTACCTTGTATCTAAGTGCACTGAAGTACATTCATGTTAGCACGTAAAATAACCAACTATTTTGAGTCACTAAAATATACTAGCACACTTTAAATTATTTAATCAAACTAAAATGCATTGTTTAATATCAAGTCGCGGATGCACGAGCTTTTAACGCATCGAATCGTCGAAAGTCTTAGAGTCTAAGAGTCTAAGAGAGAGAAACACATATTCCCGCCTGTATATATAGCGAATAGCCGACACGTCGCTTTGTTCCCTAAAACGGGTAATTCCAACGAATTCCTCATTCTACGTTCCCAGTCTGTAGCCTGCACGTCGATTTTTATGAATTTAGTACTCACCCCATTGAGATCTCAGAAAATTTCAACACGGCCCGCAAAGTTGTCCGAGAAAAACTAATTACTTTTATACAGAAATTGTTGTTCTACCTCTGATATATGCATCCTATTTTTAACCAATCGCAACCCCTTGACGTTGCTTAAATCCCGCCCTTTTACAATATGTGTCTTTGCTTGACGCATTTTCTCTTTCCTTTTCTAACCTGTTCGTATTGGTGCAAATTTATATTCTTTATTATCGATTATATTTTAGTCCACGCGGACTGTTATCTGGGTTTAATAAACCCGTATCGCACATTCTCGTGAATACTAAGTCCCGGTTTCTCCAAGATTCTTTGAAACATTAATTATTTGCCAAATTTACGCAGAATGAGCTTTTTAAAAATACGCAGGTGTTCTGTATTTCCTGCTAAAGCATCTGATCGTTTCCAATATCCTTAGAATCAACATGTTTATCCAAACAAATTAACTTGAAATTGCCTTTTAAAAACACGCAGGGTGTTCAAACGTAACATTTTAAATAACCTTCCTACGATTTGACTATTATTGGGTTTTACAAGTTTTATGCTTATTATTAATAATGGTTCAATTAACTCCAACTAAATATTAATTATTATCTGTACGTTTTAATACCGGTTACTTAAAATAGGGTTAATTAATATACATTTTGCACGTAATTTCCATTTGTTTAGGAATAATTAAATTATCCACTGCGCTTTTCAATACTGCTTCTTTTGATGTAAAGCGTCTTATAGATAATTTAAATTTCTTATTTTACTGAAACGACCGTGTTTATTTATGCTTCAAGGTTTTAATAAAGCGTATTATTTAATGAAATTCCTTATACACGGTAATTAAAATTATTTGATTTGATTATTTAATTTTCTACCCTGGTCTAAATATGAGTATTTTCCCCCTATTTGAATACAAATAATCCCACTTATTTGAATGCAAATATCAAATATTTAGACTGCCAAAAATCTTTACAAAATTTTGCCTATCTCTCTATCCTTATCTATCTAACTTACCTACTTTGTCTCCAATCCAAAAAATATTTACACCTATCCTATATCCCTATCCTATTCCTAACTCTCACCTACTTCTATAAACTGAAATTATCCCTAACTTCATCCTACTTATCCATCTAATCCTATATACATCCTATATACCTATCCTATTCCTAACTTTTAACTACTCTTCACTATACTTTACTTCCCCCTACCTAATCCTATATGCCTATCCTACTCTTACTCTATTCCTAACTCTCCACTAATCTTATATAAAATATCTATACTTAACCTATCTTATTTTCTTCCTACATTTACTCTTTATCCTCATCCTAAACCTATTCCTAATTATCTCCCATATGTGTCCTATATCTAGCTTTATTTTCTATAACCACTTACTTCTACTCTTTATATACACCTATGCTATCCCTTGTTCTATATCTATACTAAAGTTCACCTATCTCTATCCTTTGTTCCTTAAGTTATTTAAATCTAACTCTCTTCTTGACCCTCCAAGTCTTCCTTCTAACCATCCTAATACTCTTCATCCCTATCTCTCCCCCTTCTATATCTATACTTAACATCTCTATTATCTCACATACAATAAACTTATCATCCCTCTTATCCTGACTCTTAAATATTACTTCTTCTTCAGTCCCTACACTTGTCTGTTTCTCATTTATTCTTGTTTCCCTTTCTGCCGACAAACCAAACGATGCTACTTTACAATTATCGATTTTTCCCTCTATGGAAAACCCTACGTACCTTCTAGAATTTTTGTGTAATGGAATCCGCCAGAATGAATTCCTTAAATCTACTTTATTAAAAACAAACTTGCCACTTAACCTCGTCAAAAATAATTCTGCCTTCACCTGCTCCCGATATGCTGCTTCTACCCCCACTAATTCTGCATTTTCTTGTACTAAAGCTTGAACCTCTACTCTCCTATCCTCTGGACATCTTATTGTGTTGATCTGTTTAACCTCATCATCCTCTACCTCTACTACATTAATACTTAACCCCGTGTCATCCTCTGTGACTTCATAACTGCCTTTCCATGGCACTACCCTATCCTTAATTCTTATTACCTTCCTTTCCATATCTATCAAAACCCTAACTTCATCATACAGTCAACACCTAAAATACTCTGAAACTTCAGTCCAGGTACAATTACAAACTCCTGTTCACAGCTTAAACCTCCTATATCTATCCTAAGCACCACAACACTATTTACTACAGCAAACTTCTTTTTATTTGGAGCTACTAAATGGCTACGTTTTATAGGCATAATTCTATCACAAACCTTATCCCTAATTTTGCTGACGAATTCCTCCGATATTAAACTCGCCTCTGCCCCTGTATCAAGTAATACTTCTACATTATTTTCAAAAATTTCTAAATTAATAATTGGCAAACATAATTTTTCTACAGTTTCTGGCTCTACTTCCTCCTCAATTTTGAAAAATTCACGTGGATGTTCGTATACATTTACACAGAAATCTAGTGGTCTGTCGCGTTCTAAAAATCCTGTCTCATCCTGTTTTCCGTGCTTGGTCCTGGTTGTCCTTCTACAACCTGTGCGTACGTCCTCCTCGTGTTAATATCCGTGTCCCTATCTCTATTCGGCGTGCTGGTCACAGTCCTGTTTACTTCCGGTAAACTGTTCTGTCTCGTGTAACTAGGTCTTGGTGTCGGTCCCCTAGTCGCACTATTGCTCCTGTATTCCTGTCCTCGTCGTTCCCAATTCGGTCGAAAATTTCTGTTGTAGTCAGGCCGTCTCGGATAATTCGGTGTCCTGTTGTCAAACCTAACTGTGTTAACGTTTCGTTCTCGTATCTCTCTTGTCCGTCCAACACATACATCGTCATATCTCTGTAAATACTCTAAAAATGTCTCCCGTTCTGTGATGTTTTGTAAGGCCACGTGTTGTCTAATTTCCAGTTCAAAATGTCGTGATAGGTACTTGATTATCTGTCTGTCCGTCAATGGTGGATTCAGTTGTTTGGCCACACTGTATTTGCGGATGGCATATTGCTCCCTAGAACCTGCAAACTCTCCCTTAAATTTTCCTGTAATCAAGTCGTCCCTAATCTGATCCTGTTTGTGATCACTCCAGTAATGTTGTAAAAATTTGTCTTCAAAGTCCTGATACGTGTCTATGTCCTGTCCTACTAAATTGTACCATGCTTCCGCGTTGTCCTTTAATAAAGCCTTTATCGTATTTAGTTTGGTCTGTTCGTCAAATAAATTTCCCACTAGATTTCTTACACTATTAATAAAAATTTGTGGATTTACCCTGTTATCACCATAAAACTTCATGTGTTGGTCCAATGATACTCCACCTGTATAAAATCTGGGACCTTCCCCCGTTAAATTTGATATGTTGTATTTAATACTACTAACTTCGCGTTCTACCCTGCCTAACTGATCCCTACATGAGTCCGTTACTTCAGTCATTTTACGTTTATTTCTTCTTCACAGAAAATGCGTACTTCGGACCTTAAATGTCCCATTTCCTGTCGAAGACCTGTAATGTCACGCTCATTTTTATCTACCCTATTTTCAACTTCCCCCATCTTTACAGTAAGACTATTTTTAAACTCTGTAAATTCTCTCGTCGATTTTTCTATTTTATCCCTAATTCCTGATTTAATTGGTCAAATTTCTTATTCGATTCTTCACTCATCTGCTCAAATTTTCGATTTGAGTCCTCTCTAACCCCACTTAACGTCTCATTCATTCTTTCAAGCATCCTCATTATCATCTCGTTTCCTTGATCCCCTGATTCCGTCCTCGACTGATCTCTACTGCCTCTTGCTTCTTCCATTTTCGAATTTTTCCCACACAATGCACTATCGTCACTTCCAATTTCCACTCCTTGACTCCTTAACCACTCCTTTCTCTGCATACGTTCTAATCACTCTCACACACTCTAAAATACTTTTAAATTTATCCACAAACAGAAACTCTCTCTCAGATCGCCAGTTTCCTGGAATAAAATAACAAAAATTTTATTTGGAACTCGAGCCTCACTTTTGGGTCGCCAAGAATGCTGTGAATCTTCTCATCTTTGCAAGTACTGGCCCTTTAAAAAAAAACATTCGAGCCCCACAGTTTGGGCGTCAAGAATGCTGTGAAACCTTTTAAATCACCTGGTCCGTTGATTCCTTCTGTTAATCGCCTCGGCTGCTCTTCTAGATAACTTCCATTCTCAATCATAAAATTAAACAACACATTCCTACCACAAACATCAACGTTAACTCTATTTACATCAATATTCAGAATACATTAAATTTTCAAATTAAATTTGAACATAAAATTCAGTTTTAAAAAGAATTTCCGGATTAATTTTATTATCATTTTACTGTGCATCCAAAATTAAAGTCCTTGTTGGATGCCTACTAATTAATATAACAAGATAAGCAGACCGGAGTCTGAGTATAAAGGGAGCATCTACCACCCCTTTACGTTAATTAACCAGGTTTGTCTAATTGAGCTCAAAGACCTACCCAAAGTTTCATCCTATTCCCGAACATCAAAACAAAATACCCCTTTTTACTTAAACAAGCAAATTTCATCTTAAAATTAAATTTTTATGGTTAGAAAAATTCCACTAATGTCCATTTAAAGTAAATCAATTATAAAGTCATTCAATACACACAAAAAATGTCAAACAAAATAGTACAATTTACCTGAAGGTTATTGTCCTCGTAGCTTCAGTGTAAATCACACCATTCCAACCGGATTCTATTTACAGCTTCAAGTTGTCAACGCTTTAAAAATGTTCTCCATCACCATTAATTTAAAGTTGTTTCTAGGCTTTTCCGGAACTCATCTGTGTATATCTGCCTCTGGTTCAGTGGATGCAGACACATTTACGAACCATTTAGTCATTAACACCCCCGCAAAATAGCAAAGAAATTCATACTTCCTTTTACCAATATTACCAATATACGCCAAAACTGCCTACTTTTGGGTATACATTTGTCGTTGTAAATTTTACTAATTGGTACCGTGATAATAAACTTTTATTACCTTGTATCTAAGTGCACTGAAGTACATTCATGTTAGCACGTAAAATAACCAACTATTTTGAGTCACTAAAATATACTAGCACACTTTAAATTATTTAATCAAACTAAAATGCATTGTTTAATATCAAGTCGCGGATGCACGAGCTTTTAACGCATCGAATCGTCGAAAGTCTAAGAGTCTAAGAGTCTAAGAGAGAGAAACACATATTCCCGCCTGTATATATAGCGAATAGCCGACACGTCGCTTTGTTCCCTAAAACGGGTAATTCCAACGAATTCCTCATTCTACGTTCCCAGTCTGTAGCCTGCACGTCGATTTTATGAATTTAGTACTCACCCCATTGAGATCTCAGAAAATTTCAACACGGCCCGCAAAGTTGTCCGAGAAAACTAATTACTTTTATACAGAAATTGTTGTTCTACCTCTGATATATGCATCCTATTTTTAACCAATCGCAACCCCTTGACGTTGCTTAAATCCCGCCCTTTACAATATGTGTCTTTGCTTGACGCATTTCTCTTTCCTTTTCTAACCTGTTCGTATTGGTGCAAATTTATATTCTTTATTATCGATTATATTTTAGTCCACGCGGACTGTTATCTGGGTTTAATAAACCCGTATCGCACATTCTCGTGAATACTAAGTCCCGGTTTCTCCAAGATTCTTTGAAACATTAATTATTTGCCAAATTTACGCAGAATGAGCTTTTTAAAAATACGCAGGTGTTCTGTATTTCCTGCTAAAGCATCTGATCGTTTCCAATATCCTTAGAATCAACATGTTTATCCAAACAAATTAACTTGAAATTGCCTTTTAAAAACACGCAGGGTGTTCAAACGTAACATTTTAAATAACCTTCCTACGATTTGACTATTATTGGGTTTTACAAGTTTTATGCTTATTATTAATAATGGTTCAATTAACTCCAACTAAATATTAATTATTATCTGTACGTTTTAATACCGGTTACTTAAAATAGGGTTAATTAATATACATTTTGCACGTAATTTCCATTTGTTTAGGAATAATTAAATTATCCACTGCGCTTTTCAATACTGCTTCTTTTGATGTAAAGCGTCTTATAGATAATTTAAATTTCTTATTTTTACTGAAACGACCGTGTTTATTTATGCTTCAAGGTTTTAATAAAGCGTATTATTTAATGAAATTCCTTATACACGGTAATTAAAATTATTTGATTTGATTATTTAATTTTCTACCCTGGTCTAAATATGAGTATATATATATATATATATATATATATATATATATATATATATGTGAAGGCCTGCAAGACAACAGTGGAAAAGACCAACGCTATTGTGTGAACTGCTATTTTTGTTCATATAACATTTGTGATTGGGATCGCAATTAGATTTGCGTGGTTTACTGCAGTCCATAAAAGCGCTCAAAATATAATTTGAATGGATAGGGTTATGAACTATGGAATCTTTTCTCTAAAAGCGAAAGTCTTGCATTATTATTTTAAATTTATATTTTAATAGGTTTAATAAGTTGATTACGGTATTAAGTTTTCCATACAATACCTACGCCCATGAACATTCGGGTGGTTTAGGTAAAATGGCTGCTAAGTTTTAGCTGCCAACTTCACACGCGTTTGTGCCGCCCGTACCAACCATATAGAAAGTTATTGGAAAAATATTTTAATATCAGTAAATTTCTACAAATTAAAGGTTAACTAACAATTAAATAAACATTAACCTAAAAAAGACCATTCATTATTTATCGTAATAAGCAACGCGATTTATAAAAGTTTTACACGCCGAGCTTTAATCTTATAAAACTTTTGGTCAGTACTATGAATATTTAATGCAACTAGTATTACGGAACCAAAAGATATCATTGCCAGATCAACTAAACGTTCTTGAAGCATTATAAGGTGGTTCTTGATCGAGCTAAGTTTGGACAACGATCTCTCCACTGAAGCAACTGAAACAGTAGCGTCAAAATTAATTTAGTGCAAATAAGTGTATAAGAAAATAACTTTGTAGTTCATTTTGTACCAAGTAACGTAAATTTCAAAGGGGCTACTGTTATTTTCCAAACTGCAACTAGAAAAGGTATTTTTTCAAATAGTTCTATTTTATCGATTTTTTCATTCTTGTTAGTTAATATCATTTCTAAGTATAGACAGTGTTTCCTCAAATCTGATTCAGATTTTTTAATTCCAGTATGCTCTATAAAAACCAAAAGTAATTAGAGCGCTCATGTAAGTAGTGCAAATTCTTTTTGGGTCACTTTCCACATTATCTTCATGATGATAGTCAAAATGGACCTTTTCCTTTCGGCACCTAACAGTTTCCTCTAAACAAAATGCGACATCTGATTTAAGAAGCAAAATCTTCAACGCTGTCATTTGTTAGTTCTCTCTTGAAATACACGATTATTTTATTCAATAGTTCCAAGCACGCCGTAATATTATTAGATATTTTTTAAAACAGCTTATTTACTATATTAAATTAATTTTCAACAGTATGTCATACCATATTACCATCATCATTAGGTCTTCAGTCCTTGGACTAGTAAAACGCGTACCATCATTGTTTCCTAGTCTGAACTAACCTACATATTTCCGTGAAATTTCCAGTCTCCATCCTTCACTATCTGCGTGCAATAGCCTGATCTAGGTCTATCTCTACTCTTTTCTCTTCATCTCTGCTTGTAATATATCCCGCACTATTCCCCAAAAATGCCTTAGAACGTATTCTGCACTTATATTTCTCTTTTTTTTTTGTTCTTGACGGATATCTACCTACTATTTCTATAACCTCTTTATTAACTTCGTCTGTCCATGCTATCATCATCATAAATCTGAAGCACAACATTTCAAGAAACTTCTACCGCTTTGCTGTTTCACCTACTGTCCCCATTTCATGTGCTCCACACATATGCTTTCAATATTTTTTTTTGTTTCTATGTTTGTGGTCTTCAAATATAGCCGCTACTCGTTCTTGTTAGATGCAGTTCGGTTCTCCTTCTATTGTTTTACAAATGTATACCCTATTTTTCCGATATTCAGTGGTATGTGAAGGGGGTTAAGCTGCGTGCGGCTACCAAGATCCCCGAACAATTAAACATTTGCCGAATTAATAACGTTGCAATATATCCTTTCAACAATCAACATTAGTCGAGAATGTTTCAAAACTAGTACCTGTAGTTGCTTATACTAGTCATCAGATTGAAGTGCAATAATTTTTTTCGTCAATAGACTTTCTGTCTTGAAACTAGTTGAACGCACTGCTCCACTTATTTCTATACTGATCTAGCATACACTGTTCCCTGACGTTCCCACAACCTCGACACAGCTCGGTTCCCCTTCTATTGTTTCCTAATTGTATGCCCTATTTAAGCGAGATTTAGTGGTATATGAAGGGGTTATGCAGCCTGTGGCTACCAAGATGCCCAACACTTAGACATTTGCCGAATTAATAGTTTTCCAGTAAATCCTTTAGCACAATTAACATTCGTTGAGAATATTGTAGTTGCTTATAATAATCATAAGGTTAAAGTACGATTATTTTTTTCATTATTAGGTTTTCCATCTTGGAACTGGTTGTACGCGTACCTCCATTGATTTCTATTCCGAACTAGCCTACACATTACACTGAAATTCGCACAGCTTACAACTTTGACTATCTATGTGCAATTGTGTTCATTACCTTTTCAATGTACAAGTTAAAAAATTAACAGGTATAGGGCACATCCCTGTCTCACTCTTTTCCTAATATTTGCTTTCTCTACGTTGCTGTTCTAATTTTATTACAACTGTTTGCTTTTTGTACAAGCTATGTACTATTCGTCTATCCCTTAAACTCATTTCAATCTTTTTGAGAACTTTAAACATTCTTTTCCATACATTGTCAAATGCCTTTTCCAGATCTACAAACCCCATGTACTCGTTTTCTCCCTCTCTATTGTCTTCTCCATTATTACTCTTAAAGCTAATATAGCCTCCTTTTCCCTGTTTCGCCTAAATCCAAATTGATCTTCTCCTAGTATTTCTTCAGCTCGTTTTTCCATCCGTCTCTGTACAATTCTAGTTAATATTTTTGACACGTGTGCTGTCAACCTATTGTTTGATAATGTTCACATCTATTCCTGCTTCTCTTTTTTGATATAGTGACTATAATGTTACGTTTGAAATTTTTTGGGTATCTCACCTATCTCATACATATAGACAAGTTGGAATAGACTTCTGTTACTGCTTGTCCAGCGGCATTTAGAGTTTCTGCTTGTACCTTATCTGTATCCGATACCTTACCATTTTTCAGACCTTTCAATACTAATTCAAACTCGTCTCTAAGTATAGGATATTCCAAGGCATCCTTTTTAATTCCTGATTTTCGTTCTAATGCTGTTAGTTCCTTCCTGGATATAAATTCTTTATATATTCTTGCCATCAACCACTTTCTCCACATTTTCTATAATGACGTTTCCTGCTATACGCTTTATATTTTTGCTATACGGTTTTATATCCCTTAAATTCATTTTAATTAGTTTGTATGCATCGTCTGTCTTTCCAATTTCCATCTTGGTTTGTACCTCTTTGCACTTTTCATCAATCCATTGTTCTCTAGCTTTCCTGCATTTGCGAATAGTTTCCCAATTTATATCGTTGTATCTCTGTTTTCTTGTTTCGTCTGATTTATTTTTGTATTGTCGTCTTTTTTCTATTACATCCAGGATATCCTTTGTTATTAATGGTTTCTTATTTTCTTTTTGTGTATAACCCAGAATATCCCTGGTCACCATGTTTAAGCTGAATTTAATGTTATTCCATTCTGTTTCTACTTCCTTATTATAAGAAATTTTCCCGATATCTTTCAACAATTCATTTGACTTTTTTTCAGATCTTTCGTGTATATCTTCATATTTTAGTTTCTCAAGGTCAAAATGTCTCTTTCTGTTTCTTTTTTCAAATTTTTAAATTTAAGAGCGGCTTTCATAATTACGATGGTGTGGTTAGTGTCTATATCTCCTTCTAGATAGATTCTACGGTTTTTTATTTGATTCCTAAACCGTTGTCTAACAAGAATATAATTTATTTGATATCGTCCTATATCCCCTGGTCTCTTGCACGTGTATCGTCTTTTAACATATGTTTAAATAATGTGCTTGTGATGGTTAAATTGCTTTTGCCGCTAAATTCTACCAGCCTATTTCTCTGTCGTTTTTCGGCGACTCCGTGGCTTAGTGGTCTGTGTGTGATTACTACGCCCTAGGTCCTGGGTTCGAATCCTGACTAGGTCCGCTTAAAAAATGTTAGACGAGTATTTTTCACACAAATACACCCTCGTTCGGATGAGAGGTAAAACGGAAGTCCCGTGTGTGAGTGTTGTCACGTACGTTAAAGATCCCTACCTTGTTTGGAACAGAAGGGTTCGGCAAAATTCCAAATTTTCCAGGTTATAAAAAACTCGCTTCCTGGCCAATGTAGTACCGTCGGGTGGAGCATTGGAAGAAATCACATGTCAGGTAGTGTCGGGCGGCGGCTCCGTGGCCTAGTGGTATGTGTGGACTACTACGCCCTAGGTCCTGGGTTTGAATCCCGACTAGGTCCGCTTGAAAAATGTTAGACGAGTATTTTTCACAAAAATAAGCCTTCGTTCGGATAAAAGGTAAATAGGAGGCCCCGTGTGTGAGTGTTGTTACGCACGTTAAAGATACCTACTTTGCTTTGAACAGCAATAGTTCAGTAAAATTCAAAATTTTTTAGGTTAAAAAATTCGCTTCTTGGCCAATATAGTACCTTTGGGTGGAGCAATGAAAAATCACATGTAGGGTATGTGTAAGGGGGCGGCTCCATGGCGTAGTTGGTATGCGTGTGACTACCACGCGCAAGGTTCCGGGTTCAAAGCCTTATACGGTCCGCTTAAAAAATGTTAGGCGAGCATTTTTTACAGAAATATGAACTCGTTCGGATGAGAGGTAAAATGGAAGTCCCGTGTGTGAGTGTTGGCACTCACGTTAAAAATCTCTACCTTGCTCGGAACAGATAGGTTTCTGCAAAATTCAAAATTTTTTAGGTAGAGAGAACTCGCTTCCTAACCAATTTGGTACGTTTGGGTGGAGCATTGGAAAATTACATGTAGAGGTGTGTGAAAGGGACTACTACGCTCAAGATCCCGGGTTCGAATCCCGACACGATACGCTTGAAAAATGTTAGACGAGCGTTTTTTACAAAAATACGCCCTCGTTTGGATGACAGATAAAATGGAGGTCCGTGTGTGAGTGTTGTCACGCACGTTAAAGATCCCTACCTTGCTTGGAACCGCAAGGATTCGGCAAAAATTCAAAAAATTTTTAGGTAAAAAAAAAACGCTTCCAGGCCAATGTAGTACCTTCTGGCGGAGCATTTGAAAATCACATGGAGGGTAAGTGAAAGAGAGACGGCTTTGTGGCGTAGTTGATACGCATGTGACAACTATGCCCAAGGTCCCGGGTTCCAATCCCGACACGGTCTGCATGAAAAATGTTAGGCGAACATTTTTCACAAAAATACGTCCTCGTTCGGATGAGAAGTAAAATAGAGATCCCGTGTGTGAGTGTTGTCATGCACGTTAAAGATCCATACCTTTCTTGCAAAAGCAAGGGTTCGGCAAAATTTAAAATTTCTAGGTAAAAAAACTCGCTCCCTGCCAATGTAGTACCTTTGGGTGGAGCATTAGAAAAATCAAATGTAGAGCATGTGAATGGGCTATGCCCCTGGTTCCGGGTTCAAATCCCGACTTCGTCCGCTTAAGAAATGTTAGGCGAGCATTTTTTACAAAAATACGCCCTCGTTCGGATGAGCGGTAAAATGGAGGTCCCGTGTGCGAGTGTTGTCAAGTACATTAAAGATATCTACCTTGCTTGCAACAGCAAGGGTTCGGCAAAATTCAAAATTTCCAGATAAAAAAGAGATTCGCTTCCTGGCCAATGTAGTACCTTCGTGTGGAACATTGAGAAAATCAAATTTAAGGGTACGTAAAAAAGGTTAAGCAGCCTGCGACCACCAACATCTCCCGACACTTGAGCATTTGACGAATTAATAGTTTTCCAATATATCGTTTCGTACAATCAACATTAGTTCAAAATATTTCAATTCTAACAAATGTAGTTGTTTATATTAATCATTAGATTTCAGTGCAGTTATTTTTCTGTCACTAGGTTTTCAGTCTTGAAACTGGTTGGACGCGTACCTTCACTTATTTTTATTTTGAGCTAACCTACACCGTTCCCTGACATTACCACAGCTAGATATAGCTCAGTTCCCTTTCTGTTGGTTCTAAATTATATGTCCTATTACACCGAAATTCAGTGGTATGTGAAGGGAGTTAAACAGCCTGTGGCTATCAAGGATCCCCTAACATTTAGACATTTTCCGAATTAATAGTTTTCCAATAAATCCTTTCGCACATTTAACATTAGTTGAGAATATTGCAAAACTAATAACTGTAGTTGCTTATAGTAATCATCAGGTTTAGGTACTGCTATTTTTTTCGTTATTAAGTTTTCCATCTTGGAACTAGTTGCACGCGTATCCTCATTGATTTCTATTCTGAGCTAGCCTGCACATTTTCCTGAAATTGCTACAGCCAACATCTTTCACTATCTGTATGCAATAGTCTATTCTAGGTCTACTTCTGCCTCTCTTTTTTTTTTTATCTCAGCTTCTAATATATTCCGCAATATTCTTTTATGCCTTAGTATAGATGGCCTATCATTCCATCTTTACTATTTCCGCATACTTCTTTCTTCCTCTACCATTTCTAGCACCTCTTTGTTCTTAACTTTGTCTGTCTATGTTATCTTTTCATACCTGTAGCACCACATTTCGAAGGCTTTTATCCTTTTCCTGTACGATTCTCCTACTGTCCAAGCTTTACAGTCGTACAGTGTTGTGCTTCACACATATGGTTCCAGCAATATTTTCCTTGTTTCTGTGTTTGTTGTCTTTGAACACAGTATTTGCTTTTTCTTGTTAAATGTAGCACGACCTTGTACTAATCTTTGTTTTATATCTTTTGCGCTTTTCGCATCTTGCGTTATTTGGCTTCCTAGTTAGCAGAAATCTTTAACCTCTTGTAAATTCGTGTTATATATTTGTATTCTTGTTTTTTATTTATTTTCCCCTCCTTTACACTAGTACTTTAGTTTTATTCTTGTTAATTTTCATACCGTATCTCTCTGTTAGAAGTTAGAACTGTTTACATTTCAGTAGAAGTAGCTTCTAACTCTTCCTTGCTAGATGCTAATGCCGCTGTATCATTTGCATATCTAATATATAGTCCATATAGAGAAAATTACAGGTAAAATCCAATAAGTGTCATGCTTTGTCTTATGTATTGAATTATACACAAGAGTCTGTTCTTTACACAAACTTAGCTATTTCCTCCTACTCAAAAGTAAGCAACACATAGTTTTTAAAAATGGTAACATGATTGGATATAAAGCTACTTGGAACATAAATTAAAATTTTTGAGCTAGTGGTTTACCAATCTTTATACGACAAATACCACAGTGTGGAATTGTATCGATATTGAATAATTTTTAGTTCCGCTTACAAACCTGGTTGGCATCCGATAATGTCTGATAATAGGTACTGTATAGAGTGATGCCTGGTGGCTATAAAGAATTATCGGTTCCCCAAGTCTTTAAAGTGTACTATCCGATCATGGTTTAATGCAATATGTAACTTAGTTTACAGTAACCATATGTAAAATACTATCTATTCAATTTTAATAAAATTCCAATGCTAGGGACATAGGTGAGGGTAAATAGCGTGTTAGTTCCACTATGCCTAATTCTATGTAGGAATGGACTTGGGCCAGGCTTTTAATAAGCCCGGCCCGGCCCGACGCAGAAAAGTGATCGGCCCGGCCCGAGGCCCGACTCGAAATGAAAACTGACGGCCCGGCCCTGCGGGCCGGCCCGAAATTTCGGGCGGGCCCGATTTTCATTCAGTGAATGAGAAGATATTTTTTTCAGTTGTGTTCAACAAGCAGCTATTTTGCAATGAATTTTAGTGGCAGCCAACATATAAACTGTAACTCTAATGATGTTTATTTAATATAATATAAACTAATGGCTATATAGAAGATATATTTAAAGCATTGTTGGTATAGGGAATGAATCTCTACAAATTCTAATTTTGAATCAGTTTTAAGTGGGAGTTTTTTAGCTTTTAGTTTTAATGGTATTCAAATTCATCTTAATCATCTTGTATAATTCTGCAAAAAATTTCGAAGAATTCTAAGATATAATTTTGAGAGGTCTGAAATTTTATTTGAGGCTTGACAGGGAAAACCGTAACAAAACTTAATCAAAATTAATTTAAAGTTTTTAGTTTTTTTAATAAGAGTTCTCTAAAACAAACTGGAAATTCAAATAAAGGCAGTCTTGAGTATAAAGTTGTCATCGACGAATTGAGATTGGGAGACTTGAGCAAAATTGAAATCAAAAAAAATTTTTTACTTCGTGAATATCAGATAACAAATTGCACCTTTATATTTCCTAAACCCTTACCTGATATCACAAGGTCGAGAATTTCTTATTAACAATGAAAGCCCAAGGTAAAGTTGGATGGAAAACGGCTTGAGGAAAAGAAAAATTCTTTAGACATAAACGGCTAGTAGAGTGTTAGCTCTGGGTAGATCATGAGCTTGGGTCATGAGTTGTCTAACGACCAAAAATATATATAATAAGCGCCACCGTATTTTTCAATACAACAACCTACAAAAATTATCTGTGCTTATATTAGGGGAATGCGGAAACCTTATATCAACACCACTAACATAGCCATAAAACCTGAATTTCACTTTTTTAAAACACTTACCAAAAATCTTAATTACCAGATGTCATACAGATGTCTCGACTTGACCTGTGAACAAACAAATGCACAACATGGACACGTTTGTGTCCTCAAAAATAAAATACCAAAAATAAAATAATAGAATTTAAGTTTCAAAAATATACACCCAGGGTATTTGTTATCATTACACACAATTACTGATCAGGAATGACCTGTAAGTTTTACTTGTATTTTGAATAATAAAAGAGTCATGCAAAAATAGATTCGATTTGATTAAATTCCTTGTTTTGTTTTAATATAATATTTTTCAACTAATAATTTTTTTATAGTACAGAAATATAATAAGCATTTGTATTCAAAAACATAAAGATCTCTAAATTGAATCTTTTATAATAAATTTTATAAAAAGTTTGAGTTCTCTTAATAATTCATCTTACATGTTCTTCAGCCACAGTAGTACTACGTTGACTTTATATTCAAATTTAATTACTTAAGTTCTGATAAAATAGCCGTTTCAACATAGAATTAATTTTACTTAATATGTATAAAAAGAATTCGTCACGTTGATTAAGAATCAAAGTACATGACCTCAAAATTATTAAATATATTTTTAAATTAGCATAACATAACATGTGATGTCTAAATTGGACAGCTGAATATTTTTTTATTTGACATTATATGCCACTAACAACTTTTAGTTTAGTTAACGTTATCTGTTTGTGCAATATTTATAACAAGCAAACAGCATAGCCATCTTTAAAATTTATGCAAGGTTATAAATTTATTACGGAATTCTTTCTTTCATTAAACAATTTTTAAGTTACTTTAGTCTATGTAAAGTTTCAACCTTATATCCTCATATTACGATTAAATAATTATGAAAGTAATTAAATGCTAAATAACACTCACGTGTGGTAATACAGTACGACCAAAAGAAATCGAACTATAACCTCAGCTGTGGGAAATTCCATTAACATCTGTGTTCTGCGATGCACAAATAGAAACCACGTGAATACGAACGAATTTATTGCTGGAATTTTGAGAACTCTCCTGAATAAAACAGTATTTAACGAAACCAATTCCTCCTTAATTACATCCTATAGAATTTAGTATTCCAAATCCCAAACTAAATTTTCTAAATATTGCTTCCGAGATATTTTCTAGATCCAAGATATCTACTTCCGTGAAGTTGCACTAAGAGGAAAATATTAATAAAATTTATTTACTTGATTATACCAACTGTTTTAATGATGAGGGGGAGCTCTTATCTCCTTTGGTCTGCAGGAAACAACTAAGCTGCTCTAGGTGGAACATATAAATGAATACCATCACGCTAAAGCCGCTAGGAACTACCTTCAGACGCAAAGATTCAATCAATTAAATATTCTTTTTCGGACCGTGTTACAGGCCACGTGCTTAGACACGACCATCTTGACTTTACTACGCCGCAGATAGCAGCTTACCTCTTCCAACGCTGATAGCAAAGTACTCGAATTGACAACTCGACGAAGCTTAGTAACAAAACTTAGACCTCAAATGTAAAGGAGTCTATATGCTATTTTAAATTTTATGTATTATTTTTATTGTACGGAAATTTACAAATTATATTTTTATATTATTGTTGTATTATTTTATATCAATGGACGAAGTGTAACTACGTAAAAAAATACGTTACAAAATTTTTGAAAATCTAAAGCAAACTACCAATTTAGTGAAAATACGCGATGTTTTTAAACAACGTTACCACATTTTTAACTTGTAGCTATAAAACTATAAATTTACACTACGAAAGCTATTAAAGACAACATGTGCGCATATAAAAATCAACAGACAATTTTTGAAAAAACGGTCGACAGTAAATCCTACAATAAACTGAAAATAGAAATTTGTTGCAAGAATGCATTGACATCAATTGGACTTTTATGTAATTGAGTGTACGCTTAACGTACCTTATAACCTTATCATAAATTTGCGTCCGCTTTATCTTTTCGTTCCTACTTCAAAAGATTTTACTAAAATTACCTACTTGATATTAGAGAGTTATTGCAAACTCATTCCAAGAAGACTTTATTAAAAGAACCTTCAAATAAAGTATCCTTTATTAAAAGTTTGCATCCAATTTAAAGAAGTGTTATTGCAAGTATTATTTCCTTTATTCTTTATTTTGACATATATGTTTAGTATTCTATATCTGTAGGTTATGTTTTAAAAATTAATAAAGAATTAATCTATTTTGTGATAAAGTGACCTATAATACATGTTTAACTATATTGGAAAAGATCAAAAAACCTGTATTCACACAAAGATGAACCCTTTTTTATTATTTGAGTCTTTCATTTTCCACTGATTCGATAACATTTGTATGTCTTGTCAAAGTGTTTTCACGGAATACTCTTGGAGTTTACTTCAAGACACTGTTTTTTTACTTCTTCCCAAGCATATAGCATATCTGTATTTAGAGCGTTGACGTTTTATATCTTTTTCGTGTTATAAACTTGGACATTATATCTCTAAATTTAATTACGGAAACAACATTTTAATTCCACAATATTTATTCAGAAAGCAGACACTTAAATGCAAGTTTGTACGTTAGGCATTTGGTATATGTCAAAATAAAGGCGCCTTAGATAAAAGCATTCCTTGCTTGTATTTAAATTAAATAAAGGTGTCCTGTATTTTAATATAATACAAACATTAAAGGTGTGTTAATTGCGTATGTGTAAATGTCCAATAAGAGAAAACTTTATTAAAAAATTGGTAAAATGAACGTTGCAATAACTCTCTTAGACATAAACTATACACGCGATAGATAATGTCGACGTTCGCCGCATGATTGAAATTTGAAGTATATACATATACATAATATATTTCATGCAACCTTTTGAATTAGGAATACATCATCTAGTTTGATATTACTGGACATTTTTAACTTGCCTAAAGCACAACATGAGGAACATTAAATAGGACTAGAAAAAAATATTCGGGATAAGAAGTGAGTTATAATATCACGTCTTTTTTACACTAAGCAAGTCGAAAAACTAATTATTAATAGGTTCATGAAGACACTACGTGAAAATATAATTAAGAACGTTTACTTACTCAATGTGAGATATAAGTGAAACGACGGTGAAGTATCCAGTTGTGCGTTTTTCGGCCCGAAAACCAATTCCGGGCCGGTCCGAGGTGTTTGACCCGGCCACGCCCGAAAA
This sequence comes from Platerodrilus igneus, assembly GCA_036346225.1. NCBI lineage: Eukaryota > Metazoa > Arthropoda > Insecta > Coleoptera > Lycidae > Platerodrilus > Platerodrilus igneus. The sequence continues at coordinate 15,865,362 of JARFIW010000858.1, forward strand.
AAGATCGGCCCGGCCTGGGTCCGGCCCGAATAAAGTAGTCAACGGCCCGGCCCGGATTCAAGCCCGAAATCGGGCCGGGCTCGGGCCGGGCCGGCCCGAAAGCCCGAGCCCGAGTCTGTCCCTAATCCTATGGGATAATTTGATTTTAAACTAAATGGTGTTGTAAGCCGCCGTGACAATTTACTAGGTGCTTCCTTTGGTCGCTATTAGTGGACAATGGTTGATATTACTGGGTTACAATCGTGATTAGCTGCTAATTACCAAACGCTGTCATGGGTTGTAAATGATTATATAACAAAATTATATTTATGATTTATATCGACTTATTTCTGTTGTTTAATTATCGATATCAGTTAACTGGAAGAACTACTACTTGAAATATAACAAATCCCTCCAGTCTGACTATGGATGTTTTACGCACCGGACCACACTACAAACCCACAGTTGTACCAGTCATAAGAAAGACGATGTACAGTGTGTCCCAAATTGGATGTATTAAATGGGTAACTTTTTTGTTATTAAAGATACAATAAAACTGTGTGCGCAGTCATGGGCCAACTTTTTGAGATCAATTCAATGGTAAAATCACAAATGAGCGATCTTATTTTGTTTTCGAGTTTTATCCAAAAATTGATATTTTTAACAATTCTATTAATTTGTATAACTCGTATGTTTGCAAAAACATCCAAAAATACTGTAAAAGTCTTTCATACAGTTTTTTACGTAGAATACAGTGGCGTACGCAAATATTTAATATTTATAACACTTTTGAGGTTAAAATATAAACTTGCATTTTTTAAATAAAACCACAATTGGTTTCCGCTTTATTTAAAAGCTCTTTTTGACAGCTTTTCAAAAATATATAGTTTAATATAATTATCTTTTCAAATGGCTGATATATTCCATGTTTTGGTATAATAGAATATTTTATTATATTAGTAATAAATAGTTGACCGCGAAACAAAAGATAAACACAAAACAAAAGTTTATTATTGTACCACATCACATTTCTAAACAATAAAGTTTGAAAGCTATAAATACAATATCATAACTACATATATTACAAAAATTAATATAACAACATCTTAAATTGAAAATTATATTTCCCTATCCACATATGAATAGTCTATAACCTATATATGGATACACAAATACGTACACGCACTCACATACCTCATACTCACACACACACACACAAGCATGCGCCCACGCATGCACGCACGCATGCGCACACACCCACATACACACACTCACCTACACACACCCTCACATATAATATATATAAAACACTCGAACACAGTTGAGAATACTACAATAATTTTATTTACTGACAATTCAGAGATATTGTTCAAGCTGGCCTCCATCTATCTTAAACAAAGTTCGCATCGTTTTATTAAAGATTTAATAGAATTTAATAAATGAACCGCCTTAACTTTACAAAATGCTACAACAATTGAATTCCGCAACTCTTCAATACTGTGGTGCTGGGTTTTACAGATTTCCTCTTTTAAAAAATTCCACAAGAAATTGTGCAATATTGACAAGTCAGGAGATCAAGGCGGCCACTAAACAGGTCCAAACGTACCCATCCATTTATTGGGATATTCTTTATTTAAATAATCGCGTTGTGCGGGGGTGCACCATGTTGTTGGAACTACACTTTTTGTCATTTTTCGAGAGGCATGTCCTCCAGTAATTCGTGCAAGTTGGTATCCAAAATTTCAATATAGCGACCAGCTGAAAGAATGTTTTCGAAAATATGGTATTAAAATTTGCCACCAACAATGTAGCACCAAATACTTAAACCAAAACGGCCTTGTTGACGCCTCGTATATCTTTGATAGATATTTTCATTAGACCAGTATCGATTGTTGTGTCCGTTGAAGATACCAGCACTACTCACATGTGTTTCATCAGACCATATAATGTTTTTCCAAAATTGTTAGTAGCAGCACATTTACGAAGATACCATTGACAAAATTGCCTTCTTTTTTGAAAATCGTCTGGAAACAAACTATGTATAATTTTAATTTTATAGGGTCGATATTTATTACGCTTCAATATTCTTGCAGCTGCTGATTTAGAAACACCCATTTCCCTTTCAATTTTCCTACATGTTGTTCTTGGGTTCGTTTCCACACATACTATGGTTGCAATAGTAGTTTGTTCTTAATTAAAAACTGCATACTGTTTCGTTCTAGGTTTGTTAAAACCGCCAAACTGTTGTAAATTACTATCTAACCTTATAAGCATGTTAATATTTGGTTGTCATCTTTCAGGATACCTGTATTATTTACAAATGACATAGTAATATTATTTGCTATTAGTTACACAATTACCTGTTAAAATATAAAGTTTTTGCTGATAGAGGAATTCTCGCAGACTCAATAAATGCAACTAGCATATCGTATTTTTCGTAATTTTCAAATTTTGCAATTTAGTAACAGACTGATGATTCACTTACAAACTAATAATACAATTTATTGCATGTGCAATAGATATGATTGAAGCTCGTTGACGTTTGTAATAGAAACAATTGTCGTTTTTTGTTTACCTTTTGTTTTGCGGCCAACCATTTATTACCAATATAATAAATTATTTTATTATACCAAAAACATGGAATAAATCGGCCATTTGAAAAGATAATTACATTAAACCATATATTTTTGAAAAGCTGTCAAAAAGAACTTTTATATAAAGTGGCAACCAATTGTGGTTTTTATTTAAAAAAATGCATGTTTATATTATAACCTCAAAAGTGTTATAAATATTAAATATTTACGAACGCCACCGTGTTCTACGTAAAAAACTGTATAAAAGATTTCTACAATATTTTTGGATGTTTTTGCAAACAAAAGAGTTATACAAATTAATAGAATTGTTAAAAATATCAATTTTTGGCTATAACTCGCAAACAAAGAAGATCGCTCATTTGTGATTTTATCATTGAATTGATCTCAAAAAGTTGGCCCATGACTGCGCACACAGTTTTATTGTATCTTTAATAACAAATAAGTTACCCATTTAATACATCCAATTTGGGACACACTGTACATATTATTTCAAGCAAAGGTGAAAGTATTGAGTCCGTTCCTTCTACGAATGACCTTGAAGAGTACAAAGATAACCAGAATGGACCTTAGACAATTGTTAAGTCCCATAAAGAAACCGCTTTTTTGCACTCGCACGGAGGTAAGTTATCTACTAGCAGTCGTTAAAAGTTTCTGCGCGATTTGCAATAATTGTACAAAATGAATGACAAACGCAACTGAAAAAACAATTTATTATATGTAAATTTTCTGTAAATCACTCCAAATTAATAAACGTACAAGTGGGTTTCTTTACGATTCACTTTCATAGATCGTTGTGGTCAAGTGTGTGTAACGAAATCGAATTGCTAACAGTTTGCGGATTTTCAAAAATATATCATGCTGTAAAGTTCCTCGCTTAAGTCATAAAATGAAAATATCTCCACACTAAAATATCCGTGTTACCAGCATTATGAGACGATTAGCTATCAAATACCAAACTTAGTGTTACCTTCAGCATCGTAATGATAGTTATTTTGCATTAGTCAAAATTGAATGGCATTTGAAGGCCAGCATGCCCTTAGGCGTGTGCCATTGCAATCACATATTCTAAACCTATCATTTAAGAACATTGTCATGAGAAGAACGGCCAGGCCCACATCACGTTTTGTAGACAACCCTTACCCAGTTTTTTATGGCGCGGTGTAATTTATCATAAGGAGTTCATTCAGGCAGGCTAATGTATATTGTTAAATGGATATCCTCGGTTGATTAATTTTATGAGGCTAATGTTCTCTATAATACGTAATTCTAGAACTTTGAATTTCGATTGTGGCTTTGTAATCTTTTCTTCGGTTTTATAATGAGAATTAATTTTGAAGAAATAGGGTTGGATCAGTAATAAAAATTAGCTAATAAAAGAACGTTCGAGATTAAAGTAAAAGGGTATGATCGCACCCGTGCTTTTCTGTCTGAAATTTATGTTTATGTGGAAGTAATTGCGGTATTTAATAATCGTATTACAGTGAAACTTTGTATGTAAGGGTTAATTACTAGGTAAATCTTTGGGGTTGAAAGTTATAAATATCAGAAGGAATAAACGTAATATAGACTCCTACCGGAAGAGCAACATTACTCGGAAGGCTCGAATACGAAGATGTACCTAAATTAGATGTGTTTGGAAGTTACAAATTGGATAAAACCATTACAAAAGAAGAATATTGTACACTTCTACAATTTACATTAAACACTGAAAACAACGATCCGATTTCTATAGAAATTCAAAGTAGTGATGACATCACATACCCGCTCAAAGGTTTCATATTTATTAAGGGTGTCTATAAAACAAAAGATCCTGCGAAAACATACGAGTTTACTAGAAATACGCCCTACTTTCTGTTTGAAGAAATACAGTACAGTTTGGGGAACAATCAAATGGTCGACATGTACCGAATCCCGTATTACTCCAACAATCTAAAGCTTAGTGTCCATGGAAGAATCTGAAACAAAATCTGTTGCACCACTGGCTGGAATTCTGAATCAATATATAAAACAGTCGTTCTATATGCCCACTACCGCTAAAAACCATTTTCTTGTTTTTCGAATAAAAATGAATAAAATCCCTTAACCACAAAAAATATTTAACATACTAGATACGTATTTCGACGACTATGCGGTCATCATCAGTTGGAATTTGCAATTAAATAATAATTAGCTGTTGCTCCGTAACACTTCAGAGGATATTCTCCTCAACCCTTAGGCTGAAGTGAACCTTCCCAACATACAATTTACTAAAATGTTGCTTTAAACAACACCGAGGATATTCTCCTCACCGCAGGCTGGTGTTTTCCACAACAAACAAGTGAATTGTGACATTATAACTAAAATCTAATTAATTTATACTAATTCTGAATTTGCTGAAGCGGAACCGCATTAATCTTGCTTTCTCATTGGTTGTTGACCAATAGCGAAAGCAAAGCAGATGGCTCTATGAGCCCTTTATCAGTATTTAAGAGGGGTTATAAATATTTATGATCCTGGTTGAGATCCTGTCATTTTATAAATTAAGGTCAACGTTTCGCCCACTTTTGTAAGGGGCTTGATCAGGACAAGAAAAGAAATAAGTAATAAAATAATAAACAAGTTGAAAATGCAAGGCATTGTCGCAACGAACTTCCAAATGTAGACTTACTTTAAAACAATTTATGTATCGCACATTAATTTTGGACCTATTTGAAATTTTTGATAAAAATTAATTCCGGGGGGGGGTCGGGTATCCGTGGTCAGATTTTTTGGGGGTACCATATTTCGACTCAGCTATGTTAGGGAGTCCAAATATGTATCGCACATTAATTTTGGACCTATTTGAAATTTTGATAAAATTAATTCCCCGGGGGTCGGGTATCCGTGGTCAGATTTTGTGGGGCTACCATATTTCGACTCAGCTATGTTAGGGAGTCCAAATATGTATCGCACATTAATTTTGGACCTATTTGAAATTTTGATAAAATTAATTCCCGGGGGTCGGGTATCCGTGGTCAGATTTTGTGGAGGGTACCATATTTCGACTCAGCTATGTTAGGGGAGTCCAAATATGTATTGCACATTAATTTTGGACCTATTTGAAATTTTTTTCCCGACGGAATATCGCGGGGCACGGCGCCCCGTGGCCCGATTTTAACTGACATCAAAACTTAAGCTCTGGACACCGAGCTGAATCGATTGATGTATCACACATTGATGTCCGACCATTAGAAAGGCCTCGGACGGACGGACAGACGGACGACAAATCGATTTCATAAACGAACGAAGTTCGTTGAAAATATAAAAAGATAATATTAATTCGACAAGTTAAAGTGTAAAGAGAAGAGTTACTCCTGAACTAGCAGACTTACTAGCCCATTTAAAGCCAAAAGGTGTCTTGTGGAGAAGTAACAGGTACTTCGCCACAAGACACCTCTTGGCTTTAAATGGGCTAGTTAGTGAATCTGTTGGTTCAGGAGTAACTCTTCTCTTTACACTTTCACTTGTCTAATTAATATTATCTTTTTATATTTTTTTATTTTATTACTTATTTCTTTTCTTGTCCTGTTGAAGCCCATTACAAAAGTGGGCGAAACGTCGACCTTAATTTATAAAATGACACGGTCCCAACCCGGAACCATAAATATTTATAATGACTCCGGCCGTGAAAGTCTACGACAATATCATTTAAGAGTGGTCCTTTATGTTTAACAATTTTAATTGATTCATAGGCATTTAAGAAGCAAAACGTTGGTACCGCTTTTAACAATTTAACATTTTCTAGTTTAACGGGGTGGCTGGTTTCAAAAATATGTTTGACGACTTGAGACCATTTGTATTTACCATATTTGAAGTGAGCAATGTGCTCTTTAAATTTTGTTGTTATGTTCCTCTTGGTCTGTACAATATATTTTTAAAAACACCCTGGCCCTAAGCAACTAATTTCATAAATCCCCGATTTTTTCAATTTTTCCACCTTGTCTTTTGGATTACCTAGCAAATATTTAATTATTAGTATTACTGAAAGCAATTTTGAAATTAATCTGTTTGAATATTTTATCAAGTCCATTTGTGGTTCTGTGAAACCGAAGTTTAACATATTTAACATTATCATTAGAGGTGGTCGATTGCAAAGTCGTTGATTTACGGATGTTAATTCTGTTTTTACACTTTCTAAAAATATTATCTATAATATCAGAAAAGAAACCATTGTATTTCGCTATTTGTTTAATAAGAGCAAATTCCTTATTAAATCTGTTTTTATTTAAAGGGAAATTCAATAATCTATTAATTAAAAAATTTAATGAAGCCGACTTATATTGTATGCTATGATTGGAGGAAGACAAAATAAAGCGATTTACTTTGGTTTCTTTTCTATAAATGTCAAATTACAATTTATTACCATTTCTAATTACTAATATATCTAAAAAGGGGTATTTGTCCATTATTTTCTATTTCATACGTAAATTTTATGCTTTGAAATTTTGAATTCAATTCCTTAAGAAAATCATCAACATTTCATTTAGAAGTGTCAAAAATTGCAAAAATATCATCCACGTACCTTAACCATATTCTTGGGAAGTATTTGAGGTTTTTTTTTAACTCAGTCTCAAAGCGAGACAAATAAATTTGCTATGAAAGGTCATAGGCTAATTCCCATTGCAGTGCCTTTATGTTGTTCGTACAACTTGTTGTTGAATTGAAAACAGTTCTGGGACATGCAATGCGAAACAAGCTTGATATAGTCCTCAACTGTATCATTATCAATATCACTATCTATAAGAACATCCTTTAAATATGTTAAAGTACGTGGTATTGGAACACTAGGGAATAATGAAATGACATCAAATGAAATTAAGATTTCGTTCTCTTCTAATGTGATATTTTTTACTTTATTAATAAACTTTAAAGAGTTTTGTACAGACAAACTGTTAAACTTTAAATTCCTAAATTCATTTGACAGCCATCGTGATAAATAGTAAGTCGGTGAGTTGATACCTGAAACTATTGGTCTCATCGATTTATTGTTTTTGTGAATATTTGGTAAACAGTAAAGTTTTGGCATTTCAGGACTTGAATTTGTCAGTTTTAGTTTTAGTGTGGGCGAAATTAGGTTTGGATATTTTTTCAAAACTGGCTCTGTTGATTTAATCATTTTATTTAAAGGAACCTCATTTTTACGATTTTTGACTATTGGTCTGTAAGGACCCTCAGACAGCAAAACTTCTACTCTATCAACATAGTCTAGTTTATCCAGAATAACCAACCTATTCCCCTTGTCAGCCTTTAAATAATAACAATCTTTTTGTGGTATATCTTAAATAATCAGATGATCTTTCCTTGTTTGTTCTGAAGCATTCCTTGCGCAAATCCGTAAGTTGTCCGAAAGTTAAATTTTGCATGCGTTTCTAATAAACTGGAAACGTATAAATTGCACCTAGCACTAACATGCAATTTGTCCGAGTCCAGTTTTCAGGAATGAAGTAATTTCTAGAGATTTGTTTTGAATTCAACAATCATAAATTGTTAGACAATATTAATAGTCATAACACTAAGTTGAGGATTCTTTTAAAGAAACACAATGTCAATGTATCCCCTAAAAACTGGAAACTACTTCACCTCTATTAGAGTCAATAGTTATTAACGAATCGTCGAAAAACTTTAATAATGAAGAGTTGACTTTCCTTGATCGAGGTCTAAAATTCGAAGTAGATCATTTGAAAACACCTTTGTAAGACATTATTGCTGGCATCGAAAAATCCATTTCAAAATTTGATGACAATTCAAAAACCTTTATTAGAAACGCATGCAAAATTCAACTTTCGGACAACTTACGCACTTGCGCAAGGAATGCATCAGAACAAACAAGGAAAGATCGTCTGATTATTAAAGATATACGACAAAAAGATTGTTATTATTTAAAGGCTGACAAGGGAAATAGGTTGGTTATTCTGGATAAATTACACTATGTTGATAGAGTAGAAGCTTTGCTGTCTGAGGGTCTTTACAGACCAATAGTCAAAAATCGTAAAAATGAGGTTCCTTTAAATAAAATGATTAAATCAACAGAGCCAGTTTTGAAAAAATATCCAAACCTAATTTCGCCCACACTAAAACTAAAATTAACAATTTCAAATCCTCAAATGCCAAAACTTTACTGTTTACCAAAAATTCACAAAAATAATAAATCGATGAGACCAATAGTTTCAGGTATCAACTCACCGACTTACTATTTATCACGATGGCTGTCAAATGAATTTAAGAATTTAAATTTTAACATTTTGTCTGTACAAAACTCTTTAGAGTTTATTAATAAAATAAAAAATATCACATTAGAAAAGAACGAAATCTTAATTTCATTTGATGTCAGTTCATTATTCCCTAGTGTTCCAATACCACGTACTTTAACATATTTAAAAGGTGTTCTTATATATAGTGATATTGATGATGATACACGGGAAAAAAAGTGTAGTAAAAAATAGCACAAATGTGAGAACTACTACTACAATTTGTCTCGAAAATACGACTAGGAACAATAAATGCGAAAATTTCACACAAGATTGTCCTGAGAATGTTTTGCTAAATTTTAGTACAATATTTCTAACTTTATTAAAATTAATTGTAGTTCATTGCGCTACAGTTCTGTGCAATCTGTTCACATAAATTGTATAAAACTACATTATAATGTGTTAGATTTACCTACAAAGTGGTAGGAATACTTATCAAACATTATGTTAGATTTTACTACAAACTTATAGGAATATTTACCATAGATTGTGTTAGATTTTACTAAAAGATATAAGAATATGTGCGATAGATTGTGCTAGATTTTAATACAAATTTAATGGAATATTTACCATAGGTTGCGTAAGATTGTACTACAAAGTTATAAAATATTTATAATAGGTTATGTTAGATTTTACTACAAACTTATACGAATATTTATGATAGGTTGTGTTAAATTTTTTTACAAACCTGTCGAAATATTTACGATAGGTTGTTAGATCTTATTACAAACTAATAGGAATATTTACCATAGATTGTGTTAAATGTTACTACAGACATAAGAATATGTGCGAGGAATTGTCTTACATTTTACTACAAATTTATTTGAATATTTAGCATAGGTAGTGTAAAATTGTACTACAAAATTACAGGAATAATTAAAATATAGGGTCGGTTGCATTTTATTACAAATTTATATGAATATTTACGATAGATTGTAATATTTTACTACAAACCTTTAAAAGTATTGACCATATAGATCGTGTTACATTGTACTACACACATAGGAATATTAAAACCCTGCATTAAAGCATCTTATAAAGGTTTCATAATTTATTTTTACTTTAATAAAGAAGATAGTTAATAAATAAATTAATTATCATCTCTAGTTGTTTCCTTTATCCGATCAAAAGCAAATGTAAATTATGAAACCTTTGTAAAAGGCTTTAATGCAGTGTTATAAATATTCCTATCAGTGTGTAGTTACACAATCTATGGTAAATATTCCTATTAAGTTTGTAGTAAAATCTTACAATATATCTTTAATATTTATATACATTTGTAATAAAATGCAACACAACCTATTATAAAATGAGATATTGGACTTTTTCGTACTAATGGGCTACCCTGTATATATATATATATATATATATATATATATATATATAGATCTGTTGGTTTCTTGGGATGCACTCGTTCGTAAAATAAGAACTATAATGTCAAATTGTAACGTTTATTCTGACGTTTCGGCATGAATATTTTTGCCTTAATCATAGACTAAAATATGATGAATTTAGTTTTGTAAGGTTAAAAACTTTATAGCTAATCTATTTACATAATTACCATGACTTAAAGAACTTCTACATTTAAAAACTAATACATAAATTACAGTTATAACTTTTGACAATTATGAAAACAATAACAAATATTTACAAAAGCTAACTATGTGTACAATGCTAATTTTAGTAAAATAAAAAATTATAAAAAGAAAAAATAGAAAGAGCTTAAATAACTAATATGAGGTTGTAAATTTTATAAAATTATTAGTTAGTGATAAGTATAACGATTGGAAATTGACTTGAAATTAGAAAAATATGAAGGAAACGTAAAAAAAAAAAAGGGGTGGGGGGTAAGATTTTAGGAACGAAATGTAAACTACTAGCTAATATAGAATCAATTATTGAATCTATTAAAAAACCAACAGAAGAAAAAACAATATTACGAACTAGAATTACCAATTTAATTACCAATTTTTAATACAAATCCTGTATATAAGAAAAAAATTAACACCAACATTCGATCTACAATAAGACCAAGAAATTCTTGAATGATAACCCCAACATTTATGTAACAAAAAGCCGACAAAGGTTCTGTCACCGTTATATTAAACAAACAGGATTATCTGACCAAATCTAATCAATTACTTGACGATATAACTACCTATAAAAAACTCACAAAAGACCCTACTTTCACTATTCAAAATAAAGTTAATGATCACATTAAATTCTTATACAAACATTCTATGATCACCAAAATTGAAAAGGATATTTTAATTAAAAATAATTGCATTCCAGGCAAATATTATGGTTTGCCAAAAATCCACAAAATATATATACCTCTAAGACCCATAATCTCTTGTATAGACACTCCAACCTATAATATTGCTACCTTTTTATTCAAAATCTTACAAAATTCTTTTCCTCTTAAAGGCTATAACGTTAAAGACACGTTTACATTCATCGATAAATATAGGCATTTTCAATTACCCACTGACCATATTCTTGTATCTTTAGATGTCCGTTCTTTGTTCACCAATATCCCCAAAGAATTATTTGTTAAAATTATTACTGAAAAATGGAATGTTATTCAACTACATTGCAACCTTAACTTGAGTTATTTATTATCAACTATTGATTTGATTTTTAATAACACTTACTTTACTTTTAATTCTAAGTTTTATCAACAGACCTTTGGCACTCCTATGGGTTCATCTATATCCCCCATTATTGCCCAAATTGTAATGGATTATCTGTTAGAATCTGTCATAAGTGTACTGCCTTTTGACATGCCCTTTATAGTCAAATATGTAGATGACATTTTATGTTCCATTCCAGAATACTTGATCGAATATACTTTATATATTTTTAATAGCTTCAATACTAATTTGGTTTTCACTTTCGAAAAAGAAATTAATTAAGTATTCCTTTTCTAGATACGTTAGTCCTCAGATCTCCCATAAATACTTTATATTTTGACATTTACAAAAAACCTACTGACTCTGGTAGATACTTAAATTATCATTCTAACCATGCTTTTATTCATAAACTTAATACCATATTAGCTTTAAAATACCGTATTCAAAAAATTAGCGAACCAAATTTACTTACAAACAACTTAAAAGAGTTGGAATATATTTTACTAAACAATGCATACCCAAAACCTCTTTTAAAGAAGTTTTTATACTCCAATAATCTACAAACTTCATCAATAGATCGACCACTAGTTACAAATTTCAGAAAAATACCTTTTATTCAAAATTTAACCCCTCAACTAACCAAAATCTTGAAACAACCTGATATTCTAATAGCTTATACTTATGAAAAATCAATAGATAGGTTATTCACTAAATTAAAAGATAACACCGAAAAAACATTAAGCAGTAATGTTATTTATAAGAGAATGTAGTTGCAATAGAACTTATGTAGGTCAGTCAAAACAGTGGCTAAAAAATCGAATAACTCAACATAAAAGTGATGCCAGACTTGGTAAACTAACTTGTGCTTTGTCATCACATTTACATGCAACAAATCACACTGCTAAATTCGAAGACACCAAAATTTTAGACATTGAAAACAACTACCACAAAAGACTATTCCTAGAATCCTTTCACATTCTACAACAACCTAACCCACACAACAGCAAACAAGATACAAACAACTTAAATATAGTATATTCTTCGCTATATAAATTTAATAATATCCACTTTCACAGACCGTTAATTTAGATTCCACTAATAAAACAAACATTTCGTTCCTAAAATCTTACCCCCTTTTTTTACGTTTCCTTCATATTTTCTAATTTCAAGTCAATTTCAATCGTTATACTTATCACTAACTAATAATTTTATAAAATTTACAACCTCATATTAGTTATTTAAGCTTTTTCTATTTTTCTTTTATAATTTTTATTTTACTAAAATTAGCATTGTACACATAGTTAGCTTTTGTAAATATTTGTTATTGTTTTCATAATTGTCAAAAGTTATAACTGTAATTTATGTATTAGTTTTTAAATGTAGAAGTTCTTTAAGTCATGGTAATTATGTAAATAGATTAGCTATACTGTTTTAACCTTACAAAACTAAATTCATCATATTTTAGTCTATGATTAAGGCAAAATATTCATGCCGAAACGTCAGAATAAACGTTACAATTTGACATTATAGTTCTTATTTTACGAACGAGTGCATCCCAAGAAACCAACAGATCTATATATATATATATATATATATATATATATATATATATATATATTACTACCGTTCGAGAAACTACCTATTTTATATATATATATATATATATATATATATATATATATATATATAATTGTGTTAGTTTCTTGTGATGCACTCGTTCGTAAAGTAACAACTATCGTGTCAAATTGTAATTTCTATTCTGATGTTTTGGTATGACATTTATGCCTTATTCTTAGACTAAAATATGATGATTTTTGTGATTACAAAGTTTCAAAACAGTGTATGCTAATCTACTTACATCATATTTTAATCTAAGAATAAGGCATAAATGTCATGCCAAAACGTCAGAATATAAATTACAATTTGACACGATAGGTGTTAGAGAATGTTAGAAAATCTGCAGTACAATGTATTATTTATTAAACTTTGCCGTCAACATTTTTGATTCGTCAATACGCCACAGTGTTCTATCAATATTGACCTTCAACATTCTGCAAAATGGCACACAAATAAAAAACACAATTTTTTCGAAAAAACTTTAATTATGAATACACTAAAACCAAACAATAAAATGTTTACATTACTACAGTGTGGACAGATAAAAACAAAACAGCCTATCAGGTATACTGCCAACATTTTAGATAAAAATTGTGTTGTGTGCTCATCCGCTGACGATAAAGCCCCTACACTCCACGGAGTAGATACTACAGTTGAGGACTATATCAAGCTTGTTTCGCATTGCATGTCCCAGAACTGTTTTCAATTCAACAACAAGTTGTACGAACAACATAAAGGCACTGCAATGGAAATTAGCCTATGACCTTTCATAGCAAATTTATTTGTCTCGCTTTGAGACCGAGTTAAAGAAAAACCTCAAATACTTCCCAAGAATATGGTTAAGGTACGTGGATGATATTTTTGCAATTTTTGACACTTCTAAATGAAATGTTGATGATTTTCTTAAAGAATTGAATTCAAAACTTCAAAGCATAAAATTTACGTATGAACTAGAAAATAATGGACAAATACCCCTTTTTAGATACATTAGTAATTAGAAATGGTAATAAATTGGAATTTGACATTTATAGAAAAGAAACCAATGTAAATCGCTTTATTTTGTCTTCTTCCAATCATAGCATACAATATAAGTCGGCTTCATTTAACTTTTTAATTAATAGAGTATTGAATTTCCCTTTAAATAAAAACAGATTTAATAAGGAATTTGCTCTTATTAAACAAATAGCGAATTACAATGGTTTCTTTTCTGATATTATAGATAATATTTTTAGAAAGTGTAAAAACAGAATTAACATCCGTAAATCGACCACCTCTAATTTCCGTTTCACAAAACCACAGATGGTCTTGATAAAATATTCAAACAGATTAATTTCAAAATTGCTTTCAGTAATACTAATAAAATTAAAGATTTGCTAGGTACTCCAAAAGACAAGATGGAAAAATTGAAAAAGTCTGGGATTTATGAAATTAGTTGTTCAGGGCCAGGATGTTTTCAAAAATATATTGTACAGACCAAGAGGAATATAACAACAAGATTTAAAGAGCACATTACTCACTTCAAATATGGTAAATACGAAGGGTCTCAGGTCGTCAAACATATTTTTGAAACCAGCCACCCTGTTAAACTAGAAAATGTTAAATTGTTAAAAGCGGTACCAACGTTTTCCTTCTTAAATGCCTATGAATCAATTAAAATTGTTAAACATAAAGGACCCTCTCTTAAACGCTGATAAAGAGCCCATAGAGCCATTTGCCTTGCTTTCGTTATTGGTCAACAACCAATGAGAAAGCAAGATTAATTTGGTTTCGCTTCAGCAGATTTAGAACACCAGCCTGCGGGTTAGGAGAATATCCTCGATAGTGTTTAAAGCAACATTTTAGTAAATTGTATGTTGTGGAGGTTCACTTCAGCCTAAGTGGTGAGGAGAATATCCTCTAAAGTGTTCCGGAACAACAGCTAATTGTTATTTAATTTCAAATTCTTACTGATGATGACCATATAGTCGTCGAAATACGTATCTAGTATTTTAAATATTTCTTGTGGTTACGGATGTTTATTCAAATCGTGCCACAGTATTCCTATAGATTATTATTGTTTTTGGAAGATTACAAAATAGCTACTGTCAATGGGCCGCAGGAATTGATATTAGTTAGACCCAAGTCCGACGTGAATTGCTACAATTCGGCTGAGAATACTGTAACATTTAGCATACAACGTATATCACGGGAGGTATCCAATATAACATTAAGTGATTTGTCAAGACCAACCTGTTGTCAGAAATACAGACTACATCATCTATAATAGTTGCATTCAGGAAATGGGAACTACACATGCTACTGTCACTGCCACAGTCAAAGCCGCAGGTGTGGAGAATTAAAGTATCCAATGAATCTGAGAAAGCCAGATGGGTTTTAATAGTGATACAAAAGGCTAAATATGCCAAAAATGGGAAAAATGCAACCAGTTTTACAAATGTCAATATGACCAATGTCAAGGTCAGTCAACTTGGCCCCTCCAAAAGCTATAACGGATTGTAGCATGTGCACCAGAAAATACTAGACTTGCACCACTAAAATAATAGCTTGCATCATGTTGGAAAAACAATTGCGGTAATTTGCTTATGAGGTGGGTTAGGATGACGCTAGCCCCTCTCTTTGAATTTAAAAAATGTTATGTGCACCAGTTAGAGCACAGCTTGTATCATTATGCACCTGTAAATTTAGAGCTTGCACCAGTTTTGAAAACCATACACAGGGTCGTTTCTCGGGGGAGCTCGAATGACGCTAGCCCACTTCCCTTTGAATTTCAAAAAAGTAAAATGTGCACCAGTTAGAGAAAAGTTTACACCAGCTTGCATCAGTATATTTATTGCTTCCCCCGCCTTTAACAAGTCCTTACATCACTATATTAGATAAAACACTGCCATACTCTAACCTCTGTGAATTACGACTACCAAAAGAATTCTAACCATACCCTACGCTAAAATTTTCTTCTTGGGCTTTATTTAATTAAAGTAGTACAATATTGTATTTAATTAGTTACATTATCTAATTACTACGTGACTGTTTAGAGAGGACTTTACTGTAACAGGTTTACAAATGTACCTGCAACAGATTTTGCAGAAGCATGTAATGTGCCATTTCGATGTTACGATTTAAGAGTTTAAAGTAATTTAAGTCAAGTTATAGAATAGGCACCACTATTTAGTATTAAGTCGCATACAGTACAACTTGTTTCCCAGTAAGTAAAGTGGAGTGAAAAAGAATTGAACGTTTTTTATTTAATAAAATAAGAGGAGTTATTTTACGGAAAAAAGGCAATATTTAATACAATTAAAACTAGTTTCAAAATCTTGTACCCTTATGTACCAAACTGTACTTTAATTAAAATATTTTGTACTTACTCCTTACTCCCATTTCGAATGGACCTGCACCTTGCCAAAGTTCTAAATTACTAGAACAGGTGAAATGGCTTGCGTGTTCTAATGAGCTAAAGAGCCAAACTACAGGTCCAACCAAAGTAGTAGGGTCGTTAGTGAGGAACCATTCTAAGACAGGTCCCCCAAAAGAAGGGTAGCTGCTCTTTCGGTACTTAGATTGGCAGAGACCATAGGGGTCGGTATGGCAGTCTAAGACACACTACCGCGATGTGGAAGGCAACGGGAAACCACCACATTATCTCCCAAGTACACAGCGTACTTAAATTGTAACAAACATGATGGCATTCTCTGGGGTAAAAGATTCCGGAGTTAAAATAGTCCCCCATTCGGATCTCCGGGAGGGGACTACTTCGGAGGATGCGATCGGAAAGTCAAAAATAAGAGTCGGGAACATTCTGCGAGTCGGAGCGTGGAATGTTAGAAGTATGAAGCAAGTAGGTAAGCTAGGGAACCTAAAAATCGAAATGAATAGGTTATCACTAGACATAGTAGGGATCAGCGAATTTCGGTGGCCAGAGGCTGGGAATTTTTGGAGTGGAAACTTCAGGGTAATTCATACAGGAGCAGAGGACGGAAATTTGGGTGTGGGGATAGTTATGCGGAAAAAGATAGGATACTGTGTAGAAAATTACTTACAAAAGAACGAAAGAGTACTCATGGTTAGATTTGAATCTAAACCGGTAAACACAGTAATAATACAAGTATACATGCCCACCTCTAGCTACAGTGACGAAGAGGTAGAAGCCATCTACAAAGATATCGAAGACATATTAAGATACGTAAAAGGACATGAAAATTTAATAATTACGGGGGATTTTAATGCTGTGGTAGGTGAGGGTAGGGAAGGAGCGGTAGTAGGTTTATTTGGTTTAGGCACGAGAAACGATAGGGAAAATAGGCTGGTAGAATTTTGCGACAAGAACAATTTAATCATCACAAACACATTATTTCAACATCATGCTAGAAGACGATATACGTGGAAGATGCCAGGAGATATAGGACGATATCAAGTAGATTACATTCTTGTTAGACAACGGTTTAGGAATCAAGTAAAAGACAGTAGAAGCTACCCAGAAGCAGATATAGATACTGACCACAACATCGTAATTATGAAGGTCGCACTTAAATTTAAAAATCTGAAAAAGAGGAACGGAAAAAGGCACTTGGACTTAGAGAAACTAAAAGACAAAGATATTCAAATAAGATTCGAAAAAAAGTCAAATGAATTGCTGAATGATATCGGGAAAGTATCTAAAACTAAGGAAGTAAAAACAGAATGGAATAACTTTAAATCCAGCCTAGACATGGCGGCCAGAGATATTTTGGGGTATACATAAAAAGAAAATAAGAAGCCATGGATAACAAAGGATATCGTGAATTTAATAGAAGAAAGACGAAAATACAAAAATAAATCAGACGAAACAGGAAAACAGAGATACAAAGCCATAAAATGGGAAATTATTCGAAAATGCAGGAAAGCTAAAGAACAATGGATTGATGAAAAGTGCAAAGAAGTACAAACTAAGATGGAAATAGGAAAGACAGACGAAGCATACAAATTAATTAGAATGAATTTTAGGGATATAAAACCGTATAGCAAAAATATAAGGGACGCACAACGAAACGTCATTATAGAAAACGTAGAGAAAGTGAGTAGATGGCAAGAATATATAGGAATTTATATGCAGGAGAGGAACTAACTGCATTAGAACAGGAATCAGACATTGAAAATGATGACTTGGGATATCCTATACTTCGAGACGAGTTTGAATTAGCATTAAAGAGTCTGAAAATGGTAAGGCGCCGGGTACAGATAAGGTGCAAGCAGAAACTCTAAAAGCCGCTGGACAAGCAGTAACAGAACGTCTCTTCCAACTTGTAAGCTATATGTATGAGACAGGCGAGATACCCAAAGATTTCAAACGTAGCATCATAGTAACTATACCAAAAAGAAAGGCGCGGATAGATGTGAAAATTTTCGAACAATAAGTTTGACAGCACACGTGTCAAAAATAGTAACTAGAATTGTGCAAAGACGAATGGAAAAACGAGCTGAAGAAATACTAGAGAAGACCAATTTGGGTTTAGGCGAAACAGGGGAACACGGGAGGCTATTTTAGCTCTGAGAGTGATAATGGAGAAAACAATAGAAAAGGGAAAGCATGTATATAGGGTTTGTAGATCTGGAAAAAGCATTCGACAATGTAAATTGGAAAAAATGTTTGAAATACTCAAAAGATTGGAATGAGTTATAGGGATAGACGAATAGTACATAGCTTATACAAAGAGCAAACAGCAGTAATAGAATTAGAGCAGGAACGTAGAGAAGTAAACATTAGGAAAGGGGTGAGACAGGGATGTGCCCTATCCCCATTGATTTTAACTTGTACATAGAAGAGGCAATGAATACTGTCAAATGCAGAAAGACATTTGGAATTACTATGCAGGGACAAAAAATTGATATGCTTAGATTTGCAGATGATATAGCGGTATTAGCGTCTAGCAAGGAAGAGTTAGAAGCGGCTCTTAATGAAATGGAAAGGTTCTAACAGAGAGATACTGTATGAAAATTAACAAAACTAAAACTAAAGTTCTAGTTTGCAAAGGTGGGGAAAATAAATCAAAAACAAGAATACAAGTATTTAACACGAACTTACAAGAGGTTAAGGATTTCTGCTACCTAGGAAGCCAAATAACGCAAGATGGGAAAAGCACAAAAGATATAAAACAAAGATTAGCACAAGGTCGTGCTACATTTAACAAGAAAAAGCAACTATTGTGCTCAAAGACCACAAACATAGAAACAAGGAAAAGATTGCTTAAAACATATGTGTGGAGCACAGCACTGTACGGCTGTGAAGCCTGGACAGTAGGAGAAGCGGACAAGAAAAGGTAGAAGCCTTTGAAATGTGGTGTTATAGGCGTATGATGAAGATATCATGGACAGACAAAGTTAAGAACGAAGAGGTACTAAAAATGGTAGGGGAAGAAAGAAATATGTGGAAAACGGTAAAAAGTAGGAGGGATAGGATGATAGGTCACATACTACGGCATGAGGGAATAGTGCGGAATATTTTAGAAGCAGAGATAGGAAAAAAGAGAAGAAGAGGCAGACCTAGATTAGACTACTGCACACAGATAGTAAAAGATGTAGGCTGTAGAGGTTTCAGGGAGATGTGTAGGCTAGCCTAGAATAGAAATCAATGGAGGTATGCATACAACCAATCCCAAGATGGATAAACTAATGACGAAAAGATAACTGTGCGTAAACATGATGATTATTATAAGTAACTACAAGAATTGTTTGGGCAATATTCTCGAATAATGTTAAGTGTGTGAAAGGATTTACTGGAAAACCATTATTTCGGCAAATGTCTAAGTGTTGGGGGATGTTGGTAGCCACAGGTTGCTTAACCTCCTTCACTGAATCTCGGTAAAATAGGGTATAAAGTTAGAAAACAATAGAAAGGGAACGAGCTGAATACACATACTCCCTGAAAAGAAGAAAAGAAGAAAACCACCAAAAACGCAAAATCAAAGAGGCTGCCTATATAACCCTACATAAAAATAACTGCGTTGCAAACGAATCCGTGACTTTCAGTAAACAATGGATTCCATTACTAAAAGAAATAACAAATGAAAATCAAATGCCCACAATATCTAGGTAGCATTGCAAGTTTTTCCTGGGTTTTCCTTGCAATATTAACATGAAATACAGCCTACATACATAAAATAACTAATTACATAAAAATAAGCATATTAACAATCCTTGTAAAACAGCATTGGTATTTGACAAGTATAAATCCACAATAAGGTTACCTCAAAACCATATACAATCTCCGTTGAACAGTATTAGTATCTGACAAGTGTAAACCCGCCATAGGGTCGCCTCAGATCCATATACAATCTTCATAGAACAACATTGGTATCTGACAAGTGTAAACCCGCCATAGAGTCGCCTCAGATCCATATACAATCTTTATAGAACAACATTGGTATCTGACAAGTGTAAACCCTCCATAGAGTCGCCTCAGAACCATGTTAAAATCTACCAAAGAGGTAACTTAAATCATAATGGATTTTTCCCCCTCAAAATAAATATAAAAAAACGACTACTTAAGCCTTTCAATAATGCAATCGCACACTTCTTTAATAACCATCCTCTCAATTGTATAAATAGAAACATGTTAAAAAATGTTTTCCAATTCCAAGTTATTGAATTTATATAAAATTCACCAATAAAAATTAATAAGCTGATTTCACGTTAAGCGTATTGGCTACCTAAAGAAAGCCGATCCCAGGTCGCAACACAAATTGAAGGCAATCATTCTGTTAAACTTTAAAAATTTTTGCTTAGTATACTCAAACCAAATATTTCAAACATCAATAAATCAAAGTCACCTTCAATTTATGTCATAAATGCCAAATTTGAAGTTTTTATTATAATTTTGACAACGATCCTAGGTCATGGATCGAAACGTAAATAAAGTTGATTTTAAAAACTATTAGTGGTTTAATTCCCAAAAAAGATTAACTTGAATACACATGCTGTGTGAGAATTTCAGGGAACTATGTAGGCTAGCTCAGAATATAAATAAGTGCAGGTACGTGTCCAAACAGTTTTGAGACGGAAAACCTAATGGCTGCGAAATACCTGCAACAACTAATGTTAACTGTGCAAAAAGATAAATTGGAAAATATATTAAATCGCCAAATGGTTAAGTGTTGGGAGAACTTGGCAGCCACAGACTGCTTACCTCCCTTCACAACTATTGAAGGTCGGAGAAATAGGGCATATAACTGTAAAACAATAGAAAGCGATCAAACTGCATCTAACAAGAAAGAACATCGCCTATGAGAAAAGACAACAAACAGAATAAGAAGAAAATTGTTGAAAGCATATGTGTGTAGCACAGCACAGTATGCCTATGAAATACGGACAGGCTGAAATGCAGACAGAAAAACGGTAGCAGTCTTTTGAAATGCTCCAGATGTATGAGGACGATAGCATGGACAGACAAAGATAATAACAAGTAAGTTACAGAAATAGTAGGGGAACAAGGATATCTGGGGAAAAAGAGAAATAGTAGGGCGAAATACGTTCTAAGGCATTTTTGGGGAATAGTATGTGATATATTACAAGCAGAGATAGGAAAAAAGAGGTAGATGTAGACCTAGATCAGACAGTTATAGATGCAAACTGTGCATATTTCAGGGAAATCTGTAGGTTAGTTCAGAATAGGGAACAATGATGGTACGCGTCTAACCAGTTCTAGGACTGAAGACCTAATGATGATGACCCCTTACTCGATATATTTAAAGAAATGAATGGAGAAGCTGGCCAAACCGCACCACCGTTTGCTTCAATTTCTTTAAAATCGCCCTCAATATTTTGTAACCTTATTGTACCTAAGTGTACCGCTATTATAATATTTTGTAGACTGGATCTTATTTAAAAAGAGCCTTTAAGTCATCATGCGCACACCGCTAAAACGGTATTAGATTAGTCCATTGCTTTTCCTAACCGAGCTCAGATCGTGACTCCTATCAACTCTATCCTAGGGATCGTTACTGATTCGATAGGGCTGACTCTCAACTTTCCGACAATAAAAGAAATTGAAACCCCTTTTTTACTCTCAGATCTCATGAAAACACATGCTCCGACTCCGACCTTCCTTGCATCACAAAACACGTGTAGTTAAATGTTTTCAGTATCTTGTCTTTTCAGACACCTTGGCCACAGGATGTCTTTGATAAGGTCAATTTCATTCAGTCATCTATCAACACATGTTTTTAATTCTATAAATAGCTCTTGCCATGTTAATTTCATGACAAAATATTTTAGTAGAATAATTTTTCAATACAACATAGGCGCTGATAACAAACCGAGGGGATCATACAGTCGTCCAATAATGGACAGCATAGATTTCTTTGTCACTTCATTTTCGATCTTAGGAATGTTAGTTCCAATCAAATCGTTTTTAGCAAACCATTCAATACCTAGAACACGTGGTTCAACATCATTTCCTCTCGACACCCATTCTTGTAGTTTGAATTCGCCCATTGCTAATCCCTCACTTGCTTCCTTGCAAAATGCTTCGCCATGCTTTTTCGCGATAGATGTGACGCAATTGTCTACGTAGAAAGAACCTTTTAATTGTTGGCCGTTGGACTACCAAACCGTTCAAGATTGTGAGAGATAATAGCATTCAATAGAAAAGGACATAACACCCAAATGTCGAAATGTTATCAAATGGTTACCACCAAAAACGTAGCATATCTCCATCAGTAGAAATACTAAGTTTAATCATTAAAAATGTTTGTTTTATGTTGGCTACAATGCCTACTTCTTCCAGACGAAACTTTAGCAATATAGGAAGAATTTCAGCTTTCATATTTGGACCTTCGTGTAGACACTCGTTGAGAGAGACCGTATTTATAGATTTTTCCGATGCATCGAATACAGGTCTTATGTTAGTCGTCTTACCTTCCTTAATAACTGGTCTATGTGGTAAATAGTGACCCTTAATTTCAATATCTTGCGCTTGTTCAACGATATTGCACGATTCCCAGTCTATTACGGTTAGTTACGGTTACCTCTTTTTTGCAATCTTTATTCTTGTGCTCCCCTTTGCAATAGGCACAGTTGAGGGATTTCAGGTCCTTCGTGAATCTGTGTTACTGACGCCAGTTATGCAATCCCCCATCTATTATATCTATACAAAACTAATACTTAAGAAGTTATTAGGAAATATTAGGAAATGTGCAACAATGTCATAAAAGACAATTTATTTCAATTTATTTCAGTGTATAAACGTTCATGGGAACGGAAGCGCTACAAAGTAGCACAAGGATAAGTGACACTGCAGATGTCAGGTCACAGACGGTCGTAGGAAGTCACGTACCGAGATTACGCAGAAGTAAGCTCGCAACAAAGTATTTATGAATAGCTTTTAAGATAACAAGTATGTATCATGAATAGAATCAAGTGTAAGCAGACATTAGGTCTGCAAGTTCCCACAGAACTGTGAGGGGGTAGGAAGATTATAAAAGGCCCGGGAGCTCCACTCGCAGTCAGTTCATCAAACGTTCAGCTCTTACATTGCAGTTCGTAGGTAGCTCATATTGTACAATTAATTAATGTATTTCGACTTAGAATAATTTAATTCAGGATTGTAAAATTCCATTGTTCAAATCTGTTTAAATCAAATAAATTTGTTAAAGTTCAAAGAAGTCTTTTTAAAAAGGACCGCTCGAAGTCACGAACCTTAACTCGCCTTGTAACCGATACCAGAGTCGCCACGGTAGATGATACAGAACCTTGAACATTCACTTCCTTCAGTCGTTTATGCGTTTCTGCTTCCTTACCTAGAAATCGAATACGAGCATTTAGTCGGTTTTTATTGAGTGGAACTTCTCGACGTTCCCACAATTTTAAACTTTCTAAATGTGTTAAAATAGCCGCCATTTCGCTAGTTATGCCTATTGTTTCTAGAATACGAATCAGAGCTAATACGATCATACAATTCTACTTTAGAGGGTTTGTTTCTGACAAGGTCTATCAGTTCTTTGCATATACAATTCACAATTAAGTCTTGCGCCCATACCTCTCCTGAATATGTTTTTTTACTTTTTCATAATTAACAGCTGTATTAGGGTAAGTCGATTAAGTTTTTAGAAGCACCTACAAGAGACATACGCAAATATTGAAATTCTACTTCCTTGTCAATTGTTTCTTCGTGAACCTTTGTGAATTGGGTCCAGAACGAAAGCCAATTTCTATGTGATAAATCGAACTTCTCTAAGCTGAGTTTGGGTAATTAAAAGACGCGAGACTATTTAAACCGGCAATTTTCAAGCCTTCGAAAGATTTAAATTAATACACTAAAAGCACAAGATATTCTTAAAATAACAAAGTCAATGCTAAAACGTAATTTGTTTTAAACAAAGTAAGCCTAAGTTTCAAACGCCACTTGGGAATTTTGAGGTTAGGTTTTCCCAATAGAACTTAGGAGGTCTTCTTGTACACAGATAAAAGATTCCTGAATTACGGTTTTCTAAAAAAAAAGAATAAAGATTACGCACCTGCGGTAGGCAATAAACATATAAAATCCAAATAATGTCAGGTAACCCAAAAAATAAACTTTCACACAAAAACAACGTAGCACAAATATTTTTTTACAAACTTGATTAATTAAATCATGGGTTGCACATAACCTTCAAGAAAAAAATTAATGTTAAGGAATTAAAACATATATTTTAAATTCAACAGTAAAGAAAAACAATATTTTGTCTTTTTAATGGTTAACGGCTGACAACCCGACAAGGGAGAACTTGCATTTTTTTATTGTTTAACTTGAAAAATAATCAAGTTACAGGAATTTAATGTTTTTTATATGAAGAGATACGATAAAAGACACAATGTTTTTAAATTACAGCTACATTGGTTAAATTTATTAGTTTGGATAATAGGTAGAAAAAACAAAAAGCTTTATTAGATAATTATACAGGGTAATCCTGGTGTCAACGACTTGGACCGCTTGTGCAGAGATCACGACATTGCATACTCCAAGTACCCCCACGATCTCACGGCCAGACACCAAGCAGATAAAATTTTAGAAGTAAAAGCTTGAGAAAGAGTAAAGTCAAGAATCGCAAAGTTCAGTGAAAATACTGCAGTTTCATTCGCTACAAACACCATCAAAACTAAAAGAAAACTAGGTATGGGTATTAAGAAAAAGAAAATAAATTTCAAGGCGTGTTTCTTAAAGAAAAGAGAATCAGAAATTGATAGAGTCGGATTTGACAATTTAAAGAAGTTACTTGAAGCTAGTATTCATGTTGGTAAAAAAATTGTGAAGGGTGCTGGAGGCAGAAAGAAGTATAACGTCTCACGAGTTATAACTGTACCACAAAAAGGAGGTTTTCTACCATAGATTTCGATATTTACCGGACTAAGTGCCTTAGTTACTCTAACAGGTGGCGCTGCAGGAATTGCAAAAGCAGTAAACGATACAAAAACAGCAACGGAACAGTTAAAAGAGAGTGAACGTCACAGTATATCAATGAAAACCCTAGTAGTTGGTAGAAAAGGAAATTGGTTACCTTTAAAACCCTACAAGAAAGGTGCTGCATTATTTTTCACGCATTACAAACAAGGACGTGGCAGCTGTAAAAAGATATTTAAAAACTAAAGATACCTCAAAGATTTCTCATTGACTTACCTACACAGAAACACGCATCAAACATCTCTCATTTTCGCGGTGTCTATTCCAGAGGTTAGTTGAAGAATATTAAACCGCGTATCTACAAATCATGTGAAATTAATTTGGATACAGCAAATGGACCAAGTACTTACTGGATAGGGTACCAAAAACGCGGAAATATTGTTTTATACAAGGATTGCTTTGGAGATCTGGAACTGCCAGAAGAGGTTGAGAATTATTTTCAAATTTGTAAAATTTACTAAGAGTGTGCCAGAACAACCTTATAACACTTGCAATTGTGGATATTTAGCTTTCTTCTTAGTGAAAATGGTTAAAACTGTGAGCGTGTTTGGGTACGGTAACATTATATCAACAGGACCCATTTACCCTCCAATTAAATTGCAGTAGGACGATGAGTATACATTGGGCCTAATGGGACTCTAAACATGTAACACTGTGCAAAACGTGCACTTTGGGAATAGCGTCTTATGCTTTGATGATTCTGAACAACATAGAATAATTATTTAAGCAAGTTTCTACGAATTGGTTAAAATAAACGTATATGTAAAGGATGTGTTAAAAAAATGCTACAGTAAGATTCCGGACATTAACGAAACGATTTATAATTTTTTTAAACTAAGTGCTAACAATAACACATTAAAGTGTTCTATACGAAGATCTGTCAGATCTCATGAAAGCACATGCTCCGACTCCGACCTTACTTGCATTACAAAACACGTGTAGTTGAATGTTTTCAGTTTATTGCTTCTTCAGATACCTTGACCACAGAATGTTTTTAGTAAGGTTAATTTCATTTAGCCATCTATCGACACATGTTTTTAATTCTATAGGCAGTAGCTCTACTCGTGTTAATTTCATGAAAAAACATTTTTGTAAAATAATTTTCAAATACAACGTAGGCGCAGATAATAAACCGAACTCTCGTCCAATGATGGACAGCAGAGATTTCTTTGCCGCTTTATTTTCTATCTTAGAAATACTAGTTCCAATCAAATCGTCCTTAGCAAGCCATTCAATACCTAGAACGCGTCGTTCAACATCATCTGCTGTCGACACCCAGCCTCGTAGTTCGAATTTGCTCATTGCTAACACTTCACTTGCTTCCTTGCAAAAGGCTTCGTCATGTTGTTTCGCTGTAGATGTGACGCAATCGTCCACGTAGAAATAGCCAATTTGTTGGGCGTTGGACCACTAAACCGTTCAAGATTGTGAGAGATAGTAGCATTCAATAAAAAAGGAAACACGATTAAGCCAAAAACTACATGCAAATGTCGAAATGCTATTAAATGTTTACTTCTCCACCACCGAAAACGTAGCATATCTCTATTGGTAGAACCACTAAGTTTAATCATTAAAAATGTTTGTTTTATGTCCACTACAATACCTACTTCTTCCAGACGAAACTTTAGCAATGTTGAAAGAATTGCAGCTTTCATATTTGGACCTTGATGTAGACACTCGTTGAGGGAGACCATATTTATAGATTTTTCCGATGCATTGAACACAGGTCTTATGTGAGTCGTCGTACCTTCCTTAATAACTGGTCTATGTGGTAAATATTGACTCTTAATTTCAATATCTTGTACCTGTTTAACGATATTGCACGATTCCCAGTCTATTCATTTACGCTTAGTTACGGTGACCTCTTCCTTACAATCTTTTTTCCTGTGTTCTCCTTTGCAAAAGGCACATTTGAGCAGTTTCGGGTCATTCGTGAATCTGTGTTCCTGACGCCTTGTAGTCGATACCAGAACCGCCACGGTAGATGATGCAGAACCTTAAACATCCACTTCCTTCAATCGTTTATGTGTTTCTGCACCCTTACCTAGAAATAGAATAAGAGCATTTAGTCAGTTTTCGTTGAGTGGAACTTCTTGCCGTTCCCATAATTTCAAACTTTCTAAAGGTGCTAAAATAGACGCATTATACCTAATGTTTCTAAATTACGAATATTAGAGCTAATACGAGCATACAATTCTACTATAGAGGGTTTGTTACTAACAAGGGTAATCAGTTCTTTGTATATAAAAGGTTGGGGAAAAAGAAATCCATTATTATTTGGTAGATGTGATCGATCTCTCGTAAAGTATCGATCAAACAATTTCAGATTTATGCTCGATATCTAGGTAACATTTCACACTAAAAAAATTATTTTGCTCTTTTTTTGTTTATTTAGTTGTGAGATACAGGGTGTTAAAAATGGAAGTCAACAACGAGAAAATTCGGTACATTTTACAGTTTTTCTTTGATAAAGGCGAAAATGCAAGTCAGGCGACTGAAATTCTGAATGATGTTTATGGTCCCGATACTGTAACAGCTAATTACGTGCAATTTTGGTTTTGCCGATTCCGCTCAGGTACTTTTGATGTTAAAGATGCACCACGCACAGGCAGACCCGTCGTTACAAATGTCGATAAAGTCACAGAAATAATCGAAGTTCACCGGCTTGTTAGTAGTGGTAGCATAACCCGCGAGCTAAAGATCGACCATAAAACAGTTTTAAACCATTTGCACATAACTGGATTTAAAAAGAAGCTAGAGATTGGGCTGCCACACCAACTAACATCAAAAAACATGATGGATCGATTTTCCATCTGCGAAGCCTTGGCCAAACGTAATGAAATCGACCGATTTCTTAAACGGATGGTGACTGTGGATACGAAATGGATCACATACAGCAATGTTGTGCGAAAACGATCGTGGTCAAAGCCCGGTGAAGTAGCTCAAACGATGGCTAAACCAGGACTAACGGCCAAAAGGGTTCTGCTGTGCATTTGATGGGATTGGAAAGAAACATTTATTATGAGTTGCTTCCATACACTAAATTCGGATCTGTACTGTCAACAACTAGACCGTTTGAAGCTAGCGATTGACTAGAAACGACCAGAATTAGCCAACAGAAGAGGTGTTGTGTTACATCAGGACAACGCCAAACCACACGCGTCTGTAGTAACTCGCCAGAAACTTTGAGAGCTTGGTTGAGAAGTTTTTATGCATCCACCATATAGTCCGGACCTGGCACCAAGCAATTACCACCTTTTTCTCGCATTGCAAAACCTCTTGAGTGATAAGAAATTGGCCTGAAGAGAAGATTGTGAAAATCGATTGCTAGAGTTTTCGCCAATGAGGACCAAGACTTCTATGAGAGAGGCGTTATGAAGCTACCTTTAAAATGGCAACAAATTATTGAGCAAAAGGGTGCATGTTTGACCCAAATCGGACAATACGAAACATGTTAAATAAAGTCTTGAAATTCAAGCAAAAATAATGGATTTCTTTTACCCCAACCTTTTACAATTAACAATTAAGTCTTGCCGCCCATATTTCTCCTGAATATGTTTTATTGCTTTGTCATAATTATCAGCAGTATTGGGGTAAGAGTCGATTAAGTTCTTGGAAGCACCTACAAGAGACATACGCAAATATTGAAATTTTATTTCTTTGTTAATTGTTTCTTCGTGAACCTTTGTGAATTGTGCCCAGAACAAAAGCCAATTACTATGTGACAAGTCGAACTTTTCTAAACTGAGCTTGGATATTTTGAGTGTTTTGGTATTGTATACGGTTAGATCAGACGAACCTTTGCTAATTTCAGTTGTATTATATGATTTTCTCATTCTTTCTTCAGCTCCAATTTTATTTACGGTAATCTTTTCCAATATCTCTAAGCTTTTCCTGGTTTGCTCTGCACTATTTATCATGTTGTCAAAGACAACATTTTTCTTCTAGGTTTTCTAAAATTTTCAATTTTCTTTGGATTTATGTTCCGGCCAAATTTTAGCGATGCATATCATTTATCACTTTAGTTGTATTGGTACGAATCACCTTCCTTTTCTTTTTCAAATTATCTACGGTCGCCATGATGTGATTTACACTCACCTTCCAAGATTAAAAGGAATTAATTTTGGAATGAAACTGTAATCCTGTCACGAATTTTCTATATTTTTTCTGAATCCCTTCATTACAAATCGTTGCTTAGTAATGATAATATTTATAAAGTAATGGTAACTTCTATACATTATACTATGTACACGACAATTAGAAAATTCATAATTAATTCCGTCTTCCATAACTAAATATCATAGTAATTATATCCTCTCCGCATTTGGGTGTAATATTACTTACGTACATAGCAACCACCAACCTTTATCCATCGTCTTGTCATAAATTGAAATTTGATTTAGTACAAATACCAATGGTTCCTATAACACCAGGTAGCAAGTCTATTCAGAGAAATAATGTCAACGACTTTTCATACGCACAAAGAATCTTTTTAAAGAAAGCGATCCCCTAGGGCTTCTTTCAGTGTTTACTTGAACAGGTAACAGCTTAAGATTTCTGAGGGCTTTTATATTTAGTGATTATAAAAATTCGTTAAATTTACCCGGATTTTATACTGCCATGTCCACTACGCAAGAAGATGAAAATGGCTCAAGCTGCAATAAATGTGCGATAGCATCTTAATTGAGATCTTGTTAATGATCATTATATACCACGCCGTTCCTTAAAAGGCCAAAAGCTATTGCAATTAACTTAAAATGCAATTAGTTCATTGCAACTCGGCACTATTAAAACATTTTAAATGCATTTTAAGGAAGAGTGACAAATTTATTATAGCTGAGAACCTGCAATAATCAGTTTTTACTAGGAATTGTAGAGATCTAAAAGGTCCAGTGACTAGAAATCCCTGTAATAAGTGTTATACACCCGTAGTCCTTATTTGCAGGTGTTTTGATTTTGCATCTATGAAAATATATTAATTCAGTACTTTTCACTGCATCCATGAGCTGTCACGAAAAAAGGTTTGGTGCCGGTATTGCGTAAGGTGCCATACGTCCGTAATTTTTCGGACATGTCTGGAATTTGGTCTCTTTCTTCGGAATGCAGGGGGAATTGGAAAGCGTCCAGAATCTGCACAAATTAGGTGAAAAAGATCATAGATATAAATGTTTAAAATCCAAAATCAGCGTAACAAATGACAACTATATATCTAAGTATTCCCATATATTACACTTAATTATGAGGAATTTATTTATATTTAAGGCTTCTAAAAATAGCCATCAGCACTTCTGTTTTTTTATGATGATTTTATAAAAAGTTTCACATATCGTAGATTTTAAATTGAATTTAGTTGAAAATCGACCTTACAGAGTCCACAGAAAGTCAATTTCTCTTTTCTGACCATTGCGCTAGATAGGTTTTGGGCCTTTTGGAGCTTCATTTTAAAAAGACATTTCTTTCAAAAAACTCGTCTATCAAGTTTATTTATACAAAATTACAAATGATTTCAACAAATAGGTGGGTTATGTTCCTTAACGTTTATCAATAAAAATAATCAAAGTTACTTTTCACTAATGAAATTAATTAAAACTAGGATGAGTAGCTTAAACAACTAACAGTATTAAAGTTGTGATGCTCAAGACTGACTGGCCATCTTGGGCTCCTAAGGGTATTTATGCTATCCCTGCTCTTACACCACTTTGTGGAAATTGCAGATCTCATGTCTGCTATTTCTTGATACAATACAAAGTATTACATTTTAATAATCTTAATTCTAACAATTGCTGTCTTATAATCTACTGTGACCTACATCTGCAGTATCATATTACGTCTGGAATACAAACTTACTGTTTTCGTTCTTATGTCTGGTTAATGAACTTTCATTAACCTTTTATTATATGTCCTTCAATTATACAATATAACAATATTTCTTTAAACTTAATAGTTTTATTTAGATATACATATATATTGATTTGGGGGATATGTAACTCCTCCCGCCGTAGGTGAAAATTAAGGGTTGTTAATTTTTAAACTCATTGTCCCTAAGGGTACATTTATTATTGCTTTATTTACCTTTGTTTCTTGTTTCTTATGACTGAAAATTGTTTCCTTGTTTCTATATCTAAGATATATTTTGTACAATAAATATACAGTAATAAATTATTACAATAATCAATAAAATTGTCCAAATACTAATATTGTCGTAATGCAATTTTGGCACTTTTAATTTACTTAAGTGTTCTTTATAACTGTCCATTAACTTTACAGCTTGCTAGAGGATGTCTAGATCTAGATGTTCTAGTTGCATTGGTTTCTTGATTATTTCTTCGTCTTCGGTTTGTGTAATCTTGAACTGTAGTTTGGATAAATTTGCTAATTTCTTCGTTACTGCTAGGTCTTGATATACTCGAATAATTTTGTTTTTTAATTTTAAATAGCAATCTTCTTTTATGGTGATTACTTTACTTCCAATGAAGGCTAAACTGTTTTCATCTTGGTAGCAATGGGTGGTTGCTATTACTTCTTGCGGAAATACAGCAATTCATTTGTTGCGCGTGACTATCTGAATTTTCATATTCGTAACTTCTACTGGTTTTGGCTCACAATTCTCATAGTGATTAGAGAATCTTAATAATTGTACTTCACAAAAGCTATCTGTTTGAATAGCTGTTGTCGTTAATAATTGACATAAATATTAACTAGGTGCTACTTCTTTGTACTTTTCATTCGTGAAGCCCCGCCTAAGTTCATTCAGGGAAAGGAACTTGGTTTTAGGGATAATAACTTGATACTGGCAAGTAACTTTCATGGAGAAAGCAAATAAATGATAATTATTATAAGTGTTAATCTCTACAATAGGGATTTCTATTAAAAACGCAATTTTATAATTCTTTACATAACCTTTTACTATGGCTATTTTTTCAAATACAAGTATATTAGATTCTGTTACTTCAAAGGGTAGTTTACTATTGGTTATAAGTAATCTACTTCTCAATGATTCGTTTAATAAATCAATTAGTTCTATAATACTAGAGTATAATGTGTTTAATTCAGCAAATGTGACAGCATTTTCTAATATGGCTAAAATTTGTGAATTACAGTGAGGGATGATATCATTTGATTAAATATCGTGTTAAATCTTATTAAATCTTGCATTTCTAGCATTGTGGTTTGCATGTTACTTTCATGAGTTAATATTCTGTTTGTTATACAGTCTTGATTCTTTACTAGCTTTCTTAATGTGTCACTAAATTTTGTTATGACTGATTGAGTTAAGGATATTTGATTTCTAACAATGGTTCTTATGTCATTCTGGTTTTCAATTACTTGTTGTATTGTGTTCGTATCGTTCAGCATCTTAGTTGTCTAAATTGTCTGTGATAGCTTCTATAATATTATCTAATCCGTTAATAAGTCCTCTTTTTCGTCTTGTGATTTGGTCTGTTGGTGTTAATCGATTGAATTTGTTGTCTGTGTTCTTTAATATGTTTTCCATTATACTGTTGTAGTTAAGCATTTCTATCGCGTATTATTTTCCGAATTTGGCTGTGTCCATTAATTGTTTTAGTCTGTAGTAATTTTCTCTCATTATATAAAATTCTTGTTTTAATTCAGCAAAATCAAATTTCTGTGCGAAAGTCCAATAATCTACAGTGTTTTGCACACTTCCCAATTTTACTGGTAGTATACCGGCGCTGTTTTTAATATCTTCCACTATTATGTTGTTGTCCGTTCTACCTGGGTGGAGGTTGACGGTAAGGGTGATGGCTGTCTATCTGAAATTACAGTGTGTCTTAAATTCTTTAAATGTATGTATTTTACGATTTTTCCGTTATCTACTACTGCTACATTTTTATTTTAAACGGACCTAAATTTCTGGGGACAGTTTTGTGTCTCTTACCTTTAAAATTTCTTTCGTACACGGTTTGTTCTACTGAAAATTTATTTATATTGGCGTTTTCGTAGCAGGTTTTTGTAATACGTTCTTTGTCGTTATCTAATTTACTTTTGACATTATTTTACGTAATTTTTAATTTTTTCTTGTGGTCTTTAGCATACTACTGATATACTTCTTTATTGTTGCGTATATCGTAAAAGTTGCGGGAATCTGAGTGTCCTAATGTTAATTCAAGGGGTGTAAAACTAGTTAATGAGTGGATTGTATTGTTGAAAGCAATTAGTTATATGCTCTTTCTTATAGGTTAATCTTAACAGTGTAATTTGTTCTAATAAGATTAGGTGTAATTTTTCAATTAGTCCATTTGGTTCTGCGTAATTTTCTGTTATAAAGTAAATTTTTATTTTATGGAGTTTTAAGGTATTTTGTATGATCTCTTTCCTAAATTTGCTACTAGTGTCTAAAGTTATTGTTTCGAGTGTACCGTAAAATGTAAAGTATTGTAAGAATCCTTGGGTTAGATCGATACTATTTTTCGAAGTGATGGGTATCGCTTGGCCTACTTTTGTGAATGCGTCTGCAATTGTTAAAAATTTTGAGCTTCTACTACTAAACTGACTGCATGTCATTTTTGAAAAGGTTTGTCGGGTGTTTTAGTTAACATTAAGGGTATTTTTGGGGGTGATTTGACGTATTTTGCTTTGTCGCATAATTTATTTACATTGGTTGATAAAATCCGTGACTAATTCTTTCATGTCCTTAAAGTAATATCTTCTTAGGAGTTGTTTCAATGTTTCGTTGATCTCGGGTTCTGAATTATTAAATAATCTAATATATATTTCTGAAAATCTTTTGTACAAATGTTCTGTGGTGAAATAAAAGTAAAAACGTTTTTTCTCTGCGGTATATTCTTTCAAAATTTTAATTATCTGCTCTTCGTTATCATCCTTCGTTATTTGAATTTGATATATTTTCTTATTATCTGTTTTTGTATATTTTACTGGATTGGGGTTGGTTAAAACTTCGGTGACTATGAATTGATTTGGTTTAGTGTCTATTGCTTTGTTTACAATTTTAATTGCAATTTTTGGTTCGTCGTTTTGCGTTGAGTGTATGGTTTCTATTTCTTCTGGGTTCTTTTTAATCTCTGTTTCGTCTACGATACCTATCACTGACTCTGTCTCTATTGCATTAACTTGTATTCCGCTTAGTGCGTCTGCGTTATTGTTATACATTCCTTTTTTATGTATAATTTCATAGTCGTATTCTTCTAGTCTAGTCCTCCATATCTGTAATTTTAAATTCGGTTCCTTGAGTTTGCATAACCATACTAATGGTCTATGGCCGGTGTATATGTAGAATTTCCTTCCATAAAGATATGGCCTAAAATATTTTGTTGCCCAAATTATTGCTATTAGTTCTTTCTCAATAGTGCTATATTTTTGTTCCCTTTCTTTTAGTGTTCTTGGAGAATAGCTGATTGGTTTATCGATATCTACTTTTCCTTGGCTCAATACTGCGCTTAATGCAACGTTTGATGCCTCGGTTGTTAATATAAATGGTTTTGAAAAATCAGGGTATTCTAATATAGGGTGGTTTGTAAGGGTACGTTTAATTTTTTCTACTGCCTTAATAAAATCCGGTGTTTTAGATCTTATTACCTTCCATTAAACAATTTGTCAATGGTTTGGTTATTTGTGTATAACCTTTGATGAATTTTCGGTAATAACTACCAAGTCCTAAAAATCCTTTAATTTATTTGTTTTTGGTAAGGAGTAATCTAATACTGCATTAGTTTTGTGTGCGTTTGGCATAACACCTTGTGGGGTTATTATGTGTCCTAAAAATGCTACTTCTTTTTGTAAAAATTTACTTTTATCTAATTGAACCTTAAAATGAGCTTTTCGTAATCGTTCAAAAACTTCCCCTAGTCTTTCCATGTGTTATACAAGTGATGTCAAATATAGGATTATATCGTGCAGGTACACAAGGCATTTTTCATTGTGTGTTCCTCTTAAAATGTTATCCATAGCTCTCTGAAACGTAGCGGGTGCGTTCATTAGTCCAAACGGCACGCGTTTGTATTTATAGTGTCCTCTAGGTGTACTGAATGCTGTTTTAGTCGTGTCTTTCTCTTCTATCTCCACTTGGTGGTATCCTGAGGGGAGGTCTAATGTCGAAAGCTATTGATACTTTCCTAATTTGTCTAGATTCTCGGTGATATTCGGTAGTGAGTATTTATCGTCTACCTCTCGTTAAGTTTTCTGTAATTGATAACAATTCGATATTTGCGTTTGCCTGAGGCGTCTAATTTCTTCGGTACTGTTAATATGGAGCTGCTTCATGGTAAATTTGAATGTTGGATGATACCTTGCTTCAATAGGTCTGCTACATGTCTATCTGCTTTTTCTTGACTTGCTTGAGGTAGTCTATAAGCTTTGATGAAAATTGGTTTATTATTTGTTAGTTCAATGTTATGTTTCACTGTGTTGCTGAAAGTTAAGATATTCCTTCACAATGGAATATATCACGGTATTCAAAACATAAGCCTTTAATTGCTTTCTCCTCTTCGTTATTGGCATCATTATTAAAACGAATGTTAATTAAATTTTCTTTTAACATTTTATCGTGTTTTGTAGGGTTGGAATTGTTTTCTGAGTCTTCGTCGATTTTCAACTTGCTAAAGTTTACTTCTTCTACGTCTATAGGTTTTGTTAATGATGCTTCGGTGGGTAACCGTTTGAGTTCAAAATTGTCGGAGTGGCGTAATTGTCTTTTGTTTGTACTAATGCTGTGGGTGTTTCTACTCCGAGTTGAAATGACATGTGATTTATAATTCCTATGTCGTTTTATGAGTTTACTAAAACTTTTATTGGTTTTTCTGTCCTAGGCTCGATGGTGTATTTTTGGTCGGTTTGAATGTTACTGTTTTGGAATTTAATGGAAATTTGTCTGTGTTTCGTTCTTAATAATCGGTTTTTTTATATCAATGTGTTTGCTTCTAATTTTCTACCCGACAAGACGTCCCAAAAATTACATGCAGACACTCTAGTAGAAGAAGCACCAAACTTTTTAATCACTTTAGATGAATTCAACCAAATAGGTCAAGTAATGTCCATCACCTCTAAAAATAGCATTGACGTAACCCAAAGATTTTTACAATACTTTACATTTTATGCCACACCTGAAACCATAACTTTAGATAACGGCAGCGAATTTAAAAATGAGAACGGATGCAATACATTGTATTCCAGACAGTAAGTGATGCTGCAGATGCAGGTCACAGACGGTTAAGAAACCGCAATTACTTAGAAATTAAGATTGTTACATTGTATCATAAATAGAATTAAGATATAAGCAGACATGAACTCCGCAAGTTCCCACAGACATGTGAGGAGAAGGGACAACATAAATACCCCCGAGAGCCCCAAGACAGTCAGTCAGTTTACAGTAATTTAGCTTTAACATTGCCGTTTACTTCGGCTACTCGCCTTAGTATTAATTTAATTATTATTTTATTTCAACTTAGAACATTTTAATCCAGTTTGTCAAAATTCCATATTTAATATCTGTTTGAATAATAAAATTTGTTACGAAGTTTTTTGAAGAAGTATTTAAAAAGACCGCTCCTAAAGCCCGAAATGTAACTTGCCCGGTAAAAGACTAATTAGGTAAAGTTATTTAGCAGACGTTTATTTTATTTAATATTTATAAGTACCAAAAATTTCACTTTTAGAGATGGCTAAACGTTTGCTTTATTAATATTTTGCTTGTTTGTGTATTAATAGATGACTGTGTTTGTAATCTTATGTTTTGATTGCTGTAAGAACCTTGTCTCTGAATTATAGTTATCCGGGCCACACGTTCCATAATATACCAGCGCCTAAAAGACCAAGGAGGTGCATATTCAAATTGTGACACGTGGATTTTCGTTCTGAAGATACCGAAAATTTTATAAAATATCTAATTTTACTAGAAATACTTCTCGTGACTGGAAGATTTTCCTTTTTGCCTAATAATTATTAACAATAATCACAAGACAAAGAAATATTTGTAAATCCCCCCAAGGTGAAAGCAAAACCACGCTCTCAATAGTGTGACTGGGTTCAAATACCAATATTTCAAACTGCATTAGTTTTAAGACGATCCGGCAAGGTAAACTACTTGGTACGGTTTATAGGCAGAATAATCTTAGAACTAAAAAATATGTTTTTTTAACCACTCCACTTATTATGGTTGGCGGTCATGTAGTACGTTACCATTTACACCAGACTGAATTTCTAGAAAATCAATGTAAATGGATGAGTGGACAAACTAATTTTCTTTAAAAGCTTTGAACTTTAGTCAATCTTGTATTTTTACTTCAATAATTCCTTTGGTTTGTACTTCTGCCGCTTAAAACGAATTTTATATACTAATCGAACCATGTAAATAATTACATGCGGTTCACTGCCAACAAAGAAGAGTTTAAATGTTGTATGGTTTATGGACGTGTTAAACCATACCTTATAATACACAAAAACAAAAATAATAGGTAAAAATAAAACTATTTAACAGTATTAGCCTTGCTTCACTAAACAGATATTTCCAGTAACCCGATTAGCAATTTTTCTGTAAGAACAACAAGGATTTGTTAACATCATTTTATACCGAATTACAAATCTCTCTGCGATAACTACCATGGTATCTAAGATAGTCATTTATTGGTTCCGTTATACTTTATGAGGTACAGAACCCTGAAAATCAACAGTTTCTAAATTTATACTAACTGCATCATTTATAACTAAATTTAAACTGTGAAAAGGGCGTGGAACAAAATATGCTTTTGGGCTAGAGTCTAAAATTCTTTTTTTTGCAGCTCATTATGCATCTTTTTATGTTTGATTTATTATCATATCCCTGACCAAGAATACTTCTTTGGTCTGAATTTAGAGATTCTAAATATTTATGAAGCTCTTGAAATAGATTTTCGGATGTTGAGCTAAATATTCCGCAAGATCCCAGAGAATTTCTAAAGCCTTTGTTTGAAAATTCAGATCAAGAAAACATACTATAGCAGTTAATTGTTCCTGATGACCTTTGTTTGGTGTGCGGTCTAAGATTATTCAGTAATATTTAGTACCTGCTAGTAACTTTAGTATATGCTTTCTAATTCCATTGGCTAGCAAAGCTATGATCTATTTTTGAATCTTGTCGCCTAAATATGTAGGTATACGTATTTCTTCGTTTCTTTAGATGTTTGAATTCTACGAATGTATTCATATAGCGTTGCATCAAAATTTGATATCGTTTCTATTACTTTTAAAGATTTCTGTTATCACGTTTAAACAACTGGTTCGATCTTCCCCGAAAAGCTAAATTTTGTCTAGCGAGAAATTGTATAACCTACACAATTCGTAGTTTTACATCATACCAGTGCTTTTTACCCCAATTAAAAAGTTGTTGTCCTTGATTATCAGTTGAAGTTTTGCTATTTAAAACAAGTGCCAAATTTGCAAATGTTTTAAAACTATTATTGTGCATTTTTTTCACTTTTTTCATGGTGCGATAACAGGAGAGATAAGTGTGGCCAGTCGTGTATATCAGTTTCCCCAAAGGTATTGTTTTTTGAAGTACTTGCAATAAAAGCAAAATATACTATCTTTAGACACTGAATACAAAAGTCACTTCCTTTCGCATATTTCACTGTCTACCAAAGTGCGCAAATAAAAATGGTCTGAAAATTTTCTATCCCATTCATTATTTAGATGCTGGTATCCTTTAACATGAATAAAACTATTTTCAGCAAAAAGTTATCTTTCTGCATGTGAAGGTGTTTGTGGATATTTACCTGAATTATCACTTACGAGAGTTTGTGAAATAGGTAAAGATTATTCGACGTCAACACTACCCGTGAAGGTATCATAAATGATGAAATATTAGCCTTAACCTCACACACTCTTCCCTCACTACTTTCATTTACTTGAAATGTAACACTAATATCTTGACTCGTAGACTGCACCAACCCTTCAGTTTCGCATATTTGAAAATCACACTTTTCTATCTTTCTTTTTCTGGTTCTTTGCAATCCCCTTTTTTTTATTGCGCACCAGAGAGTCTTTTACGCTTCATAATTTTTTTATGAGCTCAAATAATCTGCTACCTCAATACTGTTCCTAACTTATTTAACGTATCTGATATGTAAACTTATAATTATAAAACACTTAATTTCTAAAATTTATATTGCACTACTACATCGACAAACAAGTAACAACTAAATTTATTTTGAATATTTATGTCTGATATACACGCGACTTACTATTACAGCCGACTTTTCTTTTAACCACTAACGTGCGTATTTATATAACCTACGGTAGTTTCTTGAAAGATCTGGAGACTGGAAGTCGACCGACTTTCTTCAACGGCGTATCTTGCAGCTGCGCCTTTGTCGGTTGATAGAGGTTAAGGTTTTTAAACGTACGGCGCATGAAAGCTGACGTAATGTGGTAACAATAACTTAGCCGGTATCCATTAACTTCATTACAGTATCATATAGCGTTCAGACAAAGAAAAATCGCACTTTAAACAACCCACAAGCACTAATTAACTTTTTTCTTTTACATTTCTTGTGTTTGCAACATTGAAGATAGCTCCACTTGTAGCAAACGTATACTTTTATTAAAAACCACATTTTCGCCTCTTCACTTATCAAATATTGCCGCCTTTCTTATGTTTTACCTGTGTAAAGTAAACACACTTGCTTTTAGGGTTGCGCGAGATAGGTTTTGGGCCTCCGGGAGCTTCTTTTTAAAAAGATTTTATTTCTAATTGTACACTTCTATCAAGTGTATTTTAATTTATACAGAAATTACAATTATTTTAATAAATGGTTACGTTATATTCATTAACGTTTACAATTAAAAATAATTAAAATTACTTTCACTAATTAATTAAAACTAAATTGAGTAGCTTGAACAACCAACAATGTTAAAGTTGTGAAGCTCGAGACTGACTGACCCTCTTGGAGTTCTCAGGGTAGTTATGCTATCCCTGCTCTTACATCACTTTGTGGGAAATGCAGATCTCATGTCTGCTATTTCTTGATACAATACAAAGTACTACGTTTTAAAAAATCTTAATTCTAATAATTGCTGTCTTATTGTCTACTGTGACCTGCACCTGCAGTGTCATATTACGTCTGGAATACAATGTAACTGCTTCCCCTCTCATGTCTGGTCTGTGAATTTTCATTAACCTTTTATTATGTCCTGCAATTATACGATGTAATAATAATTCTTAAATCTTAATAATTCGTCTAAATATACATATATATTAATTTGAGAGATATGTAGCACTGATACCCATTGCATTTTTTACCCATTGGCTTAAAACTCGATGACAATGCACATTAGAAAATCGTTCTATTTTTTATATGCTTGCGACTAGAAATTTTTAAAATGCGCATTTGGGAAAAATTGAGATTGACATGTTCTTAGTAAACATTCAATTGCTAAACTAAATTTTTATTTAAAAAATCGAACCTTTTGAAGCGAACCGAACCGAACCTTGAGCTAGGTACGGTTCGGTTCGAAAAATTTGACGGTCCGGTTCGAGGTTCGGTTCAAAAATAAAATGTCCGGTTCGGTTCGGTTTGGTTCGAAAAATCGAACCGAACCTCGAACTGAACCTCGAACCTGTTCGGTTTGTGTCCATTCCTACTCGAGACTGACTGACCCTCCTGGGGTTCTCAAAGTATTTATGCTATCCCTGCTCTTACATCACTTTGTGGGAAATGCAGATCTCATGTCTGCTATTTCTTGATACAATACAAAGAATTACATTTTAATAATCTTAATTCTAATGATTGCTGTCTTATTGTCTACTGTGACCTGCACCTGCAGTGTCATATACGTTTGAAATACAATGTAACTGCTTGTTTCTTATGACTAAAATTTGTTTCTTTGCATCTATATCTAAGATACATTTTGTACAATAAATACATAGTTAATAAAATAATTACAATAATTAGTAAAATTGTCCAAACACTTATGTTGTCAGAATGTACTTTTGGCACTTTTAATTCACTTAAGTGTTCTTTGTAACTGTCCATTAACTTTAGGGCTTGGTTGAGGTCGTCTAGGTTTAGATGTTCTAGGTGCATTGGTCTCTTGCCGATTTTTTCGTCTTCGGGTTGGGTAATCTTGAACTGTAGTTCGGGTAAATTTGCGAATTTCTTCGTTACTGTTAGGTCTTGGTATACTCGAATAATTTCGTTGTTTAATTTTAAATAGCAATCTTCTTTTATGGTGATTACTGTACTTCCAATTAATGCTAAATTGTTTTTGTCTTGATTGCAATAGGCGGTTGATATTTCTTCTTTGAGAAATATAGCAATCCATTTATTTTCCGTAACTTTTTGAATTTTCATATTCGGAATTTGTACTGGTTTTGGATCACAATCTTATAGTGACTAGAGAATCTTTATAGTTGTACTTTACAAGGGCTATCTGTTTGAATAGCTGTAATCGTTAATGATTGACATAAATATTGGTTCGGTGCTACTTGTTTGCATTTTTTATTCGTGAAGCCATACCTAAGTTCATTTAGGGAAAGGAACTTGATTTTAGGAATAATAACTTTATACTGGCTAATAACTTTCATGGGAAAGCAAATAAATGATAATAATTATAAAAGTTAATTTCTATAATGGGGATTTCTATTAAAATCATAATACAATGATTCTATACATAACCTTTTACTATGGCTATTTTTTCAGATAGAGGTATGCTAGATTCTGTTACTTCAAAGGGTTGTTTATTGTTAGTTATAAGTAATGTAATTTTTGATAATTCATTTAATAAATCAATTCTATAATACTAGCGTGCAATGTGTTTAGTTTAGCAAGTGTTACAGCGTTTTCTAATGTGGCTAAAATTTGTTGAATTACAGTAAGGGCTGATATCATTTGATTAAATATCGTGTTAAATCTGATTAAATCTCGCATTCCTAGCATCGTGGTATGCATGTTTCTTGCAAGAGTTATAGTATCTTGGTTCTTTACTAGCTTTCTTAGTGTATCATTAAATTGTATTAAAGATGATTGAGTTAAAGATATTTAATTTCTAACAATGGTTTTTATCTCATTTTGGTTTCCAGTTAAATCTTGTATTACGTTGTCATATCGTTCTGCATCTTGGTTTTCTAAATAGCTTTTATAATATTACTTAATCCGTTAATAAATTCTCTTTTTCGTGTAGTGATTTGATCTGTTAGTATTAATCGATTGAGTTTGTAGTCTATGTTCTTTAAGATGTTTCCCATTATACTATTGTAATTAATCATTTCTATCGCGTATTCTTTTCCGAATTTGGCTGTGTCCATTAATTGTTTCAGTCTG
Organism: Platerodrilus igneus; assembly: GCA_036346225.1. Taxonomy (NCBI): domain Eukaryota; kingdom Metazoa; phylum Arthropoda; class Insecta; order Coleoptera; family Lycidae; genus Platerodrilus; species Platerodrilus igneus. Next base: position 15,908,133 of record JARFIW010000858.1, read on the forward strand.
TGGTAATTGTCTCTAATTATATAAAATTCTTGTTTTAGTTCGGTTAAATCAAATTTCTGGCCGAATATCTAGTAATCAATTATGTTTTGCATACTTTCGTATTTTGCTGGTAGTATACCCGGGTTGTTTTTAATGTCTTCTACAGCTATATCATTGTCGTCCGTTCTACCTGGGTGGAGGTTGACGGAAAGGGTGATGGCTGTCCACCTAAAATTACAGGGTGTCTTAAATTTTTTAAATGAATATATTTTACGACTTTTCCGTTATCTACCACGGCTACATTTTTGTCTGATATCTTTTTGATTTTAAACGAACCGTTTTGTGTCTTTTGCCTTTAAAATTCCTTTAGTACACGGTTTGTCCTACAGAAAACCTATTTATATCGGCATTCTTATTTTCATTTTGTTAGAGTTTACTTCTTCTACGTCTATTGGATTTGTCAATGATAGTTCTATGGGGTAATGGTTTGAGTTTAAAATTGTTGTAGTGGCGTAATTGTCTCTTATTTGTATTAATGCTGTGGGTGTTTCTACTCCGGGTTAAAATGACATATGATTTATAATTTCTACGTCGTTATTTGAGTTGACTAAAACTTTTATTCGTTTTTCTGTCCTAGGCTCGATGGTGTATTTTTGGTCAGTTTGAATGTTACTGTTTTGGAATTTAATGGGAATTTGCCCGTGTTTCGTTCTTAATAATCGGTTTTTATATCGATGTTTGCTCCCAATTTTCTTAAAAGATCCATGCCTATTAATTCGTCGTATTTATCGCTAAATTCAAAGATACAAAATTTATGTTTTGTTTTTACGTTGAGTTTTTGGTAGAGGTATGTTCGCTATAAATTAGTGTAATGTCGTTTTGTGGGCTGCCTTGATTTTGAAGGGTTCTCTTCCTACAAATCTAAATAATGTTTCTGTACAGTTTTGGGGCTAATTAAAGTTTTTGACGACCCGGTATTGATTAGTAATTTAAGATCTGCGTGAGGTATTCCAATGTAGGGTAAAATGTGTTGATTGATGTTGTTTAAATTATTTACGTTTAGTCGTATTTGAATCGATAGTTTTCATATGGGTCCTTACGTTCATAATTTTCTGAGTGATTTGTTTCATCGTCTCTACTGAAGTTTACATAATTATCCGTGTTATGATTATTAATAGCTTCTACTTCTCAGTGGAATAGTTCCTAGGAAGTAAAGTTTCGTTTTTGGGTGTAATCGGGTTTAATTTGATATATTTACCAGATGAAGAGTCGATAGGAGTTAGTTTGTAATAACTGTTGGAGTTGTTGTTGTTATTTGTCATCTTTGTGTTTTTGTTGGGATTTGCGGCGAATGTTAGCCTTAGTTGATTTACGTTTTGGTTAAACCTTGATGTAGATGTGGGTTTTGTAAAATATGAGTTAAATGTTTGCTTTGGAAATTGTCTAAATTGGTTGTGAAAATTTGCGTTATTAAAGTTTTAGTTGTTAATTCGAGGTTGATTCGTTGGTGCGTTCAATGGTGATGCAAATTTCATTTGTGTTGGTATTTGTCAAGCGGCTTGTATTGTTTTTATTGGTGAGTATTTTCTGTTTGCGTTAGGGTTATATAGTATATTTCCGTAATACATAATGTTTTCTGCCTCTACAATCATGTTCATTGCTTCTTCTAAATTTTGGTAATGTTGGAATCTTATTTTGTCTGATAGACGTTCGGCGAATGCATTAATGTATGTGTCTAAAGCCATTTCGTCGTACATATTCGTCTTTAATAAACGTATGTTTTGGTCGGGTTTTTCAATTTTTAAGTTACTCAAAATTAAACTTTGTACGTCCTAACATTTCATACCGAATTGATAGGGTGATGGGTTAGTTTCCATCCGTAAATTTATTAAATCGCGAACAAGACATTTGATATTTCTTTGGTCGCCGAAATATGCTATCAATATCCATTTTAAGTCGTCCCATTGCACAAGATCATCGCGGTTCGCAATCGAGGTTTATGCTCTGCCGGTCAGTTTGCTGATTATCAAGCGTAAAAGTAAAACGTTGAATTCGCTGTCGCCTGCTTTATAAAAGGATTTTAAAAATATCTTGCAAGCAGTGATAAAGATACCTGATTGTGCTTGGTTTTCCTCATATAGAGTGATTGAGTCGAGATAAAGTGTCATATTGTCTGAGTTCATTGTTTTTATATAAATTAGGAATTAGTTTTCAGTTTAGTTTGTATTAAGTTATTTAAAGAATCACTTATCTCTACGTATATTGTATGTAATTCTAATATAACCTTCGCTATAGTTACATCGGTTTCAGACTTCCGTTGAATAATTATTTCATTACGTGTGCAATGATAAAGTACATAAAATTATAATTATACATCTCCCTTAATTTGTTTGCACTGAAAGTGTTTAATTATAAGACGTGATAAGAATCAAGTTTTAAAAAAATCGTTTCAGTAATAATCGCTGTAATAGAATGGTACAAAGAATTGCGTTCTAATTATACACTAAAGTTTCAGACTTTGCTGAATAAATCGTTTTATTAATAAAGCGTAATAATTATAATAATTATGCATATAAATGCGTCTATAAAATTCCTTTGTTAGAATAAGTTTCCTGAGTAAATTCTTTCAGAAATAGTAATAATAATAAAATTGCGATAATAAAATTGTACATAAAAATTCTTTTTGTTTCTTATTAGCTAATATCAATATTGATTTGGTAATCTTTAGGAAAATGAACATTGGTACTCACAAGAATTTGTTTGCCAGTTCCATTATTTCTCTCTCCTTTGTTATTGAACTTAGTCTATTCTTGTATTTCACTTACTCCAGATGAATAATAAAAATTCAAGACCACCAGTTCCCCAATTTTTGGATTTGCTAGTGCCCTTCTGGAATACTACCGACTAAGCCCGATAGGTTTTGGGTCTTTGGGAGCTTTTTTTTAAAAGGACTTAATTTCCAAATTTACATTCCTATCAAGTGTATTTTAATTTATACAGAAATAACAATGATTTCAATAAATGGTTACGTTATATTCATTAACGTTTACAATTAGAAATAATCAAAGTTACTTTCACTAATTAATTAAAACTAAATTGAGTAGCTTGAACAACCAACAATGTTAAAGTTGTGAAGCTCAAGTCGAGACTGACTGACCCTTCTGGGGTTCTCAGAGTATTTATGCTATCCATGCTCTTACATCACTTTATGGGAAGTGCATATCTCATGTCTTCTATTTCTTGACACAGTACAAAGTATTACATTTTAATAATCTTAATTCTAATAATTGCTGTCCTATTGTCTACTGTGACCTGCACTTGCAGTGTCATATTACTTCTGGAATACAATGTAACTGCTTCCGTTCTCATATCTGGTCTGTAAACTTTCATTAATCTTTTATTATGTCCCTCGATTATACAAAGTAGCAATAATTCTTAAATCTTAATAATTCGTTTAAATATACATATATATTGATTTGGGGGATATGTAACTCGCGACTCTGATGATAAGTATCGAAAAAATTCATACTGCATGCTTTTAATTGGCACGCCACTTGAATTTGAAACTCAGGTATCGGATGTTTACAAATTTGAAAAATGGCCGACCGAAAGTGCTCTATTGAACCGAAATATTTTTAAAACGGTAGCACCTATAGGTACGCTAAAAATGACTATAAACTTCATTGTTGTGCTAGAATTGAAAGTAACTTGATATATTTTCTTGGCAATATTTGCAAAAAAATTGTATATAACAACAGTTCATATGGTAAATTTTGTTAAAGTCTTCAAACTATTATTTTCATGCTTGGCTTATATAAATTAGACCCGTATTTGTCTGGAAACAGTGGAGAAACTTGGTACCAGTAGAGCTCGCGACCACGGGGAAGGGGGCAGGGAACAGTAGTCTAAGCAGTGCGCCACATGATAGTGAAAGATGTTGGCTGTGCGAATTTCAGGGAAATGTGTAGGTTAACTCAGAATAGGAAACAATGGAGGTAAGCGTCCAACCTTCTCTAGGACTCAAAACCTAATATTGATGAGGGTTTTGTGTCTATCTTATTTTACTTTATATACAGCAACCTTCTTATAAAATAAAAAGTTTGTGTTTTGGGTAAAACAAATCATCTCCAAATCTTAATTTTATCAATAAAGGAGGAGCATGTATTACTCATTTTTATAGAAAACCAAATACACGGTATTTATTAATCAAATCAATTTGCCACGTGCAGCTGCAAAAGCGTGCTTATAGTAAACTTGATTATTTAAGTATAAAGATGCAAATATTTACATAAAAACGTTTGCTTAATATACAACCAGACTTTTTATAGGACGGATTGGGCAATGGGTTTTCTCTAATCTAAATTGATGTTATATGTTAAATTTGGATTTAGTGTTGCAACTTTGTATGAGATACATTGTAAAATTTTAGGTTTTGGGGTATAGATACTTCTGCTAAGATTGTTCCGCCATATCTATATTTGGCTGTATCTATCTCTGAAACAAAAACGCCTGGATGTTGTTTACTACTTTAGTTGAAGACTTTGAACTTTGTCTAATTGATATTGATTACGTCAATGTGCTAATTCAATTAGGTTTAAATTTTAGCAGTAATGGTACTTGTAATTATTCTGAACGGACCTGCACTTTGCAGAAGTTCTAAAATACTGAAACAGGTAGAATGGCTTGCGTGTTTCAGTGATCTAACGAACCAAACTCTAGGTTTTCAAAAGTAGTGGGATGTTTAGTGAGGAACCAGACCAAGACAGGTCCCCGATAGAGGGTAGGCACTTAGATTGGCAGCGACCTTGGGGTCCGTATGGCATTTCAAGAACACACTTATGCTATGATAATAGAGTTATTTAGGGGTATATAAAATCACAAGGGAGATATACTTTATGTAACCAACCCAAAAATCAAGAAAACTAAACATTTGAATCATAAAAAAGTACACAATTCGTTACTTATTCAAAAACCAAATACAAAACACCCTGTACAAGATCAACAACAGATCAACTACAGTCAATGAAAGGAATCTCCTTCTTTAATAATTTAATCACATTTAGTAAAATTAATAACTCTGTACACAATCCAATTCATTTTAGAAACAGTAATACATTTTAAATAAATACAAATTATGTGTATCTAAAGTAAAACAAACGTCAAACGAATGTTTTTTAAACTCGACGCAATTGTGTAAGAAAATAATCAATGCGTGGTCTTAATAAACATGTGTTTCAAAACAAGCATATTTTTTCACGCAAGAAATCAATAAACGCATTTAATTTACGTCATCTGTTATAAATCCTATTATAAAATTTAGCCTACGTGATGTTTTAAGTGTAAAGCCGTCAAATTCAAAGAAAATCTAGCATATGAAGAAAACAAAATATGGAACCATACGTTTTGACGTACGTGCAAGATTGAATATAATAGTTCATAAATCCCTGTACAAAATTACAATTACGTGATGCTACAACGTACAAAGTATCAATTGCCAACGAAATTCATAATATGAAGCTTATTAATTACGTGATTTTTGAAGCGTATGAACGATGCATAAAACACAACTCCAAGTAAAATCCAACCAGCTGCATGATAAGCGCAGTGCAACGCCTCTTCCATAGTAAAATAGCAAGATAGAGAACGGTCAACCAATTACAGTATGTGGGATGGCTTGTTTATATAATACACATCAAGCTGATAACATTCATTGATTTCTTAAACCGAAGTACGAGCTGTACTGATCGAAATAAACGTATTACGCAAAGTTCAATTGTGAAATAAAATAAAAATTTATAAATGAAAGCAAAAATAATTAAAACTACCAGTAAATAATACAGTCAAGTACGCGTTCAAACATACAAATGTATAAGAAACCTGGCACTAAGCAATTCAATAAGAAATCGAACTAAACAATTCAATAGGAAATCGAATTAAGCAATTTAATAAAAAATGAAACTAAACAAATTAATAAGAAATCTAGCTAAGAAAACTCTAAGTCAGGACGTTAAGCACAAAACAACACGAAGTCACTGGTTAGAAACACGCTGCAGCAGTTCAAAGTATTGGGGTGCACGCAGAGCTACGTGTTCACTACTTGGAATCTACTAATCTAGCAACTAATACAAACTAAGAGGCCCCCGTAGAAAATCAATCGGAAAACACCAGGTTAGCAATTATTTTTAACTAACACCATAAACCTTTTTTTTTAATATTTGAAACTTACATGTACTTTAATATTTGTGTAAAGGGTCGTCAAAAATTTAGTTAATACGTTATAAGAAAGAAAAGTTCATTGAACGTTCAAAGAGCATTTGAGATAAAACATAATTATTTTTGATGGCTTCGAGTGTTTAATTAGGGTTATAATTTTGTGATAAACAGATATACCTCAATTTTGATTTAAATCTTTTAAAATAGCAAATGACATTACAAAAGTCGTAGAGTTGTAAATTGTACATATTTCTCAATTTTTTATACAAATTTTGATTCAATTCGTTTATCTTACTCAGAAATGAAGTGTGAGAGGGAAAGGGGCAAAGACTCTTTTATATCATATGGTCGTTCACTCTGTGCAGGGTAAAACTGAGCTAATCGAAATATAAATTTTATAGTGGGATTTTAAAATTATTCTAGATTAAGTAGAGGTACAGAGAGGTGGCTGAGCGTTATAAATACACCGAGAGTTTCAGTGATATAGCAACTGCCGACCCAAACATAGGGCCCGAAAGAAATCTAACTACCCAACGTGAGGGGCTCGAGTTAAAGAAAGCAATTTAACGACCAAACGTGAGGGGCTCAAGTTTAAAGCAAGTAATTTGACGATCTAACGTAGCGACTCGAATTTAGGAAAAGTAAATCGATGGTTAAACGAGGGTTTCGGACAACTCAGAATATTAATTGGAATTAGGAGTTATAGACCTAATTAATAATTATAGGCTACCGGAAAATAAATTTAGAAAGCTATATTAAATTAAAATGGACAACAGAATGCAGGAAGTTAGGAACACGTTGAGGAATGAAGGGGTGGAAATAGGATCGCAGGAAAATGTGTTCCTAGAAGAAACACAAACTGAAACTGCAGGAAGAGCATTAGAAAGAAGTCACCGTGAGGAATAACAAACTACAAAAGATTATAGAATGATGTCAATTTTATTAGTGCCTAACGATAAAATGAACAAAAATGACAAAATCATTAATCAAATGAGTGAGGGTCTAAAAGAAACAAAAGAGGGCATGAAAAATATGACAATAAAAATTAACGAAAATGTACAAGAATTAAGGACAGAGTTTGGGCAAAATTTGGCTAAGTTGGGGGAAATATTGGTTCAGAAATAAAAATCCTAAGCGATTGCTTGAACGAAACGAATCAAACAATTACTGAAATGAAACTACAGGTGCAGAGTAAAATTGTACAAAATATGGAAGATAATGATGAAGTTAGGGATGCAGTTTTAAAAGTGAAATCGAGCCAAAGACATGCGAAGGAGAAACTAATGAGAAAATTATGGATTTAGACATAAAGATACAAGAGGTGAAGGGAAATTGTGAAATAGGATTTAGAACTGTAAATAGAGAATTAGGAAATTTAAAAGCGGACTTAGAAAGTTTTAGTAAAAATACAATACAATATTCTCGGGAATTCATTACAATAAACCAACCAAGCATACCACTGGATCAATACTCGAAATTTTATGGTGACAATAAGGTAAATCTAAAGATATTCTCGAATATCTTTAAAACGCTGATTCAAGAATTAACGGATGAACAATATAAGATAAATTTGGTAAGATCAATGCTAAAAGAGGCCGGCAAAATATGATTTGGTCTAATAGAAAGCGAATTGGACACATTTTTAGAATTTGAACAAAAGTTTTAAAGCACTTTTGGTGGGACAACCAACAATTTAAAATAGGGGATGACTTATTTATGGGTAAATATAACCAAGATTTAGGAATAACCCGAGAGCTATATGAGAACTATATTGATAGGTTAGTTAAGCGCCGCAGCGCAGACCTAACCTATCAATTTTTCCTTTTATCTAACCTAAGTCCACACAAGTCTAACTAACCTAACGTAACTCCAGACAACACTAGCTAACCTAACCCCTGACAAGTCCACATCCAATCTAGGTTGGAGGCAATTTCACTCCATAAGGCAATTTTGCCCTATAAAGCAATTTCACCCTATAAGGCAATTTCACCCTAACCTAACATCCTACATATATCCGACATATATCCGGACATATGTCGATGCGCACCCCTGCCCATTCCGACCTAGGTCAGATTAAATCTAATCTAGGTCGAATAAAAATGTTCCTTAACAAGAGAATGTAAGCGATATGGCGGTGTCCAACATATTCGGGTATCTTCGGCAATATGCGCTCCCACTCTGTAGGGTACATAAGGGCAATTTTTGTATTCAATTTAGTATTCGATAGTAGCTAGAACGGTAAATATAAGCGTCTCCCAGATGATTAACGTTCCTCAACTTCTTGGGAATAAAGTGGAACCAACAAAAGGGCGATTTGGATTGTGGCTTTTGGCAGAAAAATATGTGCAACAATAATCTGGTGACAGATATTGGTAATATTTATTATGTCGAAGGCGAACAGATGCTGACTGGTGGACTACACACACCAATTACAGAACCATTTTGTGACAATATAATGTTGGTTAAAATTTGCAACCATTCTGACGCCGAGCAAACATCTGCGAACAAAAGAATGTTTATCCTAAAAAAAGAAATTTGTGGAGCATTTAACAGCTATCTACGAAGAAAGTTCGACCGATTAGTTTCCGCTAGGCATGGTGTTTAAGCTATGCTTCCGTTTGCTCTAGAAGGCACTAACAATATGAGCCAGGGAGTAAAAGAAATTATCGGAAAAGAAGACCTCGGAAGCATTAATAAAAAATCCCAAAATGCTATATGTGTTCCGTACAAATTGGAACTAGCAGATGTTAAGTTGGAAACTTTATTGGAGGAACTAGCAGATATATTAGATGAACTCAAAAAAAAATTATTACTATTTTTTGACATGGATGTAACCCAAGATTTTCCTAGCATATTTAGCAAGATGGAGATGTGTAATTATTTAACTACAAACCATAACTTTTGCTACAAGAACTAATACGAAAAAAGTGTAATATTATAGTTGACAACGATAAAACTGTGGGAATGAATTGTTTAACATGGTTAACAACCAATGCAAGAATTAAGATATACAACAAATTTGTGTGTCAGATAACAAGTCCTGGTGTTAATATACAACTTGGCAATCATATACTAGATATTTTACGTTGTCCAGATGTGCGTTTAAAGGAAACATTTGCGTCTACTTTGGCTAAAAAACATGGTATTACGCGATTGGAAGCGACAATATACAACTGTACAATTGGAAACTATGTCAGTGCGGAAAAGATGTATTGTTAAGTACACTTTTGTTGATTATACTTTTGGGTTAATGGCGTAGCTTGGTAATGTGATGGTAGAGTCTTTCGTAGTGAGAGGTGGTACTTAACTCAGGTCCTAGGGATCTAAAGGGGCCTGTAGGAACCACGATAGGGTTTTGGAACAAGACATTCTTGTAAAACGATTATAATAATAAGTAAAATGAGATGGAAGTAAACAACAATATTTAATAAACAATAAATAAACATAAAGCTAAATGACATGTAACAAAAGCAAAGCAGTAAAAGAGTTAAGGAATTACTTACGTGACCATCTGTACTAAAATGCTTCAGCAACCATAAAAGACTAGGTTACTATTTTGATGGTTGGCTCTGAACCGACTTGCTCCAGAGCAAAGGATGAACTAGGATCACGCACAGACTGACTGACTGACTGACTCTGGTGCTCCATCTTTTATAGCTGCTGATAACATGAAATGGGTTTTCTGCCGAAGGTTGTGGCAGGTGATAAAAGTGTATGCTTAATAGTGGTAAGCCAAAACTTCCCTGAGTTCTAGGACATCTGCAGGAAATCTAAATGTGGTTGTTACAAAGTAAAGACGACTAAAAGATTAAGTGTGCAAAAAGATAAGTGTGGTGAGGTAATTTCAAGAACATGACATTTGATAAACATGATGCAAGTTTTCCTAGAACAAAGGATGTTCGGCTTACTGATTCTGTTACAAGGTAATAAAAAGTAATCTAAAATAATGGCTTTGCTATATACAACAGTATAACTCCTTAAAAGACTGTTTAACCTTATTGGAAGATAGTAAGTTATACTTCCTAAAGGCGCCAATGTACTCGGTACCACTTGCCAAAATGTGGAGTAAGCTATCGAACAAGCTACAAAATAGCTGCTGTTTAGTGTATAATAAATAACCTACCACAGTACGTGTATTGGGGAAATGGTAATACAAAGAAATTGACGGGCTTGCAAATTAAGTTGTCCGAAAAACCAGAGGAAAGGGAAAAATTGATAAAGTATGTGCTTTCGGCTTTTAGTTTTAACTATTTACCTGTAAATTATTTAGAGATAGTAGAGGAGGAAGACGGCCAAAATAAAATAAAAATCTTACACGAGTGCTACATTAAAGCAGGTAGTACATATTTTACACAATCTGCATATTCTACAATTCCAAATGAAATAGTCATTTCGGAATTGGTATTGATAAATACGCCTAACATTCGCCCAGAGGTTGTACGACAACGCGTAAATATTGGCAGTAAACTCTATCCGTTTACGCTAAAAGAAATTGCCCCATTATGCATACCATACGCTGTAAGTGGAAGAAAAAGACAACTGGAATTAGAGGAAATGGAAGCAAAAGGCGAAAGTTGGACTACATGGAAAACACTACGACAATACGCGAACAATACAAAGATGTGTTAGACAAAGAACATCTTATTAGAGAAAATGAGGAAGAACTAAAAGATTATTTTAAGTGCCGATGGACTGACTTAAATACATCCGGGTTCTACAAACTGTATGCATTTGCGGTTAGTAAGAAAGACTCTTTTAGTTATGTAGGCGTCCTTGCGAAAAAGGATGGTACTAAATTCGTATACTTTTTAAAAGGTTATTTATCAAAATGGCAGATAACAAAGACGAACTAAGGAATGCGGGTTTTGTAATCTTGTATATTTGCTTAGCAAAGAACCTTTCGGATCATTTCAAACCGAGGACTCTACAACCTATAACGACCATATATTCCCAAAAGTGGCAGACATGCAACTACGCAACCGTGAGTGGAAGAATAAGGATTCCCTCCAATACTGACAAGAAGAAGTCGATGAAGCTAACGCGATACGTATGCAGGATATAGTGGGGAAGCTGCGATTAAAAGATTGTTATAAACTGCAAAAATTACGCGAAACAATGGATCTGGTTGTCGCTGGAATCAAATACTTTATATATAGAGACAAACTTCAGTACATTTTGCAATTCAAAAACCTAAACGGTCTCTATGTATCAAACTATTAAATAGAAAACGAGATAGAGGACTTGGGCGTCGATTTAAATTTTAGGCTGCGAATAAAATTAGATAAAATTAAAACCACTCCAGACAAACGTAAAGGTATTAAATATTTTTAAATTTTGTTATGTACAATGTCAGAATAAAAATTTTAGAATAGTATTGCATTGCTCTTTATTTACAAAATCTGTGACGTCACCACGAAATAGCAGTCACACATAGAGCGGTGCGCATGGTCAGAGGTGCGCATGAGATGGGATGTGTCTGGGCGTACACGAGGGAAGCGGAAGTTAACAGTCACCAAGCATCTAATTCCTATTTGGGTGGTATGGAGTACTTGCCAGCGTATGTATTCGGAGTAAAAAAACACAATTTGTACACGCAGCTTATTAATAAAATTAGTTTTTTGGACGAAGATGACAAACGTAACGTCATCCCTGGAAGCATATCAATGTACGCATGGGGGTATAAAGATACAGGTATAAGATAGTTGTTTATATTTGTATAGATTTGGTAAATTTATTGTATATATTAGTTTTAAGATTCCATAATTTTTAAGTTCTTCTCCCACCTTCCCTTCTTCCAAATCCTTCCTGCTTCTATCCTGGTGGACAGTGTATACGTGTTATCTCCACGTGGTGTTCGCGGGGCACCGCGGTTTTAGATTTTTCGAGAAATGGTTGGTTAAAGCATATTTCTTGGGTAGCGAAAAAAAAAAGTTTTAATGGAGTTAAATATAGATGTACAAAAATTAGAGGTTTGGGTCTTTATAAGGCGTAACTTTGTAAGGGGTGGTTCTATTTGAAATCTATTTGCAAATTTGGGCTTCCTAGAAAAATCTAATTTTAGTTGATACCAAACAAGGTATATTTATCTTAAAAGAGTGACTACCCCGCGGATAATAAATACAATATACCGCTTGTCAACAAAAAAAGTTGTTGGGAAATTTGAAAACGAATTTAATGGGGATCTAGTATTAGAATTTATTGGTAGTAGGGGTAAGTCCTACTGTACTGTAAGCGAGAAAGACACGATTAAAAAGATTAAAGGGTTCTCACAAAGTATAGTTAATAATATTAATGTAAATAGCTTTAAGGACATTATACATAATAATTCTGGTGCCCTTATGCATAGCATGATGTGTATTCGAAGTCATAAACACCAACTTTATACTCAATTAATTAATAAAATTAGTTTGTCGGGCGAGGATAACAAAAGGTACATCGTCCCTAATAGTACAGCAACCTACGCATGGGGACATAAAAGATACAGTATAGCTACTTATATATGTATATATTTTATTGTGTATGTAAAGAGTAGCATGTAGGTTAGTTAAAAGACATACCCACCATCCCCATCCTTAATAATCCTTTGGTTCGCGGCGACATGTGTTTACCTCCACCCAGTGTCGCTGGACGGTAAAACATATTGTTAGATTAACGACAATATGTCTTATTGATCGAAAACACGTTTTGCCTAGTAAAGAACCTTTTGGATCATTTAAAATCGAGAGTCTTACATCCTATAACAACCATATATTCACAAAAGTGGTGGACATGCAATTATGCGACAGTGAGTGGGAGAATATGGATTCCTTCCAAATAAGAAAATAAAGTTTCCATGTGCGTAGCACAAGCCATTGGAAAATGGTAAAAATGTTGAACCTATAAAAGTGATTATTAATCGTGGTTTAGAAAAATAGTAGTTCTCTTGGACTAAATAAAATAGCTTAGACTGATTATTGTATATGATTACATATTCCCGTACACATCCACAAACATCTGCTTACGTTCACGTACGGACATGGCGATGCCGGTAGTTTTTGTTTAACAAATAGTAGGAAAGATACGTTAGGTGTTAGTGTGTGGATGCCCATCGGATCGTTGTATTCAAAAAGAACGGTGGGGCGGAATGTATGGTAGTTCCCGTTAGAATAATTGAAAGTGGTTAATCGATCGTATTAGATGTTTAAATATGCGAGAGTGTAAAAGCCTACATGAGCAAAATTTCATTATCAGACAAAAAAAGTGCGCGATGTGCTATACTTCTAAAAAAAGTACAGAATGATCATTTGCAGCGGTCCTAGCAGTAAAAAGGCGATTAACTTTTTCAACCAACTACAAGAATAACAGTAGCGCAGAGAAGGGGTATGTATGTATTATACAGCGCACTGTTACTATAGAATATGTTAGTTTACGGGTAGCTCGAACGTGTAATTGATCGCGACTTATAGTTCTCTCGGAGTTTTAAAAATTCTGAAATCATTGTCGTTTGAAAAATGTTTGGAAATAGTCAGAATGGGAGCGGATCAAAGTATAAGTTAGACGGATGATTGACTGAGTGTTTTCTACCTTTTACGAGGGAATCGGAAGTTAACAGACACCAAGTATCTAATTCCCTATTTGGGTGGTATCGAGCATTTGCTTGCTCTAGAAATAATTACCTGCTATCGACCGCTTTGCGGAAGATTTGGTTTTAGGAAATGAGCAACCTACAAAAGTACGGAATACTTGGTATCAATGCTAATTGGTTTAGTGACCGCGCTTGTGCACTCTTCGGGTGTCTTCGGCAATCTTCGATTGTTTCCAAAATGTATATAAACCAAGCGCTATCCATTGAAGCTGGTCGAAGAAAAATGTCATCCGAAAATATTTTTAATTGCAACTCTTGTGGCTTGTACGAAACAACCACAAATTATGTGTAAAGTAGGCGACTTCGAAATAGAAAAGACTACGTATGCCGCACACTTGAGGAGTAACAGGCTAAAAATGCAAGAGTTACCGCTACTGGCGAAGATGGTGTAGAAATGGTTAGTACCGCGTTTAAGAACCGTATGGCTAGCTATCGTATAAAAAACGCTAGTGTCGACGATGGAGTGTCCGAGTTTCTTTGGAAGCAGAAAGAGCGGTTGTTTATAGTAGCACTGCATTTTCTACCGCACGACTTGCAGCAAATTTGTGTGCGTGAACTACCACCCTTTTGGATTTTTAATACGCATGCGATGTGATTGCTGATCCGTATAACATAGAAGACGTTTCCGGTGTTTCAACTAACTGCATTCGCAGCACGGACGATGCGAACCGTGCGCATGCATTGGTGCTAAATGTACTGGACGAGCAGCAAGGATTGGCAAAATATGACATCATTTAGTTCCCCGCTGAATCCTCAACTTCGTTCGGCTGTCTTCGGAAACCTTCGGTATGCATTCTATAGGGTACATAAAGCAGGTACGCTAGAAAATACTTTTTAGTTATAAGTTAGTTTGCTTACAAGTTTCACCAAAGTCCTATAGTGCTGATTTTGTTTTGTACTAAAATGCCCTCCGGAAATATTTTTAATTGCAGCGCTTGCGGTGCTTCCTATACCTGGAAAAATGCTCTCAAACGGCACCAGAACTAATGTTGTGGTGTAACATCGTCCACGGTTAAGCTTATACATCCGTCAGCAGCAAAGTACTTAAACTGTGTGTATTGCGGTATCGCTTTTACAAGAATAGACAACTTACTGCGACACAAGGAAAAACAGCACGGTATGTCATCAAGCCGTAAACGTTTAGCTGCGCCAGCTGTTAAAGGGTCTTGTACGAAACAACCACGAATTATGTGTAAAGTATGGAATTTCGAAATGGAAAAGACTACGTATGCCGCACACTTGAGAAGCAACAGACATAAAAATGCAAGTTACCGCTACTAGCGACGATGGCGTAGAAATGGTTAGCACAGCGTTTAACAACCTTATGGCTAGCTATTGCATAAAGAACGACAGTGTCGACAATGGAGTGTCCGAGTTTCTTTGGAAGGAGCGGTTTATTCGATTAATTAATGAAAAAAGAACACAACATACAGCAATAAAAGTTAATCGCGAACTTTACCGCGTCTACACAAAAATGGGAGAAGAGACTACCGATGTGAAATCCCTTAACACAAAAAATATGGTTATAGCATCTTCTAGTAAGCTGGAAAATATGTACGAGGTCTTAAGCAAATCCATAAGAACAAACTCAAAGGAATTTGAAACACGTGGGTTTAGTTGGTCTCTGGAAAAGGAGCTCTATTTAAGAATAAATATTAATAAGTATAAACCAATGTGAGGGGTTCTAGGTTAAGAATAAAAATTGTGTATTTGTATTTACAAATGTGGTTTACAAAATTTAAACTGTAGTAGTAAAAATTGTCTGTAATAAAAAGTTTTACGAATGGTTTTTAGATTTTCTTTTAGGTATGAGCTACAGGAAAGTTATAATTTAGAGGGTATATGTTTAAAACGGTAAAGGGTTGCCCCAATTTTAAATCTGTTTGCAGATTCAAATTCTGCGTAAAATTCTAGACTAATTTGATGTGTCGCATGACTAAAAAATTTATAAGGACGGTTAGAAATCGCTGCTGGTAAAAATTCTTAAAATGGGGGTAGCTTCCTGGGGGATAATGTTATCTGAGAAATTTTTAGAAATTCAGGTAGGTGAAAAAAATTTAATATTAATTGATACCAAACAAGGTACACTTATCTCGAGGGTGGAAATGTGGAGAAAAATTTATCTCGCAGAGGGTATATGTGTAAAACAGTAAGGGGTGGTCCTATTTTAAATCTGTTACAGTTTCAAATTCTGCGTAAAATTCTAGACTAATTTGATGTATCGCATGAATAAGAAATTTATCAGGACGGTTAGAAATCGCTGCTGTTAAAAATTCTTAAAATGGGGGTAGCTTCCTGGGGGGATAATGCTATCTAAAAAATTCCTAGCAATTTAGGTAGCTGAAAAAAATTTAATATTAATTGATACCAAACAAGGTACATTTATCTCGTGGGTGGAAATGTGGAGAAAGATTTATCTTGCACAGGGTATATGTGTAAAACGGTAAGGGGTGGTCTTATTTTAAATCTGTTACAGATTCAAATTCTGCGTAAAATTCTAGACTAATTTGATGTATCGCATGGCTAAAAAAATTTATAAGGACGGTCAGAAATCGCTGTTGGTAAAAAATCTTAAAATGAGGGTAGCTCCCTGGGGGATGATGCTATCTGAAAAATTTCTAGAAATTTAGGTAGCTGAAAAAAATCTAATATTAATTGATACCAAGCAAGGTACATTTAACTCGTGGGTGAAAATGTGGAGAAAGATTTATCTCGCAGAGGGTATATGTGTAAAACGGTAAGGAGAGGTCTTATTTTAAATCTGTTTATAGATTCGGATTTTACGTACAATTTTAGACTAATCTGATGTATCACATGGTTAAAATATTTATAAGAACGGTCAGAAATCGCTACCAGCAAAAAATCTTAAAATTGGGGTAGCTCCCTGGGGGATGATGCCATCTAAAAAATTCTTACAAATTCTGATAGCTGAGAAAAATCTAATATTATTTGATACCAAACAAGGTACATTTATCTCGAAAGATGAAATGACTTGTCGTACAAAACTATTTGGTCCAGAATGAGGGAACAATTGTGGATGCTAGAGCAAATGAGGCAGTGGATTCCCAATTATCCCCTACTATTCAAACACTTTCAAACTTTAATTTTCGTGCATTCTAATATCAAACTTAACAAGCCTTGTACTTACGTACCACTTTAACGTTTTACCGCAAATATGCTTTATTAGCTTCTACATAAAATTTTATTAACTTGCACTAGTTCACATGAAAGTACATATATATATATATATATATATATATATATATATATATTTATATATATATATATATATATATAATATAATATAATATAATAATATCTTTATTATTTATAAGCAAATCTCGATACATATGACAAAAGGAAAGATACTCCTAGCGAGGTTTAAGCTATAAAGCCCACTCTTACACCTAACTAGGACATATCTTGTACAATAAAATATTTATTTAGTACAAACAATAGCTATATACACTTACATACGCCACCACACTTGCATGCACATTTTTACACAAACATCCACCCCCGTACAAAAACACATCACGCACGCTGGGCCCACAATTCCCCCATTCCGTATTAAGAATATATAATATACATACATAAATACATGCAGGAGTTTAACTTAGGCAATGATACTGGTTCAACGCACTTTGGCAATTTATAGAATGATTATTAGGCGCCGAAAGTTAATATTGCTTTTCCACAATCCTAACCAGAGCCCAACGAGTGTTTTTATGCACTAAAGATAGATTCACTTAATTAACAATTTTTTTCATATGGCCTTAAATTGTGTTTAATTGTCTTGTGTTTAATTAAAAATCGTGATGGTTGGAATATACAATCATATAAGGATAATATTGCAATCTTAATTTTGGTACCACACTTTTTCCCTTTAAATTGAACATATTTCGTTGTTATCAAAACTATTATCGAAATTTCCCACATATGCTGCAAGGCTACTCCTTCTCACCTCAGAGTATATTTCTCACCAATTTCCGCTTTAGTTTTTTTATTCAAATAGGCTAAATTCCATGTTCATTGTATATTAGTACAATTTTAGCAAATTGTTAACACGGAAAAGAAATTAAAGGTTTTCACTGTCATAATTTAAGCGGGAAGATAAGTTAACGGATATGCTAATTTGCTGACCAACTAATAATATTTTAAAAAAGTATGTACTACTTTTTTAATCAAATGAGGCAAGACCGTGTAAGTGCGGCCCCCAAAATTTATATTTTTTGCCACCCCTTTTTTTCAAAAATATCTAAAAGACTCAACCAATATTGTGCGGCCACTCAGTATAGATGCGGCCACATGCGTTCTATTGTAAGAACGTAAAATTTTAATTTTCTAGACTCCTCCAACCCCCAACTAGAAAAACTTTCAGAAAAGCTGAAACAATCGACTAATATTGTGCGGCCACTCAGTATAGGTGCGGTCACATGCGTTCTATTGTAAGAACGTAAAATTTAAATTTTGCAGACCCATCCCCAACCCCCCAACCCAACTAGAAAAAATTGAAGAAACCCTGAAGCAGTCGACCAATATTGTGCGGCCACTCAGTATAGGTGCGGCCACATGAGTTCTATTGAAGAACGTAAAATTTTAATTTTCTAGACCTCCCATCCCCAACAATAAAAAATTGAAGGAAACCTGAAACAGTCGACAAATATTGTTCGACCACTCAGTATAGGTGTGACCACATGCGTTTTATTATAAGAACGTGAAATTTTAATTTTCTAGATTACCCCCAACTAGAAAAACTTGAAGAAAACCTGAAACAGTCGACCAATATTGTGCCGCCACTCAGTATAGGTGCGCCACATGCGTTCTATTGTAGGAACGTAAAATTTTATTTTCTATATCCGACACCCAATCCCAACTAAAAAATTGATGAAAATCTGAAAGATTCTACCAATATTTTGGCCACTCAGTATAGGTGCGGACACATGCGTTCTATTATAAGGTAAATTTTTATTTTCTAGACCACCCCAAGGAGAAAAACTTGAAGAAAACCTGAAACAGTCCACCAATATTGTGCGGCCATTTAGTATAGGTGCCCACATGCGTTCTATTGTAAGAACGTAAAATTTAATGTTCTAGACCCCCAATCCCAACTAGAAAAATTGAAGAAAACCTGAAACAGTCGACCAATACTGTGCGGCCACTAAGTGTAGGTGCGGTCATATGCGTTCTATTGTACGAACGTAAAATTTTAATTTTCTAGACCGACCCCAACGCTAACTAGAAAACTTGAAGAAAAGCTGAAACAGTCGACCAATATTGTGCGGCCACTCAGTATAGGTGCGGCCACATGAGTTCTATTGAAGAACGTAAAATTTTAATTTTCTAGACCTCCCATCCCCAACAATAAAAAATTGAAGGAAACCTGAAACAGTCGACAAATATTGTTCGACCACTCAGTATAGGTGTGACCACATGCGTTTTATTATAAGAACGTGAAATTTTAATTTTCTAGATACCCCAACTAGAAAAACTTGAAGAAAACCTGAAACAGTCGACCAATATTGTGCCGCCACTCAGTATAGGTGCGCCACATGCGTTCTATTGTAGGAACGTAAAATTTTATTTTCTATATCCGACACCCAATCCCAACTAAAAAAATTGATGAAAATCTGAAAGATTCTACCAATATTTTGCGGCCACTCAGTATAGGTGCGGACACATGCGTTCTATTATAAGGTAAATTTTTTATTTTCTAGACCACCCCCAAGGAGAAAAACTTGAAGAAAACCTGAAACAGTCCACCAATATTGTGCGGCCATTTAGTATAGGTGCGCCACATGCGTTCTATTGTAAGAACGTAAAATTTAATGTTCTAGACCCCCAATCCCAACTAGAAAAATTGAAGAAAACCTGAAACAGTCGACCAATACTGTGCGGCCACTAGTGTAGGTGCGGTCATATGCGTTCTATTGTACGAACGTAAAATTTTAATTTTCTAGACCGCCCCTCCAACGCTAACAGAAAACTTGAAGAAAAGCTGAAACAGTCGACCAATATTGTGCGGCCACTCAGTATAGGTGCGCACATGAGTTCTATTGAAGAACGTAAAATTTAATTTTCTAGACCTCCATCCCCAACAATAAAAATTGAAGGAAACCTGAAACAGTCGACAAATATTGTTCGACCACTCAGTATAGGTGTGACCACATGCGTTTTATTATAAGAACGTGAAATTTTAATTTTCTAGATTACCCCCAACTAGAAAAACTTGAAGAAAACCTGAAACAGTCGACCAATATTGTGCCGCCACTCAGTATAGGTGCGACCACATGCGTTCTATTGTAGGAACGTAAAATTTTTATTTTCTATATCCGACACCCAATCCCAACTAAAAAAATTGATGAAAATCTGAAAGATTCTACCAATATTTTGCGGCCACTCAGTATAGGTGCGGACACATGCGTTCTATTATAAGGTAAATTTTTTATTTTCTAGACCACCCCCAAGGAGAAAAACTTGAAGAAAACCTGAAACAGTCCACCAATATTGTGCGGCCATTTAGTATAGGTGCGACCACATGCGTTCTATTGTAAGAACGTAAAAATTTAATGTTCTAGACCCCCCAATCCCAACTAGAAAAAATTGAAGAAAACCTGAAACAGTCGACCAATACTGTGCGGCCACTCAGTGTAGGTGCGGTCATATGCGTTCTATTGTACGAACGTAAAATTTTAATTTTCTAGACCGCCCCCCCTCCAACGCTAACTAGAAAAACTTGAAGAAAAGCTGAAACAGTCGACCAATATTGTGCGGCCACTCAGTATAGGTGCGGCCACATGAGTTCTATTGAAGAACGTAAAATTTTAATTTTCTAGACCTCCCATCCCCAACAATAAAAAATTGAAGGAAACCTGAAACAGTCGACAAATATTGTTCGACCACTCAGTATAGGTGTGACCACATGCGTTTTATTATAAGAACGTGAAATTTTAATTTTCTAGATCACCCCCAACTAGAAAAACTTGAAGAAAACCTGAAACAGTCGACCAATATTGTGCCGCCACTCAGTATAGGTGCGGCCACATGCGTTCTATTGTAGGAACGTAAAATTTTTATTTTCTATATCCGACACCCAATCCCAACTAAAAAAATTGATGAAAATCTGAAAGATTCTACCAATATTTTGCGGCCACTCAGTATAGGTGCGGACACATGCGTTCTATTATAAGGTAAATTTTTTATTTTCTAGACCACCCCCAAGGAGAAAAACTTGAAGAAAACCTGAAACAGTCCACCAATATTGTGCGGCCATTTAGTATAGGTGCGGCCACATGCGTTCTATTGTAAGAACGTAAAAATTTAATGTTCTAGACCCCCCAATCCCAACTAGAAAAAATTGAAGAAAACCTGAAACAGTCGACCAATACTGTGCGGCCACTAAGTGTAGGTGCGGTCATATGCGTTCTATTGTACGAACGTAAAATTTTAATTTTCTAGACCGCCCCCCCTCCAACGCTAACAAGAAAAACTTGAAGAAAAGCTGAAACAGTCGACCAATATTGTGCGGCCACTCAGTATAGGTGCGGCCACATGAGTTCTATTGTAAGAACGTAAAATTTTAATTTTCTAGACCTCCCATCCCCAACAATAAAAAATTGAAGAAAACCTGAAACAGTCGACCAATATTGTGCCGCCACTTAGTATAGGTGGCCACTGCGTTTTATTTAAGAACGTAAATTTTAATTTTCTAATCACCCCAACCAAAAAATTGAAGAAAACCTGAAAATCACCAATATTTGCCGCCACTCAGTATAGGTGCGGCCACATGCGTTCTATTTAGGAACGTAAAATTTTATTTTCTAACCACCCCAATCCAAAAAAATTGAGAAAACTGAAAGTTCACCAATATTTTGCGGCCATCAGTATAGGTGCGGCACATGCGTTCTATTATAAGAGTAAATTTTTATTTTCTAGACCCCCCAAGAGAAAACTTGAAGAAAACCTGAAACAGTCCACCAATATTGTGGGCCATTTAGTATAGGTGCGGCCACATGCGTTCTATTGTAAGAACGTAAAATTTAATTTTAACCCCCAACCCAACTAGAAAAAATTGAAGAAAACCTGAAACATCGACCAATATGTGCGGCCACTCAGTAGGTGCGGCAATGTTCTATTGTAGAAGTAAAATTTTATTTTCTCCCCCTCAACGCTAATAGAAAATTGCCAAGAAAAGCCGAAAAGCGCCAATTTGTCAGGCCAAATCATATAGTGCGGCCACATGAGATTCTATTGTAAGAACGTAGAAATTTTAATTGTTCTAGACCTCCCATCCCCAACAATAAAAATTGAAGGAAACCTGAAACAGTCTTGACAATAGTATTGTTGCGACCAACTCAGTATAGGTGTGACCACATGCGTTCTATTATAAGAACGTGAAATTTTAATTTTCTACCGACTCACCCCAACTAGAAAAAATTGAAGAAAACCTGAAACAGTCGACCAATATTGTGCCGCCACTTAGTATAGGTGCGGCCACGTGCGTTCTATTGTATGAACGTAAAATTTTTATTTTCTATACCCGACCCCCAATCCCAACTAAAAAAATTGATGAAAATCTGAAAGATTCTACCAATATTTTGCAGCCACTCAGTATAGGTGCGGACACATGCGTTCTATTATAAGAACGTAAAATTTTTATTTTCTAAACCACCCCCAAGTAGAAAAACTTGAAGAAAGCCTGAATCAGTTCACCAATATTGTGCGGCCATTCAGTATAGGTGCGCCCACATGCGTTCTATTATAAGAACGTAAAATTTTTATTTTCTAGACCCCCAACTAGAAAACTTGAAGAAAAGCTGAAACAGTCTACCAATATTGTGGGGCCATTCAGTATAGGTGCGGCCACATGCGTTCTATTGTAAGAACGTAAAATTTAAATTTTTTAAACCCTGCCACCCCAACTAGAAAAAAATTGAAGAAACCTGAAACAATCGACTAATATTGTGCGGCCACTCAGTAAGGGTGCGGCCACATGAATTCTATTGTAAGAAGGTAAAATTGTTCTCCACCCTTAAAGTCGCGTAAATAGCATATGGCCCATGTAGTCCCGGCCATAGGCGCAATTTCTGTCAAGGCGCAAAATTCTAATATGTAGCTGTCAGAAAATGGAAAACTACTATAGATTAAAAAAGTTATCGGAAAGTATACAATATTGGTCTCATTAGACTTCTTCATCCAACCTAATTAAGATGCACGAAACCAAAAATTCTTTTACTAATTAGGCGCTATATTTTGCGTCGCTGAAACTAAATTTTGTGCCCTCTTAGCATTCAAGTTATTGTAAAAAGAATTTTTTTGTCAAAGCCCACGCAGTGGCTCTTTCTTCATTTTTTCCAAAAAATGTGCCATAATTAGGCGCCATTTTACGCCATTAAAACAAAATTTTGCGCCCACTCGGCAAACAAGTTATATTTAAAAAAATGATTCCTTTTGGCAAGTTCATAGTTTTCAACTTATTTTCAAATTTAAAAAAAATTTTGTGCCATAATTAAGCGCCATTTTGAGCCGTAGGAATAAAATGCTGCCCACTTTTTATAAGTTATTTAAAAATTTTTCTCTAGGCGTGTGAAGTTATCTGCACTACCGGCTAAGAGATTAATAATGGACTCTTAGGAAGAATATAATGTTTTTAATATAACTTGTTTGCCAGGTGGGCGCAAAATGTTGTTCTAGTGACTTAAAATAGCGCCTAATGGACACCTATTTATGACACACTTCTTTTTGGAAAAAACGAAAAGTGCGGCTGCGTGAACTTGGCTTCTAAAATAAGTTGAATACTAAGAGGGCGGAAAATTTAGTTTTAGCGGCACAAAATGGCACCTAATTATAGCACAAAACTTTTTGAATAAATAGAACTCATGTGGCCGCACTTATACTGAGTGGCCGCACAATATTGATTGAGTTTTTTAGATATTTTTGGAAAAGGGGGTGTAAGCGGGTGACAAAAAATAAAAATTTTGGGGGTAATATGGTTGAACCCACGTGGACGCACTCACACATTCTGGCCGCATTTGATTAAACAAGTAATACATACTTTTTTAGAATATTATTAGTTGGTCAGCAAATTAGCATGGCCAATAAGTTAACGCCTATGTTAGAAAACGTAAGGATATACTTCAATTGCTAATATACTATTCAATATACACTTGACTGAAGTAATTGTATACACATTGTATAATTTTTATTATAGGACTATGTACAATTAGTAACAAAAATGAAAAGTTTTACTGGCTTAATAATACTGGCAATAGTTGTAACAGAAAAAATAATTTTAATTTCAGAATGGCAAACGCTCGCCATTCTTTCACTAAAAAATTAAATTATAGACTAACATTATCGAAATCAGTTCGCTAAATGCTTAAACAAGAATGTCCTTATAAACGAATATCTTTATCAATAACTAGCCTTTATGTACATGTAATACGTATATACAACAATAATAAATTTAACATTGACTAGATAACAATGATGAAAGTCGACCGACCGTCCATAACTTTATCACTAAACAAACATAGTTTGCTTAAATATAAGGCACTCATTTCGTGGTTTTGAAGTTTCAGACTTGCTTATAACGATGCACGTTTAACTTCCTGTAACAAAAAAAAAATATTAATAATTATAATATTTGGCAAATGGCAAGGAAATAAATCGTTGAACCAACAATACTAATGTTCCTGTTTCGCAGACAGTATTGTTCATACACAGAAGTACATTCTTAAATCCTGCAAATGAACCTTGCACAACACCCTCTTTTCATGCTCATTGAATCTTAAGAAATCAATTCAGACACCCCTCTGCGTCTTAAATCTCAGACGACAAAAAACTTAGCGGATTTCGGCTTAACATAAGAAGTGTCATGTGGGGTGAACGTTAATTTTTTTGTCGATTATATTTTGAGAGCTTATTCACGAAAAATTTTCATGTGGTTTGAATTTATTTTGTAACGTATTTTGTAAGTAACATTTTGATCCTTGTAAACACATTTAATTATTTTGGGAGCGTTTGTTCAGTTGCAAAAACTTTTTCTAAGGCCTAAAGCATAAATACTAGTTTTACAATTTAAAAAGGAATTGCCCCTAAAATAAAATAATAGCATATATTTTACCATTTTTTGAATAGTATATAAATAGTTCTCTAGGCTCTCGATTTCTACCCTACTTCTTGATGATTGCCAAAATAGATTGCAATTATATGACAACAAATTTTAATGAATGTGTGTTTTTTTTTTTTTGCTCAGGTAGTTTTGGTGTTAAAGCTGCCCTATACCTATAAAATGGATTTCGTGTAGGAACTGTCTACTAACCAGGGTAAAATTAACTAATAATCACAAAGGCTACTTAAAAATACACAGATTTTATTTACACAGTGCAAATCTGTACCACAATTTTAAGATCATGCATGGAAAACTGATATAACACAAACAAGAAGCAAAGGCATAAAAGTAGATCATTTTCAGAGGATGAAGAACGAGGCAGCACTTTGCACCACTAATCCCTTCCCCATCTTACATCACATCCGTCCTCCGCCATTTTCTTACGTCACGTCTGTCATCCGCCTTTTTTCTTACGTCACATCTGTCGTCCGCCATTTTTCTTACGTCACATCTGTCAGTCGCCAATTTTCTTACGTCAATCCGCCATTTTTTCATACGTCACACTTTTTGGCTTACTCTGTATATGTGCTTTTGTTCCATCCAGTATATACATTTTGCTGCAAGTTCGTAAAAAAAATCGACCCAAGCGGGATTCGAACTCGTGATGTCCGGATGCATAGCAGATACATGTACCACTACACTATCGGGTCAATCAAAATCAGTATTACACATCTTGTCTTCTTGTTTAATGAAAAGATTTCATTTTAATTTAGAGTGAACTTAAGAGCACCTAACCCCAAATCTTAGAAAGCATTGCCCAAACAGTAAAATTTAAGTGGACGGGATTTCAACACAAGCAGGAAAGAAACACTCACTCACGTCTCTACGACGTTGGATCTCTCGTTCGCTCCTCGGACCGGAGCGGGCCAGATGGACCTAAGATTACGTAATGGTTCTATACCCAAAGAAGCGGCAAATCAAGGGACTATCGTGTCCGCCGCAGGAAGCTAGAATAAATACGAAAAATATTAATTTATTTACGCCGACAAGTACGAATTTATAAAACCATCAATACCCACCTTGTTGTAAGACGTGCGCGAAGTTTTCATAAAAAAAACGGAACGAAAATTCCAGCAATTACGAGTGCTTTTTAAGACTTTGAAATAAAAGTGAACATAAATTCGTTTAATTAAACAACTAGAGCTCCAAGTCAAATTGTGGTTATCAAAGCGTGATTAGGAATCTTAGAAACACGCTTTTATCGGATAGTACGCGACCTTAGTTTGACGACTTTTTAGATTCAAACTATAGAGAAAGCAATTATACTTTATCGGAATGTTTAACAAATTAAAGGACACCTAAAACAAGGTATTGACTTATTTTAATTTTATCATAAACTTGTCGTTTCCAAGCAAATAGATTTGAACTAAACAATTATTGTAAAGCGGGCTTATAATGAACAGGTAAAATATACAGGATGTTGATGAAGAATTTAAGAATAGCAACGAAATTGATTTAACTGAAAAACAAATTAAAGAGAAAAGAGGTACTTAATTTATCCCGAGAGAAAACATAACAAATTTCCCTCCAGCAAAATTAACAGGTCGGGGTAGGTAAGCAAAAGTACGGGAGCGGGCAGTACCAAACAAAACAAAAAAACCAAACAAACAAAGAAAAAAAATTGCTTAAACACTAAAAGGAAATTCGATACGAAAACAAAAAAAAACAAAAAGAATGGATGACACACCCAACAAAAAAAACTCTCATCCGGCTCGAAAGACCAATAGTGGTAACGATCGGGCTACCAGAGAAAACGACACAAGACACTCACTGGAGTGAACCGAGTACTAGGACAACAAAAAAAAGGAAGGAAAGACGGGTAAGAAGCAAGCAACGGAAACTAAGAGGGAATGGCATCGACACTGCTGAAAAGTCGTCGGGGGACGGATATTTTTAGTGAAGAAACAGTAATGTTTTTAACCTCAAGGGAATAAATTGGTTTCTCGTGAAAAAACTAAAGTAAAAAAAGGAACGAGGAAGAATACCAACAGTATAAGCTAAAACAGGACCCAAAGGTCAAGCCTCAAATATGCAAAGAAACAACAAGGGAGAACGAAAGGAAGAGCGCTGGTAAAAGAAACGATGTACTACAAACTGTGGTATCCCGGAATCGCAACAACCGAAGAACCAAAGAAAGGAAATGCTAACTAGTCCTAAAATCGACTAAGTCGTGGTTTCCGAAAAAAAAAAACCGACTAGAAAGCACCTACTACAGGAGCAGATAGACGACACACAATCGGTATAGAAACCGACAGCAAAGAAGACCAGCAAAAGGATAGGGAAAGAAAAGTGGCTCCAAAGTAACAGGGAAGTATACTAATGCAAACAAAATTCATATTATGGCAGTATCAAAACTGCAAGAAGAAAACAAACCCCGTTTCCAAAACCAAACAAAAAAAACAGTACAAAAAGAAGAAGAAGAAAGAAAAGCCAGCCAACAGGGAAACAAATAAAAGAATCGTAAAGTCCAGAAATCAAGACCTGAGAAGAGCAAAGTCGGCATAAGAATTTGGGGCACGAGGACTAGATATTGGCCTTCAAGAGTTTGCACCGCCAGAAGGAAAACGAAACGAAATCAAAATCATTAAGACATACATCTTCCGATTCAAAAGGAGCATAGACTAATGTCTGCCTCCTTTGGGCAGCTTTCTGCCAGACCGGAACAGCAGGGGATGTACCAGTTGTAGAACGCGGTTTAGGAGGTGGCGAGGGTGGTTTAAGAAACTCAAAACGAGTTAAGAAAGAAAGCTGTTTGTTGCTAAGTTTAGAGATATGAAAGTCAACGGTAGAAAAGGAAACATGGGTTGTCAGAATATCTACGGTAGAAAGAAAAGTACTGGCTGTACGAGAATCAACCTTACGAAGAGAAACACAAGCAGAGCACACTTCAGTTACGTTAGATAAAGGGACAGAAACAGATAAAATTTGATCGATGTTAGATAAAGGACTAGCAGTATCATAGTTATGAACGAAAACAGCATTGACTGTAGGAGTATTCGCCATAGGAAAAGGAGCAGAACCAGGCAGGAGTTCATCGACGCTACAAGAACAAATAGCATCAAGAAGAACTTCATCCACAATAGATAAGGAAGCAAAAACAGGTTGACCTTCGTCAACATTAGATAACAGGACCTCAGCTAAGATTTCACCAACCTTAGTTAAAAGAACAGAAGCAAGTAGCATTATGTCAGCACGAGAAAAATGAGTAAAAGTAGGTAACGTTTTATCAATGTCCGATAAAGGAGTAGAATCAAGTAAGACTTCATCACTGATAGACAACGGGGTAGGAACAGACAAAACTTTAGCCACAATTGGAACTGATTCCTTAATATTAATAGATAACGAAACAGGATCAGGTAAAACTTTGACGACAACAGCAACAGGCAGCACAACTATCGGTTCACTAACTTCCACAGGACCTCCTCTATCCGTATTAGAAATTATCTTCACTTCAGCTACGGCTGTTATTGCCGGTGCGACAAAATTTTTTAGAGTCAAAGCATTTAAGAAAACAGGAACATGTAGAATTTAGACAGCAACATCAACAAACATTAAAGATACAGGTTCATGGATTTTAACAGGACCTTCGCTGAATAAATTAGAAATTAACGTCACTTCAGCCACAGCTGTTATTGTAGACACAACAGAAATTTCTTGAGTAGAACAATTTAGGAAAGCGGGAACAAACTCATGAGAAGCTACCTGCAAGTCACCAATTCGAAGTATAGGTTGCAGTGGAGGTAGGGGCAGATTTGGGATGAGAGTGAATAAGTAGGGCAAGCAAAAGGAGGAGCAGAATAGGATGTAGAACTAGAGACGGAAGAAATTTTGTTCAAAGCTATATTTGTTAAAGAAGGGGATGTTTTGATAGTAGTAGCAAGATGACCTGGATGAGATACAGAAGAGGACGTAGAGTGAGAAGCAAAAGAAATTAGGCATCTAGAGGCGAAGACAGAATTTGAAAAATCATTCGAAAACCTTTCAGGAGTAGGATGACAGTGTGGACAGTTGTGGCGAGTAACCATAGCAATGAAGTACTTTAGAACGAGTACAACGGGTCGAAACATGACCAGGTATGTTGCAATTAAAGCATACGACCTGACGAGTAGAAGTAGAACTAGAATGAAGAACAGTAGAAAGTACGGATGAAGTATCTGATCTACCCGTAGGCGTAGAAGAAACTTTAACAACTCGGTCATGTGAAGTAAAAGTATTTTCCTCAATAGCAGCAGACTTATAAGCAAAATCCAGGAGTAGTAATTCAACAACGTCGTTCCAACATTAGAGGGAACGCTGATGTGCTCGAAAGAGAAGTAAAGCCTTTCAGGTAAGTAATTGCGGAAAAAAAGAAAAAGTTGCTGAGCAGAAATATTATGTGAAACGCTAAGTTCTTTAATACGATACAAAAATTCCGGTAGAGAACCTTCACCTGAAAAAGAAACATTCAATTTAGCGAGCGGGTATCCTTTAGTAGGGGTCATAGTATTGGCAGTAGTAGATGTTTCCAATTTTTCCTCGGAATCTGAAGAAAGATAAGGAATTTCTTCGGTACTGGTGGCAGCTACAATAAGATTTTGTGGGCTGGAAGAAGGCTGTTGACTAAAATCAGCAAAAGTAACACACTTGAATTTTCTAGCAGTCGCCTCAACATCAGAACGAATGGTCAGTAAAGATAATAATTATTTATTTTTCGTAAGGTCTTCCTTCTCATGGTTAACCAATATCAATTCACAACGTTGCTGAATGTGTATCCATATGGAGCGTAAACGCGCAAACTTACTATCAGTAACATCCCCAGTAATATCGCCAGAAAACGGTCCAAGTTCAGTAAGCGCGCGTTTAGTAGCCTAATGATCCTCTGTAAACGTAACTGTGTAAGGGTTAGAAGTTTCCGAAGATACTACATTGGCCAGGAAGCGAGTTTTTTTTACCTGGAAAATTTTGCCGAACTCCTGCTGTTCCTATCTAGGTAGGGATCTTTAACGTGCGTGAGAACACTCACACACGGGACCTCCATTTTACCTCTCATTCGAATGAGGGTGCATTTTTGTGAAAAATGCTTGCTTAACATTTCTCAAGCGGACCGTGTCGGGATCTGACTCATTCCCACTGGAATCGCGTTGCGGACGGCTTTATGCAAACCCCTCGACTTTAATGTCAGAGTCAAATCCTCGAAAAGATAACTCATATTGGAGCTCGGGTTTTAACAGCCTATTTACATCCAACCCCCACGTAACCATTGTGACAAAAAATATACACACTGTTTATCAGAGTAATGCGAAATCCAACCTCAACCGAATAAACTATAAAATATCAAAAGTACATCGTCACAAAACGATTTTATCCAATACGGAAAAACAAGCGGATTAAATTTCAAAAAAAGTACTAAACGTAAGAGAATAAAGTCAATACAGTCAGCAATAGGGCGCCAGAGCTTTCAAAGTGTCTACCACAGATGTTGAGCGATTAAGAAGGAAAGCAAAACTAAATTTTAAGAAATTCGAATCCACCCAAGAAATACAGAAAACAAATACAAGTTCGAGCGCAAGGAAAGAAAACATAAGTAATACCAGGCAAAGAAAACGGATAACGCAGTAGCTTAGGCAGTACAAAAAATCAGGTCAGAAGCAAAACAAAAATCGGGCCAGAAATTAAGCGAAACCAAATCAGCATACATTACCCAAGAAAAATCGGAGCTCCACGTCAAGGCGCCAAAATATATTCTACGTGCAGAGACATAGTCAACAAAAAAGGACAACAAAGAAAAAAGAAATAGAAATTGACCGGGCTCAATCGGTGAGTAAGCGGGGTATAATAGCTACAAAAATTAAATAAGGCCTGAAATAAAAATAAATTACTAATCGCTCCGTACAACCTGTAGGAAAAATACCCGCCTGCAGTTATACCTAAATAAAAAAAAACAAAGGAAACAACACATTAACAAAAGAACTCCAATTAGCATTAAAAAAAAAGAAGCTTTACAATGGGTATTAACCCGGTTTAAGTAAGTGAGAATAAACCATATATATTAGTTTTTGCTAGCTGGTGTACTTGTATGCCAGATTTCACAATTTCGTTTAGTAATCATAATATTATGATACCTCACATAGGCTCTGATAATGTTAACATATAACTAACAATCACAAATACAATGGCAATAATGTCTTCCAATGTACTAGCAAATTTTTATCCCATTTGCGCATTAATAGATAGTGGTTAAAGTTAAGCGTAATATAGTAATCGCATGGCAATAGATCCCAGCATCATAAATCATTTTCGTACATACAATTAATTCGAGATCTGTTTGAGCCCCAAACAGTAAAATCTAAGTGGACAAGGTTTTGACACAAGCAGGAAAGAAACACTCGCCCACGTCTCTACGGCGTTGGATCTTTCGTTCGCTCCTCGGACCGGAGCGGGCCAGATGGACTTGAGATCACGTAACGGATGCAGCCTTCTATACCCCAAGAAGCGGTAATTCAATGGACTATTGTGTCCCCCGCAGAAAGCTAGAATGGTTACAAAAAATATTTATTTACGCCGACAAGTACGGGTTTATAAGACCATCAATACGCACCACGCTGTAAGGCGTGCGCGAAATTTTCATAAAGAAAAACGGAACGAAGAATCTAGAAATTACGACGAGTGCTTTTTAACATTTTGAAAAGAAAGTGAACATAAATTCGTTTAATTAAACAACCAGAGCTCTAAGTCATATTGTGGTTTCAAAGTGTGATTAGGAAGCTTGAAAACACGCTTTTATCGGATAGTACAAGACCTTAGTTCAGCGAGTTTTTAGATTCAAACCATATAGAAAGTAATTATACATTATCGGAGTGTTTAACAAATTAAAGAATACCTAAAACAAGGTATTGACTTATTTAAATTTTATCATAAACTTGTCGTTTCCAAGCAAATAGATTTGAGTTAAACAATTATTGTAAAACGGGTTTATATGAATAGGTAAAATACATAGGATGTTGATGAAGGATTTAAGAATAGCAACGGAATTGATTTAACTGAAAAACAAATTAAAGGGGAGAAAGGGGTAATTAATTTATTCCGAGAATAAACGTAATTAATCCTAAGCTATATTTTTCGAAGAGGGTATGTTTTGATAGTAGTAGTAGGATGACCTGGATGAGATACAAAAGAGAACGTAGAGTGAGAAGCAGAAGAAATTATGCATCTAGGGGTGAGGGCAGAATTTGAAGAATCATTCAAAAACCTATTAGGAGTAGGATGACAGTTTGGACAGTTGTGGCGAGTAACTCTTTTATACCCACAACCATAGCAATGAAGTACTTTAGGACGAGTACAACGGGTAGAAACATGACCAGGTTTGTCGCAATTAAAGCATACTACCTGACGAGTAGGAGTAAAACTAGAAGGAAGAACAGTAGAAAGTACGGAGGAAGTATCTGATCTACCCTTAATAACTCCGTCATGTGAAGTAACAGTATTTTCCTCAATAGTAGCAGACTTATAAGTAAAATCCAGGAGTAGGAATTCTGAGTTTAATAAAGTAACAACGTCGTTCCGACATTTGAGGGAACGCTTTCCGGTAAGTAATTCCAGAGTAAAAAGAAAAAGTTTTTGAGCAGAAAAATTACGCAAAACACTGAAGTCCTTAATACGAAACAAGAATTCCGGTAGAGAACTTTTACCTGAAAAAGAATCATTCAATTTATCTAGCAGGTATCCTTTAGTAGGTGTCATAGTATTGGCGGTATCTAATTCTTCCTCGGAATCTGAAGAAAGATAAGAAATTTTTTCGGGAATGGTGGCAGCTACATTAAGATTTTGTGGGCTGGCAGAAGGCTGTTGACTAAAATCAGCAAAAGTAACACGCTTGAATTTTCTAACAGTCGCTTCAACATCAGAACGAATGGTTTGTAAAGCGAATATTAACTTATTTTTTGTAAGGACTTCCTCCTCAGAGCTAGCCAAATTAATTCACAACGTCGCTGAATGTGTATCCATAAGGAGTGTAATCGAGCAAATTGACTATAAGTAACATCTCCAATAAAATCGTCAGAAAACGGTCCAAGTTCAGTAAGCACGCGTTTAATAGCGTCATGATCCTCTGTAAACGTAACTGTGTAAGGGTTAGAAGTAAAAAACTGATTCATTTCTTTACGTGTGATTTTCCAATGCTTCACCCGAAGGTACTACATTGGCCAGGAAGCGACTTTTTTTTACTTGAAGAATTTGGAATTTTGCCCAACCCTTGCTATTCCAATCTAGGTAGGGATCTTTAACGTGCGTGACAACACTCACACACAGGACCTCCGTTTTACTTTTCGCTTAACATTTTTCAAGCGGACCGTGTCAGGAGCTAATTCATTTCCACTGGAATCGCGTTGCTGACGACTTTATGCAAACCTCTCGACTTTAATGTCAGAGTCAAATCCTCAAAAAGATAACTCATATTGGAGCTCGGGTTTCAACAGCTTATTTACATCCAACCACCACGTAACCATTGTGACAAAAAAATACACACTGTATATCAGAGTAACTTCAACCGAATAAACCGAATAAACTATAAAATATCAGAAGTGAATCGCCAGAGAACGATTTTATCCAATACGGAAGTAACAAACGGATTAAATTTCAAAAAATGTACTAAACGTAAAAGAATAAAGTCAATACAGTCAGAAATAGGGCGCCAAAGCTTTCAAAGGGTCTAGAATAATCTAAAATTAGCCAACCACTGATGTTGAGCGATTAAGAGGGAAAGTAAAACTAAATTTTAAGAAATTCAAACCCATCCAAGAAATAAAGAAAAAAAATAAATACAAGTTCGAGCATAAGGGAAGAAAACATAAGTAGTATTAGGCAAAGAAAACGGATAACGTAGTAACTTAAGCAGTACAAAAAAATCAGGTCAGAAGCAAAACAAACATTGGGCCAGAAATTAAGCGAAATCAAATCAGAGCATACATTACCCAAGACAAAATCGGTTCTCCACGTCAAGGCGCCAAAATTTATTCTACGTGCAGAGACGTAGTTAACAAAAAAAGACATCAAAGAAAAAAGAAAGAGAAATTGACAAGGCTCAATCGGTGAGTGAGCGGGGTATAATAGTTACAAAAATTAAATAAGGTCTGACATAAAAATTAATTATTAATCGCTCCGTACAACCTGTAGGAGAAATCCCCGCTTGCAGTTATACCTAAATAAAAAGAAAACAAAGGAAATAACACATTAACAAAAGAACTCCAATTAACATTTAAAAAAAAGAAGTATTGCACATCTTGTCTTCTTGTTTAATGAAAAGATTTCATTTTAATTTAGAGATGAACTTAAGAGCACCTAACCCCAAATCTTACAAAGCATTGCCCAAACAGTAAAATTTAAGTGGACGGGATTTCGACACAAGCAGGAAAGAAACACTCACTCACGTCTCTACGGCGTTAGATCTTTCGTTCGCTCCTCGGACCGGAGCGGGCCAGATGGACTTGAGATCACGTAACGGGTGCAGCCTTCTATACCCCAAGAAGCGGTAATTCAATGGACTATTGTGTCTCCCGCAGGAAGCTGGAATGGTTACAAAAAATATTTATTTATTTACGCCGACAAGTACGGGTTTATAAGACCATCAATACGCATCACGCTGTAAGGCGTGCGCGAAATTTTCATAAAGAAAAACTGAACGAAGAATCTAAAAATTACGACGAGTGCTTTTTAACATTTTGAAAAGAAAGTGAACATAAATTCGTTTAATTAAACAACCAGAGCTCTAAGTCATATTGTGGTTTCAAAGTGTGATTAGGAAGCTTGGAAACACGCTTTTATCGGATAGTACAAGACCTTAGTTCAGCGAGTTTTAGATTCGAACCAAATAGAAAGTAATTATACATTATCGGAGTGTTTAACAAATTAAAGGATATCTAAAACAAGGTATTGACTTATTTAAATTTTATCATAAACTTGTCGTTTCCAAGCAAATAGATTTGAGTTAAACAATTATTGTAAAGCGAGTTTATGATGAATAGGTAAAATATATAGGATGTTGATGAAGGATTTAAGAATAGCAACGGAATTGATTTAACTGAAAAACAAATTAAAGGGAAAAAGGAATAATTAATTTATCCCGAGAATAAACGTA
This sequence comes from Platerodrilus igneus, assembly GCA_036346225.1. Lineage (NCBI taxonomy): Eukaryota > Metazoa > Arthropoda > Insecta > Coleoptera > Lycidae > Platerodrilus > Platerodrilus igneus. Next base: position 15,943,233 of record JARFIW010000858.1, read on the forward strand.
ACAAGTTTTAAATGAAAGCCTAAAAATATGGCATTATTAGTTTGTGGACTTTCTCATTTCTACTGCTTTAGAAACAAGGGAAAATACTTTTGTGTAGTCGGGAGGGATTTAGTCCCTCCCCGCACGGCCTTAATTTATTTAAAAATATCGCGTCATGAGTTATGGGGTCGAGAGAGGTCATAACCCTCCTCCCCCTATGGTCTTGCACGCATTGAACGAATCTAAAATTTTGGATTTGCGCCTTCAAAGTCAAGGACAGATAGAAATTGAGCAGACAAGATTTGTAGCAAACTTCCATGTTTCATTTGAGAAAAGCAATTTTGCAATCGGATCAACTAAGAGACAGCTATAAAACTTTCTTGAATTGGTCGCCATATTGTCAAGCTATCGATTTAAAATGGTTATTATGGTTTTAGCATTAGGAATACCTCTCCTAGTAGAGATTTTAATCGCCAACTTGTACCGAAATCGGCCCTTTTGAGCTATGGCCTATGGATTTTCTAATGATACTTATTGTATCTTATATTTGTAGAGCAAGGACGGCATATATCTGAAATTGCTTTTCACCCACCTTAAATAACCGCCTACCGCAAGTGTTCAACGTAACTGCAGGCCATATACCAATAAAAATTCAAAAACATTCTTAGCAAGCCTTAAATACTTACAAGTCTAAACAAGCAATTAAAATATCATATATTATGATTCAGTAACATATTGCATGTATGTTTTCTCTACCAGCTTGCTTGTGCTACAAATGATGGCAAGTACGAAACGCTTTTAAAGGCCAACATTAAACCATAATACAAAAGCATTAAAAATTATAGCCCCAACAATAATAATCTTAAATAATAAGTTTGTAAGATGTATGCTGTGGTTATTATTTTATGGTGCATATACGCCCATTTCCGTAATTGAAGACGCGCGAATATAAATAAATTCACACAAATCCGTACAATAAAACCTTTCTTCAATCCTAGAACATCTACTTCCTTTTTCATTATTTACTTCGTATGGAAGGAATTGGAATAGATGTGGAGCTATTTCATATTTTATAAAGTATCCACTATGAATGAAGTGGATTAAAAAAATTAAACGTTACGTTACCTCATATATGGTTTAAAAATTCAGCTTTACTCCCAAGATGACATAAATCAAAGATTAAGACAATCTACAAATAAGCAGTGTTAACGTATATTTTATTTATGTTTGGACGTCTTATCCCTGATGGTCCCTGCATCACCCATCTTGCATGTCAGGTAGGTCATTGCATTCATCCGTAAGAAAATAAAATCTTCCTTAGGGGTTCCCTATTGAATGCGTACATACAAATACAAATGTGGTTACCTGTTCTTAAGGAAACTTTAGGGTCCTTGGTAGATTTATTACCTGTCCAGTATAACGGTCATTATTTACTGACGCAACTACTTTTCAAACCATGTCAAATCCTATTGTACTTTTATTATTTCGCAACAATTGTATATAATGATACTGAATTTTTAGCATATTTTGCTTTTATGGATGAAGGGAAGCGTAAGAAAAATTTGTTGGGTGTTTGGATGTTTCTCGCAATGTCACAGTTGTGAAAAGAACGTGAGATTAAATTATTAATTCTATTTGCACAAGATGTAAATTGCAAAAGAATGAAAATGCCTTAAAAATAAAATGATGTGACATTTACTCTAGCCAAGTAATTTAAATAAAATTAGTTATATTGATCCGCTTCATTCTGAGTGAACCTGCTCATAGAAGAAGTTCTAGATCACTAGAAGGGATAGAATAGCTTGCGTGTTTTAGTGAGCTAAAGAGCCGAACCAAAGGTTTAACCTAATTAGCGGGGTCTTTACTGAACCAGACTAAAACAGACCACCGAAAGAAAGCAGCAGCTCTTTCGGTACTTAGAGTGGCAGAGACTATAGGGGTCGATATGATATTCTAAGACACACTACTGCGATGTAAAAGATAACAGGAAACCAGTACATTACCCCTCAAGCACACAGTGTAATTAAATTGCTTTTAAAATGACGTAATTCTCTGGAGTAAAAGATTCCGGAGTTAAAATAGTCTCACTTTGGAATTTCCGGGAAGGGATTACTTTGGAGCATGTAACCGGCAAGTTCAAAACAAGAACCAGGAACATGTTGCGGGCCAAAGCGTGCAATATCACAAGTACTAAGCAAGTACGTAAGCTAGAGAACTTGAAAATTGAAATCGATAGGTTAGCAATAAACATAGTAGGAATTATCGAAGCTCGGTGGCCCCACATGTGATTTCCCAATGCTCTACCAGAAGGTACTACATTGGCCAGGAAGCGAGATTTTTTTAACCAGGAAAATTTTAAATTTTGCCGAACCCTTGCTGTTCCAAGTAGGGTAGGTATCTTTAACGTGCGTGACAACACTTACACACGGGCCTCCATTTTACCTCTCATCCGAACGAGAATGTATTTTTGTGAAAAATGCTCGCCTAACATTTTTCAAGCGAACCGTGTCGGGATCCGAAGAAGCTCGGTGGCCACAGATTGGAAGGCGTCGCCGTGGATCAATGTAGTAAGCGTAAGACTACTGATCCCAAGGTCCTGGGTTCGAATCCCGACACGGCCGACTGCTTGCAAAATGGCAGGTGAGCATTTTTCAGAAAAATTACGCCCTAGTTCGGCTGAGAGGTTAAATGGAGGTCCCGTGTGTGTGTTGTCATGCACGTTAAAGATCCTTACTTTGCCTGGAACGGCAAAGGTTCGGCAAAATTCTAAATTTCCAGGCAACAGAAAACTTGCCTCTTGGCCAATGTAGTAACTTAGGGTGGAGCATTGGAAATATAAATGCACGGCCACAGGTTGGAAATCTTTTGAGCAAAGACTCGGGTAATTCATGCAGGATTAGAGGATGAAAATTCGGGATGTGGGGATAGTTATGCGAGAGAAGTCAGGAAACTGTGTAGAAAACTACTTACAAAAGTACGAAGGAACCAACCTATTTATTTAACTAAATTAGTGGGGTCTTTAGTGAGGAACCAGACAAAGACAATTCGCTGAAAGATGGCAGCACCTCTTTCGGTACTTAGAGTGGCAAAGACCTTGGAGTCGGTATGGTACTTTAAGGCAACGGGAAACCACCATATTACTTCCCAAGTACACAGCGTATTTAAATTGTTGTTTAATATCTCTGGGGTAAAAGATTCCGGAGTTAAAATAGTCCCCCGTTCGGAACTGCAGAAGGGAACTACATTGAAAAATGTGATCGACAACTTTAAAGGAAGAGCAGATAACATTTTATGAGTCGTGGCGTGGAATGTCAGAAGCATGAAGCAAGTAGATAACCTAAAGAGTTTGAAAATTGAAATGAATAGGTTAGCATTATACGTGGTAGGGATTAGCGAAGTTCGGTAGCCAGAGGCGGGGAATTTTTTGAGTGGAAACTTTAGGGTAATTCATACAGGATCAGAGGAAGAAAATTTGAGTGTGGATACTGTGTAGAAAACTATTTACAAAAGACCGAAAAAGTGCGCATGGTTAGATTAAAATCTAAACCGGTAAATACATTAATAATACAAGTATACATGCCCACCTGTAGCTAGTGAGGAGAAAGATATCGAAGACATATTAAGATTTTTAAAACGACATAAAAATTTAATAATAACGGTAGATTTTAATGCAGTGGTAGGCGAGAGTAGGGAAGGAGGGGTAGTAAGATTATTTGGATTAAGCACGAGAAACGACAAGGGAATAGGCTGGTAGAATTTTGCGACAAAAATAATTTAACCATCACAAAACGCATTATTTCAACATCGTCCTAGAAGACGACACACGTTAAAAATAACAGAAGACATAGGGAGATATTAAATGAATTATATTCTTGTTCGACAACGGTTTAGGAATCAAGTAAACTACAGTACAATCTACCTAGAAGCAGATATGGACTAACCACAACATAGTAATTATGAAAACCGCGCTTTAATTTAGAAATTTAAAAAAGTAAAGGAATATGTATTTTGAATTTGAGAAACTAAAAGATAAAAATGTCCACAAAAGATTTGAGAAAAAGTCAAATGAAGTTCTAAAAGACATCGGGAAAAGCTTTGATACTGGGGAAGTAGAAACAGAATGGCGTAACAGTTTGTTTTTCCTCTTCTACAAAAACGCATACAAATTATGTGTTTTGTTACAAAAATTTTAAATTTACTTTTATAATTTAATACAAATCGTACATCTACAACTAATACAAAATTAAAAGAAGGTATCATAATTTCGAAGCACCCCAATTATTGTCCTTTTATTCTAATTATCTATTAAATAAAGTGCATAGTTATAAAAGCTCCAGTTTGTATTTTAAAACCATGCTAAAACTCAAATAAGCTATTCAGAATTTCCATAAAGTATCTTCAAGGTAATAGTAAATAGCGTGATTTTGCGCATCTGGTTGTTCGATACTAAAGTGTTGAGGTTGCAGTTGTTGTCGAGTCGAACCAGTCGGCCCTTTATCATTCTAGAGTCAACATGGGGAAATTGATATCAAAGGGCGACTTGCGAGTTGAAATCTATTTTCATGCAGTGCATCGATCTGTAGGTTTAGAAGCTCATCATGGTGTGTAATTTTTTTTTTAAATAATTCAAACTAATTTGTACTTGGTTTTCTTTAGCGCAACACTAAAGAACTGAAGTAAAAATGTTTGTACGAAACCGTTCATTCATTGCGTATAAGATATATACTGGAAACTTACAAGGATTCCATCCTTCATCTTTATGGTTATAATTTACGAAGCGTTGTTATAACAATGTAGACAACTGCTTTTTCCTGTGTTTGTTCAATGTTGGAAGTCCACATATGGGACGAGTTTGTTTGCTAATTGGTTTGTAACCAGCCGTACTCTATGTTCAAAGTCGGTAAGTGGTTTTCTTTTGTTAAGACAATCATCTGTTTGCGTACAACGTTGTGTTTAAACCGTAAACTTGGTAGTTTGAACCCATGGAAACTAACATCTTAATGATAATATTTAATTGTAAATTTAGATTTTCACACTTTGCTCTAGATTAAAATTATGCTTTAAAAAGTTGTTTACCCAACAAACTCTTCATGAATTTACATTATAAATAATATAGTCGACTACTTGCTTATACATGACAACTATTTAACAAAGTTTATGTTTACTAATTAAAAGATTTTATTATAAAACTAATGTTGTAAATATGTACGTCGTTTAGTCAGTACTGAAAAAATGACAAAAAAGCACATAATTTGTTAATGATATTTATAATGCCTATTTCATTTAGAGGCTGTTAAAATGACCAAGATTATTAATATAAATTCATAAAATTAATGAAACATTCAGAAAACTTATAGTAAATATCTGTCAACTTAAATCAGAAATATACTTCAGTTAATATATGTGTTGATATTTAAGAACTTTGATTTTTTATAAACTTAGAAGGGGTTCATTACACTCAAAGAAGCACTTAAGAAATAGTGTTTATTCTATTCATACTTATCTTTGGATTCTATAAATTATATCTGAACCAGAAGTGCATAATTTCAATAAATAGTGTCCATGCATCAATACACAAAAGAAAAATACCATAAATGCCTAAAACTTGTCTGAATTATTGATTTTTTTATTTTGAGGCGCAAACTGCTGTCTCCAATATTATTTTATTTACTTTATTTTATTTCAGGATAAACGTGGTACCATCTAAAAATACAAAATCTTGTATTCCAATAACACAATATATTCGTTGAGACCTTACCTAAGTACAGTGGCTACCCATCCGTATTTATTTAACGACCCCCCTGATGGTCTCTCTAAACCGCAGAAGATAGAGTTCAGAGTTAGTGCGGAAGTCTACAAAAGTCAGTTGTGTTAATACGGATAAAACTACATCTTCTGCACGACTTTTGTGAGAAAAAATAAAAGATCAGTTTAGAAAGTTGCACTAACGCCCAAGGCATGAGGCAAAAAATAAGTTTCAATGGAATAACATTAAATCCAGCTTAGACATGGCGGCTGTAGATATTCTGCGGTATAAACAAGAAGAAACTAAGAAACCATAGGCAACGGACGATATGCCAAATTTAATAGAAGAAAGGCGAAAATACAAAACAGACCAGACGAAACAGAAAAACAGAGATACAAAAACATAAAATGGGAAATTATTCGCAAATGCAAGAAAGCTGAAAACAATGGATTGGTGAAAAGTGTAAAGAAGTACAAACTAAGATAATAATAGGAATAACATACCACGCATAAATTAGAAAGAATTTTAGGGATATTAAATCGTACAGCAAAAATATAAGGTCGTGAAAGGAGACATCATTATAGAAAATGTAGAAAAAGTGGTTAGATGGCAAGAATATATAGAAGATTTATAGGCAGGACAGGATCTAGAAGCACTAGAACATGAAACAGACATTGAAAAGGATAACCTGGAATATCCTATTCTTAGAGATGAGCTTGAATTAGCATTAAAGGATTTGGAAAATAATAGTACACCGGGTGTAGATAAGGTGTAAGCAGAAACTTTAAAAACCGTTGCACGTGCAGTAATAGAACGTCTCCTCCAATATATAACTGCAACTTGTAACAGGCGAGATGCCTAAAGATTTCAAACGTAACCAAAAAAGAGAAGTTCGGATAGGTGTGAAACCTTTCAAACAACAAGTTTGACAACACATGTGTCAAAAATATTAAATGGAATTTTACAAAGGCGGATGGAAAAACGGGTACCAGAAGATCAATTTGGGTTTATGTGAAACAGGGGAACACGGGCGACAATAGAGGAAACAAAAGAAAAAGGAATAATCTTGTGTGTAAGGTTTGTAAATCTGGAAAAAGTATTCGACCATGTGATGTTGAAAAAATAGTCGAAGTACTCGAAAAGATACCAATGATTTAAAGGGACAGACGGATAGTACATAGCATATACAATGATCAAACAGCTATAATAGAATTAGAGCTGGGACGTAGGGAAGTAGATATTAGGATAGGGGTGAAATAGCGATGTGCCTAATCCCCGTTAATTTTAACTTGAATGTCGAAGAGGCAATAAATACTGTAAAATGCAGAAAGGAGTTTGGAATGATTATGCAGGGACAAACGACCGATATACTTGAATTTGTAGATAAAATAGTGGTGTTAGACGAGCCTTTTTCACAATAATACGCCCTCGTTCGGATGAAAGATAAATTTAGGTCCCGTGTGTGAGTGCTGTCACGCACGATAAAAATCTTTACTTTGCTTGAAACAGCCAGGGTTTGGCAAAATCCAAAATTTTCAAGGTAAAAAAAACACGCTTCTTAACGAATACAATACCTTTAGGTGGAGCATTGACAAATCAAATGTAGTAGTGGTCAGTAGATAAGCTACATTCGTTCTGGATCACTCTACGTGCATTTCCTTATGAAAAAATCTAAATCCAACATGGTCATTTTATACTCTTCAAGTTTATTCATTCGAAGATCACGTTACGTCATCATAATTAACCTCTCACTTTTCAATTTCAAGATTCAAACCTACACCACTTTCACCCTATTCTCGTCTCGACCAATGACAGAGCTTAAAGAGCATATTATAGAATAAGGTAACCCTTTCGAGATTAGATCACAAACCTGAAAATTAAACTAAAAGTCAAGTCATAACATTCTATTAAAAATGTACAAATATTTACCTTTGCAATCATACACAAATATACAATAGATGTACTAACAACTAATATTATTATATCTACAGAAACATTACGAAGACATTGTTGATGAGGTAGGTGAGGTATGTACAATAAACAGAAGTATGGTGAATGTAATATGGCACATAAGTGACCCAACATGTTTACCATATAAGGCAAATGTTAAGTTAAAGATGAGGAACTGCCACATACATTAGACCAGCTCCAGAAAGAAGCTCGCTGTCTACTAGATCTGGATGTACGCCAAGGCTTTAGCGGTTTATTTAACACGGTGGACATGGCGTAATATTTAACAAATAATTTTAACTTTGCTCGCTATGGAAGAAAATACACAGTAAAATAATTTTGGATACCTATAAACCGGTTGGCTAAAACTAGTTAGCTTAGCAAACTCCAACACCCGCCTTAAGATATATAACAAATTTATATGGCAAAATCCAGACAACAACAAACAGGTATATAGCGGATTTTTTAAAGTCGCCCAGATTTAGTTAAGTTGCATCCAAACTATTACTTTTTATGCATCCTTCTCATTCTATTTAATACGTGCACTTTTTTTTGTCTTTTTGTATACAAGCAGACTTACTTTAATTACTACTATTGGCCTACATATTGCTTTGTATATACAGTTTTGCTGTTATTCAGGTCCTCCATAAGATACATGTATTACCATTGGCTTGCAACTATGTTCTCTCGCGTCAATTTTATGGAAACTATTTCCGAAATACTACCAAACTCTTTGATGAGTTACGAGTTACGAGTTACGGTTTACGGGTTACGGGTTACGGGTTACGAGTTACGAATTACGAGTTACGAGTTACGAGTTATGAGTTAGGAGTTACGAGTTAAGAGTTACGAGTTACGAGTTACGAGTTACGAGTTACGAGTTACGAGTTACGAGTTACGAGTTACGAGTTACGAGTTACGAGTTACGAGTTACGAGTTACGAGTTACGAGTTACGAGTTACGAGTTACGAGTTACGAGTTACGAGTTACGAGTTACGAGACACATTACGCGTTACGGGTTACGAGTTACGAGTTACGAGTTGCGCGTTGCGAGATACACGTTATGAGTTACGAGTTACAAGTTACGAGTTACGAGTTACGAGTTACGAGTTACGAGTTACGAGTTACGAGTTACGAGTTACGAGTTACGAGTTACGAGTTACGAGTTACGAGTTACGAGTTACGAGTTACGAGTTACGAGTTACGAGTTACGAGTTAGCGAGTTACGAGTTACGAGTTACGAGTTACGAGTTACGAATTACGAGTTACTAATTACGAGTTAGGAGTTACGAGTTACGAGTTAGAGTTACGAGTTACGTATAAGCTAAGAGTGACAAGGTACGAGTAACTATTTTCAGGTAACGAGTTACGAATACCGAGTTGGTAGTTACGAGTTTCGAGTTTCGAGTTACGAGTTACGAGTTACGAGTTGCAAGTTGCGAGTTACGAGTTACGAGTTGCGAGTTACGAATTTCGGGTTACGAGTTACGAGTTACGAGTTACGAGTTACGAGTTGCAAGTTGCGAGTTACGCGTTACGAGTTACGAGTTACAAGTTACGAGTTACAAGTTACGAGTTACGAGTTGCGATTTACGAGCTACGAGTTACGAGTTATGAGTAACGAGTTACGATTTACGATTTACGAGTTACGCGTTACAAGGTCCGATGTACGAGGAACGAGTTACGAGTTTCAAGTTACGGGCGACACGCTACGAGCCACGAGCTACGAGTTACTGGTTGCGATTTATGAAAATTGGTTAGCAGATCGAGTTAGGTAAATCGTGAATCGTTAATCGTTGATCGGGCATCGTGATTCGCAAATTGTGAATCGTAAATCCTGAATCGTCCATCGTGAATCGTGGATAGTAAATCGTGGATCGCGCATTGTAAATCATGGATCGTGGATCGCGAATCGTGAACCGTTAATCGGGAATCGTGGATCGTTGATCCATTAATCGTAGGTTGTGGATCGTTGATTTTTTAATTGTGGGTTGTGGATTGTGGATCGTGGGTCGTGGATCGTGGATCGTGAATCGTCAAACGTGAATCGTGAATCGCTAATCGTGAATCGTGAATCGTGAATCGTGAATCGTGAATCGTGAATCGTGAATCGTGAATCGTGACTCGTAAATAGTGAATCGTGAATCGTGAATCGGGAACCGTGAAAAGTGAATCGTGAATCGTGATTCGTGAATCGCAAATCGTGAATCGTAAATCGTAAATCGTAAATCGTAATTTGTAAATCGCAAATCGTAAATCGTAAATCGTAAATCGTAAATCGTAAATCGTAAATCGTAAATCGTAAATCGTAAATCTTAAATCGTGAATCGTAAATCGTAAATCGTAAATCGTAAATCGTAAATCGTAAATCGTAAATCGTAAATCGTAAATCGTAAATCGTAAATCGTAAATCGTAAATCGTAAATCGTAAATCGTAAATCGTAAACCGTAAGTCGTAGATCGTAGATCGTAAATCGTAAATCGTAAATCGTAAATCGTAAATCGTAAATCGTAAATCGTAAATCGTAAAATGAAGATCGTATATCGTAGATCGTAGATCGTATATCGTTGATCGCTGATTGTTGATCGTTGATCGTAGATCGTAGATCGTAGATCGTAGATCGTAGATCGTAAATCGTAAATCGTAAATCGTAAAACGTAAATCGTAAATCGTAAATCGTAAATCGTAAATCGTAAATCGTAAATCGTAAATCGTAAATCGTAAATCTTAAATCGTAAATCGTAAATCGTAAATCGTAAATCGTAAATCGTAAATCGTAAATTGTAAATCGTAAATCGTAAATCGTAAATCGTAAATCGTAAATCGTAAATCGCAAATCTTGAATCGTGAGTCGTGAAATGTGATTTGTTTCTTGTGCATTGTGACTTAGCAATGTGGTTAGCGAATCGGGAACCGCGAATTGTGATTCTGAAATGCAAATTGTCAATTGTGAATCTGGTTTCGTGAATTCTAATTCGTGAATTGTCAATTGAGATTTGAGAACTGAGAATTGAAAATTGAGATTTGTTAATTGAAAATAGAATCATTGAAAATTCAGAATTGAGAATTGTGAATTGTGTAATAAACGCGTTAATTTTAATCAGTTTAGAGATTTATTATGTTTAAGAAGTTCAAACTTCTGAATCGTGAATTGTGAATCGTAAATAGTGAATCGTGAATCGTGGATCGTGGATCATAAATCGTGGATCGTGAATCGTGGATCGTGAACGTGAATCGTGAATCCTGGATCGTGGATCGTGAAGTGAATCATGAGTCGTGATTCGTGAATCTTGAACCTTGAACCGTGAGTCTTAAAATGTGAATTGTTTCTTGTGCATTATGAATTAGCAATGCGATTCCCCAATCGGGAACAGCGAATTGTCAATTGTAAATCGGGTTTCGTGAATTCTAATTCATGAATTGTCAATTGAAAATTGAGATTTGTGAATTGAAAATTGAAAATTGAGATTTGCGAATTGAAAATTGAAAAACTGAAAATTCAATATTTAAAATTGTGTAATGAATGCGTTAATTTTAATTAGTTTAGAGATTTATAATTGTTATGAAGTTCAAACTCCTGAAGTGTATATTCAGTATTAAATGCATTGGATAACGCCTAGTACGTTCTGCAACAAACAAGAGGATGAGAGAACAAGTAACGTACGATGTGTGATTGTATATAAATGGAGCATGCGCATATCATAGCAAGATATATTTAAAGTTCATGATGAGACATGTTATTGTATATAGTCGAAACACTTTAAGTAACTAATTCCAAACGTAAAACAGACAATATATGAAGGTGAGCTGGTATTTAAAGCATATTGTTTAAAAACTGTTTAATGTATGAAGTAAAACATTTCAAAAGAGTTTAATTTATAAAATAAAAATTTGAAGTCTAATTTTCCAATTCGTTTATTTTTATAACAGCAATTACCTTTAGGTAGATAATTTTCTGAATGTTGAGGCTGTTAAGGGAGGATTAGTTATAATTGTCTTAAACAAATTGCAATTAACCAAAATGAAAGTTTTACTGTTTAAAGCGATTGCAAGGCTGGTTAACAATTAGCAAGAGAAAATGGATCGTTGGTATTGAATTTATAAAAATTGGGTAATCGTTATACTTCAATTTTGAGAAGTAAAATATTAGAGTTTAGCAATTTTGAAAGCAAACCACAAGACTTAACTGAATAAAATGAAAGAATCATTAAATATAAGTTTAGACAACACCAAACGAATATGAAAAAATGATTAAAACAAGATAAGCGATGAAAACGCGGTAATAGAGATCAAAAAGAGTAGAAGAAATACAAGAGTAAAACAGTAAAAGAAAAACGTATATAGTTACAGAGGACTGAAAGAGCTAGCTGAAGGTAGATAACGATGAAGAGCTGGGATAAACCAATCTTGAGATTGTAAGTAGCAGAAAGAAGAGATTGTTATAGGTATTAGGGGTACAAAAATCTTTGAATGGTTGAGATCACGAAACAGTCTGCGTTGTGAGGAGAATTCAGTAATTAGTTAATTGGCTATTGGAAAAATTTACTTCTGCATAGTGAGGAGAATATCCTTAGATGGGTTCTTGAACAGCTTCTTTAACTGTTTTGCTATTGATGAAGACCACCTGATGGTAAAAGCCGTTACGTTGTCTTTAAAGTGCTTTGTAGTAGAGTTGTTTCTTACTATGTTTAGCTAAAATCGTGCCATAGACTAAGCAAAGTTACTCGAAATGTTAATTGAGTTCCTAGTTCAAAAACATTTAAAGCGACTTGCGCTTACTTGAACTAAGAAATTTATTTTTTGTACAGTCACTTTCTTTAGCTGTACTCTTCCAATCCTATCATCGTTTCCTGTGTTAAACTTCAACTTCAAATTTATATTGTTGTTTTTGAGAATAAAATTTTCTCTGCAATCTCGTGTAAGAGCCCTCTTCGCCCAAAGCTTTTTTTAATTTTAAATTCAGCCGAACAAAATATTCTAAGACCACCACTGCGGTGTTTCCAGAATCGTTTACCATTTAACATTTGTGGTTAAGGAGTTCAATTAAAGTAGATGAGTCTACAAAGACGTTTTATATACAGGATACGAGGTGATTATGTAGACCTGTTATTATATTTCTATTAGGTGATCAAGATATTTGCACATGCTTTCAAGTAGGTATGAGAATTTTATGATAATTAACTTGTATAAATTAATCAAGATCATCAGGAGTTGGTTAGTGAAATAATGTTATGTAATTATTATTGCACGAGTTGTAGTATTATTAAATATATTTTCCAAAATTTCAGAGATTTTTTCTAAATCTTATTAAATTTACCAGATTTGAAAATGTTTAAGCTACTTAGTCCGGGTCAATTTGTAGAACGATCCATTGTTTTGTCGATAAAAAATATTATTCAAAAATCTATTTTAGTAATAAAATATAAGATCTACTGTAGGTTATTTACCTCTGCTATTGCTAATTAAATTTAGCACTAAACGCTTTACAATAAGTAGCATTCAAATCACCACAAAATATTCAATTTAAAGGACGTGCAGTGATGGAGTACTTATTTTTAAATAATTGTGTTATAAATTGGGAAATGTAATTAGTAATTAGAAAAATGTTATACTGACCTTTTTTAATTGCTCTGTTGCCAAGAAAAAATAGCATCCAGCAGTTCTTCATCATCTGGACCTCTTGGCTCAAACTGCTTAAACCCATCGTGTACAAAAATCATAGCTGCTGGATAAGCTGCAGAAATTTCCGAATTATGAGAGGGCGTAGGCGACACTGACGTTTCCGATGTCGGTGGAGTTGATATTACAGAAGCATAAGGGCTGTAACGAATTGAAGAATCCCGACTATCACCAAATAAATCGATCATATTTTTAGCGTCTTCATTTTCGTGATGTTCTTCAAGCATACGCTGCAATCTCTTAATATATTCGACAGCAACTCGTAATGTATCAACTTTACTTAATTTTTTGCTGGCGTTACGTCCATTTCCGGAAGCTTCACCGGCGCCAAAGTCGTTAAGAACACTTGCAGGTATATGTTGACGTAAAGCTGCAAAACCATTGTTCACTAGCTTAACACGATTTCTTTCACGTGCATTTCGTCTTGCAACCGACGCCGGTTGTTGCGACGTCGTTGTTCCTACATAATTTGTGAATTTTCTTTTATTGTTGAAAATCAGCCGTTCAGGCGCCGGCGCTAACGGACGTTGTTTACTCTGGATTATCAAAGTTTGCGTTTCTATATTTTTCACACCGAACATTTTAATAGATAACGCGTACAAGCGCTGCTCTAATTCAGAATGATTCTCATCAAAGCGCCATCAAGTTCTTGTAGCTATTTTAGGGCTCCCCACCATATTTAAGGGTGCTGCGAATACTTCCGAAAGGTAAAAGCGCGTGCCGCCGACGCTAGACGTATGGATAAAGACCCCAGACACCCGTCCGGAAGCTGCAAATTTGTGTGCTTTCTTAACTATTGCTTTCATTTCGGTCACCTAAGTCGCTAAACTTGAAACCAGGCGAGCAAGGTCAAGGTAACTTTAACGTCTACATAATAATACAAAAGATTATGTAAGAATGCTACTGAGGGTTACCTTTATGGCCAGGCGGCGCACTCAATAACAGGGTAGAGAGTACCGTAGGTCATTAAAAGGGTTTGTTGTCTGTTTTAATGTTGAAATCGCTGGAAAGTTACGGATTATCTGATGAATAATTATTACGGGTTTGAAAGTGTGTGCCCCTAGTTTATGTTAACAGCTTACGCTAAAACAATGACTTATTAAAGCGAAGAAAAATAATATTATTTTTTTAAAAATAAGTACATAACTTACGCGTAAACAGCCATTAACGCAACATGTTAAAAATCGTTTCTAATTAAATAGAAAATAACCGATAGATTTTTAGCTTTTAATTTTTTGGGAATCAATTTTCAATTCAGAACATTTCTTCTCAATCGAACTTACTGTTTCAAAATTATGAAACAGTTTTCATAGAAGTTGAAAAATAGTTATGTAGCGAGGGTGGGTGGTTGGATGGGTGCGTGCATGCGTGCGCGCGTGCGTACATGCGTGCGTGCATACGGGTATGTGTGTATGTTTATATATATATATATATATATATATATATATTGCTATGATAACGCTGCCCGCCGTTGTAATTACCGTTCAGTTTCCTGCTGCCCGCCAACGCTCTGTCTCTAAACAACCTAAAATTTAAATATGCCTCGACTAGCTCAGTTTAATCAACACAAAGTGTACACCGTTACGATAACAAAGAATTTACCCACCCTTTTTATCTAATACTTTCATACTTGAATGAGACAAACGAAATTGACCAAGATTTGTATAATGACAAAGAAACTAATATATACACTTTACAAATTAATATGATTTACTATTCGACAAAATAAATCCCTGAATCAAATAATAAAAATATCAATTTGTTTTTCCCCACAATTATAGCTCCCTTTAGTTAGTTTATAGCCAGCAAAATGACCCTTGAACGTTCAACGACCTTTTCCTTCTACGTAAATTTTCACGTATAAAAAGATGTTTGATGACATAAATAGTAAATGTTCAATAAAAATAAAATAATGCCTTATGCTACTTATATAATGTTCCGACCTGTAGTTTTTGTTCTCTCTATTCTTAAATCTGCTACTGCGTGCTTTTGACCAGTAATCCTGGATTGCTTTCAGTTGAGTTCTGTTACATGCCGAAAATCGGCTATATATCATTTTTGGGTTTAAGTTTAAATTTGTGAGTAAATTAGCGCCAATATTTAAAAGAAAAAATAAACTTGTGCATTTCCGTAACTTCGGACAGTTGCGTTGGCGCAAGAGAATGCGCAGACTTGGAGTGAGGAAGTAAGTCGCGTTTTCCGACACGACGTATTAGTGAACGAGACGTCGAACAGTGAGGTTATCTGTCTTTGTCTTTTCTTTTTTAGGTAATGTAGGTTTACCTTTATCTCTGCCTCTATCGTATATCCTTACCTTCACCTTATTCCTTCGTCCTGTCTACAACAAAAGAAGAGGGAATACAGAAAATCTGGTTTTAAGATGGCCTAATGACACCCACGCCCAACAACGAGATCAATGGAAAGGAACATGGCTCCTGCCGCAAGAATAACCGTAAGGTCGTGAAGAGCTCCGCATTATTTTGTGAGTACATTTTATCTTTTCCTTAAGGCGCCTCTTGTATCACAATAAATATTGTTTGGTATGTGATACAATTTGAGACGCAATTATGACGTAATATATTGTTGAGCAATATTTTGTACGTGTTTAGTATGTATTGCCAACTGTTGTAGTAGCTCTTATCGATTACGCTGTGACTTTAACGGTTATACCTTAGACTATAACAGTTGCATGTACTATAACAGTTCACTTGTTGATTTTATAGTACTGCTTGACCAAACACCCATCTAATGCTTAGAACAATCCTCCGCTCCAATGCGTAGATGCAAACCAATACTTTTATGCAATTTTAGATCCATTTAAATTCGGATTTCTTTGCAAATTTAAATTTATGTACCAATCTAGGGGGGTTCACTTTGATCTCTACTTAGATTTTCCAAGAGTTATACTTAGAGCCGTTTTCCAGTTAACGGCAAAACTTCTCTCGTATATTTTTCACTATCATTTTAATTTCAAAATTTTACTATTATGACTTTCACGAAATATAATTATTTAATTTTTTTGTTCACTTTACGTAAATTTTTAATTTGAACTCATGTTAAGCGTGCTCAGGTCGAAGGAAGACTGTTTGTTTATCAAATTTGAGTGATAAATAAAGCAACGCCTCCATTTGACATCATTGGTTACCGGAGTCCTTCGGTCAAAGTTTAAGACATGCTATAGGATATTGTTAATACTTAGAGCTTTCTCAGGTATGAATTTTTTAATAGCCAGCCGAAACAATGCTGTCGGTCTCGTAGTATTCAAGTTCTATATAGTGAATTTGTATAACCCTTGTACTTTCACCCGTCTGTTTTGTTTTGTTGTAAGAAATTTTAACTCGACTTTTCACATAGACAAACTTATGGCTATATGTTTGTCAAGATAATGTTTTGGGTTTTGAATTTACTCCATGTTAAAAATTACGTAAACGAAATTTCTATAATGACGTAAATTGAAACGCATTTATTTATATCCTGCGTTTCCAAAACGTATTTGTTTTGAAAGGTGCGTTTATTGCGAGAAGCTTTGCTATTTCTTTTGCACTATTGTTTGTTTAATTTTAACAGAATTTGTATTATGATTTTCTAACTTCCGATGCTTTTAATGCGTATTTATTTAGAAATTATGAATGCTTTTCTGGTTTAAAATAAGTTTGATTGCGTGCAGAGTGAGTTATTTATCTTACTGAATGTGGTTGTATTATCAAAAGATGAGCTTCCATGCATTAATTAAAGTTAATTGCGATATTTATACAGTGTGTTAAATGTTTGTTTTTTGCATAATTTGCGAATTACGTACTTTTCATGATAAAATTGTTTAAGTTGCTAGCTTTTAGTGCTATTTACATGTAGTGTGCGATTCTTATGACCCTATATAACTCTAAATAACCCTATTATTATAGCAATATATATATATATATATATATATATATATATATATATATATATATATTACTCAAATTTAGACCAGGGTAGAAAATTAATTAACGACATCAAATAATTTTAATCACCTTGTATAGAATTTTGTTAGATAATACGCGTTATTAAAACCGTGGAGCAGAAAAATTTATTCGTTTCATTAAAAATAAGAGATTTAAATTATTCACTAGACGCTTTCTATAAAAAGAAGGAGAATTAAAATGCTCAACGTGTATTTAATTTAATTGTTCAAAGAAACAAATAGAAATTACGTGCGAAATTTATATTGATTAATTCAATTTTTAAGTAACGGGTATTAAACTAAGTGTACAGATAATAATTAATATTTAATTAGTATTCGCTAAAAATTAAAGGGTAGAAGTCAATGCCATTCATTATTATTTTAATTGGAGTTAATTGAACCATTAGTAATACATAATATGCATAAAAACTTTTAAAAACCCCATAATACCAAATATGAGACGCGTTGCTAGCATACAAATATATCAAGAAGGTTAAAATAAATGGAATATCCAAATCGTAGAAGTATTACGATTGAACACCTGCGTATTTTTAAATATCAAAATTCTAATAAATTTGAATAGATAAACATGCAGCTTCTACGTATATTGGAAACGGTCGGATAAACCGTAGCTTATATTAACGGGAAGGCTAGATACGGGGTTATTTAACTCAAATAGGAATCCACGTGGATTGAAATAGCCCATACTAAAGAATATCGATTTGTACCACTCAGGCCAGGGTAGAAAGAGACGGATGAAACGCGCAAGGCAGAGACACGAATAATAAAAGGTGGGATTTGAGCAACGTCACGAGGTTTACGATTGGTGAAAATGAGATGCAGATATGAGAGGTGAAAACAACAATTTCGAGATAAAAATTAATTAGTTGTTTGCAGACGCGTTGCGAGTCGTGTGAAAAGTTCTTAGATTTTCAACTGGCGCGTGTGCAAATTTTTAGAATCGCTGTGCCGGACTGTCGAAAAGGGAACATAGAATGCGAAATTCTGAAAACTGTCCGTTGCGAAACAAAACCGACGTGCAAGCGAGATATTATATAAACCCGTGTTTATAGTAGTTGCCCTCTTTTAGATTTTCGATTTTTATTCAATTCTTTAAACAGTTTGGCTCTTAGATTTTGATTTTATTGAATACTTTAAAACAGTTTGCTCTTTATTTTTTCTGATGTTATACGATACTGCAAGTAGAATACGTGCTACGATACAAGTTAGTATGCATTAGTGCACTTAGAAAAAATAGATAAGTAGTAGCGATAAATAAATACATTGAAGTATGCCGCTTTGTATAGCGTGAACGAATTATGAATTGCTTTGCTATTTTTCGGGAGTGAGTAATTAAGTGTTATTAGTAAACATGATTAGATCCACAAAACAAGATTTAGATATGCATAGATGAGTTCCTGAGAAGTCCTGAAACAATTTTAGACGAATGGTGGTGTACAAAAATTTTAAAAGCGTTCAGAATCTGCAGCCGTAAACATAAACCAGCTGGAATGGTGGGATGAGCAAGTCCGATGTGCATTGAAGCCACGAGTGCAGTAACCTTCAGGTAAATTATGCATTTTGTTCGATTTTAGATGTTTTGGTGTGTATTGAATATCTTTATAATTTGTTTGATAAAAAAATGGACAGTAGTAAATTTGTATAAACAACAAATTTTTAGTTTTAAGGTAAAATTTTTCTTGTATAAGTAGAAAGGAGTATTTAGCAGTTTATGTTTTGATTATGATGAAAATTTGGGTCTGCCTTTGAGCTCAATTAGACTAACCTGTTAAATTAACGTAAAGGGGTGGGAGATGCTCCCTTTTATTCAGACTCAGGTCTGCACATATTGTTAAATTAATTAGTATGCATCCTACAAGGACTCTAATTCTGGATGCAAAGTAAAATGATGACAAATTTGAACTTGAAATTTTATGATACTGAAGTTTATGCTGAAATTTAATTTTGAAATTTTAATGTATTATGAATATTGATGTAAAGAGAGTTAACGTTGATGTTTGTGGTAGGAATGTGTTTGTTTTTTTTTTGTATGAATGAGGATGAAAGTTTTAACTAGGTGAGCAGCCGAGGCGGAAAGAGTAAAGAGGCGATTATCAGAAGAAAGTCAACGGACCAGTTAATTTTAAAGGTTTCACAGCATCTTTATGACGGCCCAACGCTGGGGCTCGATTCGAAAACCGTAGTTCCCGAATTTTGGAGAGGATCACAGCATATCTTAGTGCCCAATTTGAGAGGCTCGAATGTTTTTTTTTATACTCAGGTGAGGCTTTTTGTAGGTTTCACAGCATTATATGACGCCCAATCTGTGGGGCTCGAATGATCAGCAGAAAGTACCAGTTCCCGTGACCAAAGGGGCATTTCACAGATAAATTATTTCCCCGGATAGCGCTCTTACAAGTATAATACTACGAAATAATCGTTGTACAAACAATCTTTCAAATACGAAATAATGCATCCACAACTCTCTTACAAACAATATCTTAAATACAAAATTTATGATTAATAACTACCTCACAACAAATGTCGTGTATGCTAAAATACAAAGTCTAGAAAATCTTCTGTAAACCTAGGATTATTAGTCATCATCAACTTCTTTATTAAACCTTACTTAATATATACAACAAATACCTTTAAAAGTCATAATTTAATATCATTTTCCTTAAAAAAATCCGTATCAACATATTTGAATTCAATTATGTTCAATTTTGGTTGCGTAATGAAATAAAACCTGTGCGTAGGTATACCAAACACCCTTAAAATTAAATTAAATTGATTATACACACAACTCTTCCCCTGAAATTTAAACTAATAAATGAGTCACACAAATTATTTAAACCAGCCGATTTAAATTTTGTCATTGTCTTTTTATTGTTTGGCTTTAATTCGCCAACTTTGGTTTTCCAAAAATAATTACCAATCAATACTCCATCTTATTTTAAATCATTTTAAAAAGTAGAAATTTTTATGAAAATTGATCCATATTTTCATATCTCTAGGTAAATTCTCTCTTACAATAGTTTTCAGTTGGTGTCAAATCGTCTATCTTCCATTTTAATATATTTAAATAATTATTAATACCAAATACTGTACATTTCATGTGCCAATTTGACTACGTATTGTATTATATAATTGCATCGACAGTATGTCGACGTCGAAGTTTCAATCATCAACACTGGTCGTATATCGCTGTCTGTATTCGACTTTATAAACCATGCCCAGTGGATATTATTTTCTAGCCAGGTCCATCTGTTTCCCAAACGTTCGCTTCGTTTCGTCGTGCATTATATCCCCGTTCTGATTTATTCGAGAATGTAGGCGTATTATTTGTATATGTTGTCAACATTCCCGTTTATTCGAGAATTTTAAGTTTGTTTCATTAACGTTCCGGGCTATTTAATAACTGAGCGAGTCATTTATTTTTCTCAACATTACATCGTTCTAAAGAATGGGATCATTTAACTACGCATTCTAATTAGAAGTACGTCTTTCTGTTTTAAACTACAAATGAAATCCTTTCAGAATACTTATTCACGAAAGTGTCCTGTTATAATTGAAAAATATTCGCTTACGAAATAAAAATATTATAGGATTAAGAGTTATTCTAGCTTCATCATCATCAACATCAATAGGTCTTTCTATTCTGAACTAACGTACACATTTCCCTGAAATTTGCACAGCCTGCACCTATCACTAAATGATCTAGTTCTACATCTATCTCCTTTTTCCTATCTTTGATTATCATATATACCGTACTATTCCCCAAAAATGCTTTAGAACGTTCTCTGCCTTTTGTTTCTCCTATTTTTTCACGGATATTTTTATTCCCCTACTATTTCTATCACCTATTTGTTATTACCTGTAGTTGCTTATAATAATCATCATGTTTAAGTACATTTATTTTTTTTGTCATTAGTTTTTCCATCTTGGGATTGGTTGAATGCGTACCTAAACTGATTTCTATTGTAAGTTAGCCTACACATTTCACTGAAATTCCTACAGCCTACATCTTTCACTACTTGTCTGCAATAGTCTAACCTAGGTCTACCTCTACTTCTCTTTTTTCCTATCTCTGCTTCTAATATATTCCGCACTATTTCCTCATGTTTTAGTACGTGGCCTATCATCCTATCTCTCCTTTTTTTTACTGTTTTACACATACTTCATTCTTCCCCTACCATTTCTAGTACTTTTTTGTTCTTAACTTCGTCTGTCTATAATATCTTCATCATACGTCTGTAGCACCACATTTCAAAAGGCTTCTAACATTGTCTTGTTCGCTTCTCCTACTGTCCAGGCTGTGCTCCACCTAGGAGTCGTCAAACCTTCTACTAGCCCTTGGTCTAGCCCTATTATCCTAGTTAAGAAGAAAGCCAATTTCTATCGGTTCTGTATCGATGTTCGAAAGGTCAACCAAGTCACACAAAAAAATGCCTATCCTCTCCCTTACTTCTTCTCTTTCCAACTTGACCTGTAAGAATGTTCCCTTCCCTTACACTTTTGATTGTCAGTCTGCCTTCCTCTTCTTTAAACAATAATTGATTTCCGCCCCTATACATTCCTGCTCTGACTTTTCCGTACCCTTCACCATTCAAACCGATGCCTTGTATTTTGGTTTGCGTGCGATCCTAAGTCAAACTTACTCCAAAAGCGAGAAGGTCGTTAGCTTTATCAGTCGTTCCCTATTCAAGCCTGAGCGCAATTTTTCAGTAACTGATAAGTAATACCTGATAGTGTCGTGGGCGATTGAGAAGTTCCGTCCTTACGTCGAGATTTCCTAATTCACAGTCATTACTGATCACCACTCCCTCCTCTGGCTAAACAAACTCCAAAGTTCTTTCGGTTGCTTAGCCCGTTGTCCCTCCGCTTCCAACAGTATAATTTCACCATCCAACACCGCAAAGGTCATGATCATAAAGTTTCTAATGCTCCATCTCGTACTGTTCCCGTTCTTGAACCTGTTTCTGTTTCGGGCCTTACCTCCCTCGAAGTAACCCTTCCTACTCCTAAACCCTGGCACAATTACATGATCCAAAAAGTTTCCGAACATCCTAAGCGTTTTCCTTCCTGGTCCGTTTTAAATAACATCCTCTTATGACAGCACAAAATGTCTATCCCTGTCAATTTATAGGGCGATTGGAAAATCGTCGTCTCTTCAGGGCAGGAAAACATCTGATTGTCCTTCACCACGACCCTCCTACTTTCCGTCATTGTGGTGTGACCAAAACCTCTGCCCGTATCCTAGAAACCTACGTCTGGCCCAGTTTTCGAACTTACGTCGCTCGCTATATCCGACGTTGTCCGGTTTGTGCTGCTCTCAAAGTTCAACAGTTACCTCCTCCTGGTTTCTTTGCCCCTAGAATAAAGCCTTCCTATAATTGGCAAATTATTTCTTATGACATTGGAGGTCCTCCTTCCTCGTTCCACCAAAGGTCATTCTTATGTTTGTATCGTGGCTGACTATTTTACTAAATGTCCTTTTTTCTTCCCTATGCGTAAGGTAACTGCACAGTCAATCATCAAGGTCCCAGAAAACTAAGTCTTTCACTTTTTTCGTGTCCCTCAATACCTGATCACTGATAACCGTGCACAATTTCGAAGCCATCAGCTTATGTGCTTATGTGCCCGTTATCACATCAAAATCCTTTAGACCGCTTACTCCCATCCTCAAGCCAATCCTGTTGAACAAGTACAATTCTGGTACAATTTTAATCTGCGTCAAAAAGAATTTTAATCTACGTCGAAAGTATTTAAGAAAAGAGATTCAAATCATATGCAGAGAAATATAAAATAAAGAAAGAGGTGATTTTTGGAAAACGAGAGGTAACTGTACTAAATATTGGTTCAACTAAGCAGAGCATTGGTATACGATTGAAGACAACAAGGAGGTGTTTATCCACAACACGAAACAACATATCACAGGTCAGATCTACTTAATTTTAAGTTATTTTTCAATTTAAATTTTAATACTGAATTTATTCAATTTATCCATAACTTGTAAATAAGCAACAAGAAACATTGCATACGTTAAACTTACGTAATAAATCATAAAGAGGTTTAGACGTTCCAGATTTTTTTGTAAAGAAGTAGTTTTGGTGACTTTATTTTAAATTAAAAGTATATAAATTTTGGGATAAATAATCCATATGATATTAATTGATTGAAGGGTGTATTTAAAGAATTTCAAAAATTGTAAATATTATTTCCTTTCATTATATAAATGTTGATTGCCTTGTTTATCAATTCAAACAGGTAATCATAAAGGGGTAAAAAAGAAAATTGATCATCGTAACGTTGTGCACTCTGTGTAAATTAAAAAGGGCTAGCCGTGGCATAATAATAAAAGTAAAAGATTAAATTGTAAATTAAGAGAACACAGAGCGGTGGCGTTAAGTAAAACGTTTATTACACCGAGTACGGCGTTATCATATCAATATATATATATATATATATATATATATATTGTAGTGAATTTAAAGGGTTAAATTTGGGGTCAACAAAGCAATTTCCTAACACCCTGTATAGAGAAAAGAACCATTTATATACGCGCAAAATTAATTTCATTTATTTAATTTATATTTACAAGTATTGACGTAATTTTATAATTAGGGATTAGGAGGTAATAGATTCATAAAGAAAATCAATTGTATAAGCCGATAGAAAT
Organism: Platerodrilus igneus; assembly: GCA_036346225.1. Lineage (NCBI taxonomy): Eukaryota > Metazoa > Arthropoda > Insecta > Coleoptera > Lycidae > Platerodrilus > Platerodrilus igneus. The sequence goes on from JARFIW010000858.1 coordinate 15,967,210, forward strand.
TATTAATTAATTTAATTTATTTTAATTTAAGGGGTTATAACGTCAGAGAACGCATAAGAGCATGAAAAATCAATAATACCAAGGCGAAAAGCTTTGCTTAACAAACAGACAGACGTCCGTTATATAGAATACCATGAAAACAAACTCCTAGAAATGTTATTTTAAACGATCATTAATTAGGCACAGCTGCACGTTGGAAAGGTCACCTTCCGGTTATTTCTGTAGATAACAGAGCAAGCTTCAAGGAAATATTGTTTAACCGTCGGTGGGTTTCGTAATAAACACTGACAAGAGCTTCTTAACGAGCAATGAGGATGCACAATTAATAATATGTTACAGAATAAGACCGGCATAGAAGCATGCATTTAGTAGGCATATATTCAATCCACGTGGGGTAGACATAAGACGCGGGCAGCTATATCGATTTTCCACCACTCAAGCAAGGTTAGAACGCGACAATCAATATGCATAAGACAGGAATAGAGATATTACAGGCGGGGTTATAAGACGTCACTGAAATGTATGATTGGTCGAAATAGGTAGTTTTAGAACAGAGGACCATGTGATAGTTTTGTTGTTTGTAGCGGGTTGACGAGCAATATTTCTAAAAGTTTAAAACGGTTACACCAAAATTTGCGGAAATGTTAGTTTGCAATTAGGTATTTCGAGTAAAGTGTGGTTGAAAGGGGCCTGGCTAAGGATATAAATAAGCTAGGGAAATTAATAGCTCTCTCTTTTATTTTGCATCGCTTACGACGTACAAAAATCTACTGACGAGGCTTGTAAGTATAATAAAAATTTGTAAATTCAATAGTACAGTATTAGATTGTTGTGGCCTTAACGTTAAAAACGCGAATTGTGTCGAGTTTATTTTAATTTAACTAAGGTTCTAAGAATACTTTAACAAGCTCGTAAATTAATAACGCGACAAATAACAAGTGTAATAAACATGGATTTGGATATTGAAATTGATATTGGATGGGTAGCATGAAGTGCAGCTTAGATGGTGGTCATCTTTAACATCTAGTGAAGATGCATGCAGAACCACTAGACCGAGGGTTTCAAGAACATAATGCATCATCAATAGAGATGGAATCTTCAAGTTTTCCAGGTAACGCATTAGAATTTGCTGTTTTTTTATTAACTGTTGAAAATTTTGTGATGTGTTAGAGTAAACTTTGATGGTATTTTTCGTTATTTTACGTATTGAAAAGGATACGTATAACTGACTATTAATATGGTTTTTTGAATATAAAACAAAAGGTGTACGTAAAGCTTATTTGAATTGCTTGATAAATTTAAATTTAATTGTTAAGAGTACATGGGTTTTTTTGAGATTGTAGTAATAGTATGCAAAGTGGAAAGCATACATTGATAAACTGGGTTATCATGAGCTCACCATACTCCAGTGTGTAGTAAGAAACCAAGGTCAGGCATTATTTGAGGCCCATTTACTCCTGTTGCATTAAATATGTTAGAAATTTTCATGTTAAAAACTTGGACTTTACAAAGATAGCATGTATGGAGGTGTAACTTGAGCACCGAACTGTAAATAACTTTGAATTATTATTTGTAAATAGTGGTTAATAAATATTGTATGATTGTTGTATTATTTTGTGATTTTATTGTATGGTGTGTGAACTGTAAAGAGAATTAGAGTAAATTTAGGTATTAGAGAAGAAGTCCAGTTGAGCTAGTCAGGGAAACTGCTGAAGAAAATAATTCGATAAAGCAGAATATGGGTAACAAGATTTTGTAAAATTTTTATATTTTTGAAAATTGTTTTTTTTTTACTCTGGAGAGGTCCTGTATAGAGAGTTTCACGGCAATATATATATATATATATATATATATATATATTGTAGTGGTTTTAAAGAGTTAAAAGTAAATATTAACAAAGCAATTTCAAAACACCCTATATAAAGAAAACAACCAAAATTTACGTGCGAAATTTATTCCAGTTAGTTCATTTTTAAGTAACAGGTATTAACAAAATTTTACAAATAATGATTAAAATTTAGTTGGTTTGCAAAGGAAATAAATTGTAGAAGCCAATGCCATTAATTTATTAATTTAGTTGAGTTTAATTGAACGGTTATTTACGTATAATATGCATAAAAGCATGAAAAATCAATAATACCAAGGCGAATAGCGTTCGTTATAACAAACAAATAAATCGGTTGGGTTGAAATACCATGAGAAGAAGCTCCTAGAAATGTTGTGTTAAAACGTCGGTTAATTAAACACCTGCATGTTTCTAAATGTCAGGTTCCCCTTATTTTTATAGATAACAAACAAGTTTCAAAGAATATCGGGTAAACGGTCGAATGTGTTCGCAGTAAACACTAATGAGGAGTTATTTGAAGCACGTAAGCACTCCACGTGGGGTTAGATAGCAGATGGACAGGAATATCGATTTTCTACCACTCAAACAAGGTTAGAAAGAGACGTAGAATATGCATAAGCAAGGGACAGCGGTAGTATAGGCGGGATTTGTAAGACGTCAATGCATAGATTATTAGTCGATATCGTTAGTTGCACATCAGACAAGACGCGGGAATATTGAATATTAATTTTCAGAAAATATCGTAACGACGCGCTGAATTTCGAGGATTTAGAAATCGGTTGAACTCAAAATTTTGAGAAATATTATTGTAAATGAAGGACTTTGGTGCAATGCGGCCAAGAGGTGGCAGCGTAAATTGTATAAATACTTTCCGAAAATATAATGAAAGCCCTTAGTATTTTGATCGCTTCAGACTACGTACGAAAGTTACCACGAGCTTGTAAGTGTAGAAAATTATTTTAAATTATATCGCACGGTGTTAGCCTCATAATTTGTACGCGGATTGTGCCGAGTTTAGAATTTATTGAGGTGTCACATATATTTTTTTTAACAAGTTCGTGTAGTGATGTTATGTAACGTAGATTAAATTAAACAATTATGAAAGAAGTATAATTAATTTGGATTTGGAAATTGGATACACCGTGAAGGCAGCCTTGCAGCATAGCTTAGAGGGTGTGCAACTACAAATAGCTAGAGGCGGGAGCAGAGCAAAGCGAAACAAATATACGGCATCATGAACGGAGCAGGGATCTTCAAGAAATTCCTGGTAACGCTTTAAAATTGTTGTTGTTATAAACTATGAATATTGAGTGACGTGTGAAAGTGAATTTTTAAGGTATTGTGCATTATTTTGCGTATGGAAAATAATACGTATAACTAACTTTATTATGGTATTTAAATAGAAATCTGAAGGTGTTCCATCAGGAATTTAAATTTTGTAAAGAGTACATGGGTTTGTTTTTTTTTGTTTGTTGTAAGTGTATGCGAAGTACAAGGGCACACATTATTCATAATTAACTGGGTTATCATGAGCTCACCATACTCCAGAGTTTACGTAAATTTAAAATAAATTATAAAGAAAGAATGAGAAATAAGATATTATTCAGGGCCCATTTACTCCGGGTACATTCTATGTGTTTAATAATTTAAATTAAAATACAGGACATTACAAAATAGGATTTATTGAGGTGTAACTTAATCACTGAAATGTGGATAATATTGAATTTTATTTGTAAATAGTGATAAGTAAAAGATTGTATGATTGTTGTATTTTGTGGTTTTATTGAGTGTGCGTGAACGATAGAGAATATGAGAGTGAATTTAAGTATCCAAGAGGAAGTCCAACTGAGCTAGCCGGAAGTAGTTGAAGAAAGCAATTCAATCAAGGTAATGAAGAGAGGAATCAGAGTAAGAAATGATTTTTTTTTAATTTTTTTTATTTTTGGTAAAATTTTTGAATTTTGTATAAATTAATTTTCGAATCTACTGAGAATCCCGAGAGTTCCACATATTATATATATATATATATATATATATATATATATATATATTGGCATGTTGTGCCATGTGATTCTGCAGATGTCGACTATAACCAGTTGTGGAGCTGCACCGTTTGGCCATGCTGTAAGAATTCTTTTTTTATTTTAGTTTTTCCTGTTGTTCATCTCACAAGCGGAGGTATCATGATGCTAAAATTAAACTTACTTCACTCAAACTGGCAGAATATACTAATGAAGATAGTTTTTCTTGTTTGGGATATCAATTATAAAATATAGTTTTCTAACTAAAAACTTGATTTAGAATACAGTATGTGAACTGTGACGTTTTTTAATATTTTTTTTTTCAGCCACGACGAAAAATGCATTTGGACTCGTAGCGAGTTTATTTCTTTATTGCTGACTGTAATTTACCGTTACTATTACTTTTGTATTTGTTTATCCAGAATTACTTGTGTATAATAAGTAAGTACGTGAGTTACTGACTATTTTTATACCAAAGATTTATTATTGGATAACTACAGGACTGAAAACAGCCCACTGTAAGTATGTTTATATAATTTTTTCTATGTAAGCACTGGGATTAAGGTAGCAAATTAGATGGAAAGTAATCAAGAAAAGTATTAATTATTTTTGGTAAGATTTTTTCACTATGTAAATCCTCTGGGATGGTTTGGATAAATGTTTTGTTATATACGAGTTAATTTTCCTTTTTTAACTGGTTGATTTCCTAAGAGTTTATACATAAACTGTCTTTCTTGGAGTTTCCTTTTTCTTTCTGTGTGACCCATCCCACTCTACGAAGTTTCTAGCTAGCACGGCATTACTTCTTTGGATTCCCTTGTTGCTTTTGTTGCGATACTCGATGCGAGCCTATTGTTCCGTTGCTAACTGTACTTTACTTTTCTGTTGTCCGCACGGATTACGGCAACAGTTATCCTTTGGGGCGTAGGACTTCACTCTAAAGGCAAACATTTTATCGAAAATAAAATTGAGAGCTTCGGTTATTAAGAAGTGAATAGCCCCGAATCTAGAATATTTCTGGAATCGAGGTTTCGATTTTCGGGGGCGAAGGGTTGAGCTCAGAGTTAGAAGGATCACTAGAAAGGAAGTCTAGTCATTTATTGTTTAAAACGTTACGTATTTGGTAAGAGTGTTCGAGATTTCTTGTGTGGGGAGGTGTTCAATTCTTGTATGAAACATACCTGAATTCTTAAAATAAAAAATGAGATATGCGTCCAGAGGATGCAAATGCCAGATCCGTTTGAATCACTTTGGAGAGATTAGGGTGTAGTGAGGTGACAGTTTTAGACACGGTCCATTCGACGCTAAAGATAAACTTGCAGAGGTATTACTTTTGCTAGTTTTGGACAAAGGATTATTTTGGTAAACAAATTTTACAATTTTCAAAAACTTATAGATTGTACGAAAATTAATGGAAATACAAATTTATGAGATACGCTTAGTATAGCCAAAAAGTAAGAATGTCCAGCAGCTCTTGAAACAATCGTCCTGATTTAGAATATTTATTACAATGCCAGTGCTCTAAATTAATAAATAGTTATTATTTGAAGGCGAACTGGTAGCTCTCTCACTTGACATTAATATGCAAATACTTCTAACACTATTGACTTTAATACAAGTATTCTAATACACTATCTACATCATAAATTATTTGTTTTTTACAGGCGGTGTTAAAAATTAGAATTGAACGATGAATCAACTAGATGTGTACTTTATTACGTATTCGATTTCTTCTCATTTTAATTGGATACGTTACGCGCCACACTTTAATATTATAAAAATTTATTTTTTGAAGTTCACGGCTACATTTCACTTCACAATTAGATTATACATTTTTTCTGTCTCATTCGTTTAAATATCATAGTTGCACAAATGCTCATACTGTGCCAACGTGTGTGCAATTTTCTATAGCAGGACATGGAGA